>BSYR01000064.1:6088410-6697251 GCA_030270665.1 Hibiscus trionum | reverse complement strand
CAATATGCAAAGCTGCCTGACTGTCACAATATAATGCTGCTGGTATATCATGTTTAACTCCAAGTTCCTCTATTAATCCTTTCAACCAAACAAGTTCTGCAACTGTGGTAGTCATGCACATGTATTCAGCTTCTGCTGAAGAACGAGAGACCGTGTTTTGTTTCTTTGATTTCTAACAAATCAAGGAGTCTCCCAGCTTGACACAAAACCCAGATACAGATCGACGAGTCATAGGATAGCTTGCCTAATCTGAGTCACAATATGTAGTCAACACAGGTTTAGAGTTAGCAGACAAAAAAATTCCTTGTCCTGGATGTTGTCGAATGTATCTAACAATGCGTAAAGCTCCCTCATAATGAATCTTCTTAAGTGCTTGCATGAATTGACTTAAACACTGAATAGCAAAAATAATGTCTGGGCATGTATGTGTTAAATAAAGCAACTGCCCTAGCAACCTTTGGTAAATTGACACATCTTCCAGCAATTCTTCCATTGAACTATCACAAACATCATTGTCAACACTCACTGCAGTGTATTTGACGTTTTGGTCTAAAGGTGTTGATGCACAACATGCTCATCCTAGGCCTGAATCGGCTATTAATTCAAGAGCGTATTTCCTCTAGTGTAATATAATACTTTCCTTGGAACGTACCACCTAAATGCCAAGAAAATACTTAAGGTTTCCAAGGTCCTTCATTTTGAAATTGCAGTGTAATATCTCTTTGAGCTCCTCAATCATTCTTTCATCATTTCCAGTGAGTAGAAGATCATCTACATATATGAGCATTATCACAATCTTGTCACTCTTGACTTTAGTAAACAACGAGTAATCATACAGACTTTGCGAATAACCATTTGCAACAAGGGCCTCTGTCAACTTCAAGTTCCATTGACGAGAGGTCTGTTTCAAACCATACAATGATTTGAGCAGCCTGTAAACCCGAGATATGAACTCCCCCTGGCTGCGAAAACCCTCATGTAAGGTCATATATACCTTCTCATGCAAATCACCCTGTAAAAACGCATTGAAGACGTCCATCTGAAACAATGGCCAGTTATAAATGGCTGCCAACGAAATAACTGTGCACACAGTCACCTTCTTCGCTACTAGGGAAAAAGTATCATGAAAATCAATCCCCCCACGTTGGTTATAGCCCTTAGCAACCAAACGTGCTTTAAAGCGTTCAATCGAACCATCAGAATTATATTTCACCCTATACACCCACTTGCAGCCAATTGCTTTTTTGCCATGAGGTAGGTCAACCACTTCCCACGTGCCATTTGCCTCAAGTGCTTGAATTTCAAGTTGCATGGCTTCTACCCACCGTTGGCCAGTTATTTCCATTTGATAAGAATGAGGTTTAACAATAGAAGATAAAAAAAGAGCAAATTGACGAGTAGTAGAAGGTAAGTGATTATAACCATTGCAACAAGAAATAGGATACGAACCTGTGAGCAAGGAAGTAGAAGATGAAGGATTAGTACATCAAACAAAATTAGATAACCAGGAAGGTGGCTTAGAGACCCTAGTGGATTTTCTCAAAAGAATAGAATAAGACACAAGAGAAGGAACAATAGGAGAAGAAGATGTTTCGGGTGAGGGTGATGACACAACATGATCAATTGGAGAAGAAGATGTGTCGGGTAAGGGTGAGGACTCATTAGGAGTAATGGAAGAATGAGAAGGTAAATGTGAAGATTGAGAAGGATCAACTGAGGTATTAAGAATCTGGGAAGTAAAGGGTGGAACAAGAGTTTTAGTGACTGGAATAACAGGAATATTGAGGAAATCATGATCAAGAGAATGCAAAGAAGAAAGAGGGAATAAAGGAGAAGTAGAATCACAGGATTGAAATGGAAAAATATTTTCATGAAAGATAACGTCTCGACTAATAAAGAAAGTTTTGGATTGAATATTAAAGAGAATGTAACCCTTTTGGACAAGAGAATACCCTATCAAGACGACATAAGTAGCTTTAGATGTAAATTTATCATGATTGTTAAGCACTGTGGCAAAGCAAAGGCAACCAAAAACACGAAGATGAGATAGATTAGGGACACGTTTATGAAGCAGTTCAAATGGTGACTTCCACCCTAGAACAGATGTAGGTAAGCGGTTGATCAAATAACAAGCTATTAACACACACTCACCCTAAAATTTTATAGGAACATGAGATTGAAATTTGAGGGCTCGGGCAACATTAAGAAGGTGTTTATGTTTTCGTTCTGCCACCCTATTTTGTTGTGGGTGTGCACACAAGATCGTTGGTGAATAATGTCATGAGAAGAAAAGAAGTCTTGGCCAGCAAGGTTAAAAAATTCTGAGCCATTATCACTTCGAATTGTTTTAACAGAGGTAGAAAAATGATTTCCAACATAAGAAACAAATTGTTTAAGAATGACAATGTCATCACTTTTAAGTCGAAGAAGATAAACCCATGTCATTCGTGTACAATCATCCACTATGGTAAGAAAGTAACGATGTGTGTAGACACACGATAAGCACCCCAAAGATCAATATGCAAAAGAGAGAAATGTTGGTCCTCTTGCGAAACACTAATGGGAAAAGGTAAACGAGACTGCTTTGCTAAGAGACAAATGCCACAATGTTTAACATGATCACAATGAGAAAAATTACAATCCAATTGAGACATCTTATTCATAGTATGTAAAGAAGAATGGCCAAGGCGAGCATGCCACAGTACACTGGAATTAGGTAAAGAGCTAGAAGATAAACAAGATTCTGAAGAAACAAACAATGGTTGGGGTGTTGGAGTGAAATAAGACATGGCAGATGGTGATGAATGAAATGTGTAAAGATTTCCTTTGACTCTACCAATCCCCTTCATCCTTCCATTGCAAAGGTCCTGTAAAAGGCAAAAATGAGGGTAAAAAGAACGCAGCAATTTAAGTCTTTGGTAAGTTGAGAAACAGATAAGAGGTTAAAATGAAAGTCAAGAACATGCAACACATTGGATAAGAAAAGAGAAGGGGAAAGGGAACAAGAACCAATGTGAGCAATTAGACTGGTTTTACCATTTGGCAACTGAACAAAAGAAGTAGAATTACAAGCAACAGGATAATCTAAGTGCCCAAGATCAAATGTCATATGATTAGTGGCACCCGTATCAAGTATCCAATCATGAGGAGAAGGAACAAGTCGAGTACCTGCCATGTGTGCTGATGCCTGCACCCCAGAGCCTTTGTCAAGCAGAT
This sequence comes from Hibiscus trionum, assembly GCA_030270665.1. Classification (NCBI taxonomy): domain Eukaryota; kingdom Viridiplantae; phylum Streptophyta; class Magnoliopsida; order Malvales; family Malvaceae; genus Hibiscus; species Hibiscus trionum. The sequence goes on along the minus strand of BSYR01000064.1, from coordinate 6,694,035 downwards.
CCAAAATCTGCCTATACTGTTCATGAGTAAATACCGGCACTAGAGAAGGAGGAGAAGAGGTATTTCCAACAACATTCGAATTAGAAACAACATCAACCATGACACTGTTAGCAGAAGGTCCTTTGCGTTTAGTGAACTTAAAATCAACATGATAACCAATCAACTTGTAACATGTTTCTTTCTTATGCCCCTTGATGTGGCAATAATCACAAGTACCAGAAAATCTTCTACGTGGTGCAGATGAAGCAGATGCACCAGAATACAAGGCAGTAGGATCAACAACCAAGGAACTCTAACCTGCAGTGGAACGCTGCCCTTCTTCTTGGATAAGCATAGAACATGCATGATTTACAGATGGTAAAGGACACATGAGCAAAATCTGACTACGCACCATCGAATATGACTCATTGAGGCCCATAAGGAACTGAAAAAGCCTTTGTTGCGTAAGATTGTTAGCATTCTTCTTAGATGACTCACAGTTGCAGACACCAAATAGAGCAATAGCATCATACTCATCCCAAAGTAAACGAAGACGCATGTGATAAACAGAGATCGAGGACGTACCCTGAACATGAGAGCTAATCTCACGATGCAAAAAATAAACCCTAGATCCATCAACTTTATCGAAATGTTCCTTCAAATCGTCCCAAACAAGAGCAGCACTAGATGTAAAAACAATTCCAGCTGATAAATCTTGACTAACAGTATTTAAGATCCAAGATAATATCAGGGCGTTGCAGCGTTCCCACTGCGGTTGCAACTCCATGGCAGTATCATCAAGAGAACATGAGCCATCAATGAAGCCAACCTTATTTTTGGCAAGCAAATCAATGCACATCGACCTACTCCAGAAACTGTAATTTTCAACACCAGTAAGCTGATGAGAAACCAACAAGGTGCCAGGTGTATTAGAAGGGTGAAGGTACAGACGATGAGAAGGATCAAGCTGAACATCGCCAATAGTCACCATGACAATTGAAAAGCCAAAAAAGGATCAAAAAAGAAAGAAATAAGCACACAAAGATGAAGAAAAGGAGATCGGGAAAGAGACGCCGTCGAAAGGGAAACGACGACAGGATCAAAACTCAGCAAATGATACCATGTTAAGTTTACTGAAAGTGAAGAAGAAATATGTTTGGGAGAAATATTGAGGAAGAATTTTCATAGAAAATGAAAGCTAAGAAAGTACGTCATATATATACAAGATAATTAACCAGCTATCATCCTAACTAATTAGTTATTTACTAACTAATCTCTAACAGCTCATCTAACTAATAACCATCTATTCTATTCTCTTAACAAAAAATCCAGGGTGGGCACAGGCCCACCCAAGGTACTATGTGGATCCGCCACTGCGGGTACGTTTCGGATATAGCAATCTCCGTCCCATCTCCATTTGAGCTTCAGTGATAAAATTCTCTTCATCCCCGTTGGTAAATATTTTGATTATTTCTCATACTCGTCGATTCATCTTCTCGCGATTTTAGGTTATTCCTCACCCTATTGACATCCCTATTGGGACCTAATCAACCGTCACTACAAGAAAAAACACCTTTAGTGACAGTGTAAGTAGTCACTAAAAGTATTAAATTTTGACACTAAAGTGTATAGTGACAAATTTTTCAGGTCGTCACCTATCGTCACTAATAACTCCGTCACTGTTTTATTTGTGACAATTGTTCATAAAGTTGTCACAATTGCTCATTTTTTGTGTGTCCATATGTTCGACACTATTATTATTACTATCTGTGATAAAAGAAATGGTCAAAATAACTCCATTTGTTGTGATGATTTTTTTGACACTAAAAACAAATATTGTGATGAAAAAATCCGTCACAATAATTTTCTGTTGTGACGAAACATTAAACACTGTAAGCAATAGCAATTGTGACAAATTTATATGCCACTATAAAAATCTTTTTTGCCCAACAAAGTTGTCACGACAATTATTTTTTTGTGACTAAATATTTGTCACTACAATCATTAGTAATTGTGGTAAATTTTTTTGTCACTACAAATATATTCTGTGACAAATAAATTATGTCACAATATCAAAATTTCATGACTAAATATTAATAAGGCGCAATAATTATTTAGAAATTGTAATAAATAAATAGTCACAATTACTCTTTAAAGTATGACTAATTATTCGATACTAAAAGTTAAAGTTGTGATAAAAAATTTCATAATAACTAATCAATTAATAATTAGTATTATCTAGTCACTAGTCTATTAATATTTTTACATTTTAATATTTTAAATTATTAAATATATTATCAGCAAATTAAATATCTAATTACCAAAAAAATGTAATTTAATTATCCATTCATATTTTTTAATACGGAGGCAATTATTATATTTAAAAAGTAAATAAAATAACTAAAATATAAATAATGTTAAAATATTTTAAAAAATATTCAAAATAAACTTTAAAAAACTAATTTTTTCATAAATCTAATAGTAAGCTATCAATATACTAAATTGAAGTCCATGCCATGTCCTCTACACCCAAGTTCATTTTTGGACATTTTTCATACAAAATAGACAATAAAAGAAAAAATAAATTAATTAGTATAAAAAATTAATTGATCAATAATGAGAAAGTATTGGTTAAAAATAAATTATGTATTTAATTTAAATATTGTACTTACACCGATAGTTGCAGAATTTAACTGAGATGCATTAAGAAGCAGATTTGAAACTAATTGTTCACCTGCCAACCGTGCAAACAACTCTCTTACTTGTTGTAGCTCCATAGTTTGTTTCTCAATGGCCTTTCCTTGAACTATAAGTTGCTCGCGTTGAGCTTCTATATCAATTTGAAGTTGAAAGTTGGTTTCTTCTTGTTTTTTTTTGTAATTTCAGTAAGTCTTGCAACTTCATTTTTTGCACGTCTTTTTGCAGCCTCGGTTTCTGCTAGAATGCGATTTTTTACTTGAGAACTAGATGTTATTCTTCCAACACCTATACCACGTGAGTAATTTGATGTTGTTCCCAAAATAAGTGCAAAATGTCCCACTAGGGGTATAGGTGCAGATGGAATTTTCTCTTGATTTTTTTCTCTCTCTTCTCGAAGTGTATTCTACATTTTTTAAATAAAAAATTAATTAATTAAAAAATAAATCTAATATGAAATAAAAAATAAATTAACCATTATTTCTTCTCCATTTGGTACAGCCCAAGTGCCATTAGATTTTATATGTGTGGCCTTCCAAAGTGTTACAGCATCATGCCATTCATCAGAATCTTTATCTTTTAAAATAAAAAATTCAAACATAAATAAATATGGTGAATGCACATGAATTGAATATTTAATTTGAATTTACCATCTCATGTGTTTTTTGAATAATTGATTTTGTGCCAACAATGGATCCGATTTGTTGGTGTCCTCTATTCACTTTGTTTCGATAACTCTGAGACTGCAATATGATTAAAAAAATTAGTGTTATATAACATGAATAAAAAATAAAATTTATTAAATAAAATTACCTTAAATTTATTTGTAGTCCATTTATTGGTAATCAACCATTCCTAATCATTTGAGTCCACATCATTCGGACATCAGTGCTCTTCAGATAACGACGATATAAATGATATTGACGCTTTTTATACTGAGCTTGCACTTGTTTCATCACATACGGATATACATCATCGGAAAAATTAAATTTATCCTAAAATCAAATAAAATATATATAAATACCAATATATTAATTTTAAAATAAATCTGCATCACCTATGTAGTAAGAATTATACTTATGTTCATACGTATTTCTGAAAAAAAAAATGCACATAAAATCATACCTTTAAAATAAGCCATAATGTCTTGACGTCGTTTTCTAAATTTTTTTTCAGCTAGCGACTTGAAACGGTGCATGTTGCCGAACACAAGTTGTTACTTCAGCCTTGAAAAGTTTGGCATGCTTACCACATATCTTATTGTATGGAGGAAGGAACTGAATATCCAATTCTTGACCTTTCACCTTTTTCTCGCAAGTTTTGTATTTGTAGTTGGTCTCCGTCCTCTTTTCCTAAAAGCTTGAGTCTCTCTATATATGAAATTAATCATAAATATAAAATTTATAATCATATGAATCAATTTTTGTTCAAATAATACATTTAACACTATCAATACAATTGTCAATGAATGAAAAGAGCACAAAATTTAGAACCCCTAAACAAATACATACTATAAAGCATAAATGACAACAAAATAATGAAACAAGAATCTGCAAGAAGCGTGCAGGCTAGTTTGGTAATCATAGTTTGAGTCGAGTTGGAAGAAATTTTGAAGGAAGTGAAAGCCATTCACATCCAAGACTACATGTTTTCTCTCAAGTTGGTAGGCCATTATTTGAAAAACAATACGAAGAATTGAGTTTGACAAAATGGGCTTCTAGAAAATTGTGAAGAAATCAGAATCTTTGTTGAGTAAGTGATCTAACATTTGTATATTTATACTATTTGTTTTATTCATAATTAATTTTTTTACATTTAATTTCTTATGAATTGTGTAGCATGCACAAGGAAAAGCTTAAGAGGAGGATACTAAAAATATAGAGAAAAGGCACGCCAAAGAATTTCATCAATGGTTTAAAAGTCATGTAAGTGTTTAGATATATTTTTAAATTTTTTAATATCAATTTTTTTTAATTTAATAATTTTTTATCGTAACAGGTATGTCAGTTGTATGATGAAGGAAGTGAATTAGTCAACAATCAACTATTTAATCTAACTTGTGGACCTGATAAACGAGTTTTTCGCTACACAAGTTATCTTATCAATGGTTGGAGGTTCAACACGAAAGAACGTGACTTACAATTAAAATCACAAAATAGTAAAATTTTTGTCAAAGGAGATGAGAGTACATGTAACTTGGATTACTTTGGTGTGTTAACAGACATCATACAATTAAATTACCCTAGTGAAAATAGTGTAATTTTGTTTAAGGCTGATTGGTGGGATGTGTATCACAAAGCGGGGTTTAAGGAAGATAAGTTTAGATTTTCTATGGTTAATGTGACACGTAAGTTGAGAACCGAAAAGCTATATATTTTAGCTTCTCAAGCTGAACATGTTTACTACGTTAAAGATTTCAAAGATTCGAATTGGCAAGTTGAAGTGAAGACAAAGCTACGTGTTTTGTACGATTTACCTTGTGAAGATGTTAGAAAAGAACCATGCCAAAAAAAGAAGAATTAGGTTTTAAATTTCATGAATTTAATGTGGGTAATGATGGTGATGATGATAATGATGTGGTGTCTTTGGATAAGCCTCAATTAGGTATTACACTTATTGAAGGAAGTCCAGTTAATCTTGATGTGATCACGGATGTTGAAGATGAAGGAGATAAATTTGATCATGATGAGTTTACTTCTGTTAATGATGAGGATCATGAGTTAGATTCAATTAGTGATGTTGAAGCAGATTATGATGATGATGGTTGAACATATATTATTGTTTAAAATTTTATATTTTGTGATAATATTTTTTTTAACAATTTGTAATTTGGTATTTTATTTAAATACTTTTTATAATGCATTTAGTTTCTTTACATTGTTTTAAAATTAATTATTAATATTTTTTTATAAGTTTAACGTGGTTTCATTAATTATTAATAAAATTTTATATAAATTTTATATTGTAATATTTTTTTGATAAATTGTTAGCTACTACTACATCGTTTCTTAGAAGAAATAAAACTTCGCACTAATATTAACATTTAATCGGTGGCAAACTAAAAAAATGAAAAATATACTATGTCTCATTTATGAACTTACATAGGTAAATGTAACCATGACAAAATTTTATCGTCACAATTATTATTAATAATAGTGACTATTTGAAACATCACTAGCACATTATACCATGATAAAAAATCGGTGCAAATTTAAAATTTTGATTAGTGTCAAAATGATAGTGACAAATAGATGTCACCACAATATATAATTATAGTGACTATACACTTTTAACATAATTATTTTATTATAGAAAGGCTAAATGTAATTGAAATAAGTTTGTATCGTAAAAATTATGAATAATAATAGTTACTCTTTCAATGTTGTCATTATTACATCTTTTCCCACCAACAAATAAGTTGGCACCATTTAGAGTATGTTATAAAAGTTAAATTTAGTAGTGACAAATTTGCATCGTTACAATTATAAATAATAATAGGGGCTCCTTCAAATGTTGTCACTATTACATCTTTTCCCACCAAAATATGAGTTGGCGCCAATTTGAGTATGTTATTAGTGACAAATTTATAATGACAACTTAATTTGGTCACAATAAGATATTAATAGTGACGTTTTTCTTGTGACGTAATTTACAATTGTCACAAATACTATTAAAACAATGACCAAAGAGTGGTACGTCACAATTACTAATTTCATTAGTGTCACAAACTTCTTTAGTCACTAATAACTTATTTTTTGTGACAAAAATTTTCATCATCACAATCAAGCCGTCACTAAAAGTCATAATTGTTGTAGTGCATTGCAGAGCGATTTGAGAACATACAATAAATTTTAGGTGGACGCAGTTCAAATCAATCGATTTCCCCCATGCGCGCAAATAGAAGAGACTTGATCTGTTTTAAGATTTAGTGTTTCTAATGGGTCAAAAAGCCTTAATACTATCCTAACTACTTTATTATTTTTAGGCTTATATGATTAGGGATATGGTTTTATCCCGATTTATTATTTTTGATTCGATCCAATTTCATAGGATTAATTTTTTATTTTAAAATTTAGATTCGGATTAGGTTTTATGAAGAAAAGGTCGGGTCGAGTTTCAATTTTGGGTGAAAGATCTCTGACCCGAAATAATAATATACATTTAGAGATAATTCCTATATGCGCCTACTCTCTAATTTTTTTCAATTATCTTTCTATTTTGCTTAATAAAATATAAATTTTTATTTGTGTCGGATCGAGTCAGGTGATACATTATCGATTGTCAGGTCGAGTTAGATTCGGGAGGATACTTTTAATTTTTGAGTTGGGTTTCGGTCAGGTGCTACATTATTAATTATCGTGTCGAGTCAAATTCGAATGAAGTCTTTCAATTTTTAGGTCGAGTTCAAGTCGAATTTTTCCATGTTATAAATACCATGCAACATTTGCCTTTATACTTACGTCCCAAATCAGATTCCTCATCTCCTCTTGTTTCTTGCTCTTTTTATTTTCTTTTTAATCCTAGAAAGTATATATTTTGTGAAATATACTTAAAAACAGTGTTTAATACAGCTTCAAATCATTACATTTCCAAACCCATTTTTACTTCAACCCTCCAAATTTCCCACCCAATAGTTGCTTGCTTTTTTGTCGGTTAAAACAGATATTAACTTCATTGTCCATAAATCTTAGTGTAATTTTTACCAGTGGTCCCTTTCGTTTAGGGTGTGTTCTATTTTGGTTATTAAAATTTAAAAAAGATTATTCTGGTCACTTACGTTTAGAATCATTTCTATTTTGGCCCATTGGCCGTTAGTCTCCGTTACTTAAAAAAATCAATTTCTAATTTAATCTCAAAACTTTCAAAATTTTATTTTTCACCATCTTTCCCAAAAATTATAAAACTAAAACCCCGAAAATTAATTTAAAACTCTAACCTCTACTCTTTTCACGGTGAGGCAGCCCTGGAAATATAGGAAATTCTAATGAACAAGGTGCATAAGGCTAAGAATGTTGGGGGTCGATAGGGCGATGGCCACGGCGGACCATGGAACGATGGTCCAAGCTAGAGCATATGGCTGTTGAAGCTTGAGACGCATAGAAAAAAACGATCCTCTTCATTTTTGGAGAAGATAACAAGTTGTAAGGAAAACTAAAACTAATAGAGTTGAGGTCAATTTAATCTTCTTTTAGAGTAGCTGGATTAGGGAGAGAGGGCATCGAAGAGAAGAAAAAAAACAGCAGTAAGGTCCCACTTGAAAGTGTTGTTTAATCATAGTGTGGAAAATTATGCGATTAAATTCTGGAGCTTCAAAGTTGGTGATTAACTTTAGACATTAGTTTAATGTATTCAACTATGCACGGCATGATTAGTACCATGGGAGGCTATAAATTCTGAAACTGGTTATTCAGAAGCATGGAATTCTATAATTTATGGGTATATTATCTAGGCGAAATAGCTCTTGAAACTCCCCAATCATGAACCAAAAACCAGCAGTTTGAGGTCAAAACAAAGATTGATATCTAAAAATCATATTGGCTTTATACATTCTTGGATGAAAGGGTCCCTTTGACAACACAATGAGTTGAAATCTGCATATACATTTCCTACGTTGTTCTGCTGCCTATACAATCTGCATATTTCAAGTAACCAACCTTTTAGCTGCTGTTGTTTTATAAGATGGTTTTCTTTCGAATGAATATAAAGATGAACCCCACAAATTACATGCCAGCTGCTTGATTGTCAAAAGTTTGTCGCAGGGACTAGACCAAATTATAAATAAATGAACAATGTGTATTGCTACCATATCAGTTTGGGGTTTTGAACTGTATAGAAACAAATAACGAAACCAAGAGCTTATCCAAGCCGGTTTTGCGGGTCTCCATATAATTCAAACCATTACTTTTTAAAGACGTGGGACTTTAATTAATTGGCAGATTAAGAGCAATTAATTATGTATGTATATAAGCGAAAGAAAAGCAGAGAAGTGGCTACATGTTTCAAACCACATTGTGCTGCATTTTGCAAAGCAGTTCCTTTTGTGTGCAGTGAATTTATAGGGGAGGGGAGGCAGATGTTAGGGTTTTGAATTAATTTTCAAGGGTTTTAGTTTTATGATTTTTGAGAAGATGTAAAAAATAAAATTTGAAACTTTGGGGGTTAACTTAGAAACTAATTTTTTTAAGTAACGCAAACTAACGGTCAATGGACCAAAATAGAAACGATTCTAAACGTAAGTGACCATAATAATCTTTTATGAATTTTAGTGACCAAAATAGAACACACACTAAACGAAAGAGACCACTAGTAAAGATTACCTTAAATCTTATATATAATCCTTATTTAAAGAGATTGGTTCATAAAAGAAGCCGTAAGCAACTAAATAAACTGGCGATCTACGCTGTATATGCTTGGATTTATCGTTTTGGCTAATTCCTTTAAGCATTGGTCTAAGAATTCAATTGGAAGTCAAAATATGTTGCAAAACAGAAAAAAATGGCAAAAAAGTAGAGTTGAACCTAGCTAATGTCAAATTCCTGAGTGCTAATCACTACAACATAGAACCGATTTGACTTGTAAGTTTATGTTTTAATTATGGGTAAATTATTTTTTTCATCACTCAACTTTTGTATCACTTCTATTTCGGTGATTAAAGTATAACAAATTTCAACTTGAATCACTCAAATTAAGGCTTTTCTTTTAATTTCTAAATTCGTGACAAATGCAAGTAGAAGATGGTAGGGCGATAAACCCAAATCAAAGGGTATGAAAATTAGAGTGCTAACCGCTACATTAGTAATCATTGTTTTTTGAAACTTCTCTTTGTTTTTATACTATGTTGGTGTGCATTGGAAAACTTTCTCACCAAAAAAAGAAGAAAACTTTCATGGATAACAAAGCTACATGTAAAGATTCTGGGGGTTGGTTGAATTCAGCTATATTTCATCATTCATGTGAACAAGCAAAATGGAATGAATACGAAAATGATTAAGTTGGAAAAAGGTAAAAGAGTTGGTGGGTTTGACTTAACAACCTCATTAACCTTTTCCCACATTCATTGCATTTTACTTAGTGGAATATAGCTGACTTTTAACAACCCACAGCATCTTTATATATAGCTTGGTTAAACATGAAATATTTCTTTTTTATGACAAATAGCATTGCAAGTTGTCCAATATTATCAAATCTCAACAATAGAGCCATAAAGTTTTACAGTTTTAAGCAAACTGGTTCTATGGCACTCTGGACTTTGAATCCAGCGACCTGGGTTCGACTCCCTATATTTATTATTATGAAATTAGAAACACATATGTTCTATAACTACAGTAGGTTTTTCATCATTTGTTTCTTTTGCAACATAATCCACTTTGGATTGAAACGTTGGAATCAATGCTTAAGCGAAAGAGCCCAACGGAAATCATTAGGCTGCAATCGTGCTGAACAACATTTATTAAAGAAACCAAGAACCAAAATGAGACTAATACAAATCTTCTATATTTTTGGTTTAAATGATGCCAACGAAAAACCAAAAAATTAATTAAGTCATTATAAATATTTTGTACTCAATTTAATTCTCATAATTCAAATTACATCTAATTTGACCCTCAATGAAAAATTAAAAAAAAATCAATTTAGCACTTTCGTTAAGTTGACCGTTAGTAAATATGTTGGTGACACGTGGCACACTCTAGACGTGCCATGTCATCAAAACCGTAAATAATCATTTAAAATCTAAAAAAATATTTAAAATTTTAAAAAAATATATTAAAAAATCTGAAAAAATATTTAAAATTATAAAAAATTAAAAAAAAATATTATTTAAAAAATTCAAAAAAATAAAAAATATTTAAATGTGTAAAAAGTATAAAATTATGTATAAAATCATAAAAAAATATTTCTACTTAAAATAAAAAATAATTGTAATAACTATTAAAAATTATATAAATATTTATAATGAATAGTATTTAAAAATTGTATATTTTTTAAAAAATATATTTTAATTATAAAATCCCAAAATTTCAAAAAAAATTAAAATAACTAAAAATTTAAAATCCTTAACCCTAAACACTAACTCTACATTCCCAAATCCTCAAATCAGTTTAATCGACAGTGAAAGTTGTCGATGTTGTGGCAGACGATGGTGCTGGTAAAAAGAAATATTGAGGGCGGTGTTAATTATTGATTTAGGAATATATTAGGGTTTTTTTAAAAGAAATAAAACTTTAGGGTTTTTTAGAAAAAAAATATTATTTTATGTTTTAAAAAAACAAAAAAAATAATTAAATTAATATTTTTATTTTTTAATTTTTTAAATTTTTTTTTATGAATTTTTATAATTTTTTTAAAAAATGGTTTTGATGACATGGCACATCTAGGGCATGCCACGTATCCTTTTATATGTTTACCGTTAAAAAACAATAACGGTTAACACGGTCAAATTAACAGAGAGACCAAATTGAGTGTCATTTAAATTATGAGAGTTAAATTGGGGGCAAAATTTTCATAAAAAATTTAATTGATTTTTTGTTAAGGACCAATTTGACCTTCAAGCTTTTATCTTTTAAGATATAATTTAACGGTTAAAATTTAAATTTTATTTTTAAAACATAAAAAAAACACCGAAACGGAACATGACTTTTGTTCAAAAGAGACGAGGGATAATATATGCATCTTTTTCGATTCTTTGGTGAAAATAATAGCTACATATTGAATCCAAAAGTCTCATCATGTCAATGCCATCCTACGCTTTTATTAACTTACATTTGTCTATATTTGGTAAAAAAAACTCACATTTCTACATTCATATATCATCCGCTATTTATTGATATAGATAAAAAATTTAACCTCTTTTTCAGACGTATTTTTTTTAAAAAAAATTTAAGTAGAAAAAATAAGTAGTTTAAAGTTATTTTCACTATTTTGAATATAAAACACTTAATTTTACATTATAAAAAACTAAAATTAATTATAAATAAAAAGAATAGAATTCAATTCTGTTTGAATAGTCACAATTTTTAAATTTCTGTTCCATATTTAGTCCAAACACTATAATTTGAAGGGTAAACTATACAGTTGACCACCATACTTTAGTTAAAATATTAAAATGACCACCTTAAAAAAATCGCGTCAATTGACTACCCAAACTATTAAAATGGTATCAATGTGACCACCAGCCGTTAATGGGCTAACGGAAGGTGACGTGGCAGTTAAAAAATTAAAGGTATAATTACACATTCGGTCCTTACTATTTACACATTCTTTCAATTTAGTCCTAATTTTAAACTAATAAAATAAATTAGTTAGGTGGTGACACGTGTCACCACCTATTTAGAGGAGAAAAAACAAATCCCCAAACTTGCTCTAGTTAGGAATCAAACCTAGGTCTGGGTTTAAAGGCAGCGCCTTAACCACTACACCAAACACATATTTGTGCTAAAAATCACCAATTATATTATATGTCTTATTGTTTGTTACCATTCAAATTCATCTTCTTCCTCATCACTCCTCATAATCCAAGTCTCCATGCAATTTTCTCAGCAAGATTAAAACATGATATACTTGGTTGCTGACAAGTCATACGCATACGCAACTGTTTCCTTCCGTATTTCTTATCTCAATTGTATGATCTTGTTTGCTTAATGCTGTGAAAGGTATGCTGATATACTTGATGACATCAAGAAAGATCCCGAAAGCCATGGTGGACCTCCTGATTGTATTGTGAGTCAGATTTTAGAACTAATGCCTATATTACTTTAAGTATTTTAGAATGGTTGTTTTCGAGATATGAATGCGGTCCTCAATCATGATAGTTTTGCGGTATTGTAGCTTCTCTGCCGGATTCGTGAACAGATTCTTAGAGAATTGGGGTTTAGAGACATATTCAAGAAAGTCAAAGTGAGTATTGAAATTTATGCTACAGGTTCTTGTATTGCTAGAAACTGTTGTTTTATATTCGATGTGTCAGAATTCCAAGTTACGATTTTCTAATTTTGACAAGTGAAAATATATCATCTTGTTTGGACAATACCTGTGATTTTATTTCTTTTTTTTATAAAATGGTATTTTTTCAAGGGATAACAAACAAAATGAACATTTTAGATGAATCTAGGGGTTGCGTTGTAATCATTTTACAATTTGTACAATTTGTAATTGTAAGAAAAGGTGATGGAGGTGTGTTAAGATATATACTTACCAGTTATATGCTTTTCTCTTTCTTTGTTAACACTGCTCTTCTTTTGAAAACTTGGAATAGGATGAAGAGAATGCCAAGGCATGTAGTTCGTCTTAATGATGATATTGAAGATGAAGGGAAGCGCCTGAAGAATCTAGTTAGAGGAATATTTGCTGGAAACGGAATAAAATGTTGTTAATGGTCATTTTCAGGTTTCATGTTTTAATCTTGCTGAGAAAATTGCATGGAGACTGGATTATGTGGTGTGATGAGGAAGAAGATGAATTTGAATGGTAACAAACAATAAGACATATAATATAATTGGTGATTTTTAGCACAAATATGTGTTTGGTGCAGTGGTTAAGGCATTGACTTTAAACCACCAAACCCAGGTTCAATTCCTAGCTAAAGTAAGTTTGGGGATTTGATTTTTCTCCTCTAAATAGGTGGTGACACGTGTCACCACTTGATTGGAGGAGGAAAATTATTTATTAATCAAATATAAATAATTAAATTCCTCCAATAAGGTGTTGACATGTGTCACCACCTAACTAATTTATTTTATTAGTTTAAAATTAGGACTAAATTGAAAGAATGTGTAAATAGTAAGGACCGAATGTGTAATTATACCTTTAATTTTTTAACTGCCACGTCACCTTCCGTTAGCCCATTAACGGCTGGTGGTCATATTGATACCATTTTAATAGTTTGGGTAGTCAATTGACGCGATTTTTTTTAAGGTGGTCATTTTAATACTTTACCTAAAAATTGATGGTCAACGGTATAGTTTACCCTAATTTGAATTGGTTTTCGATTTGTTCATTTTCGTTGGTCACCCCAGTTATTGCATACCAGGCTGACCTATTCCAATTTGATGCTCAGCTTGGAAATACATAAATAAATATTCTAACATTCACGTTCTACATAATGTATTCTATAAATGGAGAAACTTGAATCGAGTAGTTCATAGTATAATACATTTTCTATTAAAATATCAGCGGCAGAAATAGTATTTGTCATTAGATATAGGAAGAAAAAAAAAAGACTGATAAGGCTCGCATAAATGATACGCCACAGCTTCATGAGAAAATTCTGGTTCACATTAATGCTAATTTAAATCTACTACACAGTCGAATCGAAATATAATGTGAAATCATCGGCTTTTTAAAGACTTAAGAGCTGGATTCCAACAGAACCAGGGATCTCTTCATTTGCAAAGTAATAACAAAGAGCCAATTTGATGTCTTAATGCATTGCCTGCTTTATTTTACTTGGTATACATGTTTGCTTCTAGATTATGACTCTTGCCTAGATACATCAAATTTGAATACATCGTATGCACATAAGAATTGCCTATGGACTATTGGTTTCAGTCTTTCCAGGAAATAAGATCTGTACAGCACAAACCTGAAGCGGAACTTATCGGGGACAGAATTGGTTCTGATGGATTTGGCTCCCTTAAATGCTAAATCCGCTGTTGATGTCATCAATAGGTGTCGAGAAATAAATAGGGTACCTTCTGCAGAGTAATCTTTCCATGAATCCAGTGGCGTTCTCGTTAGAGCACAAGAATTCTGCATCGGAGAAGATTCAGCCTGCAACTATAAGATACAACGTTGGGAGGTAATCACTCTAACACAGCAGAAAGCAGTAGTCGTTCACTTAATACAGGAAAAGACGTTAAACGATTACCTACTAGAAGATGTTTGGACCATGGTATGGTTTTGACTTTTGACTACTTCCATGGCTGCGATAAAGAGACACCTGCAGTTGATGCCTCTAAACCCTGTTTTCCATGTATGGCAGATTTGAGGACATTGTATTGCTCATTCACAGACTTATACAGAGCTTGTGCGTATGCATCCTTGGCCTGCCCAACAGCAAAGCCCACTCATACTAAACCAAGCAATAAACAAGCACATTTATATGCAACAGTTTTTTAGAATGAATGGAAAGTTTACTAAAACTCACTACGATCATTGCCGATGAAATTACTATGAGACAGGTTTCAAAGTCTTGGCTAACTTTATACATAAATAGTTCTTATGGCTCGCATCCCCTCAGAAACATTTAGCATGGCTGAACATAATTATGCACGTCTATGTGGTATAGCCATTTCATCAACGATGCTACAGTCAATATTACAAATACGGCTGAGCATCCTCTAACATAGGTGATCAAGGTCAAGTGAAAATTATAGAGATAAAGTTGAGTCTGCACTCTGCACTAATCAGATGATGTATCGTGCAACAGGCTAGACACATTATTTTTGTAATTCTAGAGAACTGGATTAACTTTCCCAACGCCTATTGAGGTCAAGCATCAGAAAATGCATGTAATAATAGACATTAATTCAACCAACCTCCTCAGACTTTTCACAAGCAGCAGAAATTTCTGGGAAGCTTATCTCTGGTGCTACTGATAATCCAGCCCCATGAAAGGTGATGATTCTTTTTTCTCCAATTTCTTTTTCTACCTTAAAAAATGCCATTGAGTCACAAGAGGGGCAAATTTTATACGACAAACAAACAAATACACACCTGCGGCGGAGGGGGCATAATGTCATAGCACAATAGAGCCAAGGGATATATATGCCCTGGAACACCTGAATGTTCTATCAGCCTTCTCATATTGTCCACTGAAGAAGAATCAAAAGGTGCCTGACACCCCTTATATTAGTATGCAACAGTTTATCATAAAAACAAGGTGACACATATACATATGTCCGAAGGTTTAGTTTTATTATTATTATTATTATTATTGGGGGGGGGGGGGGGAGGGGGTCATATTAAGACAATTAAACAGATGCCTATTGCTTGTTGGATAAATAAAAATCTCAAAAGCACGGTACTCTGAGAAATCAACACTGAACTTTGCAGTCAACAAGGTAAAACCTTGAACATATCAATACATGCTATTCTACATTTTATTACCTGCAGCATCACATGCCAATCATATATGTGAATAAAACCTGAAGATCTGATCTCAATACATCTTAAAGAATAGCGTGGGGAAATTACCAAGTAAACAGTGTGGTAAGTGGTAAAAAAGATCTACCCAAAACACCCAAGAGTATAACCTCATTCAGAGCACAAACCCTGCACATAATGTGATTGCAAGCATAAAAATCTAGATTATTTTAAATTCCCCCTCCAAACAGGAAATATCTTGCTGCTAGCTCGTGAAGAAGAATAAATCTTCATACTTAACTTTGAACTAATCATAAATAAGACAAGTAGCAGACTAGGACATGAATATGTCTCTTCCAACTCTCTCTCTCTCTCTCTGAGTCATGGTAACTGTAGAATTGTATGAAATTCTCTCTACTTTATTCACAAGAAAACTTAGAATATATACACATAGTTGACTCTCTGATAAAGGAAACTAAATATTCTCTAATAACTACAGAGATGTTATTCTAAGGAATATCTATAAAGGTCTACTTGCCATAACTAATAGATACAGACTTTAGTACATAGAATATTTCCATTCTAACTAGTATTAACCTACACTCCCCCTCAAACTGGTGTGTATATGTTGTATACACCTAGTTTGGATACAAAACCATCAAAAATTACTTTTGGAAGTGCTTTGGTGAAGACATCAGCAATCTGATTAGTAGTAGGAATGTAGTTAAGCTTCACAGTCCCATTATTAGCCTTCTCAAATATGAAATGTCTATCTATTTCGATATGTTTGGTTTTATCACGCTGCACCGGATTCTTAGCAATACTTATTGCTGATTGACTGTCACTGTAAATATCCAGTTCTGATTTTTCACCCAGTTCTAACTCGGTGATGAGTTTTTTAATCCACATCCCTTCACAAATTCCAAGGGCCATTGCTCTAAACTCTGCCTCTGCGCTGCTTCTAGATATCACAAACTGCTTCTTGCTTCTCCACGTGACCAAATTGCCCCATACAAATGTACAATAGCCACTTACTGACCTTCTATCTGTTAATTCACCTGCCCAACTTGAATCTGTGTAAACCTTTACTGTTCTGTCCTGGTTTTTTCTGAAAATGAGTCCAGAGCCTGGTGTGAATTTTAAATACCTCAAGATCCTATTTACCGCTTCCATGTGTTCTTCTCGAGGATCACTCATGTATTGACTTACTATGTTCACTGAATAGGCAAGATCAGGTCTTGTGAGTGATAGATAAATTAATTTCCCTACCAAACGTTGGTAAGATTCTTTGTTCACTGGA
This sequence comes from Hibiscus trionum, assembly GCA_030270665.1. Taxonomy (NCBI): domain Eukaryota; kingdom Viridiplantae; phylum Streptophyta; class Magnoliopsida; order Malvales; family Malvaceae; genus Hibiscus; species Hibiscus trionum. The sequence goes on along the minus strand of BSYR01000064.1, from coordinate 6,676,979 downwards.
TTCCCAAGTCTATCTTTACTGAATTTCAGACCTGGTTCCATTGGAGTGTCGGCTGGTCTACACTCAAGCATCTTGGTCTCTGCAAGTAGATCTAAAATATATTTTCTTTGGTTAATGACTAACCCTTCTTTAGATCTAGGTACCTCCATTCCCAAGAAGTATCTAAGATTCCCCAAATCCTTTGTCTCAAACTCCTTTGCTAGAGCAATCTTCAGTCTTTATATCTCCTCTGTATCATTTCCTGTGATAACCATATCATCGACATACACAATTAGGAGAGTCATTTTATCATTTGGCGTAATCTTTCTGAACAAGGTATGATCTGCTTGGCTTTGTTTGAAATCATTTCGAACCATGGCTCTAGTAAATCTGTCAAACCATGCTCTCGGAGATTGTTTCAATCCGTACAAGGATTTATTCAGTTTGCATACTGTCCCTCTTGTTGTGCTTTCCTTTAAACCTGCTGGAATTTCCATGTATACTTCCTCCTCGAGGTTCCCATTGAGAAAAGCATTTTGATGTCCAACTGATGCAACTCCCAGTCTTTGTTAACAGCCACTGAGAGTAACACTCTGATGGTGTTTAACTTAGCAACTGGTGCAAATGTTTCTTGATAATCCACTCCATATGATTGAGTGAATCCTTTCGCTACAAGCCTCGCCTTGTATCTTTCAATATCTCCATTGGAATGATACTTGACTGTGAAAACCCACTTACACCCAACCACCTTTTTTTCCTTCTGGTAGACTGGTTAGGCTCCAGGTATTATTCTTCTGCAGTGCTGTGACTTCATCCTCAACTGCTTTCCTCCACTCAGGACTTTTGAAAGCTTCTTCCACTGTCCTTGGAATTTGCACATTGTCAATGCTGGCTGTAAAAGCTTTCAAACCAGATAACAATTTTCCATAGGCCACAAATCTATTAATTGGATGAGCAGTACATTTCCTTACCCCCTTTCGAATAGCAATAGGAAAATCATCCAAATCAGCAATAATAGATTCTTGAGGGATACTATTACCTCCTATTTCCACGGCAGTAGGGCTCGAAGCTAGCTCTTGGCAAGTGTTAGGCTGACTAACAGCTTCAGGAAGAGTTCTTTTCTTTCTTGTATAAACGCTGAATTGTTTATTTGTAAGTTGAGGAGTTATAAGGCCTGGAGAGGTGTGTGGGACAGCTTTAAGAGTTGGAGGAGGTGTAGTATAAGGGCTAGACATTTTTGACAAAGGAGAAGGTATGTCTACTGGATTACTAGTGTTAGTAATCTCAGCTTCATTTGAAGGAACAAGTTGTTGGGAAGAATCAAAACTAGTGATTTCAGCATCGAGAGTTGGCAACATAAGCAAGGGTTGTGAAACTGATGGGGACTAAAATTCTCTGTATGTCTCCCCCTGAATAGCAGTCCCTGAAAAATAAGGTTGATGCTCAAAGAAAGTAACGTCAAACGAGATATAGGTTTTTTTGGTTGTGGGAGAGTAACATTTGTAACCCTTCTGACTCGAGGAGTACCCAATAAAAACACATTTTAAGGACCTAGCATCAAGTTTACCTCTATTAGGGGCTTGCACATGAACAAAGGCTGTACAGCCAAACACACGAAGAGGAAGAGCAGAAGAGAGGGGTTTAAAGTGAGGAAAATGTTGGAAAAGAGTTTCAGTAGGAACCTTAAAACCAAGAGTTTTGCTAGGCATCCGATTAATGAGGTAGGTGGCAGTTAGAAGGGCATCCCCCAAAGATACTTAGGAGCATTGGCTGAAAACAAAAGAGAGTGGGTGACTTCAAGGAGATGACGATTTTTTCTCTCAGCCACACCGTTCTGCTGAGGTGTGTTAACACAAGAAGTGAGATGAAAAATTCCCTTTTCCCGGAAAAACTCCCAAGAGATTTGCTAAGATACTCACTCCCATTGTCACTCTTCAAAATTTTAATAGGGGTAGCAAATTATGGACCATTTGATAAAAATCTTTGAAGATGTGCTCAATGTCAAATTTATCTTTCATCAAGAATGTCCAAGCTGTCCTAGAAAAATCATCTATGAAGGACACAAACCACTTAGAACCAGCAATACTTTGAACCTTAGAAGGGCCCCAAATGTCACTGTGTATAATCGAAAAAGGAGAAGTAAGCTTAAAGTGGGAAGGCACATAAGATTGTCGAGTGTGTTTAGCCATTTGACAGATTTCACATGTAAAAGAAGAAGGATCTTTATTGATAAATAATGTAGGTAACAATCTCTTAAGATAAGAAAAATTGGGATGTCCCAATCGAAAATGCCACATCATTATCTCATTGGAAAGTAAAGTTGAAGGGAAAATAGAGGTATGGAGACCACTGGAACAAGAAGAAGGTGAGGAGGACAAAGCATCAAGGACATATAAGCCATTAGACAGCCTAGCATTGCCAATCACCATTTTTGAACCCTGCTCCTAAAAAACACAACCAGTAAGACCAAAGTGAACATCACAGATTCCATCATTAATCAACTGTCCAACCGATAACAAATTGCATGTGAGATTAGGGACATAAAGAACTGAAGAAAGTAGAATTTTATCACTCAATCGAATGGAACCCTTGCCAAGCACTGTTGAGAAAGAACCATCCGCAATCTTAATGGAGGAATTAGAGTTGGAGCTCGAAAAAGAATGAAACAGACTGAAATTTCCTGTCATATGGTCAGAAGCACCAGAATCGACTATCCAACTAGAAGAGGATACTGAAGACAGGGATGGAAGACTACCTGCAGTTGTTGTCAAAGCAGTAGTGGTAGGAGGAGCAGAGAGGCGACTAAAGAGGTGCTGAAGTTCAGCAATCTGTTCAGGACTAAAATTGCTGGGCAGTGTGTCAGAAGTTGCAACATAAGCTTCTTTCAAAGGTTGAGATTTAGGATTTTTCCACTCTGCAGGTTTGCCATTTAGTTTGTAGGATGTTATCGCAGAATAAGAATGTTCTGACATTTGAATATCAAAAGAACGATGGTTGGGGAGAGAACTGACTTTAGAGTCAGATTCCATGGAGATTTAGAGATTTGATCGGAAAAAAAATGGAGAGGATCGACCTAATCTGATACCATGTAGAATTGTATGAAATTCTCTCTACTTTATTCACAAGAAAACTTAGAATATATACACATAGTTGACTCTCTGATAAAGGAAACTAAATATTCTCTAATAACTACAGAGATGTTATTCTAAGGAATATCTATAAAGGTCTACTTGCCATAACTAATAGATACAGACTTTAGTACATAGAATATTTCCATTCTAACTAGTATTAACCTACAGTAACTTTAAGTGAACTTATGTTCTGGATTGGACACAATATGCTAATGAAAGCAGCTCTATCCCATTTTAAACTTTATCCCTAACAGATCTTTATTACCAGCTGAAATTGATATAATACGAACTGAAAAAAAAAAAATCTTGAGAAACAATACAAATAAGTAAATAGATAATAAAGACAGGCTACAAAAGCTTACAGGATACCACTCTTCTGTAAGGGGATCTGGACGGTCTCTGCCACCACTTGCTGCCATCCATACTACTTTTGAGCCACCCCTATAACCAAACAAAATTCTTGGTCTAAGGCTAAGCATATTTATAGTGAAAGCCTGTAGTGCAGATTCAGCCGTTTTAAGATAAGTTAAAAGCATTGCAATTTGTCATTATTAAAGTACCTTAGCAGCAAAGCCATCTCTTTCAAACTTCTTGTGTTTGCTTTTCTTTTCATCTCAGCAAGCTCGGGAATATCATACATGTGTTTTTTGGAGTATACACATAAAAGATTCCTAAGAGAATCAGTAAAACATTTTTAGAGGCTCTTTAGCATACTTTTGAATCATGAATTCAAAATAGGTAGTAGTAACTATTTGAGTACCTTCCCATGCTGAAAGGCTTGCAAAGAGGATCTGTTATTACTCTATCCCCAGCAACATATATCTGTAGCATGGAACCCAAGTATGGTCAAGAGCATAAATAGATAATGGCTACTAGAGCAAACTCAGTCTTTTGAGAGAGAATCACCATGCTTTCAGCAAGCTGCGGATTTGTTTTCTCAAGCAACAATGAGATGATGATTGGATCAGCTTCAGTCTGATGGTTTGATATAAGTACAACATTGTGACCCTGCAACCAATTTTCTGACAATTACATCCATAAAAATCCAGTTTAAAAATGTAAAAGATTTAGCCAGTACTATGCACTTCCCAAGTACCAGTTGCATGTAAAAAATTCCTGAATTTTGAATACTTAGTACGATCATTTTTAGCTTAAGCCAACAAAGTTGAAAGTAAAACACCATAAAAGCTCCTTATCAGGACTAAGATATAAGTTCAGCTTTGCTTGCATAATAAAAATATAAAATTGATGACATAAAGCTGATGAAAATTAAGATATAAAAATAAGATGGATACTAATTTAATATACAAAAAAAAAACTGTTATTTGTAATTGTTTCTAAGGTGCATGTTCTTATTAGATAATCAAGGAACACGTCCGGCAGAACAAAAATTTCATCAACTTACTACCAAGCAGCTCTATGATGGATAAATCAAGTTATGATCTTTAACATTATATCTTTCCAAAATGTAAAACAAGACAAGAATATCCTGCCGCATCATTGTGAAGAAGATGAGTGAGCAGAACTTGGTCATGTTTAGAAGAATCCAATAAAAAGATAAATAAAACTAAACAGTGTCACCTGCTTAAGCTTCTCTTCTATTTCATAGAAAAGAGAAAGATTGCCAACATATGAATTCCTGCATAGAAATAAACACAAATGTTAAGAGAAGTGAGTTGAATAGAGAGAGACCAAATATATCCTTCAGTGATTATATATGAATGACAGATTATATATGAAGCACATGAAATACTAGCAACGTGAATTGACAGATTACGAGATAGTTGATAAGACTTAAAACATATGTGACCAGCAAAATACAATCAGTACAGGAAAGAGAATGAATTAGTGAAATATACATAATCCATGCTTCTCTTTCTCTGCAGTTGTCAATACAGTTGATGATACACTATCAAACATGAAGAAGAGAAAAACTACTCGAGACCCTATGAATATTAAGGAGCTTTCCATCCACCAACTGGCCATCATCCTTTGTATTTTCACAATTCCTATCTAATATTGCTTCCTTTTAATAGAATAGTCACTTGCTGATCAAGATAGCCTCAATGAAAGAACCACCCAACAGAATGCAAGAAATAAGAAATACAGAACAAGCTTAACCTTAGATGATCTCAAAAGGTAAATAATAATCAAGCAAGAATTATAATCCCTAGTGAACTGAGATATACATATATCCTATCCACTAACCTTAAAATTTAATACCTTTGTTTACAAAACAGAGTTATAAAATTGAAAAAACTGCAAATCCCTCTGGCAAAGCACATCCGAATCTTAAGGAAGCTTCTATAAATTAAATCGGTATCAGTACAGAAACCACAATAGGACAGTGTGGAAGTTGTCCGCTCACCTGAAATCAACCAAAGGCCGGATATAATTTTGACCAAACATGTAGTAATCAAATGGTTCCCGCAAAGCTTTGTGGTAGGGTTCAAAGACAAAAGGATCCTGAAAGATTACTGTCATATTTCATGCAGAAGTTTATAAAAATTTAATCTTTATGCAATACCTAAAACCGGAAATACATATATTTTACAAACTGCAGAATGTTGAAACAGCATCATAGTACAATTACCTCCACATCCAAAAGCATATGGTCAAATGCAACTGTCATGTTTGACAATACGATCTCAACAGCTGCAGGATGTCCGCTTTGGAAAACCTAAATGTTGCCACATGAAAGAAATTTCTCTTAAAGTTTTCAGAGGTACAGGCAAAAAGGTAAGCATTGAGGGATAAGGTTTCCTAAGTACTGGAATCTTTAGGTGAAAAACTATTAAAACCATGCAATTCGACAGAATACTCTCCCACCAATTTTTAAGTGCAGATGCACCCTCTGTTTTCTTTCTTGTTTAAATTTAGGTCCAAACAGATCTCAAAACAAACATGAGTTTTTTTTTTTGAAGAAAAAAAGACAAACTAGATTTTATAAACTAAGTTATATCAAATTATTTAGCATTACCCTGTTTACACACTTGGTTCTCATAAAACATAGTGTATCTTAATCCAAGTATATATAATGCATTGAGTATAAGAAAATACAGATATTTTAAAACATATGATCTATTAAAATATGAGCTTATTAGACATGCAGTAGACTGATATAGCACTTTCTATAAGCAAGAAAGGCTGCAACCTAAAACAACATAGTCTGTGCAGAGGAGAGCATACCATATCCAAAACATACAATACTATGCACTTAAGTAAGAGTTTAAGCATATTGATTTACTGCATTTCTATAATTCTGATACAGTTCTTCCATTCCCGCTGCTACATTTGGAGGTAGCCTGCCTGCTTCTACTTCATTCCTAATTCCAAATAGGAGTTCTGTAGACAAATAAACTGCATGAGACAATAAAACCAGTCCTCTAGTACATTTTTTTGGTAGTATAAAAGGCTATGGTTAAAATTAAACAGGATTGTTGAAAGTAGGGAAATGCTCTCTTTTATTTGTCCAGGTCACTTATTCTTCAATCAACAAACCTTTCTACGATTCTTATGTCCAACTTCCCTTTCCAGTATATTTCCCTTCTTCATGCTCCTCAAATTGACCTGAGTCCATTTGTCTTTTTTGGGACCATTAAAATTTACTCATCAAGTATTCTTTTGCTAAAGTCTTAAAAGTATGACTATCCTCATACTGGATCATTGTTGCACCATATATATCCTTTCTAATCAACTGATTTTCATTACACCAGCTGTTCTAGTGTGTGAACATGTTTTTTGATCAATGCGTGGAATTGTTGAATGAACGGGCTGAACAGCTCTTACCAAAAACTGAGTCTGGTAAACTATATTTCTCCAGCAGAATCGTAATATTAAACAAGGGAAATTTTCGCATGAACGTTTTCAATTGTTCATTTCATCAATCTGAGAACATTTTCAGCACCATATTAAGCGAATTTGTTTTAATCCAAGCTTCTTGGGGGAAAAAAATTTAAATACCGTTAAGCCATTAATCCATAAATGTGTTCAGTAAATACTAAAGCGACCTTTTCTTAAAGGCTATTTTTATGATGTAATAAATTTAGCCGTCTTTTCTATATTGGAAAAATACAGTTGACTAACACAAAAAGAAAACTAAATTGTTCAACAGCAATTCCTTACGTTAGCAATTTGTCTAACGAATTCCTTCTCCGAAAGAAGAAGAAGACATCATAATATTTATAATAACTATTTTAACTCTTCGGAATTAAGCAAGAAAATAGGCATCATACAGTAATATTTGCAATATTTTATTCGGAAATGCATTTGTTTAAACAAATAAACGCATAAAAAACATTTTCAAAAAATTGAAAAAGAAAAGAAAAAGAAAGAAGAAAACGAACCTTTCTCAGAGCGAGCCTCAATAAAGGTACGGGAATGCTCAACCACCGGCTTCCCGCCAGCGGTGGCGGCTACACCTGATTCCTTATCATGAACGACCTCAGCCGTTGCTTTAGCTTTCAAGGAGTGAAACAAAGAATAGCGAATCCTGGTCGTTGTCGTAGAAGTAGATCGAGAAAGTTGGAGTCGCTGAAACGGAACCAAAGGGGAAGAAGATTTGATTGAGAACTGAAATGCAGCCTTAGTGCAAATGCCGCTGAAGAATGGGAGAGGCAAACAAGACATTTTGGATTTTGGAAAAACGATTGAAAGGAAAAGGGAAATGAAATCCTCCTCTATCTTTTATTATCTCTCTTTGAACCAGTCTGGGGAAAATGCAATTTTATTTTACTGATTTTTATTTCTTTTATAGCTTTATTTTTGGGGTTGAAACGGCGGTGGTGTGGGAGCGAGCACGTGGTTTACATCGACCCAGAGCGGACGATTAGGGAAAATAGCTGCCGGTTGCTGACGTGTACGGGTATGGATTGGGGGAGGTTATCGAGATGCGTGGCATCCAATGGTTGCCACTTGCCACTTGCCGCTACTTTTCTTTTTTAAAGGAGAGAGCCGATGGGACCATTTTTGTCGGAACTGAACAATCCCTTTTGTCTCAACTCTCCATTTGGATTAGTGTTTTTATTTGACTTAATTGCACTATACGTCTTTAAATTATGACACTCATTATAATATGGTCTTTAAACTTTTAATTTTTTTAATTTCATCCTTAAATTATGACTTTTATTTTAAATTGGTCCCATACATTTGAACATTCTAGTTTCATCTTCAAACTATGACTCTCATTCTAAATTGGTCCTCAAACCTTTTGAACGTTCTAATTTTATCTCAAAATTATCATTGTATGCTAATTAAATTTTATGTTAATAAAACCGTTATAAAAATTGTTAATTGTTGTGAAACACTTATGTGTATTATGTAATAATATGATGCGGTGTAACCGTGTAAACGATAATTTGTGGGTGAAATATGAATATTCAAAGAGTTTGAGGACTAATATAGAATGATGGACATAGTTTAGGGACGAAAATGAAACATCCAAAAAATTGGGACTAATTTAGAATGAGAGCCATAATTTGGGGGTGAAATTGAAACATTTGAAAATTTTGAAACCAGTTTAAAATGAGGGCCATAGTTTGAGGATGTGTGGTGTAGTTAACTTTTTTTTTCTCATTAATTCTTTACTATGTATAAATCATGAATTTAAATTTTACATTATGATTCAATTAATTTTATTTTTTTATTTTTCTAGCTTTAAATTTACGATTATTATTCAAGGGATATGTGACCAAATTACAAGTACTTTAAATAATAAAATTGAAGAATATGAACTTAAAATACAAATTATATATATAATACAATGATTAATAACATAATTTGACTTAACATTTTTCAGGTGATTGAGCGAAGATTGGAATTTCAAAAATTTTAAAAGTGTAGGACTGAAAATGATCAAATTAGAGTGCAATAGACATGTTCAAGAATCGAGTTGTCCACGTATGAATCAATCTGAAATTTAAGAGTTTGAGTAAAAATATTAGGTTCGTTTAAAATATGGGTCGGACTCGGACTCTAATATTCAACACCCGAGCTTGGTCCAACTTGTCCCCGTGGAATTTTTTATTATTTTTAAATATTTTTTATTATTTTATCTCTCTTATATATAGTATTTAAATTTTTTATTCAGACTAATGTGGTGGTGACACGTGTCACCGCCATAACAAAGAAAATAATGTGAATGGGGGAGTTAAGTCAATAGGTTAACCACTGGGCTAAACTCCAAGTATTGCTTTGTTTTAGCACAAATTACTTTTAAAACAATCAAATGAACCCCCAAAACCAAAAAAAAAAAATAGTTGAAACAAATGACTTGCAATAAGATTCAAACCCATGTGCCATGGCATAAAAAGGCCAATCATAAACTAAATGCGCCAAAGAATTATTTCGACTAAAATTTATATTTAACGTATATTAATTTACAAACAACACGAAATAAAATATTAAACATAGAGAGAGATTCGAACACAAAACCTTATTGATAAATTAGTATATGTTAAATATAAATTTTAGTATGCATTAAATATTTTATTCGAACAAAAAACCTTATTGGTAAATTAATAGAATATACGTTAAATATAAATTTTAGTATACGTTAAATATTTTATTCGAATACAAAAATTTATTGATAAATTAATATACCTTAAATATAAATTTTAGTATATGTTAAATATTTTATTCGAACACAAAACCTTATTGATAAATTAATAGAATATATGTTAAATATAAATTTTAATATACGTTAAATATTTTATTCGAATACAAAACCTTATTGATAAATTAATATACCTTAAATATAAATTTTAGTATATTTTAAATATTTTATTCGAACACAAAACCTTATTGATAAATTAATAGAATATACATTAAATGTAAATTTTAGTATACGTTAAATATTTTATTCGAATACAAAACCTTATTGATAAATTAATATACCTTAAATATAAATTTTAGTATATGTTAAATATTTTATTCGAACACAAAACCCAATTGATAAATTAATATGCGTTGTTGGTAAACTAATATACGTTAAATATAAATTTTAGTCGAAATGATTCTTTGGCACATTTGGTTTATGCTTGGCATTTTTATGCCATGGCACATGGGTTCGAATCTTATTACAAGTCATTTGTTTCAACTATTTTTTTTTGTTTTTGGGGTTCATTTGATTGTTTTAAAGGTAATTTGTGCTAAAATGTAGCAATACTTTGAGTTTAACCTACCGGTTAACCCATTGACTTTAGAGTTTGGGGACACTGGTTTAAATCCCAACTCCCCCAATTCATATTGTTTTCTTTGTTATGGTGGTGACATGTGTCACCACCACATTAGTCTGAATAAAAAATTTAAATAATATATATAGAGGAGAGAGAAAATAATAAAAAATATTTAAAAAATAAGAAAAATCCACGTCAGCAATTTTGTTAGTTTTTAACGACGGAGGACCAAAACAGGAGAACTATGTAACAGAATGGACGATTTTATCGAAAAAAAAAGTTTAGAGACCAAAATAGAAAAACGGTGATAGTTTAGGGACCACCCTGTATAGATGAGAAAAAGAATTTAATAAAGGGAAAATATCAAATCATTAAATATTAAATTAAAAATAAAATAAAATGGTTTTTAAAATAAAAATAATATGAGCATGTCAAAAGAGGACTAGGATTAATCATTTGAAAATATGAGCATATTTGAACCAGTTTTAAGATTTATATTTTGAATTCATATCGATTTTGGTCAAGCATGAAGTATATTAATCTCATACATATTTAGTCCAAATTTAGTCCCCTTAAACCCCTAAATTTAGTTAACGGAAAGAGTACACATGGTAACAATTACATGTTTAAGAGATAAACTCGACCATCAAAATGACTAAACAAGACAAGACTTGAAACAAAGCGTTTAAACCAAAAGCAAAATCAAAATCAAAATCAAAATAAACAAAATCAACCCAAAACTCATCGGCACGCAGAATGTGAAGGACATCAATAGGTGGATCTTCGAATGTGATCGTCTCAAGACTCGCAGCAGTTACGAGTTTTGCCATCCGGTCTGCAACCCTATTGTTATTACGTGTTATATGCTAGAAAATTACCCTCCACTCACGATCACATAAGGCCTTGATATGGAGGAGTAAAGCAATCAGTTCTCCCTTACTCGATCCATGCTGAATCAACTTCTACGTATTTTTAACACCTCAATTTTAGGCCCGAGAGTTATCGATTTTGATCTAGGATTAGTTTTGGGATAAATTTAAATTAAAGAGCTGATTTTTATAAAACTTCTCATTATTTATGATAACGCCATTAATGAAATTTTAATAGGGTTTTGAAAATCAAAACCACTCATCTTCTTCCAAAAACCCTTTTCCCTCATTTTCATCTCCTTTCCTCCATTGAAGGTAAATCCTCTTTTTCTTTTCCTTGTTTTACTTAAATTTAACTTGAATTAAAGTTGGATTTGCAAGGCCCATTAATTCTCAACCTTGAAATTTCAAGATTTATGAAAAGTGGGGATTTTGGGTGAAATCCCGCATGGGCCTTTTAGAGTAGTGTTTTGGGGTGTTTTTAAAGTTTATTTTGAAGTCATAACATGTTAAAAAGGTTGCTTAATTATAGTATACCCGAAACTAATCTTAGGGTGGATTTTAGAAGTGAAATAAGTGAGTTTTCGGCTTGATTTTGTGGTAAAAAGAGGGCTGGAGGTATGTGGACCTTGGATAGGTGTTTTTAGATGTTATTTGATGATTTTTGAGTGGTGATAGTGCTGGTTTGATTGGATTCCCGAAACCACTGCTGTAGGTGATTTTTAGAAGTGGAAAATAAGAGTTTTTAAGGTGTTTATGTAGGGAAATGAAGGGTTGATGGTTGTACAACCTTCGAGTGATGTTTTGGACATGTTTTGGAGTATTTTAAGTGTTTAAATTGAGGGGTAATGACTGAGTTTTGCTGGAGTACGAAAATGAGAATATTTGGGAGGAATTCGGCTTTGAATTGTTGAGAAAATATTGTAGAATTGTGAGCTAATGTATAACAACAAATTTGTGGTTGATTAAGAGGTTAATACATTGTTTTTGATTGGTTAGAAACAGCGTATTTGGCCTTGGGTGGTTCGGACGCGGTCCCCGGAAAGTTCGGAAGCTTGAAACGACTTTGTGGTTTGCATTGGTGTGCGAATGGTGAGTGGAAATGTTTTTAAGCAATGTTTTGGTTCAAAGATGGTTTTGAGAGAGTTTAGATTGAGCTTGAAAGGTCATTCTAAACTCAAGAGTAAGTTGATGTGTATCACCTCTTTAAACTCCCTTTTTACCGTTTTTTTATTACATGAGGTGATAACTTGTTATGCATGAAATTTCAATACTTTGGAAGGAAGCATGTTGTTTGTTATTATGTTGTTGATCATGCATGATGAAATCAATGGTGTTGTTGATATGCCTTGTAAAGTATATGTAAGTTGGTGCAGGTTGTGCACGGAAATGGTAAGTAAGACCATTTTCGGTTGGTAAGATTGTAAGAAGTAAGATTGTGCATAATTGTGGATTTTGTTGCAAGGTGTTTTTGGTCATGCATGATATAGTGTATCCATGTTGCATGATGGTGATTTGTATATCGTATTGCATGATTGGTGGAATCATGGTGAGTACATGCAACGCATGGAATGTTGTGGTGAGTACGTGCTAGGCACAGATGCGGTAAAAGGAAAATTTTGAGCTATTGATATTGATGTTTTGGTTAACTATTGGCACTAGTATGTCTTGGGGTACAAATGATTGATCATTAGGATGAGAGTGTGCACACGGTTGAGTCAAATGCGCGCGTGGTCTTGGTGATGAAAGTCACCAAGATGGAGTACGGTGTACGCACTGGAAATCTTCTTTATATTAGTGAGTGATGAGTGGAATCCCATCGACGGTGCGTGATGATGAGTGGAACCCCATCCGCAAGGTAATGGTGATGAGTGTAATCACACCGTAAGGTAATGTTGTCGATGTTGAGTACGTTGGATGAAAGTTCCAACGGAAGTTATCCGTGTATCCAAATACACTTACTAGTTGCCAATATGATTCACGTTTATGTGGTTGATGTTGTGAGATGAATGTTAACATATTTATGTTGAGCATAACATGAAGTATGATGACATGCTATATGTTGTTGTGATTGAGTTATCGTAAGTTGCTATGATGTTATTGGAGGGACATGATATGTTATGATTGATTATGCCTTTATACATACCATGAAGTGTGATGCCATGATAAATGTCTATGTTGTTGGCTTATGGTTGATCTTGTGAGTTAGTAAGAGGATTATGTCGTTGGATGAATTGTAAGTGTTGGCTTTTATTTTAAAGAAAGCTTTGAACCCTGCATTGTCGTTGTTATATTTTCGAGCTCCGCTCACTAAGCTTTATGCTTACTCTTCCATTTTTTGACAATGCAAATCATTAGCGTGGAGTTAGCAAGGAGCAAGGAAAGGGCGTCCAAGCGTGTGGTAGTTGTTCAAGTATGATTTAGTAAATAATGTATTAGTTTAGCAATGGGAAATGCTACGTGTTGTAGGAGCGTGTATCTAGACTCTTATGTGTTGGCTTTATGTTGTTAATACTTTGTGTTGATGGATTTGTAAACCATGTTTATGTTGATGCCTAAGTGTTTTGTATTTGAAGGTTTTTAACCATGTCTTATGAATGCTTAAGTGTTTTGCTTTAAAGGCATGTAAACCTTGTTATGCAATGTATTTGGTGGATGCTTGATTTCTTTAAATGAATGGCCTTGTCATGTATACCTTATGGTTGATCATGTTTGTAGTAGGATGAATTGCCTATAGATTGTGTGTATGTTTGATGTTCCATGATTCTTGTGGTTTTGGGGATGTTTGGGAACACTTGGAGATGCCTAAAATTGTCTTTAGGGCCATACAGATTGTAGGCGTTTCGAAACGCGTGAAGTGGTTTTGGAACGAGTGTAGCTCCAGGGATACTCGTATCGGAACGCGTTTCGATGCGGTTTGACACTGTGAGCACCTGTTTCGGTACGCGTATCGAAACGAATTGCCACTGTGAAGGCCCGTTTCAGAACTTGTTCCAGAACGCTTTGCTTTTAGAGACCCCCGTACCGGAACGGAGTGGACCGTATCGGTACGACCTAGTCTGACTTTTGAACTGGAGCCCGCGTATCAAAACGGGTAAGCCTGTTTCGAAACGCAGGCTTGTATTTGGGCTATTTAGCATCTTCTAGGGTTCTCGGATGTCGGGTTTTAGTCCCGTTGGTTGTATGCTTCTTGGTTATGTTTGTGCGCATCGTTTATGTATGATCTTGATTTCGTAAGCATGCAAAAAGGACTAACTTGACACTTGGTAAATTTATGTCACCTTATGTCTGCTTGAATGTTTCTTTATTGTTTCCGCTGTCGCTGACACATAGGACTAAATGATACATTTAGATAAGATAAATAAATAAAAAAAATTTTAGGGTTGCTAATCGAAGTGGAGCCTTAACGGGTTTCACTTCGGTTTTCCCCGTGTAACCTACTCGGACCGGTCAGTCATCCAGACCGGGACGAGGGGGTTACATTTGTTGGTATCATAGCCTGAGGTTTCCGCGACCTCGGGAAGGTAAGTAAGGTAAGTTCGAAGTGTTATGTTGTTGCTATGTCACGGTGAATGTTTTTCCATGTATGCTTGATGTTTGCTTGCTAGTACGGTGTTTGAAAGCATGTGTTAGCATGATGGTTGTGTTGAGGCATAATGTCGAGTTCTCATTTCTACTATTACTTATTTAAAAAGATTTTGAGTAAAGGAGTACTTGAGCACCTTGGACCCTTGCTCTTGCTAACCCCATATATTTTTGTTTGCGTGTTTTGTTTGTTGTTGTATTATTGATTTTGGAAAGTATGAGACTGAGGCATGGGCCTGGAGCTGATAATCATGAATCTGAGGTTTCAGAGAATGTGAATGCTGAGAGAGTTCATCGCTCTAGTTCAGGGCAGTATGGTCGTACCAGAGTTTGAGGTACAGTTTGTCTATTTGGGTCAGCGTGCATATGAGTTGGTTCCTATTGAGAAAGAAAAATATGATCGATCCTGATATGAGTTGGTAAAAGAAGTGAAGACCTATGAGTTGGCTTCAGAATGTTATCAATGTTATAGCAGGTAATTTCTCGATACAGTCATTGAGTTTGTTTTCTCTGATTAATTCTAGATCTACGCATTCGTATATTTTGAGTGAGCATGCAAAGTTGTTGAATTTACCTTGTGAGGTACTAGAGGTAGGTGTTAGTGTTACTAGCTCCTTCGGGGATACAATTATGGTTAGAAAGATGTACAAAAGATGTCCATTGATGGTTTAGGGTCACGTGTTTCCAGTAGATGTGATGGAATTGCCTTTTTACGGTTTTGATGTGATACTGGGCATGGATTGGCTTGTAGAACATAGAGTTAGGGTAGACTTTGAGGCAAAGAGAGTTTTCTTAAAGCTTGGGGATGACTATGAGATTGTAATGATAGGTGAGAATGTGAAATTCTTATCGAATGTTGTTTTAGTTTTAGAGTCTCAGAGGTTGTTTGAGTTTGGTTGTCAGGCCTACCTAGCTTAGGGATGAATTAGAATATGAATGAGGTCAGACCACAGGATATCAGAACAGTTTGCGATCTCCCGAAGGTGTTTCCTGAAGAATTGCTTGGTTTGCCGCCTGACAGAAAAGTTGAGTTTGCTGTTGAGACATATTCTGATTATGCTCCTGTTTCGGTTGCTCCGTACCGTATGGCACCGAAAGAATTGAAAGAGTTGAAGACTCAGTTACAAGAGTTGTCAGATAGAGGTTTTATCTGTCCGAGTTCTTCGCCTTGGGGCGCACCGGTATTGTTTGTGAAGAAGAAAGACGGTAGTATGAGAATGTGCATCGATTATAGACAGTTGAATCAGTTGACAGTGAAGAACAAGTATCCCTTGCCGCGTATCGATGACTTGTTTGACCAGTTGAGAGGGGCATCAGTCTTTTCAAAGATAGATTTGAGATTCGGGTATTACCAGTTGAAGGTAAAGGAGGTTGATGTTTCGAAGACAGCTTTTAGGACTAGATATGGTCACTATGAGTTCTTAGTTATGCCGTTTGGGTTGACGAATGCACTGGCTGCTTTCATGGACATGATGAATAGGATTTTCCATCAGTACCTAGACCAGTTTGTGGTTGTTTTCATAGATGATATTTTGGTGTATTTGCGTACTGAGGAAGACCATGATCGGCATTTGAGGATAGTTTTGCAGACCTTGTTAGATAACTAGTTGTATGCAAAGTTGAGTAAGTGCGAGTTCTGGATCCGAGAAGTAGTCTTCCTAGGACATGTAGTGTCAGCCGATGGGATTAGAGTTGATCCGAAGAAGATAGAAGCCATTGTTGAGTGGAAGTAACAGAAGTCTGTGACAGAGATTCGTAGTTTTCTAGGCTTACCCGGATACTATAGGAGGTTTGTGAATGGTTTCTCGAAGATAGCCGCTCCTTTGATAAAGTTACTTCAGAAGAATGTTCAATTTGAGTGCTCAGATGCGAGACAACAAGCCTTTGAGAAATTGAAAGAAACCTTGACCAATGCACCGATTTTGATTCAGCCAGAGTCGGGGAAGGACTATGTGATCTACAGTGATGCTTCATATGTAGGATTAGGTTGTGTACTCATGCAAGATGGGAGAGTTGTGGCTTATGCCTCGAGACAACTGAAGACTCATGAGCGTAATTATCTGACACATGACATAGAGTTAGTTGCAGTTGTGTTTGCTTTGAAGAAGATTCAGAGGCATTACCTGTATGGTGAGAAATGCACAGTGTATACAGATCACAAGAGCTTGAAATATTTGATGACACAGAAAGAGTGGAATCTTAGACAACGTAGGTGGTTAAAATTGCTTAAGGACTATGATCTCAAGATTAAGTATAATCCGGGAGAGCCAACGCAGTAGCCGATGCTTTAAGTAGAAAAGTGGCAGTTGAATTGCGAGCTATGTTCGCTAGATTGAGCTTGTCGAGTGATGGTGGTTTAGTGGCCGAGCTTCAGGTTAGACCTACGTTGAGCCAGATGATTAGAGAGAAACAGTTGCAAGATAGATCTTTGGCACATCACGTGCAAAATATAGCGGAAGAAAGACATACAAAGTACAGTTTCAGAGATGATGGGGTTTTGTGTTTCAGAGATAGAATAGTTGTGCCGAATGACGGTGATTTGAGACGTACTATTTTGAGTGAAGCTCATAATAGTCTATTGGCTATACATCCGGGTAGTACAAAGATGTATCGTGGGTTGAAAGATGAGTACTATTGGGTTGGTCTGAAAAGAGATGTTGCCGTTTTTGTGAGCAAATGCATGGTTTGTCAGTGTGTTAAGGCAGAACATTAATTTCCGTCTGGTTTGTTACAGCCGTTGAGAATTTTAGAATGGAAGTGAGAAAATATTACTATGGACTTTGTATTAGGTTTGCCTTTGACTTCTTCTAAGAAGAATTCAGTTTGGGTGATTGTTGACCGTTTCACAAAGTGTGTTCATTTCATAGCCGTTCATACGACCTACTCTCTAGATAAGTTGGCCGATTTGTACATCAGTGAGATTGTGAGATTGCGTGGTGTGTCGAAGTTGATTGTGTCAGGTAGAAATTCGAGGTTTACAACTAGATTTTGGGAATGTCTGCATAGTGCTTTGGGTACCCGTCTGAATTTAAGTACGTCGTATCGCCCTCAGTCCGATGATCAGTCAGAGAGAGATATTCATATATTAGAGGACGTGTTGAGATGTGCATTATTGACCTTTAGTGTTGCGCGAGAGATCTATCGAGCTTGTCAAGGTTAAGTAGCGACACAGAGGTGTGGAAGAAGCCACTTTGGGTAGAGAAAGGAAGATCTGGAGAAACGGTTTCTGTATCACTTTCCGTCAGGTAATTTCGAGGACGAAATTCCTTAAGTGGGGGAGAGTTGTAACACCCCGGTTTTAGGCCCGAGAGTTATCGATTTTGATCTAGGATTAGTTTTGGGTTAAATTTAAATTAAAGAACTGATTTTTATAAAAGTTCTCATTATTTACGATAACACCATTAATGAAATTTTAAGAGGGTTTTGAAAATCAAAACCACACATCTTCTTCCAGAAACCTATTTCTCTCATTTTCATCTCCTTTCCTCCATTGAAGACCTTTGAAGGTAAATCCTCTTTTTCTTTTCCTTGTTTTACTTAAATTTAACTTAAATTAAAGTTGGATTTGCAAGGCCCATTAATTCTCAACCTTAAAATTTCAAGATTTATGAAAAGTGGGGATTTTAGGTGTAATATCGTATGGGTCTTTTAGGGCAGTGTTTTGGGGTGTTTTTAAAGTTTATTTTGAAGTCATAACATGTTAAAAAGGTTGCTTAATTATAGTATACTCGAAACTAGTTTTAGGGTGGATTTTAGAAGTGAAATAAGTGAGTTTTTGGCTTGATTTTGTGGTAAAAAGAGGGCTGGAGGTATGTGGACCTTGGATAGGTGTTTTTAGATGTTATTTGATAATTTTTGAGTGGTGATAGTGTTGGTTTGATTAGATTCCCGAAACCACTGATGTAGGTGATTTTTAGAAGTGGAAAATAAGAGTTTTTAAGATGTTTATGTGGGGAAATGAAGGGCTGATGGTTGTACAGCCTTCGGGTGATGTTTTGGACATGTTTTGGAGTGTTTTAAGTGTTTAAATTGAGGGGTAATGGTTGAGTTTTGCTGGAGTACGAAAATGAGAATATTTGGGAGGAATTCGGCTTTGAATTGTTGAGAAAATATTGTGGAATTGTGAGCTGATGTATAACAGCAAATTTGTGGTTGATTAAGAGGGTAATACATTGTTTTTATTGGTTAGAAACAACAGATTTTGCCTTGGGTGGTTCGGACGCGGTCTCGGGAAGTTTGGAAAGCTTGAAACAACTTTGTGGTTTGCATTGATGTACGAATGGTGAGTGGAAATGTTTTTAAGCAATGTTTTGGTTCAAATATGGTTTTGAGAGAGTTTAGATTGAGCTTGAAAGGCCAATCTAAACTCAAGAGTAAGTTGATGTGTATCGCCTCTTTAAACTCTCATTTTACCATTTTTTTCATTACATGAGGTGATAACTTGTTATGCATGAAATTTCAATACTTTGGAAGGACGCATGTTGTTTGTTATTATGTTGTTGATCATGCATGATGAAATCAATGGTGTTGTTAATATGCCTTGTAAAGTATATGTAAGTTGGTGCATTGTGTGCACAGAAATGGTAAGTAAGGCCATTTGCGGTTGGTAAGATTGTAAGAAGTAAGATTGTGCATAATTGTGGATTTTGTTGCAAGGTGTTTTTGGTCATGCATGATATAGTGTATCCATGTTGCATGATGGTGATTTGTATATCGTATTGCATGATTGGTGGAATCATGGTGAGTACATGCAACGCATGGAATGTTGTGGTGAGTACGTGCTAGGCACAAATTTGGTAAGAGGCAAATTTTGAGCTATTGATATTGATGTTTTGGTTGACTATTGGCACTAGTATGTCTTGGGGTACAAATGATTGATCATTAGGATGAGGGTGTGCACACGGTTGAGTCAAATGCGCGCGTGGTCTTGGTGATGAAAGTCACCAAGATGGAGTACAGTGTACGCACCGGAAATCTTCTTTATATTAGTCGGTGATGAGTGGAATCCCATCGACGGTGCATGATGATGAGTGGAATCCCATCCGCAAGGTAACGGTGATGAGTGTAATCCCACCGTAAGGTAATGTTGTCGATGTTGAATACGTTGGATGAAAGTTCCAACAGAAGGTATCCGTGTATCCGAATACACTTACTAGTTGCCAATATGATTCACGTTTATGTGGTTGATATTGTGAGATGAATGTTAACATATTTATGTTGAGCATAACATGAAGTATGATGACATGCTATATGTTGTTCTGATTGAGTTATCGTAAGTTGCTATGATGTTATTGGAGGGACATGATATGTTATGATTGATTATGCCTTTATGCATACCATGAAGTGTGATGCTATGATAAATGTCTATGTTGTTGCTCAAGTATGGTTTAGTAAATAATGTAGTAGTTTAGCAATAGGAAATGCTACGTGTTGTAGGAGCGTGTATCTAGACTCCTATGTGTTGGCTTTATGTTGTTAATACTTTGTGTTGATGGATTTGTAAACCATGTTTATGTTGATGCCTAAGTGTTTTGTATTTGAAGGTTTTTAACCTTGTCTTGTGAATACTTAAGTGTTTTGCTTTAAAGGCGTGTAAACCTTGTTATGCAATGTATTTGGTGGATGCTTGATTTCTTTAAATGAATGGCCTTGTCATGTATGCCTTATGGTTGATCATGTTTGTAGTAGGATGGATTGCCT
Organism: Hibiscus trionum; assembly: GCA_030270665.1. Classification (NCBI taxonomy): domain Eukaryota; kingdom Viridiplantae; phylum Streptophyta; class Magnoliopsida; order Malvales; family Malvaceae; genus Hibiscus; species Hibiscus trionum. The sequence goes on along the minus strand of BSYR01000064.1, from coordinate 6,656,540 downwards.
ATAGATTGTGTGTATGTTTGATGTTCCATGATTCTTGTGGTTTTGGGGATGTTTGGGAACACTTGGAGATGCATAAAATTGTCTTTAGGGTCACACAGATTGCAGGCATTTCGAAACGCGTGAAGTGGTTTCGGAACGGATGTAGCTCTAGGGATACTCATATCAGAACGCATTTCGATACGGTTTGACACTGTGAGCACTCGTTTCGGTACGCGTATCGAAACAAATTGCCACTATGAAGGCCCGTTCCAGAACCTGTTCCGGAACACTTTGCTTTTAGAGACCCCTGTACCGGAACGGAGTGGACCGTATCGGTACGGCCTGGTCTGACTTTTGAACTGGAGCTCGCGTATCGAAACGGGGAAGCCTGTTTCGAAACGCAGGCTTGTATTTAGGCTATTTAGCATCTTCAAGGGTTCTCGGATGTCGGGTTTTAGTCTCGTTGGTTGTATGCTTCCTGGTTATGTTTGTGTGCATCGTTTATGTATGATCTTGGTTTCGTAAGCCTGCAAAATGGACTAACTTGACACTTGGTAAATTTATGTCACATTACGTCTGCTTGAATGTTTTTTTATTGTTTCCGCTGTCGCTGATACATAGGACTGAATGATACATTTAGATATGATAAATAAATGAAAAATTTTCTAGGGTTGCTAATCGAAGTGGAGTCTTAACGGGTTTCACTTTGGTTTTCCCTGTGTAACCTACTCGGACCGGTCAGTCGTCCAGACCGGGACGAGGGGGTTATAGTATCCAAGCAATCAAACTCAACCATAATGTGTCGAAGCCTCATCTCCTAGGCTAAAGTCAGACCCGTAAAAATCCCCCACAACTCAGCCTCGACCACGGAACACCGTCCAATAAACTTAGTGAACCCATGTAATCAATGGCCAGAATGATCACGAAACATCCATCCACATGAGTAGAAATAAGTATGGAGATAAGGGATCTTCTTGCCGGATACCCCAAAAATGGCAGAAAATGAGCAGTCGCCGAACCTTTCCATAGAACCTGAGTGGAAACTGTCGAAACACAGAGCATAATCAATGAACGGAGGATGTTAAAAATGCCTATGTCCGCTAGAGTATCATCATTAAAGCTCCACTCCAGCCTATCATAAGCTTTCTCTAAGTCGATCTTTATCCATCCCTTTTTGTTAGTTTTCTTTCTCATTGAATGGATCACCTCATGTATTAAGATTATGTTATCTGTAATAGCTCTCCCCGGCCCAATGCTCGTTTGATTTTCCAATACCCACAACGGAAGACAAGGTTTCAAATGGTTAACAATTATCTTGGTGATTTCTTTACACACTATATTGCATAAGTTAATAGGACGGAATTGAATTAGATTCTAGGAGTAGTTACCTTCGGTAATAGCACACGCAAAGTTCGGTTAAGCGACTCTGGAAGCACACCCTCTAAAAAAACTATACTGGTTAAAGAACATGTTGCCGACCCCCGCGATGTCCCAATTCCTCTAATAAAAAGTTGCGTGTAAACCATCCACCTCTAAAGCTTTAAGAGGATGCATTGCAAAGAAAGCAGGTCCATCCCAACGCAGGATAATTGTAGGAATCTCCCACGCACACCATAGCCATAGACATTTGGATTTGATGACGAGAAGAGCCCTTGGTAGAAATCTACCGCTGTCTATCGAAGCTCCTCCTGATCATCGCACCAATCAATCCTATTTAATTTCAGCCCATATATATAATTCATACATCGCTAAGCCATAGTAGAAGCATGAAAAAAATCTAGTGTTTTAGTCACCTTTCAATATCCATTTGGAACTTGCTTTTTGACTCCACAAACTCCCCTCTTGGTTCATCATCTAATCAAGTTCCATGCGCAATTGATTCCCTAAATCAACCAGGAAATCAGAATGAAATCGAGCGAGTGAATCCCCCGTAACCAGGCCAAAATTTTCTTCTTCTACTTGGCAATGTGACCAAAGACATGAGAGTTCCAAGCCACAACTTCGGATGTAAAAGACTCAATATTTACCAATAAATCACCACTACCCAAAACGATTGAAGAAAATCTCGAAAGGAAGGATGTTCTTGCCAAGCTGAAATATAGCGAAAAGGCTTAAGATGTTGCTGTCGGTCTTGCTCAACCATGCGAAGAAGTAAAGGCTGATGATCCGAGCCATTTTTGTCGAGGTGACAAACGTACGAGTCCAAAAATAGAGACATAAAAGAAGAGTTTGCAAGGCATCGATCTAGCCGTTGATAAAGGTTTTCACAAGACTATGTATAGGCAGACCCCTAAATCCCATGTCCGAAAGACTTAAGTTAAAAATGAAATATGCAAAGGGTCGACTTTCATGCACATGTATATCCGAGCCACCCCGTCTTTCATCTGAGCTTAAAATTACATTAAAGTCCCCCAACGAACCATGAAACATCATTGCCCGAGTTCAACGCTTCAAGTTAAGACCACAATACTTTCCGTTTAGAATTACTAAGACTCGCATAAACCATGGTAAAATATATCTACAAACCACCAACATCCATTCTAACCCTTCCATTAATAAACTGGTTGGAAAGGTAAAGAATCTCCAAATCAACCTCATCATCCCATAAAATCTATATACCACCACTGAAACCTTACACCTCAACCCATAACGAATGAGAGAAACTGAACTTGGCAATCACTAGGGGTGTTAAAAAATACCCGGCTCGAACTACCCGACCCGACGACCCGTCTACCCGATTAAAATTTACCGGGTATTTATATTAAAGTACCCGAATTTTTCGGGTCGGGTACTCGACCCGCAATTTTTTCCAGGTAGTTGGGCTGGGTCAGGGCCGATTTTTTTTATAACCGGGTACCCGACCCGACCCGCTAATTTTAATGTTTATATATTTTATATTTTAAATTCTATTTTCATTTTATGTTTCTTATTATTTTTCTTTAAAATTAATTTTAAATCCCTTACTTCTTCTCATACTTGTATTATATACTTTAAGTTTACAATTTTTTAAAAATATTTATATTAATTTGTCAATATGAGAGTCGAAAGAAAAATCAAGATCGAGATTAATATTTTTAATACCTTCTTTTATCGATAAATTTTAATATATATACATATGTATATATATCCAAATATTTATCTCTTAAAACTAACTTCAAATCAATAATTTTTATGTTTGAAATATATATCATGAAATTTTATGTGTTTCATATGTATTTTTTCTAAAGAAATAGATTTTTAAAAATATATAAAAAAAGTAAACCAAGTATCCGATTTTATGAGTACCCAAAATTTACCCGTACCCGGTTCTTATGGGCCAGATCACAGGCCGACTTTTAGGTACCCGAAAATCCGGGTACCCGGATATGAACACCCCTAGCAATCACATGATCAACCTTTCTTCCATAATTTCGTGGCTCAAACAACACGACAACCTTTGGCGAATGCTCCTACCTAAAAGAATTAAAAAAATCTATGGAAAGTAGGGATGGCTGCACCCTGACAATTCCATTACATAAATGTCATTATTATCAATAAATAAAATAAATTAAAACCCTTATTGATCAAGAACCATACTCCGATCATTCTGATCAGCTACAATATCGGCGACAACAACAACTGTATTTGTCTAAAGAGGCCCTAAAGGAATCATTTCAAGTAGATTCTCATGATTCACAACAACCCTGGAATATCCATTAGGTTCCAAATTCGAAAGTGCTGCAATGGAGTTCAACTGAGAATTGACATTGTTGACCCATTCAGTCAAGACTGGCTGAGAAATCGTCTCTACTTTCAAAGGTTTGCAGATCTTTAAGCCTTGCCGGTTATTTTTCCTTGGCTACTTTAGTCTTTGCCCCACGATTCTTAACACTCGATACCCCTTCCGACCTATACTTCATATGCCTTTGCTTCAGAATAGAGATTGTTGCATGATCTCTATTTTTGTTAGCCAACTGATGCTTCACCATTGTAGCTTGCTTATTAGTCATCATAGGCACAACTTCCTCCCGCCTAGCCATAGCTCTAGCTACTTTAGATTTTTTTTCCAGATTAGAAGCAAGATAAACTACATTCTTAACAACTCCCTTCGGCTGACCATCATTACTCTGCCTCGACAAGCTATCATCAACCATCACCTCACTCGGAGCCCTCTCCTACTGATGCAAAATAGACACCCCATCCGAGTGATGGTCCGACATGGGTTCCAGTGTATCCGACGCTAGTGCTGCAAATCTGGATCCAGTACTACCTTCAACCCTTTGGCCATTATTTTTGCTCGTTTTTGCACTAGATTGTTGTCGTTTACGTCGATTATCAACAACCATCCAGGGTTCAGACAAACCCTCAGAACTAGTTTCATTACTATTCACTGCCCCAGAAGTCGCAACTTGATTTGCAATTGTATTTGTGCTACTATCCTTTGATTGAATATTTGTGCACAACTCCTTGAAGTGACCATACACCTCACAAGCATAACAAATATGTTGCAAACCCTCATATTCCATTTGTTCGACAAAATCATCAATCATTATGCGATGAGAGAGATTTTTATTTAAATTCACAACAAACCGCTAGGTAGGCAAACTTTTCCCTCTCCCCAGCTTGAGTATTGTTATCAACTTTAACCACGTTCCCCACAATCGCAACAATTCTATGAAATAAAGCTTTAGAATAATACCGGTACGAAAGTATAGGGAGACGTACCCAAATAATAACATGGGACATATGCTTTTCCGATGTAAAAAACGACCGGCTCCACGACTAAATCATCAAATAGCTCTCATAAATTGTCCATGGTCTCTCAGTCAAAACCCTCTCATAGTCTTTAGGATCTTCGAATCTAACCAAAAAATAATTGTTATCAAGATCGATCAATTAAATTCACCCGATGGCCGCCATAATGCATGTATCATAGACAAAAGGGTTTGATAGCCAATGTTCATTCCCAATAACCTGACAATGATCACGCTTTGCATATTCAGATAAACATATTCATGCACTTGTTCCGAAAATTTTATCATCGAAAACTTTCCTGCTCGGTTCATAATAGTCTTAATCAATAACTACTACTTTGTTTGGATTAAGATCTGAATTATCATCCACTTGCTTGTCCGCACGGGACGAACTTGCTATCATGCTCGCATACGAACCCATATTACCAGGATTCTCATGGCTCGCCTGCTTCGCCTGCTTCTACGATGTATCTATAACCCCAACGTCGATACAATCCCCGCCTACTTTTGCCTTCATCTCCATCAATTTAGACCAATCATCTGAAACCCCCCCACCCTCGTGATTCCGTACTTTCTTTGGTTCACGTTGAATCTCCTCAACAATCGGTGAGCCCGACTGTTCAAGCACCAGCCCTGTAGGATTGTGGGACATATTCTCAGGTGGACGACCACTAGAGTTAAACCCGCCGTTTGCCGCTGCATTGGGATCCCCGTCAAAGAGCCTAGGGTTTTCCATTTGATATTGCATTATTTTTAAACTTTTACTTTCTCATTTTCAGTATCTTGTGAAAGAATTAATTATTTTTTTGATTTTTAATAAATTAATAAAAAATAATTTTCATAAACAACCAGAGCAAATCTAAATTTAAGTTAAGAATTCAAACCACAAAATTGATAACATAAATATATGAATATGAGTTTTTCTTTAAAAAATGTGGCGTGGACTACACTTACTTAACCCTAGTTATTAACTTGTTTTTGTTTCTCACCTAAAAATGAGATAGGGATTAGTTGGGGAAATTCTAATGAAAGACGGATTAATATACGGCTAAGAAACGGCGTGACCGGAAATATAATAAGATAAGTAACAAAGTCGGTAAAGTGCGACCGGATATGTTGACATAATATAATGTATCCGGTAGAAAACATGAAGAAATATTAAAAAAAATTGGTAACCGGCAAACTTAAGTTATCGGTAGGTATCGATACAAACATAACAAAATAGGTAAAATTACTTATTTTGTTGATAAGAGAATCAACATATTAGGTAGCCCCTATTATGTTATTAAAGTTTAAGCTGATGGGGCCTTGGAAATCCGACGATAACAAAATAGGTAAAATTACTTACTTTGTTGTTAAGAGTATCAACATATTAGGTAGCGTCTATTATGTTATTAAAGTTTAAGCTAATGGGGCCATGGAAATCCGACGATAACAAAATAGGTAAATCACTTATTTTGTTGATAAGAGTATCAACATATTAGGTAGCGCCTATTATGTTATTAAACTTTAAGCTGACGGGGCCTTGGAAATCCGACGATAACAAAATAGGTAAATTACTTATTTTGTTGATACTTTTGAGTAAATTACTTATTTTGTTGATACTTTCGAAAGTATCTATACTTTTTTAAAAGTATCGATACTTTTTAAAAAAGTAATGTAATCGGTTGCAATGTGGCTCGAAAGTATCGATACTTTTTTTAAAAATCAATGTAACCGGTTGCAATGTGGCTCAAAAGTATCTATACTTTTATGCAACCGGTTACAATGCTTTTTTAAAAAGTATAGATACTTTCGAGCCACATTGCAACCGGTTACATTGTTTTTTAAAAAGTATCGATACTTTTAAAAACGTATAGATACTTTCGAAAGTATCAATAAAATAAATAATTTACCTATTTTGTTATCGTCGGATTTCAAAGGTGTGAAACCGATAATTTGGTTTTGATATAACTAAAAAATTTAATGATTAAATTGAAAATGTGAAAACGAATTTTTAAGTCCTCAAACCTCTCTACATGTTTAAAATAAAATGCCTAAGTTAAAAACTAATTTTATCAAAAGTTTTCTAAGTGTTCTTGAAGCCAAAACAGTGATTTTCGAGTCACCGTTTCGGAACGGCCTTAGGCGTTTCGAAACACTTTTGAAACTGTGAGCTCATGTTTCGGAACGGGTATCGAAACGATTTCAACACTGTCAACCCGTGTTTCGAAATAAGTTTCGAAACGGCTTAAGAACATCGAAACACCGTATCGAAACGACATCCAGTGTTTCGAAACGATATTCAATCAGATTTAAAAAATATGACCGTTAGAAAGTTTTTAACTGATTTTTCACAAATTGTTAAGGCGTATCGAAACGAATCAAGCCGTTTCGATACGGTCCTTGACAGTGGAAAAAATGTTTCGAAACGTGTTTCAAAACGGCTCTTAGTGTATCGAAACAAGTCTAACCGTTTCGATACGGGCTCTTTAATGCACCCCAACGACTCTTTCTATTTTGGTCTATTTCGAAATAGGGTCGGGCATTTCGAAACGGTTGGTTGCAGACTGCATTTATGGAGGCAAGATAACATCCCCAACGGCTCTATTGATGAATGCATCAACCACAACGGCTAGAATTCAAGTAGAATGTAAAAAGGGACCTCTAAAAGCTTCAGCAACAACTATTGATCCTAAAGCAAACATCCAAACATCAAATCCAAGCATTTATGCCTAAATCCCATTATTGTCTTGTAACCCCAATTGTATTTTTCATTCTTATCATTTCAATTGGGTTGAGTGCTTGTAATTGGGCTATATTGTGTATTGAGAGATACTTGTTTTAGCCAACAACTTCTTTGTTTCTATTGTGTGAGGATTGGGTCAAATTTTGGGTAGAAAATTTGACCGAAAATTGTAACGGTTACCTCCTTAGCCTAAAAAAGGGGAAGAGCAATTAATGGAATTGTTGCAAATCCTTAGTGAAGCTAAGGTAGTGGATGTAGAGTTCGATTGGAACTTGAACCACTCTAAAATTCCTTGTCTACCATTTTTATTTGTCAATTCCACCACCAAAAGCTTTAAAAATCCAATTCACCTCATCTTGGTTTATTTCGATCATTCGATCCACTCAACAATTGGTATCAGAGTCTACCTCTTTGAAGGATTAACAACCACAAGAGGAGTTCCTAGGAAGAGTGTGATCATCCAAAAATCAAGATATGGCATCTACCTCCGGTTCGAGCATGTATGAGTCTCAATCCACTACAAAACCACCTTTCTTCAATGGTGAAAACTATCCGTTTTGGAAGAATCGGATGCGCTTCTTCATCAAGTCCAACGATTACTTGGTTTGGGATGTCATTGAAGATGGCCCCTACATTCCATTGAAGCAAGATAATGAAGGGAAGATGGTTTTGAAGAAAAAGATGGAGATGAGTGAAGAAGAGAGGAAGAAGATCCAAATAAATGACAAAGCTCTTCACATGCTCTTTTGTTCTTTCGGTCCGGACATCTACTTCAAAGTATCATCCATTGAGAGTGCCAAAGAAGTGTGGGATACTCTTGAGACCACCTATGAAGGAACCAACGATGTGAATGAAACCAAGATTGGAATTCTCAATCTTAGTTATGAGAATTTCAAGATGGAGCCCGATGAGACGGTGTCCAAGATGTTTGATCGCTTCTCAACCATAGTCAATGGGCTTAAAGGATTTGGAGAGACTATACCGGAAGACAAGCTTGTCCGGAAGCTAATCTACTCACTTCCCAAATCTTGGGATGGGAAGATAACTACCATCATAGAAGCCAAAAACTTGAAGACTCTAAAACTTGATGAGCTAGTGGGTTCTCTCCTTACTCATGAGATTATGAAGCAAGGAAGGGAAGAAGAGAAGAAGAAGGAAGAGAAAAGAGTAGAGAAGCTAGAGGTGGAAAAGAAGAAGAAGATGAGAATAGCTCTCAAAGCTTCATTACTTGAGGAGAGCTCTTCTAGTGAGGAGGATGATCTAGAAGAATTGGCTATGATAGCCAAAAGACTCCCACGCTTCATGAGGTCCAACAGAGGAAGGAAAATTCAAAGAAAGATGGACTTCAATGGTAAAAACAAAGAAGAAGTGAGGGGCCTAATCATTTGCTTTGAGTGCAATAAGCCCGATCATACTCGTTGGAGTGCCCTCAACTCAAGAAGAAGGGCTTTGAGAAGAAGAAGAAGCTCAAAGCCAAGCTTGCTACTTGGAGTGATGAGGAGTCATATGAGGATGACGAACAAGAAGTGGCCAACCTTTGCCTCATGGCACTTGAGGAGGATTCCTCCATGGTAACCTTTAACTCATCATCTTTTGATTTTACATATGTTGAGATTTAGGGTGCTCGATTCGATCAACCGTTCTTGCTCGCCAAGTGTGGAGAAGTTGGATAATTGGGTGTTTTAGTGGGAGGTGAAAATTTGGAAATTTGACACAAGGATTTATAGTGGTTCAACCTTCTAACCAAGGTCTACATCCACTACCTTAGCTCCCCACTAAGGATTTCCAACAAATTCACTAAGAATTTCGTCCCCTTTTCTCGGTTTAGGAGGAAACCGTTACAACCCTCAAAGCTTTCTACCCAAAGCTTGAAGGAACACTCTCTTTACAAAGAAAGACTTAGAAAACTAGAAATCCCTCTAAAAGGTGTTTGTTTGCAATTCTAAGCACTCACCCAAAACCTAAACACTTGAGCAAATTTAACAATTTTGGCTCACAAGTGTTGTCTAAGCAAGAAATGTACAATTAAAGCTCTAGACAAATTTTGACATCATAATGTTGTAACAATTGAAGCATTAACCATTACTAGATGCTTGGAGGTCCCTTTTATACTCTCAATTGAGTTTGTAGCCGTTACTAGCCGTTGGGATTGAATTGGAGCCGTTTGAGTCTTTATTTCCCACCATAAATGCAGTTCTGCAGCTTGGCGTATCGATACTCGTCCAACCGTATCGATACGGTCTCAATGAGGAAAGAGCCGTTGTGCTCTTCAGCTGAAGCGTATCGATACGCTTACCTAACGTATCGGTACGGTCCTGCAAATTCAAATGACCGTTGGGAAATGACCGTTGGGGTGGTTTGGCGTATCGGTACGCGATACAACCGTATCGGTACGCGACTAGTCGTTGGGCTCTTTCAAAGCGCACCGTATCGATACGGCTAAGCGTATCGGTACGGGTTTTGGCTACTGGAATTCTGGTAGTTTGAAAACCCTAAGGCGTATCGGTACGGTTCAATACCGTATCGGTACGGGTACATAAAAATGCAGATTTTGACTACTTTAAATGTACTTTAAGTCCATTCCAAAGCCTTTAAAACCCTTAAACATATTTTCAAGTTGTTCTTGACTAAAAACACATTTTAAATTCTTTTCAATTTAGTCCAAAACATTTTTCAAATATTATATCAAAACCTTAGTTCTACAATCTCCCCCTTTTTGATATAATAAAACCAACTTGAAAAATTCTCCCCTTTTAACTTTTAAAATTGTGAATAAGAGATAAGGATATGAAAACAAATAAAGATCCTCCTTATTCATTTGAAAATTCAATTTTTCAAACCAATTTCTCCCCCTTTTTGTTATATAAAAAAGAATTTAAAATGACATTTAGCTCAAAATAACATAGGAGGCAAAACAAAATTGACACACTTAAAATTTTTGGTTTAAAATTGCCCCCCCCCTTACTCAAAGCATCATAAGAATGTTAGTTCAACATATATGATTATCTAGTTGACATAAATGAAAATAAATCAAGGGTTATCTTCACCAGTGGTCCCTTTTGTTTAGGGTGTGTTTTATTTTGGTCACCAAAATTCAAAAACGTGTATTCTGGTCCCTAACGTTACAAAACGTTTATATTTTAGTCACCCAACCGTTAGTCTCCGTTACTTGGCTAACAGGTGGCTGACATGGCTCGTTAAAAAAATAAAAAAACCCACGTGTTTAGGCCACTGTCACTTCCCTCTCCAAAGTCCAAACCCTCATGGCCTGCCACCACTACCACCACTCCACTGCCACCTGCTCTTGCAGCCACTGCTTCCGACCACCACCACCATATCCCCAACAATCTGACCCTCTCCTACAAGCCCTTGCCTCTCTCTTCCAACCCCAACAAAACCACCACAATCTAAACCAAACCCATCTTCTCAAACCCTTCCAAGATCAACTAACTAAAAGCATATATTTTATGTACATCACCTCACCAAAACTAAAAGAAGAACGTAAAAGTGGGAGGAAAATTATTTGAACTTAGACCCAGAAAAAATGCAATAACTAATGCTTTGAAAAGCTTCACAACATTCATAGACCTAACACCAAAAACCACTCAGAAAATCATGCCAAGCTTTATGGGTTTGAGAGTTTATTTGTATTTCAAGCAAAAGCTTCGCCCCACTACCCTACTTGATTGATAATGGATATTTTAAGCGCAGGTGTTCGTGTTTATTTGTTTTTTTGAATTCATATAATATTTGGATTCGAATATTTTAAAATTTAATTATTGTGTGCAATAGATTTGAAATGGATACGGATATCAACTTTTAGGTATTCATTAGAACAAAGTTAAGCACCTAAAGAACATACGGGGATATTAAAGTTGGATTGAACAACCCTATTCCGAATTAACGACGACGATGGTTGCTATCAACTGGTAACATCGCGGTTAACATAGGAGTTAAGGCCTTTTACGGCGTAAGCTGCTAACTTCGAGAACCCTGGTGTGTTGAATCTCTATAGTTGTAGTTGCGCTCTCCTCCTGCTAAACCATCTCGGAATAGGAGGGAAGGAGCCAAAATCGACTCTGATGAGTTCAAATCCTGCAAATGAGTGAACATACAAAAACAAACTCGCCAAGCTGAGGAAAGGGAAGACGAAGGGATAGTCGACACGAGAAGAAGTTGTAGAGGCAGGGGAAGAAAGTAGGACGGACCGGTGCAGCCAAGCAAATAGTAGCAAAATAGTAAAATTTAACAAATATTGATCCATAAAAAGAAGAAATAGATGAAAAACAAACAAGAAGATTTGAAACATTTCTTATAATGTCACATTTGTCAAAGACAACCATACACTACATTCTGCACAAAATAGTAAAATGAAACAATCACCAAACATAGACATGAAAGAAAATGTATATATACCGGCAGGCGACATGCCCTTCACATTCTACCAACATCTAACCTATGCACTCGGACTCGAAAGTGAGTGACAAGTATTCAACAACGATATGCTAAATTCGTAGAATCATACTCTGGCGCCCGTACCTGAACATGTATCGAGTATGATAACTTTAGAAGAGAAGAAAAAAAGAATAATCCACATAACATAGCAGCTGACAACTTCAACTGATTAATGCACACTGCAGCAGCAAGAAGAAAACAACCAAAGCCGGCGATGTAAACATGTTATGAAAGAATATTGTGTCTTCCACCAAAAAGCTCAGTGTTAAACTTGAACCTAATGCCATTCTGTGAAGCAACTGGTGTGGTACGTTTCAGATATAGATCGTTTATTGACATCAAATGGTGAGAGAGAAACATCGAGCAGTCACAGGCATAACAAAGTCGATCGGTCATGTTACCTCAAACAGCGATAGCTTGGCCGGTAGCTGCATCGTGGAGCTGCAACGAACCGTCTTTCATCAAGTTAAGACTCAAGCTCTTGAACCTCTCTCTCGAATACTGCCTTGATGCCTTTCTCCAATCGGTGCCAGCTTTCATCATGGCAATGAATTCATGTTGGTGGCGAAAGTGCTGGTTTTTAGTGGCAAAGTTTTGATCTTGGAAGGGTTTGAGAAGATGGGTTTGGTTTAGATTGTGGTGGTTTTGTTGGGGTTGGAAGAGAGAGGCAAGGGCTTGTAGGAGAGGGTCAGATTGTTGGGGATATGGTGGTGGTGGTCGGAAGCAGTGGCTGCAAGAGCAGGTGGCAGTGGAGTGGTGGTAGTGGTGGCAGGCCATGAGGGTTTGGACTTTGGAGAGGGCAGTGACAGTGGCCTAAACACGTGGGTTTTTTTATTTTTTTAACGAGCCATGTCAGCCACTCGTTAGCCAAGTAACGGAGACTAACGGTTGGGTGACTAAAATATAAACGTTTTGTAACGTTAGGGACTAGAATACACGTTTTTGAATTTTGGTGACCAAAATAAAACACACCCTAAACAAAAGGGACCACTGGTGAAGATTACCCATAAATCAAATAAACACAAAAGCAACTAGATTTTACCATACTTGAACTCAAGGGAGGATGTGAAGCCTTCCTTCTTCAAGTGTTCTTCCTTTGTGTGCATGGAGCTCCCCCTCAATTTTTGACTTGTTGATCACTCTCCATCACACCTAGCAAAAGACAATCAAGTAATTTTTGGTATCCAAATTGCTTTGGATCCATAGACATTAGTGGCACAAAATTTAGTCCCTTTAGGAATCCATTTTTCAATTTCATCCTTTTTAGTTGAAGTGGTTAGTCCTTTTGGGACCCAAACACTTCTAAAACATTTTCCATTCACAAATCTAGGGGCACTAGATTGTCTTACATAAAAGTTTGATTTTCCAAAACTATTTTTCTTTTCAAGTTCATTGGAAATCAAATCTTTTTCTTTTTGAACTTTAAGAAGCAAATTTTGTAAATCAAAACATTTTTGTTCAAAATCTTTCAACTTTGCTTCAAGTTTAAGATTTGTTTTGGAAAGCAAATCATTTTCAATTTTTATTTTTGAAATCAACTTTTTGTTCTTGGAAAATGATGCCTTGAATTCCAAAAGCAAATCATCATAGGCATCTTGTAACTCATCAAATGTATAAGAATTTGAAATAGATGAGTTAGAAGTTACCTCCCCCTCATTGAGGGCCATCAAGCATAAGTGGGCTACTTCATCATCGGTGGAGTCTTCATCACTCCATGTGGCCACATATGCTTGTTTTGAAGATGATCCATTCCTTTTGGATTTGTGGGAGTCCTTCATCTTCTTCATCGATTCATGCTTGGATTTTTCCATTTTGCTCTTCATGAACCGGGAAAACTTGTTGAAGAGATAGGCCATCTCTTCATCTTCACTTTCCTCCTCACTTGAATCTACATGATGGCATGTGGAGGATTTGAGAGCAACGACACTTGCATTGATGCCTAGCTCCATGATCTTCTTCTTCCCCATTGCTCTAATCTCTTCCTTCTTCTTCTCCTCTTCTTTGTTTTTCTTCATTATTTGGTGAGTGAGAAGTGACCCCATGAGTTCATCAAGCTTCAAGGTTTTGAGATTCTTGGCTTCGATGATGGCGGTCCTCTTTGAGTCCCATGACTCGGGAAGGGAGTAGATGAGCTTTCGGACAAGCTTCTCTTCCGGGATGGCTTCTCCATAACCTTTAAGACCATTGGTGATGGTGAAGAACCTATCAAACATCTTCTCGATGTTCTCTTCCGGATCCATCTTGAAGTTCTCATACTCTAAAGTGAGGAGCCCAATCTTGGTCTCCTTGACTTCATCGGTTCCTTCGTATGCGACTTCAAGCTTGTCCCATACTTCCTTGGCACTCTCACAAGAAGACATCTTCTCATAGATGGTTGGGCCAAAAGCACAAAAGAGCATGTGCAAGGCTTTGCAATTAAGCTCCATCTTCTTGCAATCGTCGGCACTCCACTCCGCTTTGCTTCCTTGAGGCACGAACGGACCATCTTCAACTATGTCCCATAGCTTGTAATCTCTTGCCTTCAAGAAGAATTTCATCTTCGTCTTCCAATGGGCATAGTGATTTCCGTCGAAGAAGGGCGGTTTGTCGATGGATTGCGCCATTTGAGTTGGTTGTTGAAAATTCGATTGAGCTTGCCGGATCTTCTCAATAGGATGTGAATCCTCTTCGATTGAGCCAAGCTCTGATACCAATTGTTGAGATTTAGGGTGCTCGATTCGATCAACCGTTCTTGCTCGCCAAGTGTGGAGAAGTTGGATAATTGGGTGTTTTAGTGGGAGGTGAAAATTTGGCAATTTGACACAAGGATTTATAGTGGTTCAACCTTCTAACCAAGGTCTACATCCACTACCTTAGCTCCCCACTAAGGATTTCCAACAAATTCACTAAGAATTTTGTCCCCTTTTCTCGGTTTAGGAGGAAACTGTTACAACCCTCAAAGCTTTCTACCCAAAGCTTAAAGGAACACTCTCTTTACAAAGAAAGACTTAGCAAACTAGAAATCCCTCTAAAAGGTGTTTGTTTGCAATTCTAAGCACTCACCCAAAAACTAAACACTTGAGCAAATTTAATAATTTTGGCTCACAAGTGTTGTCTAAGCAAGAAATGTACAATTAAAGCTCTAGACAAATTTTGACATCATAATGTTGTAACAATTGAAGCATTAACCATTACTAGATGCTTGGAGGTCCCTTTTATACTCCCAATTGAGTTTGTAGCCGTTACTAGCCGTTGGGATTGAATTGGAGCCGTTTGAGTCTTTATTTCCCACCATAAATGCAGTTCTGCAGCTTGGCGTATCGATACTCGTCCAACCGTATCGATACAATCTCAATGAGGAAAGAGCCGTTGTGCTCTTCAGCTGAAGCGTATCGATACACTTACCTAACGTATCGGTACGGTCATGCAAATTCAAATGACCGTTGGGAAATGACCGTTGGGGTGGTTTGGCATATCGGTACGCGATACAACCGTATCGGTACGCGACTAGCCGTTGGGCTCTTTCAAAGCGCACCGTATCGATACGGCTAAGCGTATCGGTACGGGTTTTGGCTACTGGAATTATGGTAGATTGAAAACCCTAAGGCGTATCGGTACGGTTCAATACCGTATCGGTACGGGTACATAAAAATGCAGGTTTTGACTACTTTAAATGTACTTTAATTCCATTCCAAAGCCTTTAAAACCCTTAAACATATTTTCAAGTTGTTCTTGACTAAAAACACATTTTAAATTCTTTTCAATTTAGTCCAAAACATTTTTCAAATATTATATCAAAACCTTAGTTCTACAACATATGATGAATTAAATGATGCATATGATGAGTTGCAAGAGGTTTATGATGAATTAGTTGAGAAATACAAGGAGTCGGTCATTAGGAATAAGAAAATTATTTCGGAATTAAATGATAAAAATGACTCACTTTCTCAAGCTAATTTAAAATTTGAGAAAAAGATTTTAGAGTTGAAAGATGAACTCAAATTCTTCCAAGATGAAAATGTTGACCTTAATAATCTCCGTTCTCAATGTAATAGTGAATACCAAAAGGTGTTAGATGAGTTTAGCAAGCTCAAAGAGTCTTTTAAAAATGTTGGTAGTGTGAAGCATGAAATAGGTGAATCTTCTAAAACAAACCAACCTAGGAAAAAGACTAATAACTACAAACAAAGTAGCTTTCCTAGACATAGTAGAACTAAAAAGATTAGAAGTGTATGGGTTCCTAAGGAACTTGTAAAATCTAATAATATTGTTGCTATGTCACCTTGGATTCCTAAGGGAACCAAGTTAATGGGAGCTAACACTCGTGGACCCAAAATGATTTGGGTACCAAAAACAAAAGTTTAATATCTTTATTTGTAGGGGGAGCATTGCTACAAGGCCAAAGCACAAAGTCAAAACTCATGGTACCTTGATAGTGGATGCTCGAGGCATATGACCGGAGACAAGAGTAGATTCATGGATCTAAAGCCAAAAAGTGGAGGAGTGGTGACATTTGGTGACAACTCCAAAGGCCACATTAAAGGTATTGGCTCCATAGGTAATCACTCTACTATTCTTATTGAAAATGTCTTGTATATCGATGGTCTTAAACATAATTTGTTGAGCATAAGCCAATTATGTGATAAAGGATTTAATGTATTATTTGATAAAAATGGGTGCAAAATTATTGACATTAAATCTAATAACATTATGCTCATAGGTCATCGCATAGGTAACATTTATATGGTGCATCTAGATGACATACATACATCCCATGCATGTTTAGTAGCTCAAAATGAAAATGATGCATGATTGTGGCATAGGAAACTAGGACATGCTAGCATTAGTGTTTTAGAAAAATTAGTTTCCCTTGATCTAGTTAGAGGTTTACCCAAGATTAAGTTCTCAAACGATAAAATTTGTGATGCATGCTCTAAGGGTAAACAACATAAGTCTTCCTTTAAATCCATTAATGATGTTTCTACAAGTAGGTGTTTACAACTTATCCATATGGATTTATTTGGGCCAATTAGGACTATGAGCTTGGGTGGTAAATCTTATGCATTTGTTCTTGTAGATGATTTTTCTAGATTTACTTGGGTTCTATTTGTAAGTACTAAAGATGAGGCTTTAGAAAAATTCATCACATTTTCAAAACTAACCCAAAATGATTTGAACTTAGAATTTCTCATATTAGGAGTGATCATGGAACCGAATTTCAAAATTTAGGGTTTGAAGAATTTTTAAATGAAAATGGTATTAGCCACAATTTTTCGGCTCCTCGAACTCCTCAACAAAATGGGGTAGTTGAGAGGAAAAATAGAACTTCACAAGAAATGGCTAGAACCATGCTTTGTGAAAACAATTTACCTAAATATTTTTTGGCGGAAGCCACAAACACCGCTTGCTACATTGTAAATCGAGTAATGATTATGCCAATTTTAAAGAAAACACATTATGAGATTTTAAAATCTAAAAAGCCTAACATTAGCTATTTTCATCCATTTGGTTGCAAGTGTTTTGTTTTAAATAATGGAAAAGACAACTTAGGTAAATTTGATGCAAAAAGTGATGAAGCTATTTTCATAGGATATTCTTTAACCTCTAAAGCCTATCGTGTATTTAACAAGAGAACTTTAGTAGTAGAAGAATCCATACATGTTGTATTCGATGATAACCTCCTTCCAAGGAAGGATTCTTGTGATGATGATGATGTAGGAATCATAAATGCCTTTGATGGAGGACAAACTTCAAAGGAGGATGAGATTCCAACAAAAGAAGAGGACACACAAGATCCACCTCTTGAAGCCTTGAAGGACTTGGCTCTTGAGGAAAAGGAAGTGAGCTACCCAATGGAGTTCAAATATGTCAAAGATGGTGAAATCTTGGGTGATCCATCCAAGGGGGTAACCACTAGATCTTCTCTTAAGCTTATGAATCATGTTGCATTTATCTCATGCATAGAGCCTAAGAATATAAAAGAAGCATTGAAAGATGATTTTTGGATTATGGCTATGCAAGAAGAGTTAAATCAATTTGAGAGAAGTAATGTTTGGACATTGGTTGATAGGCCTAGTAATCAATCTACTATAGGAACTAAATGGGTCTTTAGGAACAAACTAGATGAGAGTGGTAACATTGTGAGAAATAAAGCTAGACTAGTAGCACAAGGTTACACTCAAGAAGAGGGAATAGATTTTGATGAAACCTATGCACCCGTAGCGAGAATGGAAGCCATTAGGATGTTGCTTGCATATGCATGTTATCATGATTTCAAGCTTTTTCAAATGGATGTTAAAAGCGCATTTTTAAATGGTTTTATAAATGAGGAAGTGTATGTGGAACAACCACCGGGTTTTGAAGACTCAAAATTTCCAAATCATGTTTTCAAACTCACTAAAGCTCTTTATGGTTTAAATCAAGCTCCTAGAGCTTGGTATGAAAGACTTTCAAACTTTTTAATTGAAAAATGTTTTGAAAAAGGCAAGGTGGACACTACACTTTTTATAAAAAGGTATAAAAATGACATCTTAGTAGTACAAATTTATGTTGATGATATTATTTTTGGTTCTACTAACGAATGTCATTGCAAAGAGTTTGCTAAGCTAATGCAAGGTGAATTCGAGATGAGCATGATGGGGGAGCTCTCATTCTTTTTGGGACTCCAAATCAAGCAAAGGAAGGATGCCACCTTCATCAATCAAGCAAAGTACATCAAGGATATGCTCAAGAAGTTTGGCTTGGAGAATGCAAAGCCTCAAGCCACACCCATGAGCTCATCTACAAAGCTTGACAAAGATGAAGGAGGTAAGTGAGTTGACTCTAAGCTTTACCGTTCTATGATTGGATCATTGCTTTACCTTACCGCAAGTAGACTGAATATCTTGTTTAGTGTTTGCTTGTGTGCTAGGTTTCAAGCTAGTCCTAGAGAGTCTCACTTTATATCCGTTAAGAGAATCTTTAGGTACCTTAGAGATACTCCTTGTCTAGGTCTTTGGTTCCCTAGAGACTCCACCTTCAACCTTCATGCTTATTTGGATGCAGATTATGGGGGTTGTAAAATCGATAGGAAGAGTACTTCGGGAACTTGTCAATTCCTAGATAGTATGCTCATATCTTGGTTCTCTAAGAAACAAAATAGTGTAGCCTTATCTACCACCGAAGCCGAGTACATATCCTTAGGGAGTTGTTGTGCTCAAGTCCTTTGGATGAAGCAACAACTCTTAGATTATGATATTAAAGTTGAAACCATACCCCTTAAGTGTGATAACACTAGTGCTATATGTTTGACAAAAAATCCCATCCAACACTCTAGAACCAAACACATAGAAATAAGGCATCATTTCATTAGAGATCATGTCCTTAAAGAAGATGTTGTTATAAAATATGTTGACACCTTAAATCAATTAGAGGACATATTTACAAAACCTTTAGACAAAGAGCGTTTTTGGTCCCTTAGGAGAGAGTTAGGTCTAACTAGCCTATCTTGACCTTTTAGGACCTATTTTGTGCTTAAAATTGCTTGATCTTGTGAAATGTCATGTTTATGTATTTTTACTCCTAATTTCATCCATGCCTATAGCTAGGGGGGTATGTTTATGTTTGCACATGTTATTCCTGCTCATTCATGTCATTCATGCAAGTTAGGCCTTATAAAAATTTCATTTTTCTGCACTTTTAGAGCCTCATCTGCACTTCCAGGCCCAGGTGTATCGAAACGGGTCCACCTGTTTCGATACGGATGCTTTAAA
Organism: Hibiscus trionum; assembly: GCA_030270665.1. Classification (NCBI taxonomy): domain Eukaryota; kingdom Viridiplantae; phylum Streptophyta; class Magnoliopsida; order Malvales; family Malvaceae; genus Hibiscus; species Hibiscus trionum. The sequence goes on along the minus strand of BSYR01000064.1, from coordinate 6,636,915 downwards.
ATTACATCTGAGAGAAGGGTGTTTTGAAACGCCTTCCAAGGGTTTCGAAACGTTTTTGCTACTGCCAAGGAGTGTATCGAAACGTGTTTCGATACGAGTCAACGGGGATTCGATATGGTCAAAGACGTATCGCAACGGTCAGCTGGAGTTGAAAAGTCGGTTAACCCTCAGTGCCCGCGTTTCGAAACGGTCGACACCGTTCTGAAACGGGTTAGCGGATAGCTTTATAGAGGGCTTTTAATGTTAAAGTTTTACTTTAATTAAAACTCCCCTCAAACCCTAAAAACCCTAAAACGATTTTCCCTATAAAAACCCTCTAAACCTCATTGTTTTTCATCAAATTTTGAGGGCTTTTACTCTTAAACACAAGTCTAAGCAAGCATCAACAACTTTGTGCACGGATTTTCATCTATTCATCCAAAATCCCAATTTAAGGTATATTTTCATCTTTTTCTTTTTCCTTAAATTTGTATTCGAATCCTAGGTTAGAAATTTTTAATTTTGTATAGTTTATGTGTTTCGATACTTGGGTTTTTCAAAACTTGTAAAAAAATTTCAAAATCTTCAAATTTTTTATTCGAATATATAATTTTTCATTCGTATTTTCTTTACTGTTTTTTTAATTGTTTTTTTCTCTTAATTTTTTGTTTTGTTTTGTTTTGTTTTGTTTTGTATCTTTGCTTTTAAAATTTGTTTTTAAACCGAAGTGGGATTTACCATTGGATTGAATTAAGAAATTTCATGCATACACTTAAAATTTGTTTTAAATTGCTTGCTTTTATGTTTTTAGGATTGTTTCAATGGATCCCGTTAACAAGAAACGTAAGGCACCTCAATCGGGTGAAGGATCAAACCAAGCCGCTCTCCGTCCTAACCTTACTCAATTGTTTCTCAAGAGTCTCAAAACTCCCTTGTTGAAGGCGCGTTTCCAATATGTCAAGACGTTTGGCGTTCATCGTGAGCGTGTTGTTGACATATCGTTTCTTGACTCTGAGCGCTTCCTCTTCCGTTATCTCCACCGTTTACAAGAATGGAGCTTTATCGGTTTCTTGAGTATCCCGGATATTTGCTACAAGCACATGGTTCTTCTATTCTACTCGAATGCCTAACTCATCAACAATGAAGACAATTCCGAAGTTGTTCGCATTGAGTCTCGGATCTTAGGAAAGAAGATTGCTATTGACATACCTTACTTAGAGACTACCTTTGGTCTTAAGGACGAAGGACTCGAGAATGAGAATCACTTTGGTTCTCACACCGGTTCCGTGCTTGCCTTGGATGCTCACGATAGGTTCCTCCACTTGATGGTCTCGTGGTTTTTTCGCCCCTCTGGAGGTAAATTTTCTCACGTTCGTCAAGTAGATTATTTTTGGCTTGAATGTTTTCTTCGTGGAGAGCAACCTAATATTGTTAAGATCATGTTTGCAGAGATGGTGAATAATGTTAAGCTCCGTGAAACCGATGCGCTTAAGTCCTTCACTTATGGGACTGTTTTGAGTTTTATCTTTGAGAAGCTTGAGATTGCTTGCACTTATGACTCTCTGGAACCCCGCAAGTCAAAACTTGGTGAGTCTTCTCTCTGCAAGTCCGGATTTCACTATGTCAACAATGGGCAATGGGAACGTGTTGATAGGGAAGCCCCTCCACCTCAAGTTGAACCTCAACCACAAGCTCCGGTTGCAAACAATGAAGCTCTCACGGCTTTCCTTACCGAGCGGTTCAACACATTGTACACCAACATGTATAGGGGTTTTGGTGCTATCAATACTCGCTTGCAATCTATGGAGGATCGTCTCCTTGCAAATGAGAATCGACTCACATCCCTTGAGAATCAACATACATCTATGGACATGTCCTTCTCCACCTTTTATGGACAATGGATGGATTTTTTTCGCGCTCAAGCAAAGGATGATGATGATTCCGTGGATGATGATGGTGACGACGACGAGGCTTAGGATTCTCATGTCATCTCATATTAGCTATGCATATTAGGTTTAAGTTTGCATCTTTATTTCCCTTATGTTTTATGAACCTATGCTTTGATTTCTTTTAGTTCGGGATTATGCTTTGAACTTATTATTTAAGATTTATGTTTTGGATATTTGAATTTTATGAATTTATATTATGTTGCTTATTGCTTATTGATTATTGCTTTTAACCTTATCTCTTCTCTTTGAGCCTTGTTTATTTTTTTGATCTAACAAAAAGGGGGAGAAGTAATCTAAGAGCCAAAATTCATTTTAAGTGTTTTAAGTGTTTTTAAGTTTTAAAACTTGGATTTAATTTTTTTTAAACTTTAAAAATCCATCTTAAATTGAGGGGGAGTTAGAATGTATTTAAAATTTTCAAAACTCTTAAAAATTCTAACTTTGGTTTTGTTATATCAAAAGGGGGGAGATTGTGAAACCGGTAATTTGATTTTGATATAACTAAAGAATTTAAGGACTAAATTGAAAATGTGAAAACGAATTTTTAAGTCCTCAAACCTCTCTACATGTTTAAAATAAAATGCCTAAGTTAAAAACTAATTTTATCAAAAGTTTTCTAAGTGTTCTTGAAGCCAAAACAGTGATTTTCGAGTCATCGTTTCGGAACGGCCTTAGGCGTTTCGAAACACTTTTGAAACTGTGAGCTCATGTTTCGGAACGGGTATCGAAACGATTTCAACACTGTCAACCCATGTTTCGAAACGAGTTCCGAAACGGCTTAAGAACATCGAGACACCGTATCGAAACGACATCCAGTGTTTCGAAACGGTATTCAATCAGATTTAAAAAAATATGACCGTTAGAAAGTTTTTAACTGATTTTTCACAAATCGTTAAGGCGTATCGAAACGAATCAAGCCGTTTCGATACGGTCCTTGATAGTGGCAAAAATGTTTCGAAACGTGTTTCGAAACGGCTCTTAGCGTATCGAAACAAGTCTAACTGTTTCGATACGGGCTCTTTAATGCACCCCAACGGCTCTTTCTATTTTGGTCTGTTTCGAAACAGGGTCGGACGTTTCGAAACTGTTGGTTGCAGACTGCATTTATGGAGGCAAGATAACATCCCCAACGGCTCTATTGATGAATGCATCAACCACGATGGCTAGAATTCAATGAGAAGGTATAAAAGGGACCCCTAAAAGCTTCTGCAACAACTATTGATCCTAAAGCAAACATCCAAACATCAAATCCAAGCATTTGTGCCTAAATCTCATTATTGTCTTGTAACCCCAATTGTATTTTTCATTCTTATCATTTCAATTGGGTTGAGTGCTTGTAATTGAGCTATATTGTGTATTGAGAGATACTTGTTTTAGCCAACAACTTCTTTGTTTCTATTGTGTGAGGATTGGGTCAAATTTTGGGTAGAAAATTTGACCGAAAATTGCAACGGTTACCTCCTTAGCCTAGAAAAGGGGAAGAGCAATTAGTGGAATTGTTGAAAATCCTTAGTGAAGCTAAGGTAGTGGATATAGAGTTCGATTGGAACTTGAACCACTCTAAAATTTCTTGTCTACCATTTTTATTTGTCAATTCCACCACCAAAAGCTTTAAAAATCCAATTCACCCCCTCTAGGTTTATTTCGATCATTCGATCCACTCAACACAAGACCCCATCATCTAAACTTTAATAACATAATAGGCGCTACCTAATGTGTTGATAATATTATCAATAAAATAAGTAATTTACTTATTTTTCGCTTTTAACCGGTCACGTATTTAATCGATTATACCGTATATTAACTATTTTTTAACCGCCTCACATCAGAACCTTCCGATTAGTTGCTATAAAATTTTGTTGAATTTTATCGAACAAATACTTTCCCATAGTATTTTGTTTTCCAGAGTTACGTTTCTTGTTGGTGGTTTTCAATATAATTTTGATTTTTTGCATTTAAAATACTTAACAAACTCGCACTTAAAATTATGTTATTAAAAAAAACTCAAGACCCTATCTTTCTCCTTGTAGTGGTCTTAATGTCATCATGAGACTTTTTTAGTTTCAAATAATAAAAAACTCAATTACATAAGTTTCTCCCCAAAATGTTTTTCTTTGTAGTGGTCTTATTGTCATCATGAGACTCTTTTAGTTTCAAATAATGAAAATTCTATAACGTGCGACGAACACCGATGAATATCACTAATGATGAACACCGTTAAACATTATTAAATTAATTAATAAAGATTTAAAATTTTAAGGACTCGTTATACAATTAATAATTATTTTAAAAAAATCAATTAAATTATTTTTATATATTAAAATTTTATTTTTTTAATAAGGGTAAACTATATATTTAGTACCTCACTTATTTCTGTATTTCTATTGAACTCTCATTATTTAAATATTATTTCAATTTTACCCTATTCTTTATAAAAAAATAATTTAACCCTTAACCCTCAACCTAAAATCCTAAACTATTAAACCTTAAACCCTTAAACCTATACCCTAAACCATATACCATTAAAAATAATTTCACCATCATCGATTCAATTTAATTCAATGAATTGTTGAATTCTCCTAAAAAATTCAATTAAATTATTTTTTATATATATCAAAATTAATTAAACTCGAATCTCCTAGAATTAACACTATCATCTTATAAAATTTAATTATAAACCAAATAAAAAATAATCAATATGACACAAACGAAGGGAAAGGGAAAGGGAGACAGCGCCGGCGAGAGGGAGAATGAAGGGAAAGGGAAGATTGAATCGATTAGGAATAGGGGTTGGACGTTATTTGTGAATAATCTTTCGAATCAAATTCATTGGAAAGGATTATGGCAGGTCTTTGATAGACATGGACAAGTATTAGATGTGTTTATTCCAACGAAAAAATCGAGAATGGGCGTGAGATTTGGATTCGTGAGAATGAAATCGAAAATGGAAGCGCAACGGGTGCGAGATAGATTGAATGGTGCTTGGATTTATGGGGCAAGGATAATGGTAGATTTTACAAAAGAAGTGTCGATAGGGAGTGGGGAGCGAAACTGGAAATTGAACAATGGGCAATCAAGAAGGAGTGAAGAAGGAGGGAGGAAGGCGATTAAATTCAATTGCACTGTAGTTGGGAGGCAGGAGCCTAAGGAGGAATTGATTCATGGAATTATTGATGAGGGTAAATGGGAAACACTACAACATTGTGCGATCGGATGGAGTAGAAAATCTAAAGGGATAGCTACCATGGCAAAAGAATTACAATTGGCGGGATTGACGGACTTCTCAATAATGCGTATCGCAGGATCCAGGGTTTTGCTAATTTTTGAGAATTCGGCGACAAGAGATGAGTACATTACAGCGGGGAAATTATCGACATGGTTTAGTAAAGTACAAAGATGGCAGCCGGAGGTCGATAGAGGGGATAGAAGGGCATGGATAGCTATACGTGGACTGCCCATACACGCTTGGTCGAAAGAAACTTTTGAACGGGTAGTGGCAAAATGGGGACGAATAATTCGATGTGAGGATTCCGTGACGGAACCGACATCTTTTGAGAGAGGCGAGGTGATGTTGGAGACGGAGTACATGGATCAAATAAATGACATTGTGGAGGTTCACGTTGGACAAAGTAAATATAAGGTACGAGTAATGGAATTCGAGCCGATGGTTGCTGAAACGAGGTGTCGACTTTGTATGGAGGAAACAGATTCAGAACAAGATGAGGAGAAGGAATTAATGTCGGATAAAAGAGGGGGTGAGACGAATTTAAAAGACACACAGCGAGAAAATGCAGGGCATACAACATCGAATAATGAATTAGAAAAGGAGGTTGAATTTAGTTCTTCAAAAATTGAGTCGTCTAAGGAGGTGTCGGCACAATCCGGCTGGATGTCCGATGCGGACGTTGGGGTAATTCAACGAGAGAGAGATTTAACAGGAGATGTGCGGGGGAGAATGGAGGGACAAGAAATATGTTTGTTTGAGTGCCCGATTAATGTGGAAGAGGGGGAGAAATTGGAGCAGGTGCAAGCTGTCCGGGTTGAGGTGTTGGAGCAGGTGCAAGCTGCTAACGTTGGGGTGCTGCAGCCGGTTGGGTCGGGGACACATGGGGCTGGGGTAGTTGAGTCCAATTGGGACTCTACAATTTGTGTTGAAACGGAAGTTTGGCGCACTGCAACTACTGGGCGATGCGATAGGGGGAGGGGGGTGAACATAGAACACAATTTTTCAGGTGGAACAGCAGCAAGTTTACAACATTTAGCTGAAGCGAAGGAGACGTTAAATTTATGTAAATTGATTGGGGTAGAGACCATTGGTAACGAAGAGAGGATTGTGACTGATATTGCCGGCTTATTGCAGCGGCAAGACAATCGACAATAGATTTTTAGAAGGATGAAGGTGTTGTCGTGGAATATTAGGGGGTTGGGAACGAGTTCGAAGTGTAGAGCGGTACAAAGGCTCTTACGACAACATCAAGCGGAGATGGTACTTCTTCAAGAAACGAAATTAGAGTTGATCACGGAACAAATTGTAAAGAGAGTGTGGCATTCGGATAAATTTGAGTTTGTATTTGCGCCGGCGGTTGGTCGATCAGGGGGCTTATTAGTGGTTTGGGAGGCGACGAGGTTTCAATTGGAGGCGACCGAGGTGCAGCAACAGTATATAGCTTTATGGGGCAGGTGGGTTATTGACGATTGGAAGTGTGGGATGATGAACATTTATGCGCCGTGTTCAATAGATGGACAGCGAGAGTTGAGGGAAAGCATTTTAATTGAATCACAGAAGTGCGCCTTACCTTGGTGTGTCATGGGCGATTTCAACGTGGTTAAGACAATGGAGGAACGACGCTGTTGCTACGGCTCTCAACAAGGTATGACAACCTTTGTTTCTTTTATTGAGGAGATGGGTTTGATCGATGTAAAGGTAGTGGGTAAGAGTTACACTTGGTTTGGGTCGGGTAATAAATGTAGCCGTTTGGATCGATTTCTTGTTAGCGAAGAATGGATAGATAAATTTGTGGGATTGAGGCAATATACCTTGTGTAAGAGTGTATCGGATCATGCGGCAATTAAACTTGCATGTGAGGAGGTGGATTGGGGACATCGCCCGTTTCGGTTTCTAAATTGTTGGTTGGAGAAGAAAATATATGTATAAGACATGGAGCAAGAATGGGAGAAATTAACGCGAATTCAAACCAATAGACAGCAACTAACATTGCTGGAAAAATTAGAAGGTTTGCGTCGGTTTTTGAGGAATTGGAATCGGAGCTCTTTTGGGAGTGTAGAGCAGAAAATTGAATCGATTTCTTTGCTAATTGACGAGCTGGATGGAAAGATGGGGTGTAGGGATTTATCCGAGGTGGAATTGGATGAGAGGAGAAAGCTACAGGTGGAATTATGGAAGTTATTGTGATTTCGTGAGTCAATTTGGCGACAAAAATCGCGAGTAACTTGGTTGAAAGAGGGTGATCTGAACACGAGTTTTTTTCAACGAACAGCGAAAATTAGGGGGGTGAGGAACAATATTGAGGGTTTATAGGTGAGGGGACGGTGGATATCGAAGCCGGATCGCCTAAAAAGATGTGTAGCGGAGGAATTCAGAAAGCATTTTGCAAGGCGAAAACAATGTGGTTCATTGGGTGTGCCGCTACTTAGACCGACTCTTGATACAGCCCAAGCTCAGTCTATTGAATTGCCGTTTAGTGAAGAAGAGATTCGTCTTGCTGTGTGGGGTTGCGATGGGAACAAAGCACCGGGTCCGGATGGATATACCTTTGAGTTTTATCGCAAGTGCTGGGACTTCGTTAAAGCGGATGTGATGGGTTGTTTCCATGAATTTTACAATACGGGCGTTTTACCGAAGGGGAGTAACTATGCCCATATCGTCCTTATACCAAAGAAGGAGGGAGCACGTGAGGTTAGTGATTTTCGGCCGATTTGCTTGTTGAATTCAATATATAAAATTTTCGCGAAGGTGTTGGCGATTAGATTTCAGAAGGTTCTAGGTGAATTGATTAGTGACAGTCAAACGGCTTTTATTAAAGGACGGCAAATTATAGATGGAGTGCTTCTTGTGAATGAGGTGGTGCATTCGTTGAAAAAGGCGAAACAAGGATCGGGGGTGTATTACTGAAATTAGATTTTGCAAAAGCATATGATTGCTTGAATTGGGATTTTTTGGATGATACTTTGGGGAGAATGGGTTGTGGACAGCGATGGCGTAGATGGATGAAGGAGTGTGTGACTACGGCAAGGGTCGCTGTTTTAGTAAATGGCAGTGCAACAAATTTTTTTCCGATGGAACGGGGTGTGAGACAGGGGGATCCGCTATCGCCATTACTTTTTGTGGTGGTGGCAGAAACTTTACATTGCATTTTGACGAGAGCTTTGACGAGTGGCGTAATCAAAGGGGTGACGGTGACTTCGGAAGTTTGCTTGACTCATCTACAATTTGCAGATGATACACTAATGTTTTTGCATGGGTCTGTGGAGGAGGCGATACAGGTTAAACGTCTATTATTGGGATTTCAATATGGTTCGGGGCTTCAAATTAACTTTGATAAATCATGTGCTTATGCGATTGGTGTGGATGAGAGTATGGTAGCACAAATGGCGAGCGTGTTGGGATGTGAGGTGGGTAAGTTGCCGTTTAGATATTTGGGTATGCCTATTGGGGTGAATCCGAAGCGAATGGCGATGTGGGAACCGGTGATTCAGAAGGTACGTATTAAATTGGTGGGATGGAAGAAGCGCTCGTTATCTTTTGCGGCACGGTTGATGTTGGTTAATTCTGTTCTTGCTTCATTACCAGTTTATTACATGAGTGTTTTTGCGGCACCGAAGGGGGTTATAGCGAAAATTGATCAAATTCGCCGTAACTTTCTCTGGGGGGGATGTTGAGTTGAAGCGAAAAATGAGTAGAGTTAATTGGGAGTGTGTGTGTCGACCAAAAAAGTTTGGAGGTTTAGGAGTGGTGAACTTGGAATTACGTAACATCACACTTTTGGCTAAATAGACTTGGAGATATGCGAAAGATACAAATGCGCTATGGCGAGAACTAATTAAATCTAAGTATGGGGAGCAAGTGCTGTCGTGGCGAATTAATTGTGAGAATGCACATCGAATGTCCCCAATTTGGAAACATATTGCGTTAATAGCGACACATGATAGGTTGGCGGGGATGTTGGACTTTGCTAATTTTTATTGGATAGTGGGAGACGGGAGGAGTGTGATGTTTTGGTTAGATATTTGGTGCGGGGGGCAACCGTTGAAGCTGAGATTTCCGCGTTTATATCGTTTGTCGAACGACAAATATGGCAATGTGCTGGCCTATTCAAGAGGGGGCTGTTTCGATCATGGTGCTTGGGCGACATTTTTTGGGTGAAATTTGAGGGGGTTTGAGCAGCAAATGTTGTTGGCGCTGAGGGAAATGTTAAGGGGTTGGGGAGTACGCGAGGGATATAGGGACAATCTTGTATGGTGTCCGAACACTCGGGGTGAATTTTCAACGAAGGAATTAATGAAATTAATGACGGGATTTGGCATGGATGAGAGTGACATGGAGGCGTTTTTGGTATGGAAAATCGATGTACCGCCGAAAGTTCAATGTTTCATATGGTTTGCGTTGATTGATCGCTTGCCGACCCTTTGTTTTTTGCGCGAGCGCGGAGTACAATTAGGGGAGAATGTCGTGCGTTGTGTGTGGTGTGCGGAGGGGGAGGATGAGTCGACACATATCTTATTGCATTGTACGTATGTAAAAGGTATATGGGACTGTTTTTTACAATGGTGGGGGGTGGAGTTGATTCGTCTGAAGACGGTTCAAGAGTTCATTGGGCAATGCTATGAAGGAGTTTTTCGGGGATTGACACGTAGGTGGTGGATTGCGGGGTGTGCTGCATTATTATGGTCAGTGTGGTTGGTGCAGAATGATGTAATTTTTCGACAGCGGAAATTGGGAGCGAAGGAGGTGCTGTTTTTAATTAAAATGCGAGCGCTACATTGGGTGAAAGTAACGAATGAGGGTCAAATGGTGGATGAGGCGACGTGGTGGATGTGTCCGAGACAATGCGTGCCGTTGGGGGAGGGTATGCGAGTGAGACCAACGGTGAGTTGGGAGCCGCCATATGGGGGGATGGTGAAATTTAACGTTGATGGGGCGGCGAAAGGTAAACCGGGGCCTGCCGGATGCGGGGGAGTTCTACGCGATGATAAGGGTAAGATATTAGCTCTTTTTTCAGGGCCTTTGGGCATTATGGATTCAAACGCAGCGGAAGTATGTGCGATTGCGATAGCTTTGGGGTTCCTTTTGGAGTTGCATTGTAATGCTTATGGGGTAATTATTGAATCCGATTCAATGGTGGCGTTGTCTTGGGTGGAGAATCGGACGTCACGACTATGGAGACTTTGGACATGGTTCCGGTTAATTAATGATGCGTGTAATTTATTACCGAGGGTTTGTTTCCGACATGTATTTCGGGAATCGAATACGATTGCGGATGTGTTGGCAAAGGGGGGAGTGAATTTGGTGGAATGGTACAAGGTGAGCTATTGATGTTTTGATCATGGCAAGGGGGATGTCGGGGAGTGGCTTGGTGGGGTTCGAGTGAGTTTGGATAGATGTGGTTGGAAGGGGCAGCAGTAGAGTTGGGGTTTGGCGAGTATACTCAATGGAATTGAGTACAGGCACGCAGGAGGGGCTGGTTTTTGCTTGGGAGCAGTACGCCTGGGTTGCTCGGCTGGAGTCTAATGCTCCTGAAGGCAAATACTGCCACTGCCTCACTTGTAAGGTAGGTAGCTGAATTGAGTTTGCTGGTCCGAGGGTGTTGGGGGGGGGTGCGACAGTATGCTGAGTTTGGTTGGGGGTCGGGTTCATTTTTCTTGTTGATTTTTGTGGGTGTTTTTTTGTTGCTCGACATTTACATGTCGTACTCTTTTCCTCCATTAGGATATAGGGAGGTTTTTAACGAGGCGCATGTAAATGTTTTATGGATGTATGATTTGTGTCATAATAAAATCATACTTTTCGGATAAAAAAAACACTATCATCTTATTTGAGATGAAGATGCCATCACAATTAATTCAATTCATTGAATTGAATTAATCGATGAATTGAATCGATGGTGGTGAAATTATTTTTAATTCAATTCATCGATTCACTTCGTTTAATTAATCGAATAAAATGCAAATCATCTCTGCTTGCAAATTTCAACATCGATCACCCGAAGATGAGTCTCGATTGGGGTTTCGATATGGGAAAATGCAGAGATGGTAAGCAATTTAGCTTGCATCATAAAAAAAGAACAACACTGTTATTGCGAAGACTATTTATAGTCTAGGAAAGGAGAAAATAAAAGAGGAATCGAAGATGGAATTTAGCGAGGAATACTGAGAAAGTCTGAAGGAGCATGGTTTAGCCTTCCCGGAAGCTGTTCTTGTTGAATTCTTCTCTTCTTGGATTGCTGCTCGGGTGAAGACACGGACCAGGAATCATTTGAACTATCCGAACTAAACGACACATCCATTACGCCATTGGGCTTCCCGGAATGGAGCTAAACTTTCGCTTGTTTGATCGGTTTCCTTGAGCTCTTGTTGTTGCCGATTCTATAATCAACTCACAGCATTCATCTACCTTATCCTCTTCGAAAAAATGAATCCAGATTTAAGAATCATGACGAAATTTGCACATTTAACACCGGCTTAGAACGAGGGACAAAAAAAAACCTTATCGATTCCCATGATGCCTAATAGCTGGTTTTGGTATTCAACTCTAAGATTAGGTTGTAGGCAATCCACAACGTGCAGCATTGTAGCAGCGACCATTACAGAAGGAAGGTAGTACAGAAACCTAGAGTCTGCCGATGAATTTATCAAGAATTAAAGAAAATATACGAGTATATGAGAAAACAGATGTACAATCGATGATGGTGAAATTATTTTTAATTCAATTCATCTTCAATTCGATGATGGTAAAATAATTCGTTCCAGGGAATCGCTACAACCGAGCTTTGGGTATATATAAAAAAATCAATTAGTTTCACCATCATCGATTCAATTCATCGATTAATTCAATTCAATGAATTGAATTAATTATGATTAATTGTGATGGTCTCTTCATTTCAAATAAGATGATAATGTTAATTCTAGGATATTCGAGTTTAATTAATTTTGATATATATAAAAATATTTTAATTAATTTTTTTAGGAGAATTCAACAATTTATTGAATTGAATTGAATCGATGATGGTAAAATTATTTTTAATGGTATATGGTTTAGGGTATAAGTTTAAGAGTTTAAGGGTTTAAGGTTTAATAGTTTAGGGTTTTAGGTTGAGGGTTAAGGGTTAAATTATTTTTTTATAAAGAATAAGGTCAAATTGAAATAATATTTAAATAATGAGGGTTCAATAGAAATACGAAAATAAGTGAGGTACTAAATATATAGTTTACCCTTATTAAAAAATAAAATTTTAATATATAAAAATAATTTAATTGATTTTTTTAAAATAATTATTAATTGTATGATGGGTCCTTAAAATTTTAAATCTTTATTAATTAATTTAATGGTGTTCAACGGTGTTCATCATTAGTGGTGTTCGTCGCACGTGGTAGACTCATCCTTAAAATAATAAAAAACTCAATACCCTAACTTTCTCCCCCCCCCCCAAATATTCTTTATCTTTTACATCTGATTACATTTATTCATCTATTTTGTGCCACGATTTTCGTGCATCTTTATGGTTGTTTGATATTTGTGTAGTAATAAAAGGATTATATCTTTTAATTAGAGAAAGTAAATGGTTTAATATTATTAGATTTTTTTATAATAGTTTGTCAATGTAATCAGAATTGTTAACGAAACAATCTACACGATTGTTGTATCCAAAAAAAATTTTATAATTGGATGATATATTATTATTAGGACAATTATTCTATACACAGGCGGTGTAAAAGCTTTCTACACAAGCATGTCTAATCTAAGACTAAAATCTAAAATTAAAACATCTAACTCTAAATAGTACACTCGTAAACATTAAATCTTACATTTCAACCATAAATCTTAAATTCTATACACTACAATCTAAACCTTTAGTCTCCAAACCATAAATTAAAACATTAAATCCCTAAACTAACCTGTTTATAGAAATTAAAATTTTTACCGCCGGTGTATGAGATTATAATCCTTATTTTATTATATCTTGTCAAATTTTAATAAAACCAACTTCTTACTCGTGGATATAAATCGTCTGCCTCAAACTATGGCTCTTTTGATGCCCTACTTTAAGAAAGTGTGTAACACCCGTGTCTTGGGCCTAGGAGTTAGCCGGGTTGTTGTTCGGGTCAATTAAAATCTAATTAAAATAAACCAACTTTGAAAAATGGCCCATTTGAATCTTAATAAAGAGGGAGGGACCAAAGTTGTGATTTACCCAATTTTAAATAAAGGAAGACAACTTTTATGGAAAAGTTGTCATCTTCCTCTTCATTCTCTCCTTTCCCAATTTCAAAACCCTCCCCCATTTTCAAACACTCCTAAACCCTAGTTACTATTCCATTGGCTTTGCAAATCGATTTCAACACCAAATTAAAAGGTAAATATATTTTCTTAACCTCCTCTCTATTCTCTACTTATCTATTGTTTTAGATTTCAAAAATAGTGAGTTTTGGAAATTTGGGTTCATATGGAAATTTGGGTTTTTGATGGGGGTTTTCAATTTGTTTTGAGGAATTGTTTTGGGATTATGTTTAATCATAATAAAAGAGACAACATATCTTAATTTGGTTGATTTTGGGTGAATTTTCGTAGTGGGTCTTTAAGGCAAATTTTGAAGTATGAAAAATTGGGTTTTTGAGAGGTTTAGGGTTGGAATTGAAGGGCTGATGGCCTACCTATGTTAGGAGGGTGATTTGGGATATTTTGGAAGTCATTTGGGTGCTTGGAATTGGGAATTTCAGCCCTTGGTTGTGGGAGTCCGAAAATTTGGGTTTTTGAGATGCTATGTGATTTGGAATTTGTGGAAATTGAGTTGTGTTTGCAAGGTAGATTGATGGTTGAATTAGCATTGTTTTAGGAAGTGATGTATGTGTTTTGTTTGACTAGAAGCGAGGGGAAACGTGGAAGAAGCTTCGGGATCGAATCCGGGAAGTTGAAGGTTGTAGCTTGCTTGGTCTTGAACTTGGGAGCCTAGGTGAGTGGTTAATTGTTTTAAACGGTTTTAAATTGGTTGGTTCGAGTATGTGGACTAGGTTGGGCTTGGTAGACCCACCTAGAGTTAGGATTAGGGTGGTAGCCTAATCCTAAACTAGATCTAGAGCCTTTGGTTGAACTCATTATATGGTTGTGTATGTCTCGTATGAATTGTGGTATGAATGTCTATGTATAATGCTTTATACATGTGAAATGAGATTTGGACTTATGATGCTTGAGACATGCATGATGATGGTGGTTGGTGAGTACGTGCTAAGCACAAGGTTATTGAAATGAGTAATGTGAAGTGAGTAAATATTGGCACTAGTAAACTTAAATACAAATGATCGATCATTAGGATGTTAGTGTGTACACATGAGTCAAAAGTCGCGCGTGGCCTTGGTGGCGTTGAGTCACCAAGGAGGAGTACGGGTACGCCCGGAAATGGTATTTAAATATAGTCGGTGATGAGTGGAATCCCATCGACGGGGCGTGAGGATGAGTGGAATCCCCTCCGCGAGACCGGTGATGAGTGTAATGGTTGTGTTGTTGGATATGAGTTCCAACGGTTATCCGCGTATTTGAGTCTTAACTAGGTGCCAATGTTGTTTGATATGTGTATCAATGTGTTGAGATATATGAACTGTTTGGATGTTTATATGTGATTACATGTATGGTAGTATTGAGCTCATAATTATGGCATACATGTGATATATTGCTCATGCATCTATACCTTGTGGACTCATGGTTTGTGTAAATGGCCTTGGTTAGATCGTGCTCGGACCCTACAATGTTGAGGTTTGTTTTTAGAGCTTACCCTCACTAAGCATTATCACTTACGCTCTCTTTGTTCAACATTGCAGATCCTTAGTTCGTGGGTTGCTCGGGCAAGTGGAGGGCCTCCAAGTGTGGTTTTGGACTTGAGTTCATCAAGTATGGTTTTAATGCTAAGACATGTAATAGTTTAAGCAATGGGATGTGTAATGTTTTGTTGGTTGTTGTTGGTTGCTAGGAGCATGTTTAGACTCCTTAATATCTTGCTTTTCATGGTTGTGTTGCCATGTAGTATGTTAACTCATGCCTAATTGCTTACTTTGAATGTTAGCTTTATGCTTTTAGAGTTTATATATGTGCTTGAATGATGTTTGTATGAAAGCATGTTTGTGGGATGTTGCCCTAGTGTTTGACATGTCTAAACCTTGTTAAAGGATGATGGTATTGTTGGTATGCCTTGGGTTTATTTGATTTGGTGTTGTGATGTGTTTTGGTGATGTTTTGGGGCACCTTTGTGCCTCAAAACAGCAAAATCGAGTCTGCAGACAGGGGGTGTTTCGGAACGGGTACCCCTGTTCCAGAACGGTCCCTTTGTAATTGGCCTGCCGTTTCGAAACGGATGAGGGCGTTTCGGAACGTTTTTGCTACTGGAATTTTGAGAATTTGGCGAGATGAAGTCGTTCCGAAACGGGCCTTTGGTGTTTCGAAACGGTCAAATCTCGTTGACCACGAGATATTGACCGTCAAGGTCGTTCCGATACGGGTCACCCCTATTTCGGAACGGTCACCTTATGGTTGACCCAGGGCCGTTGACCAAGTCAAGGCGTTTCGGAACACCCTAGGGGCGTTTCGAAACGGCCTGCTGTAATGAAGTAAAATGGACTGTTTATGCTTGTTGGGTCGGTAAATGTTTCGTTGTTTGTATCTTCCGCTGTTATGCTCCACTTAGGAATTAAATACGCATCTAGATAAGACTAAAGTTAAAAGAAATTTTCTGGGTCGTTAACCGAGGGGAAGCCTTAACGGGTTTTGCTTCGGTTTTCCCCGTGTGGCCCACTCGGACCGGTCATCCGACCAGACCGGGACGAGGGGGTTACACTTGTTGGTATCAGAGCCTAAGGTTACCGAGAACTTGGGCAGGTAAGTGAGGTAAGTTCAAGTTTTTGCTTGATATGCACGGTGTTTGCTTGCTTGTAAGAATGGTTGCTTGTTTGACGAGTATGTTGCTTGTTTTATTCAAAGCATGTGTGTGTGAGTCCCATTGCTACTATTACATTGGAAAATGGTTTTGTTTCAGTGAGGGAACGTACTTGAACACTTGGAAGCCTTGCCTTGCTAACCCAACTTGTATGTTTTGTTGTTGTGGTTGTAGTTAATTTTCGTGAGAACAATGTCTAGACCGAGAGGTAGACCGATAGTGGTTCGTCAGGAACCACGGGTTGCGGCTCATGTTGAGCCGGCTGTTGGTGTGGAGGCTCATCTGGAAGGGCCGGTGGCTGCGGGAGTTGGCGCTCCACCACCACCTCCACCACCTGGAGCTGGAGGTGAAGATGGAGCCGGAGGAGATGGACCTCAAGGTGGCCAAGGTGGCCAAGGTCCAGCTGGAATTGATATGACTCCGCTAGTGCAAGCGATAGCGGGAGCTTTCCAGGCCGCAGTTGCGGGAGCTCAGGCTGCAGCTCAGCCTAGGTGTGATGATGCTAGTCTACCGTTGGAGAGGCTCCGTAGCTTGGGAGCCGAGGAGTTTAGAGGATCTACTCTGGAGAGGTCGGAGTTGTGGTTGGAGAAGACGGTTCTTATCTTAGCTCAGATGGGTTGTGCGGGCGCACGTAGATTGGGTTGTGTGATCTCATTGCTTCAGGGTGATGCCTACACCTGGTGGGTCACCATTACTGCCGGGGTTCCAGAGGCCGAGATAGATTGGGAATTCTTTGAGTTTGCTTTCCGGAAGAGGTACTTGGGACCGAGGTACCTAGATGAGAAAAAGAGAGAGTTCATGGCTCTCACTCAGGGGGATGCATCTGTGACTGATTATGAGATTCGTTTCGTCCGTCTGAGTCAGTATGCTCCAGAGTTAGTGCCTACTGAGAGGGCTCGATGTGATCGTTTCAGATACGGGCTTCATGAGGAAGTTAAGAGGTATACCTTAGCTTCAGATTATTCTGACTTTGATGTCTTGGTTGCTAGAGCCAAGGACATTGAGCATAGCTTGGGGCTGACCAAGCGTTCTGGGGGATCTAGTTCTGGTAAGAGGCACAACAACTTTGATGGTAGAGATGCTAAGAGGCACAGAGGTGGCGGACATCAGTTTGACCAGAGACGTGGCGGTGGCCACCATGGTAGAGGCCATCAGGGCCATAGAGGAGGAGGGCGTTTGCCCGAGTGTGCACAGTGTGGGAGGCAGCACACTGGTGAGTGTTGGGGTAACTTCCATGCTTGTTGGAACTGTGGTTCGAGGGACCACTTTAGGAGGGACTGTCCACGTCAGGCAGCTCAGGCACCGAACATTGCTCAGGCTCCTGCGAGAGGTAACGATTTTCAGAGAGGCCGTGGGCGCGGTCGTGGCTACTTCCAGCCTAGGGCTGATGCACCTAGGGGAGATGCTCAGAGGAACCTTGCACATGTTGTGGCTGTGCAGCCAGAGGCGGGAGGACCAGTGAGAGTTTATGCTCAGAGAGAGGCCGGGAACGACACCGATGTAATAGCAGGTAATTTCGAGTTACAGTCTATGTCTTTGCTTTCTTTGGTTGATTCGGGTTCTACGCATTCCTACATTCTGAGTGAGCATGCACAGAAGTTAGATATTCCTGTAGAGATCTTAGAAGTAGGTATGCATGTTACTAGCTCTTTTGGTGAGACAGTTGTGGTTAGACGTATGTATAGGAGGTGTCCACTGAAGATTCAGGGTCATGTGTTTTCAGTTGATATGATGGAACTTCCTTTCTACGGTTTTGATATTATATTGGGTATGGATTGGTTGGTTGAGCATCGGGCTAGTGTGGATTTTGAAACAAAGAGAATTTCTTTGAAGCTTTCTGATGACTACGAGGTAGTAGTAGTGGGCGAGAACATTAAGTTCTTGTCTAATGTGGTGTCAGCTTTAGAGGCTCATAGGTTAATGGACTCAGGATGTGGGGCTTATTTAGCTTATGTTATGAATCCGGATATGAGTGAAGCTAGACCGAAAGATATCAGGACAGTGTGTGACTTTCCAGATGTGTTTCATGAAGAGTTGCCGGGTTTGCCTCCTGACAGAGATGTTGAGTTTGTGATTGAGACAGTTTTAGGGTCTAACCCAGTTTCGATAGCTCCGTATCGCATGGCTCCGAAAGAGTTGAAAGAATTGAAGAGTCAGTTGAAAGAGTTATTAGACCGTGGTTTCATTAGGCCTAGTAGTTCTCCGTGGGGTGCTCCCGTGTTGTTTGTGAAAAAGAAGGATGGTAGCATGCGCATGTGTATTGACTATAGACAGCTGAATCAGATGACTGTGAAGAACAAGTATCCATTGCCTCGTATAGACGATTTGTTTGATCAGTTGAGAGGTGCTTCAGTATTCTCGAAGATAGATTTGAGATCCGGGTACTATCAGTTGAAAGTGAAAGAGTGTGATGTTCCAAAGACAGCTTTTAGGACTAGATATGGTCACTATGAGTTTCTTGTGATGCCATTTGGGCTCACGAATGCACCGGCGACATTCATGGACATGATGAACAGAATTTTCAGAGACTATCTAGACCGGTTTGTGGTTGTCTTCATTGATGATATACTTGTGTACTCGAAGACAGAAGAAGAGCATGATGAGCACTTGAGGTTTGTTTTACAGAGATTGTTGAGCAATCAGTTGTATGCGAAGCTTAGTAAATGTGAGTTCTGGATTCGAGAGGTTGTATTTCTTGGCCATGTTGTTTCGGCCGAAGGTATCCGAGTTGATCCATCGAAGATTGAGGCTATTGTTGAGTGGAAACAACCTAAGTCCGTGACCGAGATTAGGAGTTTCCTAGGATTAGCCGGTTACTATAGGAGGTTTGTTGATGGCTTCTCTAGAGTAGCTGCTCCTTTGACTAAATTGTTGCAAAAGGGAGTTAAGTTTGAATGGTCAGATGCAAGACAGAAGGCTTTTGAGAAATTGAAAGAAGCTTTGACGAATGCTCCAGTGTTAGTGCAACCTGTTTCAGGTAAGGAGTTTGTGATCTACAGTGATGCTTCCTACGTAGGCTTAGGATGTGTCCTGATGCAAGATAGGAGAGTTGTTGCTTATGCTTCTAGACAGTTGAAGATTCATGAGAAGAACTATCCTACTCATGACATTGAGCTAGCCGCAGTTGTGTTTGCATTGAAGATTTGGCGTCATTACTTGTATGGTGAGAAGTGTGTTGTATACACTGATCACAAGAGCTTGAAGTACTTGATGACACAGAAAGAGTTGAATTTGAGACAGAGAAGATGGCTAGAGCTGTTGAAAGATTATGATTTGACCATTGAGTACCATCCGGGTAAAGCGAACGTAATGGCCGATGCTTTGAGTAGAAAAGTGGCCGTTGAGTTGAGAGCTATGTTTGCTAGATTGAGCGTGTCCGATGATGGTGGTTTGATCACCGAGTTGCAAGTGAAGCCTTCTTTGATTCAGTTGATTAGAGAGAAACAGTTGCAAGATATGAGCCTAGTCCCTCATGTTCAAGACATAGCCGAAGGAAGACCGACTGAGTATAGTTTCAGTGGTGAGAGTTTGTTGTGCTTTAGAGATAGAATTGTTGTACCAGAAGATGTTGAGTTGAGACGTCAGATTCTGAGTGAAGCACATTCGAGTCCCTTTTCTATGCATCCGGGTAGTACCAAAATGTACCGAGATTTGAAGAGCGATTACTTCTGGGTTGGTTTGAAGAGAGATATAGCCGAGTATGTGAGCCGTTGTATGGTTTGTCAGAGAGTGAAGGCAGAACATCAGGTTCCTTCAGGTTTGCTACAGCCTTTGAAGATTCCGGAATGGAAATGGGAGAGGATCACCATGGATTTTGTATCAGGGTTGCCCTTGTCTCCTTCAAAGAAGAATTCAGTTTGGGTGATTGTTGATAGGTTCACTAAGTGTGCTCACTTCTTAGCAGTGAACACTACGGATTCCTTAGACAAGTTGGCAAACTTGTACATCCGCGAGATTGTGAGACTTCATGGAGTTCCGAAGTCTATTGTTTCAGATAGGGATCCTAGGTTTACTTCGAGGTTTTGGAGTTGCTTGCATAGTGCTTTAGGTAGCCGGTTGCATTTCAGCACGTCGTATCATCCTCAGTCCGATGGGCAGTCAGAGCGAGTGATACAGATTCTAGAGGATATGCTTCGTTGTTGTGTGATTGATTTTCAGGGTTCTTGGGAGAAACACTTACCGTTGGTTGAGTTTGCCTACAACAACAGTTATCAGTCTAGTATTCAGATGGCACCTTATGAAGCTTTGTATGGTAGACGGTGTAGGACTCCGATTTGTTGGGCTGAGACAGGTCAGAGATTGTTACCTATGCCAGACTTGCTTAAGGGAACCACAGAAAAGGTGAAGTTGATATGTGACCGCTTGAAAACAGCTTCCGATCGTCAGAAGTCTTATGCAGACTTGAAGAGGAAAGAGGTTGAGTATTCAATGGGTGAGAAAGTATTTCTGAAGGTATCTCCGTGGAAGAAGGTAATGAGGTTTGGCCGGAAGGGCAAATTGAGCCCGAGGTTCATTGGTCCGTATGAGATTGTTGAGCGGATTGGGCCTGTAGCTTATCGTTTGAGGTTACCTTCTGAGTTAGAAAAGATCCATGATGTCTTTCATGTGTCTATGCTTAGGAGATATAGATCAGATCCTTCCCATGTGATGCCCGTTGAGGAGATAGAGTTAAATCCAGATTTGTCTTATAACGAAGAGCCCGTTGAGATACTTGCTTCTGATAGCAAGGTGTTGCGTGGCAAGACCATAGAGTTGGTCAAGGTATTGTGGAGACATAGAGGTGTGGAGGAGGCCACGTGGGAGAGAAAATCAGATATGGTTGAGCAGTTTCCGTATCTGTTTCCACCAGGTAATTTCGGGGACGAAATTTCCTTAAGTGGGGGAGAGTTGTAACACCCGTGTCTTGGGCCTAGGAGTTAGCCGGGTTGTTGTTCGGGTCAATTAAAATCTAATTAAAATAAACCAACTTTGAAAAATGGCCCATTTGAATCTTAATAAAGAGGGAGGGACCAAAGTTGTGATTTACCCAATTTTAAATAAAGGAAGACAACTTTTATGGAAAAGTTGTCATCTTCCTCTTCATTCTCTCCTTTCCCAATTTCAAAACCCTCCCCCATTTTCAAACACTCCTAAACCCTAGTTACTATTCCATTGGCTTTGCAAATCGATTTCAACACCAAATTAAAAGGTAAATGTATTTTCTTAACCTCCTCTCTATTCTCTACTTATCTATTGTTTTAGATTTCAAAAATAGTGAGTTTTGGAAATTAGGGTTCATATGGAAATTTGGGTTTTTGATGGGGGTTTTCAATTTGTTTTGAGGAATTGTTTTGGGATTATGTTTAATCATAATAAAAGAGACAACATATCTTAATTTGGTTGATTTTGGGTGAATTTCCGTAGTGGGTCTTTAGGGCAAATTTTGAAGTATGAAAAATTGGGTTTTGAGAGGTTTAGGGTTGGAATTGAAGGGCTGATGGCCTACCTATGTTAGGAGGGTGATTTGGGATATTTTGGAAGTCATTTGGGTGCTTGGAATTGGGAATTTCAGCCCTTGGTTGTGGGAGTCCGAAAATTTGGGTTTTTGAGATGCTATGTGATTTGGAATTTGTGGAAATTGAGTTGTGTTTGCAAGGTAGATTGATGGTTGAATTAGCATTGTTTTAGGAAGTGATGTATGTGTTTTGTTTGACTAGAAGCGAGGGGAAACGTGGAAGAAGCTTCGGGATCGAATCCGGGAAGTTGAAGGTTGTAGCTTGC
This sequence comes from Hibiscus trionum, assembly GCA_030270665.1. Classification (NCBI taxonomy): domain Eukaryota; kingdom Viridiplantae; phylum Streptophyta; class Magnoliopsida; order Malvales; family Malvaceae; genus Hibiscus; species Hibiscus trionum. Next base: position 6,615,068 of record BSYR01000064.1, on the reverse strand, counting down.
TTGGTCTTGAACTTGGGAGCCTAGGTGAGTGGTTAATTGTTTTAAACGGTTTTAAATTGGTTGGTTCGAGTATGTGGACTAGGTTAGGCTTGGTAGACCCACCTAGAGTTAGGATTAGGGTGGTAGCCTAATCCTAAACTAGATCTAGAGCCTTTGGTTGAACTCATTATATGGTTGTGTATGTCTCGTATGAATTGTGGTATGAATGTCTATGTATAACGCTTTATACATGTGAAATGAGATTTGGACTTATGATGCTTGAGGCATGCATGATGATGGTGGTTGGTGAGTACGTGCTAAGCACAAGGTTATTGAAATGAGTAATGTGAAGTGAGTAAATATTGGCACTAGTAAACTTAAATACAAATGATCGATCATTAGGATGTTAGTGTGTACACATGAGTCAAAAGTCGTGCGTGGCCTTGGTGGCGTTGAGTCACCAAGGAGGAGTACGGGTACGCCCGGAAATGGTATTTAAATATAGTCGGTGATGAGTGGAATCCCATCGACGGGGCGTGAGGATGAGTGGAATCCCCTCCGCGAGACCGGTGATGAGTGTAATCCCACCGTCAGGTAATGGTTGTGTTGTTGGATGTGAGTTCCAACAGTTATCCGCGTATTTGAGTCTTAACTAGGTGCCAATGTTGTTTGATATGTGTATCAATGTGTTGAGATATATGAACTGTTTGGATGTTTATATGTGATTACATGTATGGTAGTATTGAGCTCATAATTATGGCATACATGTGATATATTGCTCATGCATCTATACCTTGTGGACTCATGGTTTGTGTAAATGGCCTTGGTTAGATCGTGCTCGGACCCTGCAATGTTGAGGTTTGTTTTTAGAGCTTACCCTCACTAAGCATTATCGCTTACGCTCTCTTTGTTCAACATTGCAGATCCTTAGTTCGTGGGTTGCTCGGGCAAGTGGAGGGCCTCCAAGTGTGGTTTTGGACTTGAGTTCATCAAGTATGGTTTTAATGCTAAGACATGTAATAGTTTAAGCAATGGGATGTGTAATGTTTTGTTGGTTGTTGTTGGTTGCTAGGAGCATGTTTAGACTCCTTAATATCTTGCTTTTCATGGTTGTGTTGCCATGTAGTATGTTAACTCATGCCTAATTGCTTACTTTGAATGTTAGCTTTATGCTTTTAGAGTTTATATATGTGCTTGAATGATGTTTGTATGAAAGCATGTTTGTGGGATGTTGCCCTAGTGTTTGACATGTCTAAACCTTGTTAAAGCATGATGGTATTGTTGGTATGCCTTGGGTTTATTTGATTTGGTGTTGTGATGTGTTTTGGTGATGTTTTGGGGCACCTTTGTGCCTCAAAACAGCAAAATCGAGTCTGCAGACAGGGGGTGTTTCGGAACGGGTACCCCTGTTCCGGAACGGTCCCTTTGTAAATGGCCTGCCGTTTCGAAACGGATGAGGCCGTTTCGGAACGTTTTTGCTACTGGAATTTTGAGAATTTGGCGAGATGAAGTCGTTCCGAAACGGGCCTTTGGTGTTTCGAAACGGTCAAATCTCGTTGACCACGAGATATTGACCGTCAAGGTCGTTCCGATACGGGTCACCCCTGTTTCGGAACGGTCACCTTATGGTTGACCCATGGCCGTTGACCAAGTCAAGGCGTTTCGGAACACCCTAGGGGCGTTTCGAAACGGCCTGCTGTAATGAAGTAAAATGGACTGTTTATGCTTGTTGGGTCGGTAAATGTTTCGTTGTTTGTATCTTCCGCTGTTATGCTCCACTTAGGAATTAAATACGCATCTAGATAAGACTAAAGTTAAAAGAAATTTTCTGGGTCGTTAACCGAGGGGAAGCCTTAACGGGTTTCGCTTCGGTTTTCCCCGTGTGGCCCACTCGGACCGGTCATCCGACCAGACCGGGACGAGGGGGTTACAAAGTGGGTTTAGAATTTAGAGTTTAAGGTTAAGGTTAGGGTTTATGGTTATGATTTAGAGAATTGGGGGTATGATATATTTTTAAGGTGTATGGTTTATGGTTTAAGATGTGAAATTTAGGGTTAAGGTTTATAATTTAATTTTTCAATATTTTTTAGTGTGAGACATAAAAAAGGTATAATTAAAGACAAAAAAATTTTCTTCCTTACTCGAATTTTAAAAAAATACTTTACAAACTCATATTTGCTTCAACTTCTCTTTTGATATATTTTCATTTTTCTGTTGACTCACTTTACACAACATTACAAATGTTAAATAAACCAAAAGCTATAATATAAAGAAGACAACATAAGGACTACCAATTCAGTAGGAGACTGAATTAATACAAAACAGGGAGGGGTTTGAAAATTAATTTCTTCCCTAATGCCCCATATTTAAAAAAAATGGGACTTACATTAGCAACAAAAACAAAATAAGAGCTAGCTTAGTCACATGTTAGCAACAAATAATTACACTTGGCCGGGCTTTGGCACCCGATGCTGATCAACCTTTTCATTCTCTGGCGAATCAGTGGATATTTCATGTATTGTGATGACAACGTTTTCATCATGCACATCACCGGTAGCATCCGACACAGGTCGGATTATTCCCCGGTGAAGCAGCTGCTGCGGTTTCTCCGGTGAAACAGTTGGTTCCACAGTCTTGCAGAAATGAGCTCGTTCGGAAAGTTCATGCACCGCTTCCGAAATTTTCTCAACGCATCTGGCAATCTCAACAAGGACCGAACCGACTGCCGCAGCCGGCGCGATGGCTAGGAAATCAGCGTTCTCTACGGAGGCAGCTTTGAGAGCAAACATGAGGTCTTTCATGGCAGCTTTCGTGTTCTCGACATTGGATTTGGCAGAGGAAGGATCCGTCATTGTTTTCATTGATGTGGCTAATGCTTTTAGTGCCCTTCCGCATTCTGCACTCATTCTTGAACACGGGCCTTCAATTTTGCCTTTGAACTCTTCTGATGCCTGCAAACAGTAATCATTTGAAATCATAATCATTTTGAATCATAGGTTTATTCTTTTTGTCCATAAGATTGTAGAGTGAAGTAATATATGTTACATGGATATGAGAACCAATGCAGGCATTAATAACTTCAATGTGATAGGCACATTGTCGGGCAAGAGCACCAATCTTCAAGTAGTGTTTCCATGGATGACGAAGCCGGAAGCGGCCATGCCCAGGTTCCCATCTCGCGAAACATATATTTTGCATCAGATCAACAACCAACCATCATGTTAATATATATATATATATATATATATATATTACAGGTTTTTTTGGATAGTTGGATGAGTAATTACGGATGAATGAGATTAACAATAAAATATATGAAGATTATCACTTGGGAAAAAAAAAGTAAGGAGTTAATCCCAGCCATCCATTTCCCCATCTAACGACCAAAAAACGTTGAGTGGAGGGAAGCTAAACTAACCAAAGACTCTTCCCTGTTCTTTGAGTTCATAATACTTTTATATCCCTGAAAAAATGACTTGCCATTGCCATCCTTTGAATCCACATCACTCCCTTCATCTCTGCAGGATAGAAAATATACACCTCCAAATCCTGCATGCAATTAGAGGAAATGATTAAGATTGAGATGATCAAAGTGGTCAACTTTGGGTAAATTATAATCATGCGTATATATAGTGGACCTTCTAGGAAAGTAGCAAGCTTTTCTAGGTTGGAAGCGACTGCATTGTGAAGATCTTCACCAGCCCAAACTGGACAAATAAAAATGGAAATAAGCATACAAGTTGCTCCTCCCAATATGATCGTGGATAGTCTTTGGTGAGCCAGCACCACCAGTTCATCCACCCTGTACCCCGAAACAGCTACCATGCTGAAGGTCAGTATAAATATCAGAACTCCGTAATCGTATCTTGCTTTCATCCTGGGGAAAAATCTTATAAATGTTGCTGCTGCAGCTGCCAAAATGTAATCAATTATATTCCAATGTTGCAGATGTCAAGTATTTACAAGATTTTACCTAGTAGAAAAACAAGGATCCCTAAGACAATGGGTTCTCCTTTCTTTCCAAAGAGACTTGCAAAATAATCTGCTCCGAGTCCAAGGCCACCGGCTAGAAATGTTGCAAACCCTCTATTTAAACACTTGCTTAGAGTTCCACCTGGATATGTATACAACTCACAATTTAAACACTTAACTAGGAAAGAAAAATTGAGGTTTTGGCATTATTAGCCTAAATTTAACTTACCTACTGTGAATTCAAATACAACCACAACTGTTAGCACTGCCCACATTCCAGCCACCCCAAAACCATCATATAGAGGCCTAGCGTAGTACAACAATGAGACCAAAGAGAGAGCAAATCCCACTTTGAAGGAGTGAGTGACCCTTCTTGGGTCATCTTGCCCTAGCCTTTTGAAGCTCTTGGCAATTGATGTAATCTTGGCCTTCAACTCAGCAGGAAAGGTCTTAAAACCTGCAAACAACCTGGCTTTGTTTTGAGCTGTTGATCCAATTTCCATTGTTAAAAGTAACTAAGAAGAGGGAATGTATGTGATGAAGTTTGTCCCTCAGTGGCCTCATATTTATAGGCACAAAAAGTTGAGTGACAAGAATATTTTATTGTTAGATGAGAAACAAGGTTTTGCTTTGAGGAATTTCAAGTGTGCTGACTGCTGACTGCTGACTAAGCCTAAGGTATTGTTTATTGCTCTTTCGTTAGTGGGGTTAGCCCACTAAGCATCAGAATTCAGATTTCAAGCCATCCGCTTTTCAATCTGCTGTAAATTTACTTCCATAAGAATGAGCATTGTCCATTTGGCTATGGCATCAAAAACTTTATGCCATTTGCCATTTTGGAACTCTTTCACTTTCATTTCTGGTTATGCACATTCCCTTAACTCAGCTGGGTAATAGGACTCAATCAGCTGACTCAACTTACCACATTGTATGCACTTTAACTTTAAGATTTGGTCCAATCCCGAATTTATACTTCATTTTTCAATATATATTCAACTGAGCAAGTGGACGTATGCTGAGGCTACAGCTTTAGCTAAATTAGATTTCATGTTTCAGAGGAGGATATTTACTTGAACTGTTGAACACAGCTTGCAAAGGAAACCATGCCTATGCTGAGTTTTCACCACTTGTGTGTGTGTATGTATATACTAAAATACAGAATTAAAAAGTGTTGTGGGTACTACTAGGTTTGGTACAAGGGTCAAACACAAGAGCATGTGTCCTAACGTTAGTGGAATGACTTAGGAATCAATTAAGAAAATTAAAAATACACATTGAAACCAACAAAACATAGTATTCCTAACTGAACAGAAAGTTAAGAACTAAGTGGTGATGCCAGCAATCTGACTTTTGCAAAAATAAATAAACACCAGGTTTATGAAAACTGAACATTTAGCTACAGACAGATATGCCCATACCATCTTTAAAACATAAATCCATTCAAAAGGGAGCCGTGACTTGAGTTGGGACAAAACATACATGTTTGAAATTAGAGGACAAATATTAAAAAATTATATAAAAGAACAAAAATGAACAAAAAAATTTCCTGGGGTGGGGGCAATTTTCCCTCCCTACTCTTATATAGCTCCGTCCTTGAATACATTGTATGCATATTCAACTCACTCCCGATTATGAACACTGATAATCCCATTTTAAAACATTTCATTCATTCAGTCTTCTTTATTACTAATTTAGTATTATTATTAGGGTCATTATTTGAATATAAAATTTATCTTGTCTATTTAAGTCATAAACCCTAAACTCTAATGAGGACGTTTAATTCATAAAATATAACATTATTTACGAATAATATTTTCGAGATGTAACATTATCTCGACACATTAGTGAAAATGTTATATATTTTGTTTGGTTTGTTAGCAGGAATATAAGATTACAAGTATGCAAATTTCACCAAAATGTCATTATGATATATATTTTTTTTACGTCAAACTTTACTTTAAAATTTAAAATTTCAAACATTGTCTGTGAAATATTTAGGTTAGGCAAGTAGTCGTTTTAACATATCAAAACATAAAAATATATATTGTTGGGGAAAATAAAAAACAATGATTTACATGAATAAAAGACATTATTTTAGAAACATTTTAGTCTAAAGTGAGCGAAATTGTGTAATAAGAATAGAGTGAGAATGATATTTTTATCATTTTAGAAAAAAAAATGGCGATTGATAATGAGCAATTGCCACATTGAGAAAATCAATGTCAAACCAAATGTAATAATAGAATTTCAAAAAAATATCATTTTCGATAATAATCTTTTTTTACGAATCAAATACCCTTAAATTTTAAAATTAAATTTGAATTTTAACTTTAAATCATAAATATAATGGACAATGTTGTGTGTGATAACAAAAGGTGATCGATGGGTCACACCATACCGTTAACAAAAATTAAGCATTGTTGGTGGGGGAAATTACATTTCCGGTTCAAACCCAACTTTTTATTTTATATACATTTTTAAATTTGTTGTACCCACTAATATATTGGATTAAGACAAGCATTAAAGTAATGGACCTCATTTGTTCTGGTCTTTGTTTTGTCAAATCCCGAGGACATGGTTTTCTACATGCAAATTTGAAGTTGAAAGGGGATATCAATATTATTAAAAAAACAGTTTTCTTTTTTCCTATCAAGAAACAGCTGTAGTCATTGCCTACAAAAATTGTGTTAAGAATGCAAAAAGAAAGTAAAAGGGAAAATGTCAAGATTTGGAAATTTGACTAATGAATCCAAGCTCTCAAGTTATATTACATGTGTCCCGTATAGGGATGTAAAACAGGTCAACAGTTTGAGTTTCAGGTTGGGCTCTGTTAGGTCGGGTCAAATCGGTTACAGGTCATTTCATGTCGTTTTTTTGTTTTGACTCGATTCGATTCGAGTTCGAGTTCATTTCGGGTCGGGTTCATTTTAGGTCGGGTTCATTTCATGCCGAGTTCAATTCAAGTCGGGTTCATTTCGGGTCGGATTCATTTCAGGTCAGTTCATTTCAGGTCGGGCCAAAACGGTTAATTGACGGGTTAATTTCGGTTTGGGTTGATTTCAGGTCGGTTTCGTTTCAGGTCAGGTTCATTTCAGTTCGGGTAATTTCAGGTCAGTTTCCTTTCAAGTCGTGTTCATTCGGGTTTAGGGTTTATTGTGTAGGGATTAGGATTTAACATACACAATATTAATACATTATACGTACATACATATAGGAATTATGGTTTAGTGTTTTGGGGGTTTAGGGTTTATAGTTTAGGGGTAGGGTAGGGTTTAGGGTTTATATATTGGTACATACGTACATATATACTTACGTATATCATACATATGTTTATATGGTTTATGATTTAGGGTTTGGGGTTAAGGGTTTAATGTTTCACGTTCTTACATACATACATACATACATTATACATACATAGCACAAAAAGGAAATAAGGATATGGTTTAGGATTTAGGGTTTGGGGTTTAGGGTTTATAAATTGATATGTACATACTTACATGCATTATATATATGGATTAGGGTTTTTATTTTTAGGGGTTAGGGTTTGGGGTTAAGGGTTTAATGTTTCACGTTTCTACATACATACATTATACATATATAGCACAAAAGGAATTATGGTTAGAGTTTATGGTTTAAATTTTAGGGTTTAGAGTTTAGAGTTTATGGTTCATACATTAATACATACATACTTTCAATCTTTATGCATATATACAAACATACATGGATTATGGTTTATGGTTTAGGATTTAGGGATTATGGATTAGGGTTTAAGGTTTATGGTTCATAAATTGATACATACATACTTACGTGTGATATATATATATATACATATATGGATTATGGTTTTTATTTTTAGGGTTTAGGATTTAGGGTTCATAAATTGATACATTCATCTATACATACATACTCATATGCAATATATATATGGATTAAGGTTTTTATTTTTATGGTTTAAGGTTTAGGGTTTAGTTTATACATCTATACATACATACTTAAATGCATTATATATATATATACATATATGGATTAGGGTTTTTATTTTTAGGGTTTAGTATTTAGGGTTTATACATACATAAATACATTTTACATACATATAAATAATATACTAATATATTATATATATTCTAAAATGAAACCCTAATCAAACCCTTAAACCCTAAACCAAAAATGAAACATAACCCCATAACCCTAATTCAAAACACTAAACTAAAACAAAACCCTAAATCCATAAAAAACCCTAAACTCATAACATGAAAACCCAAAATAAAGTCAATAAAAAATAAACACATAATCCCTAAAGGTAAGCTTAGTTCACTGATAATGAAACCTAAACCCCAAACCTTAATTCAAAACACTAAAGTAAAACAAAAATCCTAAACCCATAAAAAGAAACCCTAAACCCATAAAAACCCAAAAATAAAAGTAATTAAAAGTAAACCCTTAAACCTTAACAATAAACCCAAAACACTAAACCCTAAAGGTAAGCTTGGTTCACTAATAATGAAACATAAACCATAAACCCTAATTCAAAACACTAAACTAAAACAAAAACCATACACTAATTAAAAAAAGCCCTAAACCCTAAACTAAAACCAATAAATTCAAAACCATAAATCAAAACACTAAACACTAAGCCATGAACCCTAAACCCTAAAGATAAGCTTAATTCACTAAAAATAAAACCTTTATTCGAAACACTAACCCTAAACCATTAAACCTTAAACCTTTAAACACTAAACCTAAAAATTAAATAATAAACCATAAACCCCTAAAACCATGAACAATTAAAACAAAACCATAATTTAAAACCATAAACCATAAAACAAAACACTAAATAAAATCCCTTACCCCTAAAAATAAAACATATTAACCATAAATTATAAATCCTAAACATTGGATTAAAACCTAAACCCTAAAAATAAAACCCTAAATCAAAACCTCAAACTTTAAATCTAAAAAATAAATCACTAAATTAAACCCTAAACCATAAAATTGAAACCCTAATCAAAACAAGAATACTTGACCATAACCCTAAACCCTACAAATGAAATATTCAAAATTAAACATTAAAAAGGAAAACCTTAAATTATAACCCTAAACCCTAAACCTTAAAACTAGAATAATGACCAAATTGAAAATAAAACAAAATTGCCAGCTCAATTTCACTGAAAAAAGACCAAAATGAAAGAAATTAAACTACAAATGCTTGCGGAGCAAGACCCGTATTAAAAGACGCCCCCCGTATAATAACGCACGGATCTTTTGACCCGAAATAATACTTATGCATACCCATATATTATATATGTACATATACATACTAAAACTTACCTATATTTATTTTTATATCATACATATATATGTATGTATATATAATATTTGAGTATATATTACATATATAATATATATATATTATATATATACACACACATATACATCATTCCCGTGCCACCCTCCCCTTTTTATCAATTCCCCCTCCCTTTTTCTATTTTAATTTCCCTTTCTTTTCAATCCCCATTTTTTTTTTCAATTCATGCGCCTCCCTCCCTTTTTTTTCTTTTAATTCATGCGCTACCTCTCCTCCTTTTAATTTATTACATATTATGTTTATTTTAATTCAAATAAATGGGTGGGGAGGAGGGAAAGTATCCGCCTAAATTTTTAGGTTAGGGTAATTATTTTTTTGTCCCTCCAACTTTAAATATTTTTCATTTAAGCTCTTAATATTTACTTTTAGGTTTTAGTTTAATTCAATTGAGTCCCAATTTAAGTTAATTTAATTGAGATTCGATATTTAATGTTAGAGTTATTTTAATTGGATATATAATTTATGCTTCTAGGTTTTAATTTAGATCAATTAGATGTTTTTTAACAGAAATTGACCCCTATTTATCTTAATTTTTTGTAATCTAAATCCAATATTTTTATAATTTATGTTTTTTTAACAGAAATTGGCCCCTTGTTTTAATTATGCTGGTTTCTTAGCTATGTACGTTAAGTTATCCATAATTAAAGCTTGATGGTAGCACTTCATCTTTTAACAGTTCGATGAGAATATTTATGGTAGCAAAATATAGTTTTTATGTTGTGAAACTTTGTTATAAGATCTGAGAGCTCAAGTGTACACAAATCAAACTTGTGTTATATTTCATAATTTACAATTTGTAAGATTGTAAGTTTAAAGTTTACTAAGTTGTACTCTTTTATGTTGTAATAAACTTTTATCTTATTCAATAATAATTTTACTTATTCTGTTTAAAGTTCTTGTGAGTTTCAAGTTCATTTATTCTGTTTTTATCAACTTAAATAATCAACAAACCAAGTATATGTTTTGATCAAGTTAAGTTCACTTATTTTATGTTTTGACTTATTATGTTTAAAGTCACAGTTTCAAATATTGTCCAATAAATTTTGATCAAGTTAATTAATTAAAAAGACATTCATTCAAGTAATGTTTTAATTTTTACTTAAATAATTTTTACTAAATTTTGATCAAGTTAACTTAAATAATTAAAAAGACAGTTTCCAATAAATTCTATATTATTTAATAAATTTTGATCAAGTTAACTTAAATAATTAAAATTGAATGTCTTAATAATTATAAGAACAGAACCAAGTTTATTCTTAATTTTTACTTAGCATTAATTTCTACTAACTATAGATATACAATTTATTAACACTTGACATTATTTATTATTAACTTAAAAGAACAGAACCAATTATATTCTTAAAAGATAGTTTTATTATTTATCAGCAAATCAAATAACAATATCAGTTCAGGTCAGTATCAGTTCAGGTCAAGAACAGTTCAAGTCAATATCAGTTCAAGTCAAGAACAGGTCGGGACCAAACAGGTCGGGTTAAATCGGTTATCTGGCAAGTTAGTCTCGGGTTCAGGTTCGTTTCGGTCGGGTGCAGGTCGGGTTCGGTTACTATAATAACATGTCGAATTCGGGTTCGTTTCGGTTGGGTGCATGTCGGGTTCGGTTACTACAGTAACAAGTCAAATTCGGATCCGAGTTCGTTTCGGTCGAATGCAGGTCGAATTCGGGTCATTGAATTTTCAGGTCAAATCAGGTTCTGACTCGATCGGGTTTCAGGCAAGTTACGAGTCAGTTTTTCACATCCCTAGTCACGTATTAAAAGGCCATTTCAGAAAATTGCTTTGGCACAAGTTTTCCTGTTCCGGTGAATTTCACTAAGGTTCCATCGCCAGATGAAAGTCTTCATGGTCGGTCATAAAGAGGTTATAGTTTTTCTTAGTATTCTAATCCCGTTACAAGATAATATTTTTAGTCCGATCTTATATTTAGATAAATTCACATATATTTATAGACTACGTTGTTTTAATAAGATTACTTAGAGGAAACATTTAATTCATTTACTATTCGAATCACTCAATGAATTTAGATGTTACAGCTTTTTAACTCCCTTGGTAAGGTTCAAAATACAGGGTATATTCAATATTTGAGGTCTGAAGTTATTTTTGTTTACTGTTTAAGTTAGCTTGAATTAGCTCAATCAAGTTTGTTTAATTAATAAAAATGAGTTTTATTTCTATATTTGACATCAAAATTGGATATTTATTATCAATAGGGGTTGGTCCAAGTGGTAAGCAGCTTGATTCCGCTTAAACATGTCTTGAATTCGAGGCGTTGTGTATGCAAAAAATTCTTGCTGGGAGACTCACCCACCAAAACCAGGCGTGCGACACGGATCGGTCTGGATTAGTCATGGCGAAGCCTTGGAAACCAAAAGGGCAACAAAAAATTGAATATTTATTCTCACCTTTTTAACCTATAAACTTTAAACCTTAAATTGGAACAATTATCCTTAAATTCTAACCCATACACCTAAATCCCTAAACCCTATACCTTAAAACTAAGGCGCTTGTGGAAACTTTCAGTTTCCACCGCCTGTGTATAGAATAATTATCCTTAATAATATAGTATCTTTTGCAATGAATTACTTAATGGCAAGTACTCCAATGATCGTACCCCACATGAAGTATATAAACAAGTACCTTTCAATTATGATGAGTATTCAATTATTCGGTCTAAATATATTGATGTGAAGTATCATTGTCCATTTAAATGTTCATATTTCTGTTCAAAAGAAGAAAAAAATGTTTATATTTTATATACCCAAATATCCATACATCATTACCCAATTACAATCAAACCCATTTGCACATTTCACAAGACCCAGCTAAACTTGAGCCCAATAGCCCAAAAAGCTAAACACTTACTGAATCCTAATTCCCCTCAAACCGTAGGCGCCACAAGCAATGCTTGAAAGTCCCAGAGGCATAAGTACAAACACTGAAACTCTAACCATAACTTAAAAGGCGCAGAAGATTTCTATCCTCTACAAAGGATAAAAATTTGCTACCCCTTTTCGATGTCTTTATTTATGCCATAATACTAAAAAATAGTACAAAATTAAATTCTAACCTCTAACCTTAAATTTTAAATCCTAAACTCTACACCCTATATCTTAAACCCTAAAAAATATATCCTACCTTAAATTTTCTAAACCCTAACCATAAACCATAACCTAAAATTCTAAACTTAATTTTGAGTATAGGAGCATAAGTAGGGGCACCGAAAAGGAGCAGATAATTTTCATCCTAGAAAGGCTTTCCACCTTCCATCGTGTAACCCTCCAGCTCGCCATGCACTCACACATCCACGCACGACCTCTCAATGCCCAATGGTTCAGTGACGCTCAGCCTTCCACGTCACGTTGGTCGTCACACACCGCTCAGCTTCTTACACGCAAGTTGTCATGCCTCCAAGCAAGTTGGTCCCTCGGTGAGAGCCTCACAAGCAAGCAAGAACTTTAAAAAACCTAGTGTTTAAAAAAATTACCTGACCGGGCCGAGTACCCAACACAGAATTTTTTCCCGGATTATTGAGCTGGTCTTGAGACGAATGTTTTTGTAATCAAGTACCCAACTCGACCCGATACTTTTAATATATTTAATTTTTAATTTTAAATTATATTTTTATTTTAGGTTTTTACTATTTTTACCCTAAAACTAAATTTAAATATTTACATTCTTTTTCTAGATTTGTATTATATACTTTTAAGTTTTAAAATTTTCTAAAATATTTGTATTAATTTGTTAATACATGATTTGAAGGGAAAAAATGAAAATAATATTTTTAATGTCTTCTTTTGGTGATAAACTCTAATATATATATAAATATTTTTATATTAAAACTAACTTTAAATCACTGATATTTGTGTTTGAATTATGCATTATGAACTTTTTTTTTGAAAAATGACGGGTCTCGTTAAAAACCTCCTCTAATCCTAAGTAGGGGAAAATAGTGCCCTATTTATTCATCGACAAACGGGGTAAAAAGTTGAAAAATACACGATAAGAACCATACATTAGTTTAGTCACGTTGCTCTTAGATAGGGACGAAATTCAGATTAACTACTCCATTATTGACCTTTTCTGAGATGAAGTGCCTATGTATTTCAACATGCTTTGCTCTGTCATGATGAATTAAATTTTTTGCATACCCTATGACAGATAAACTATCAGTCTGCAAGCTGAACTGTGTGGATTCTTTGAGTCTCAATTCTGCTACGAGTCTTTGTAGCCATATCCCTTCACAAATCCCAAGTGCTAAGGCTCAGTATTCTGCCTCAGCACTATTTCTATATCTTCTAAAAACATGGAGTCGTCAAGCTGTCGCAACCCTTTTGAGCCCGATATTTTTTAAAAACTAAAACATAGAGTCGTCACCAATCTTTTAAAGGGTGTGATTGGATAACCTAAAAAAATGTCATTTTAATAAAATATTTTATTTTATTCAATTGAAACAACGGTTTTGGTCGGCGAAAAGCATCAAAATTGGGTTCAAGAGTCGGTTACGCGTGGGAAAGGTTAGCACCCCACAGCGCCAAAAAATTGGTACCTAGCCGAATGCAAAATGTTTTAATGTCAGAATTGGCAAGTTCAAGTAAAAATCAATTAATTTGTCCATTTATGAATATAATTCTATTTTAACAGTCTCACCATTCGGAGAATGAACTTCAATCCCCGCCAACACTCTAGTCATTTTCGTTTGGTAAGACACCACATTAAATATGTTTCTTTAATAAGAAAACAAGGAAGCAAAATAATTAAATTGCAAAATTAAATATACAAGAAATGAATCAGATTTATGATGCGAATTAAGGTGAGATTAAAAAGGGAGCGTATCCTTCTCAGATTAGGTCAATACTTAATTTTTAAACCGGAGTTTTTATTATTTTTAAAGAAGGAAACTAAATTAAAATTTGATTTAAAAATATTTAAAAGGGCTTGGGTATTTTTTTTAAAAATAAACAAAACGAATTTTTAAAGATAAAAAGGAAATGTCCAAATTGAAAGAAAACTAAAAAATTATGGCTAAATTCGGGAAAAAAACCAGTGACCAAATTAAAAGATTTGCAAACATGGTTACCAGCGGGTTAAAAGCAAATGGGAAGGGAGGATTTAATGAAGGGAATTGGCCTATTTTGTTTTGGGTATAAAACCTCAAAAAACACTTCCTCATTTTAATTTTCAACCAAAATGGATCAAAACAACTTTGCAAAAAACCTCTCAAATGTTATTGATGTTTTTTTTCAAGAATGAAGAACATCGAGAACGAGACCACCGCGTAAACTGTTGTCTGACGGCGGTGGCTTTTTTCGAACAAAACACACAAAAATACCCCTTTAAATCCAACCAAAATTTCGAAATTAAATAGTAAAAAGATGAATAAATAGTAAAAAGAAAAAGAGCACAATACCGAGAAAAAGCTTCCTTCTTATTTCGATAATTTTGATTACAACGGTTGCCGATTCGAAAGCATTTCCTTACAATCTCAGTGCCTAATGCGAATTCTTTGTGTATATGTGTAGTAATGGTGGTGTTGATTGTGTGTAGTGTGTGTTACAAGAGAATGAAAGGGGCGTTTATATAGGTGGTTTGCCTACCAAAAATACAAAAAACAAATCAAAATTAAATCCCCTAAAATCGGGTAAATGCTTGCTGATTTTATTCTTGATTTGATTCTGCCCTTAATCACCTTCCCCTTTTATTTTTGACTTGATTCTTCTGAGATATTGGGGCTGATTTTCCATTCTTTCCATATCCGATTTCAATATCCCCTTTCCCTTTTTGTTTTTCAGGTATTCGGCCGGAGAGGCGACGATGCGGCGCAGGTCGGTGGTGAAGGATGGCCGGTCATCGTCGGCGCTGGCCAGTGATGGCGATGCAGATGCCAGTCGGTCTCAAAATGGATGAGCCTTGTGGCTTCTGAGGCGAGCGTATCACCTAGGAGAGCAGATGACCCTTGGCAGTAGCGTTTGGGGTCGCGTGCGTGGCTTCACGCGCCAACGCGTGACGGTGCAAGTTAGGGTCTTGCCCCTCACCTTTTCTGGTCCAATATGGGCCATTGGATCCTTGCCCTAGATCCAATGGTTGATATTAAACCTGCACATAAGACAAAGAAAATGGTAATTAGGGTCTTTTTTTATTTCGGGGCTAAATTGGGCCATCATTTTACATTAGACTCCCATTTAATTTTAATGGACCCTATTCATTTATAATGAACTCTTTTTGTTTTATGGAATCTTTTTCATATTTTTTGGTTTTAAAATTATGCTAACAAATACTAATATTATACATACTACTATAAATAATAATGATATTTATACACATATAAAAAGGTGGCAAAATAATATAGTGCAAAAAATAACAAATGAATATGATATTATTGGATTCCTTATTTATTTTGGGTTTTATTTAACAAATATGTTAGTATTAATAATTAATAATAAAAAATGTGAAAAATCAGTGACAACAGCTACCCCTCTGTGCTCATTCCGGTGAAACATGGATAGAACAAAGACCAAAAGATATTGATTTTCACACTAGTTAGTCATCAAAACATGGTTCCATTCCCCTTGGGCCCGAATGGATAGGCCGGTTCCATTCTCCTTATGCCTGAACGGATAGACGGGTTCCATTCTCCTTATGCCTGAACGGATAGGCATGTTCCATTCTCCTTATGCCTGAACGGATAGGCATGTTCCATTCTCCTTATGCTTGAACGAATAGTCAGGTTCTATCCTTTTCATGTTCGAAAGGTTCCATTCTCCTCATGCTCGAATGGATAAGCAGACTAAAAAAAAAGGCTCCATCCTCCTCATGCTCGGATGGATAAGCAAGTTCTATCCTCCTTATGCTCGGATAGATAAGTAGACTAAGAAAAGGATTCCATCATCCTCATGCTCGGATGGATAAGCATATTGAAAAAAGGACTCCATCCTCCTCATGATTGGATGGATAAACAAGCTGGAAAAAGGCTCCATCCTCCTTATGCTCTGATGGATAAGAAAGTTCTATCCTCCTCATGCTCAGATAGATAAACAGACTCCATGCTTGTCAAAATTTTAATAAATTCTATGACTATGATGAATATGCCCCTAAGGATGCCTAGTCACGAATGCACGTCTCATTTCTTTTGCTTCTTTTTCTCAATATTAATTTTCCTTTTTTTTGAATCCACACATTTTCTCGCTCAGTCCAGATAGACAATTATGCTTTCTCATTGTATTTCTTCGCTTCTTGGAAAACATCTGATCTTGTATATTTGTTCACTCAATCCAGTTATCTTATACTCCTGGTTGGAAGGATTGACTTTTATCCTCAGATTCTTCAACACTCTTTTAGCCTTTGTACAGTCAAGTGAATAAGGGTCTCTAGAATTCTGATTATCAAGTAGAATAAATCAACTATCAGACTAGATCGAACTATCATTGTAGTTGATACATCAATATTTAGTGACAATCCCCCTTGAGTGGCTCTGAAAATCGAATGAAATCCCCTACATCCTAAGTCACCTTTTCCAATATCTGTAAAATTGTTCTTATTGTCATAGAAGAGGGTTCAACAATCATGTTGTCTTAAACAATGTCAATCGCCTTCACAACTTTTTATGGGCTCTCAAATTCTTGCCCCGCAGGGTACCCATAAGCGTTTGCATGCAAAACCTTTGAAGAACTAATGTTTTGATAAAATAATTGAAAAATAGTTTTGGATTAAATTGAAAAGATTTCAAAAGTGCCTTTAAAGTCCAAACAACTTAAAAATATGTTTGAGGATTTTTTAAAGAGGTTTTGAAGTGTTTTTTAAAGCCAAACTTTACAGAACCACCCAGATGTTTCGAAACACCCTTAGGCGTTTTGAAACAACCATTCACAGATACAAAACGTTTCGATACAACCTTGTCTGTTTCGAAACGCACTTTAATTTGGGTGAGGATTTTACACAATGTTTCGATACGGGATTCACCGTTTCGATACGGCTATTTCCCTAACGGTCAAATCCCCAACGACAATTTAATTTGCAGCCTAACTGCCAATCGTACCGAAAAAGGTTGTAATCATTTCGATACAGCTAGAAGGGTTTCGAAACAGCCATAGGCGTTTTGATACGGCCTGCTACATCAGGCTTCAACGGCTAGTTCTGAAGAAGAGCATTCCAAAACGGGGTCGAGTGTTTCGAAACGAACGTCTGCAGAACAACATTTATGGTGAGAAATAAAGTCTCAAACGGCTCCAAAACATCCCCAACGGCTACAAACTCTATTAGGAGTATAAAAGGGACCTCCAAGCATCAATTAATAAAAAATGCTTCAATTGTCAACAACACTATGATCAAGAAATTGTCTTAGAGCTTAAATTGTCCATTTCTTGTATAAACAACACTAGTGAGCTAAATATTGTTAGATTTGCTCAAGTGTTTAGGTTTTGGGTGAGGGATTTATAGTGCAAACAAATACCTATTAGAGAGATTTCAAGTTTGCTTAAGAATTTCTCTTGTAAGAGAGTGTTTGATTAAGCTAAGGGTAGTTAGCTTAATCGTTGTAACAGTTTCCTCCTAAACCGGGAAAAGGGGATGGAATTCAAGAGTGAATTTGTTAAAATCCTTAGTGGGGGAGCTAAGGTAGTGGATGTAGACCTTGGTTAGAAGGTTGAACCACTATAATTCCTTATGTTATTTGCCTATTTTCACCTCCCACTAAAACACCAAAAAATCCAACTTCTCCACACTTGGCGAGCTAGAACGGTTGAAGGAAATCGAGCACCTATAAATCCAATAATTGGTATCAGAGCTTGGCTCAATTGAAGAGGATTAAAACCCTATTGAGGCGATCCGGCAAGCTCAATCAACATTTCAAACAACCGGCTCAATGGCCAAATCCATCGATAAACCATCTTTCTTCGACGAGACCAATTATGCTTATTAGAAGACAAGAATGATGTTCTTTGTCAAATCCAAAGACTACAAGCTTTGGGATATCATTGAAGATGGCTCGTTCATACCAAAAGGAAGCAAGGCGGAGTGGAGTGTCGACGATCGTAATAAGATGGAGCTAAATTGAAAGGCTTTGCACTTCATCTTTTGTGCACTTAGCCTCAACATATACGAGAAGATGTCTTCTTGGGAGAGTGCCAAGGAAGTTTGGGACAAGCTAGAAGTTACATACGAGGGGACAAACGAAGTAAAGGAGACGAAGATCAGCCTTCTCAACCTAGAGTATAAAAACTTCAAAATGGATCCGGAAGAGGACATTGAGAAGATGTTCCATCGATTCTCCACCATCACAAATGGACTCAAGGGTTATGGAGAAGTCATCCCGGAAGACAAGCTTGTCCAAAAGCTTATCTATTCTCTTCCCGAGTCATGGGAC
Source organism: Hibiscus trionum (assembly GCA_030270665.1). Lineage (NCBI taxonomy): Eukaryota > Viridiplantae > Streptophyta > Magnoliopsida > Malvales > Malvaceae > Hibiscus > Hibiscus trionum. The sequence goes on along the minus strand of BSYR01000064.1, from coordinate 6,596,376 downwards.
TCAAAGAGGACCGCCATCATCGAATCTAAGAATTTAAAGACTTTGAAGCTTGATGAACTCATGAGGTCACTTCTCACTCACCAAATTATGAATAAAGACAAAGAAGAGGAGAAGAAGAAGGAGGAGATAAGAAAGATGGGGAAGAAAGAAGATCACGAAGCTAGGCATCCATTCAAATGCCATGGCTCTCAAAACCTCCAAATGCAACCATGTTGATACAAGCGAGGAGGAGGATGAAGAAGAAGAGACAGTTCATCTCTTCAAGAAGTGTGCCCCTTTCATAAAGAAAGCAATGAAAGAATTCGAATATGAGTCTATGAAGAAGAAGAAGAGGGCAAGCACTTCAAGCCATAAGAAAAAGGCATATGTGGGTAAATGGAGTGATGAAGACTCCACCGACGATGAACAAGCCAACCTTTGCCTTATGGCCATCGAAGAAGATTCAAGGGTAACTTCTAATTCATCTACTTCATGTTCATATTCTTTTGATTAATTACAAGATGCCTATGACGATTTGGTTTTAGAATTTAAAAATCACATTTAGAAAAACATGAAAGTGATTTCAATTTTGAAAATTCAAAATGATTTGATTTCTAAAACCAAAATAGAACTTGAAGCAAAACTCAACGAGTTTGAACAAAAATGTTTTGATTTACAAAATTTGCTTCATAAAGTTCAAGAAGAAAAATATTTGATTTCCAAAGAGCTAAAAAGAAAAACAATTTTGGAAAGTCAAATTTTAATGTAAGACAATCTAGTCCCCTAGATTTTTGAATGGAAAATGTTTTAGAAGTGTTTGGGTTCCAAAAGAACTAATCACTTCAACTAGAAAAGATGAAATTGAAAAATGGATTCCTAAGGGGACTAAACTATGTGGTACTAATGTCTATGGATCCAAAGCAATTTGGACACCAAAAATTACTTGATTGTCTTATGTTAGGTGTGATGGAGATGAATCAACAAGTCCAAACATTAAGGGGGAACTCCATGCACACAAGGAAGAACACTTGAAGAAGGAAGGCTTCACATCCTCCCTTGAGTTCAAGTGTGGTAAAAATCTAGTTGTTTATATTTTTTCAATTTGATTTTTTATTCAACTAGATTATCATATATGTTGGAGTAACATTTTTGATGATGCTTTGAGTAAGGGGGAGCCATTTTAAAACCAAAATTGTTTTTCTGTCATTTTTTTCTCCAAAGTTATTTTGAACTTAAAGTTATCTAAATTATTTTTGATATAACAAAAAGTGGAAAGTTTGGTTTGAAAATTGCATTTTTAAATGAATAAGGGGGATATTTAATTAATTATCTATTTTGAAATCTCTTATTCAAAATTTTAAACTTGAAGGGGGAGAATCCCAAACAATTTTCAAGTTAGTTTTATTATATCAAAATGGGTGAGATTAAAGAACTAATGTTTTGATATAATAATTGAAAAATAGTTTTAGACTAAATTGAAAAGATTTCAAAAGTGCCTTTATGTCCAAACAACTTAAAAATATGTTTGAGAATTTTTTAAAGAGGTTTTGAAGTGTTTTCTAAAGCCAAACTTTACAAAACCACCCAGATGTTTCGAAATACCCTTAGGCGTTTCGAAACAACCTTAGGCGTTTCGAAACAACCATTCACAGAGACAAATTGTTTCGATACAACCTTATCTGTTTTGAAACGGGCTTTAATTTGGGTGAGGGTTTTACACAGCGTTTCGATACAAGATTCACCGTTTCGATACAACTATTTCCCCAATGGCTTTTTCCCAACGGTAATTTAATTTACAGCCTAACTGTCAATCGTATCGAAACGAGTTGTAATCATTTCAATACGGAAAGAAGGGTTTCGAAATAGCCATAGGCGTTTCGATACGGCCTGCTGCATCAGACTTCAACGGCTAGTTCTGAAGAAGAGCGTTACGAAACGGGGTCGAGTGTTTCGAAACAGACGTCTGCAGAACAACATCTATGGTGGGAAATAAAGTCTTCAACGGCTCCAAAACATCCCCAACGGTCCTCAACGGCTACAAACTCTATTAGGAGTATAAAAGAGACCTCCAAGCATCAAGTAATAAAAATGCTTCAATTGTCAACAACACTATGATCAAGAAATTGTCTTAGAGCTTAAATTGTCCATTTTTTGTATAGACAACACTAGTGAGCTAAATATTGTTAGATTTGCTCAAGTGTTTAGGTTTTGGGTTAGAGCTTTATAGTGCAAACAAATACCTATTAGAGGGATTTCAAGTTTGCTTAAGAATTTCTCTTGTAAGAGAGTGTTTGGTTAAGCTAAGGGTAGTTAGCTTAATCGTTGTAACGATTTCCTCCTAAACTGGGAAAAAGGAGACGGAATTTAAGAGTGAATTTGTTGAAATCCTTAGTGGGGAGCTAAGGTAGTGGATGTAGACTTTGGTTAGAAGGTTGAACCACTATAATTCCTTGTGTCATTTTCCTATTTTCACCTCCCACTAAAATACCCAAAAATCCAACTTCTCCACACTTGGCGAGCTAGAACGGTTGAAGGAAATCGAGCACCTATAAATCCAACAATTGGTATCAGAGCTTGGCTCAATTGAAGAGGATTAACACCCTATTGAGGCGATCCGACATGCTCGATCAACATTTCAAACAACCGACTCATTGATGCAATCCATCGACAAACCACTGTAGAGCGTTTGGGTATTCTCTATTTATGAGCGCAAGTGCACACTCTTGTCAAGTTATAGTATAAAAGATATTGTCCCCCATAGGGATTGGAGTAGCTTCTATGAAGGATATCCTGCACAAAGATTTAGTAAATGCATAATCAAATCTCATAATGTGGAAATATAAAAACACAAGTAAAATAAAGATAGTGATGAGAGGGAAGATAGGGAGAGATTTGGTCGATAGATTGGGTAAGTCAATTGCAGCTCAGTAGTGTGTAGATTGCGTTGTAAAGCCTAATCTTGTTTTGCGCTGCCAAGATATGCTGCCTCATCGGGTATGGCGAGCGGCAGCTACGACCCTGTCACGTGGCCGCAACGGGTCACTGCCCTTACAATTTTCACTGTCTCGGCAGGTGGAACGGATATAAGTCCTGGCGGAAATTCTGGCAGATATTCTAAGTTCGGTGGGATAGTCGACAGTGATCCTCCTTATTTCTAGGCAAGGATGCTCGAATACTCACGTGATGTAGGCAATACCTAGCAATCTCAGCGTAAACCTAGCAAAGGCAAGTCAATTCAGTTTGAGATCCCTTTTAGCCGATGAAACTTGTGAGCTTTTGGAACAAAGTTAGTCACGCCCTGACATGTTGTGACCGTGCTCATCCCTTTCGCTAGACTTACACTTTCGTGTCTGACAAATGGATTCTCGCAATTGACTGGTTAGGACTAATTGAAAGAATGAAGTGCCTAGATTAAGCAAACTTGGAATTTTATTGAAAACATACTTAAACTATTACAACCGTTTCTCACAACTACTTTACATACAAGGACCTAAACCCTAGGAGAGTTGGGCCGCGACCCCAACAACTCCCATCTATCTAGCTATCCCTCTGCTATGCAGCTATTCATGCGTGCATCCCTCGTCATGCCCCTATACCCTCACAAACATTGGGTATATATAGGGCTCATGGCCTAAGTTTGAGTCCTCCTTGAAATAGAAGATCTTAAAGTATTTTTACATTAAATACAGACTCCTTTTTGACTTGAATGTGGACTCTTTGGACGTTGCCTTCTCCCACAAGTAAGGATAAGTACTCCTACTTATCAATCTTGGATCAGCTCTACCGGCCGCTACAGGCTTCAGAAAATTGCAAGACTGAGCTCAGGGAATTGCCCTCTTTCAATCGTGACCCATCTTGGCTAAGCCGGTGTAACTCTTTCCTGGGCGGCACTTGGCGGCAAAGCTGCTTTGGAAGCGTCCTTGGCGGCATCTAGAACTGCTTCAGTACAACTCCTTTTGTTTCCAGCTTTTCTATCCTCTTCTGTCCTCTCCTTCTCTACATAGCTATATCACTTGAAAATAAAAACTAGACTAAAACAATATCTTTTCTTATCCAAACATAAAATATTCAATAAAAGCACGGTAAAAGAGAAAATACTGTTATTAATCATGCAATGCACCTAAATATGCCTAAATGAGCTTAAGAATGGCAATAATAAGGGCATGAATGTGTACAAAATATAGAACTTGTAGACACTCTACAACCACCTTTCTTCGACGGGACCAATTATGCTTATTGGAAGACAAGAATGGTGTTCTTTGTCAAATTCAAAGACTACAAGCTTTGGGATATCATTGAAGATGGCTCGTTCATACCAAAAGGAAGCAAGGCGGAGTGGAGTGCCGACGAACGTAAGAAGATGAAGCTAAATTGCAAGGCTTTGTACTTCATCTTTTGTGCACTTAGTGTAAAGTGTCCATAATTCCTATATTTCATGCACATTCCAACTATTATTATTACTGTTTTTAAGCACATTTTAGGTATAAGTAGGTGCATGCATGGCGTTTTACAGTATTTCTTTGTTTTACCTTGCTTTTATAGATTATCGTTTATTTGATAAACAAGAGATACCGTTTTAGTGTATTTTTGTTTGTAGGTACTAACGACTAAAAGAGGGAACCGAGGAGCTGAGGAGTCAAGGCCGAAAGAAGAAACTTAGGAGCTGTACTGATGCAGTTCCAACAGAAGTTAGTTGCTGCTGACCTTGCTGCCGAGTAGAGTTACCGCTGACTATGGAAGTTGGAGAACCGGAGTGCGATCTGAAGAGTTAAAAATCCCGAGTCTATCACCAACATCCATTTAATTTTTCGACGTCTGTAGCAATGGCCAGGGCTGCCGAAGAGAAAATCTCAAGATTACTTGCGGGCTAAGGCAAACGTGATAAAGTCCATACTCCACGCAAAGAAGTCAGAGTTTAATGTCATATTAAAGATGGAAAGCTACTTTCGAGGACTTCTACTTTAAGGAAGACTTAACCTAGTCTTGAGTCTATAAATACCCATTGTACTCCTAGTTCAAATCATCTTAGGTTTTCTATAGACTTTTCTAGTGTTCTCTACCGCCGTTATGTTCTAAACTCACTTGGGTTAGGGTTATGTTGTAAACTAGTTGTGAAACGGTTTTCTTAGGTTTTGAGTTATTTTTCAATAAAATATTCCAAGTTTGCTTAACCTGTGCACTTCATTCTTTTAATTATTCTACACCAGTAAGTTGAGAGAATCCATTTGTCGGGCACGAAAGTACAAGGCTCACGAAAGGGTTAAGTACAGTCACAACGTGCTGAGGCGTGACTAACTTGGTTCTACACCAGTCCACAAGTTTCAGCAGCTAAGAGGGATTACAAACCGAGTTGACTAGCCTGTGTTAGGTTGACGCTCAGACTGCTAGGTATTGCCTACGTCACGTTAGCTCTAGAGCACCCTTACCTAGAAATAGGAGGGATCATTGTCGACTATCCCGCCGAACTTGGAGTATCTGTCAGACTTGCCGTCAGGACTTATTTCCGTTCCACCTGCCGAGACAACGAAAGTTGCAGTGGTAGTGACACGATGTGGCCGCGTGACAGGGTCGTAGCCTACCGCCCGCCATACCCGCCGAGGCAGCATATCGTGGCAGCACAAAATAACTCTACCTTTACAACGCAGTTTCACACTAAGTGGCAGCATAACCCTGCCTGCTCTGTCAACCTGATTCACCTTGTCTATTACTTGTGTTTTCATTTACTTTCTATCTCAACAAACAATTTACTTGTGCTTTTATTTTACCTTGTGCAGGGATTACGAAACGAGAGAAGCTGTCCAATCCTCATGGGATTCGACATCTTTTATACTATAACTTGGCAGTAGTGTGCACTTGCGCTCTCACGAAAAGGGAACACCTACACGCCTTACAAGTTTTTGGCGCCATTGCCGGGGATTGGTAACAGTGAATTTTGTTTTTCAATTTCTGCACTTTTGATTTACTTTTGATTTTATCTTTATTCTTAAAAAAATTTACCGTGCCCTTTACAAGTGTATGACCAGGGCCAACCCTAAAGGAAATCTCCTCATTTACGATGATCTCGAACGTTAAACGAGAAGGATAAAGAAGGATCTTAGGGAAGTCCTTAAGAGAAACAAAGAAGACAAGGGAAAAGCAAAGGAAAAAACAATGGTAAACGAGGATCTACCAAATGATACCGTGAACGGCAGGGGTGGGCTGCAAGACTTGCCACCTAGAGGACCACAAGATCAACTGAGGCAGGACCCCCTGATCCGCCCAGGCCGCCCCAGGTTCGAACAACTAGAGATTATCTAGAACATGACTTCTAAAGGTTCGAACCAATCGTGATGGAACCGGATATAAGGGTAGACCATTTCGAGCTAAAGCCCGTCATGTTCAACATGATAAATACACTAGGGAACTTTGGAGGGACTGCCACAGAAGATGCTCGGCAGCATTTACAAGGACTCTTGGACTTTTGCCGAGCATTCAAGATACATGGGGTTCACCAGGATGTACTACGGTTGAGGCTATTTCCCTATTCACTGAGGGATAGGGCGAAACAATGGTTGAATAACCAGCCAGCTGGATCTTTTAATACATGGACGGAGCTCTGCAAAGATTTTCTAGACCGTTTCAGCCCGTCCAATGTCACTGATAGGTTGTGGAATGAGATTACAGCCTTTAGACAAGGGGATGACGAGCCGATGTACGAGGCATGGGAGCAATACCAACAAATGCTGAATAACTGTCCGCTACATGGTCTACCGGCTTGGACTCGAGTATCTATATTCTTTAACGGGGTTAACTACCCAACTCGGATGATGATAGATGCCTCGGTCAACGGGATCATCCTAGACATACCTCTAGAGGAAGTATTGCGGCTGCTAAACATAGCTGCTAAAAATGATTATAAGTACCCTACAACCCGCTGAGGCGGCACAAGTCGGCTAGCCACTGCAAATGAGGTAGAAACCTCAGAATCTATTAACACCCACCTCGAAACCCTGACGGAGTTGGTTATGAAGATTGTGCAATCCCCTGGGAAAACCTATGAAGTAAAAGCTGTGGAGCCATTCTGTGAAGAATGTGGAGGCAACCATGATTCCGCCGACTGTTTCGAATCCGCTAATTATGTGGGAGGATATGAGAGGAATAGTAGACCCACTCAGAATAACTACAACCCAGGATGGAATAACCATCCCAACTTCTCATGGAGCAACCCCAAATCTGCTGCAAACCTACCACAACAACGAGATGACTATCAACAGAACCTGCCACGACAACTGTCACCACAACAGGATACAAAGACTTCCTTCTTAGAATCTACTTTGCATACTTTCATGTCCCATACTAAAGATTTCATTTTTAATACAAATAAATTCATTGATAAAACTGAATCTTTCATGTACATGACTGAAAGCAGAATGAACAACCAAGAGGCAGTTTTAAAAAATCTGGAGACGCAGTTCGGGAAATTTGCTCAGATCATCAGCACAAGGCCAATGAGTGGATTACCCAGCGACACTGAATTAGCAAAAGGAAAATCCCTTGAACAGTGTAAGGTCGTAACAACCTGAAGCGAGTTAACACTATAGGACCCATCCATGCCCGCTGCAAGAGAAACAACGTCCGTCGATCCAGTCCGACCTGCCGAAAAATCTGCCGCAGTAGCACCAGAACAAGAATCAGCAGACCACACCAGGAATGAACAGACAGAACTTGAACCAGCTACCCAGAATAGGATGCCCAGCAAAGAAAAAACTGTCAACCATGTACCTCCACCGCCATTCCCCAGAGACTGAATAAACAAAAGTAAGAGAGCAAATGCCAGCTATGCCAAGTTCCTGAAAGATATGGTATCCAAAAGAACAAGGATTGGGGAATTTGAAACAATGGTAATAACATAGGGATGCATGGCTATGCTGCACAATAAAGCACTGCCCAAACAGAAAGATCCAGACAACTTTATAATCACCTGCAAAATAGGCATCAACCACTCCATACGAGCATTATGTGACCTAGGGGCAAGCATAAATTTAATGCCCAAATCCGTCTTCCAAAAACTAGGGATAGGAGATGCCCACCCAACAACGGTGATGCTTCAGCTGGCTGATAGAACTTATGTACAACCGGAAGGAAAAATTGAGGACATCCTAGTACAGGTGGATAAATTTATTTTTCCTGCCGATTTCTTGGTGCTGGATTGTGAAGAAGATGATAAAGCACCAATAATACTGGGGCAACCTTTCCTTGCTACGAGCAGAACACTGATCGATGTGGAAAAAAGCGAACTCACAATGAGGATAGACGATCAACAAGTAAAACTGAACGTTTACCAATCCATGAGACATGCTGAAGATTCGGAATAATGCGAGCTACTAGATGCTGTCTCATAGTTCAACCTTGACGACAACAGACCCTGCCTACAGCAGGACTGCCCAGGTAGCAAACTCGGCAGCTGCCATGGCAGCCATTTAGAAAGCTACCCGAAAGATGAGCAATGCAATGAGTGGACGGAGCAGGAAACAGAGGAACAAGAAGAGGCATACTGGATAACAAACAGACCAAGTAAGTACTTTGAACCTTTGAATTACACAGAAAAGGGAGGCAACATGTTCAAACCATCCATAGAACAACCTCCTACCCTCGAGTTAAAAGCCTTACCTGCACAACTTAAATATGTTTTCCTAAGACCTAATGATACACTGCCAGTTATAATTTCTTCCAAGTTGCAGCCTAAATAGACATCAATTGACTGCGCTGCTGCGACAACATAAAAAGGCGATAGGCTGGACTATTGCAAATATAAAGGGAATCAACCCTGCCATTTGCATGCATAAAATCCAGCTTGAGCAGGACCAAAAACCAACCGTGGACGCCCAAAGGAGATTAAGTGAAGCTATGAGAGAAGTTGTCAAAAAGGAAATCATCAAGTGGCTAGATGCTGGAATCATATATCCAATCTCAGACAGCGAATGGGTAAGCCTGGTACAATGTGTACCAAATAAAGGTGGAGTAACTGTGGTGAGAAATGATAATAATGAATTAATCCCAACTCGAACAGTAATTGGTTGGCGAATATGCATGGATTACCGCAAGTTAAATAAAGTGACAAAAAAGATCATTTTCCGTTACCTTTTATTGATCAAATGCTTGACCGCCTTGCTGCAAACCCTTATATTGCTTTTTGGATGGATATTCAGGGTACAACCAAATCGCCATCGCACCAGAGGACCAGGCGAAAACAACCTTCACTTGCCCATATGACATCTATGCTTTTCGAAGAATGCTATTCGGTTTGTGCAATGCCACAGCCACATTCCAGCGATGCATGACGACTATCTTCTCCGACATGATAGAAGATTTCATGGAAATCTTCATGGACGACTTCTCTGTCTTCGGCAGCAGCTTCGACAACTGCCTTAGCAACTTTGAGAAAGTACTGACCAGATGTGAGGAAACAGTCCTAGTGCTTAACTGGGAAAAATGCCACTTTATGGTCGACAAAGGCATAGTCTTGGGCATAAAATTTCTGCACAGGGAATAGAAGTAGACAAAGCCAAAATCAATGTCATAGCCAACTTGCCGCCGCCGACCGTTGTCAAGGGAATACAAAGTTTTCTAGGACACGCAAGTTTCTATCGTAGATTCATTGAAATTTTTTCTAAAATTTCTAAACCGCTGTGTTCCTTGCTGGAACAAGACAACCATTCATCTTCGACGAGGCATGCCATGAGGCATTCAAAACATTAAAGGAAAAGCTAGTCACAGAACATGTGGTAGTTCCCCCTGACTTGAGTCAACCCTTCGAACTCATGTGTGATGCTAGTGACACTGCCGTTGGTGCCGCCCTAGGGCAGCGCAGAGATAAGATCTTTCACGTCATATACTACGCTAGCAAACCACTAAATACTGCCCAGACCAACTACACCACTGCAGAAAAAAAATTGCTGGCAGTAGTATTTGCCTTCGATAAGTTCCGGCCCTACCTGATTGGCACAAAGGTTATAGTTCACACAGACCATTCTGCCTTAAGGTACCTGTTCGCAAAGAAATATGCAAAGCCCCGCCTGATCAGGTGGATACTACTGCTGCAAGTGTTTGACGTAGAAATCCGAGACAGAAAGGGCACGAAAAATCAAGTGGCAGATCATCTTTCGCGGCTGGAGAATAGACATGAGAACACCTCCCACAGCGAAATTCATGACGAATTCCCTGACAAACAACTGCTACTAGCCTTAGCGCTAGTAGCCGCTCTAGAAGCTGAAGGACTATTACATGCCGCCCATGTAGAGGCCGCGGAGGCGACATCAATAGACACACCATGGCACACAGATATTTTAAATTATTTAGTATCTGGTGTTTTGCCTTATGAACTTAACATTCAAGGAAAGAAACGATTCCAACATGATGCGAAGAATTACTTTTGGGACGAGCCTTTCTTGTTTAAAAACTGTGCAGACCAGGTTATCAGACGATGTGTACCAGAGGATGAACATCAGGCCATACTCTCACAATGCCACTCAGCACCATATGGAGGCCATTTCGGTGGGCAGCGCACAACAACAAAGGTGTTGCAATTAGGGTTCTTTTGGCCAACACTGCCTAAAAACGCTCAGGCTTTCTACAAACAGTGTGACAGCTGCCAAAAAACAGGAAATATATCGAGAAGGAATGAGATGCCCCTTCAAAAAATCCTAGAGGTCGAGTTATTCAATGTTTGGGGGATAGATTTTATGGGACGATTCCCATCTTCCTGCGGAAACATGTACATCCTCCTAGCAGTTGATTATGTTTCTAAGTGGGTAGAAGCCATTGCCACCCCTCACAATGATACAAAGACCGTCCATAGGTTCTTACGAAAGAACATCTTCACGAGGTTCGGAGTACCAAGAGCAATCATTAGCGATGAAGGCACCCACTTTGATAACAAATTAATTGCAAAGGTACTCTAGAAAGTGGGGGTCAAGCACAAGATTGCTGTAGCCTATCATCCACAAACAAATGGGCAGGTAGAAATTTCGAACAGGGAAGTCAAGACCATCTTAGAGAAAGTCGTGAACCCTAACAAAAATATTGATCATTGAAACTAGACGATGCTCTTTAGGCATATCGAACAACATACAAAACACCACTAGGAATGTCTCCATATCGTCTAGTATACGGAAAGACTTGCCATCTCCCTGACGAAATAGAACACAAGGCGTATTGGGCAGTCAAGACAGTTAACATAGACTAGAAACAGGTTGGGGGAAAAGAGACTACTAAATCTGACAGAAATGGAAGAATTTTGGTGGGAGGCAAACGAGAATGCCAAGCTGTACAAAGAGAAAATAAAAAATGGCACGACAGCAAGATTCTGCAGCGGCAGTTTCTGCCTGGGCAACAAGTACTTATGTTCAACTCCCATCTCAAACTGTTCCCTGGAAAGCTAAAATCCAGATGGTCAAGACCCTACGAAGTAGTCGAGGCCTTTCCACATGGTGTCTTAACGATAAAATCCGTACGTGGAGGAATAGAGTTCAAGGTCAATGGGCAGCGACTAAAGCACTATACATGGGACTCTGCCATTAAAGAAAAAGAAGTATTCACATTGAGGGATGCCCACCCCACTGTGACATAACCTTCTCTTGCCCGTTATTTACTGTTTTCATAGGAGTAGTTTTAGGATTAGGTTTCATTTATTTTATTCCCGTCTCACAATCAATTTTGCATATCCAAACCCAAGAACCACAAAACACAATGCAACAATGCCAAGCCTGCTGCCGTCACCTGCCAATAGCAGCAACCTCAGGCGTCTTCCCTTCTTCTTACTTTAATCCAGATTTTCTTATCTGTTTTGTGCATTGAGGGTAATGCCCATCTCGAGTTTCGGGGGGGGGGGGGTAGCTCTCATATCATTTTTCTAGGCATCTTTAGTTGTATTTTAGGTTGCATTGTACTTGCCTTAGTAATAATCAGAAAAGAAAAATTTGTTATGACTTGTGCCTATGATAGGATAGCCGATTAACTTATTTTCGTACCTAACTAAAAGTGAACTTAATCTTGGAAAAAGCATGAATTATGACTTAGAAATTTTTTCTTTATGCCTAAAAACGTTAAACATCTATGTTACTTGCTGAATGTGTTAAAATATTTGATAAACATGGCCTGTTTGTTTTTAGAATTCTTTGCAAAATTCTAACGATGATTACAAGTAGCCGTCGAGGCAGGCAAAAGAAACAGAAAAATGTTGTACTGCCACGACAGTAGAATAAAAAACAAGGAACAATGTTGTTTACCCTAGAGGTGCCCGCAACAGGCTCTAGGAAGAATCATGTGCGAGGACACTCCGCTGCTATCAAAGTCCATGAATCTGAAAGCCTTAAAGTGACAGACAAATTATCATGAGTGAATGAAAGCCTTCACGGGATGACTCTACTCCAAGGGTTTGGGGTTTTGTAGTTTGCTTCTATCTCAACATCAGACCTAGAAGAGTAGTTGTGATAAGCTGAAGCCCTCACTGCCAAGATGAAAAATATTGTGCTTAAACTGTGCTGCCTCGGAAGCAACCTTTAAATCACAACAATATCTTTGTTTATTTATCTATTTTTCATTTTCAGCCTATTTACAGACATGCACACACACATGCATGAGAAATTTAATTTTGAGTTATTTTCTTGCTTATCTCCCTTCATTAATTTAATATAGGTGCCACGGCCTTGATGCATAAAATCAAGTTAAAAACAATTTTTTCTTTTTGACTATTATTAGAGCAAGTATTTTAGGTTGCATTGCTTGAGGACAAGTAATAGTTCGAGTTTCAGGGTGTGTAAAGTATCCATAAGTCCTATATTTTATGCACATTCCAACTCTTATTATTACTGTTTTAAGCACATTTTATGCATAAGTAGGTGCATGCATGGTATTTTATAGTATTTCTTTGTTTTACCTTGCTTTTATAGATTATCGTTTATTTGATAAACAAAAGATATTGTTTTAGTGTATTTTTGTTTGTAGGTACTAACGACTGAAAGAGGGAACCGAGGAGCTGAGGAGTCAGGACTGAAAGAACAAACCTAGGAGTTGTACTAATGCAGTTCCAGCAGAAGTCAGTTACTGCCGACCTTGCTGCCGAGTAGAGTTGCCGCCGACCTTGCTGCCCACGGCAGCTGACTATGGAAATTGGAGAACCGGAGTTCTATATGAAGAGCTAAAAATCCTGAGTCTATCACCGGCATCCACTTAATTATCCGACGTTTGTAGCAGCAGCCAGGGCTGCCGAAGCAAAAATATTAAGATTACTTCCGAGCTAAGGCAAACGAGATAAATTGCATACTCCATGCAAAGAAGTCGGAGTTTAATGTCATATTAAAGATGGAAAGCTACTTTCGAGGACTTCTACTTTAAGGAGGACTTAATCTAGTCTTGAGCCTATAAATACCCATTGTACTCCTAGTTCAAATCATCTTAGGTTTTCTATAGACTTTTCTAGTGTTCTCTACCGCCGCTATGTTCTAAACTCACTTGGGTTAGGGTTATGTTGTAAACTAGTTGTGAAATGGTTGTTTTAGGTTTTGAGTTATTTTTCAATAAAATATTCCAAGTTTGCTTAATCTGTGCACTTCATTCTTTTAATTATTCTACACTAGTCAGTTGAGAGAATCCATTTGTCGGGCACGAAAGTAAAAGGCTCACGAAAGGGTTAAGTACGATCACAACGTGCTGAGGCGTGACTAACTTGGTTCTACACCACTCCACAAGTTTCAGCGGCTAAGAGGGATTACAAACCGAGTTGACTAGCCTGTTCCAGGTTGACGCTGAGATTGCTAGGTATTGCCCACGTCACGTTATCTCTCGAGCATCCTTACCTAGAAATAGAAGGAATCACTGTCGACTATCCCGCCGAACTTGGAGTATCTACCAGACTTGCCGCCAGGACTTATTTCTATTCCACCTGCCGAGACAGCAAAAGTTGCAGTGGTAGTGACCCGCTGCGGCCGCGTGACAGGGTCGTAGCCTGCCGCCCACCATACTCGCCGAGGCAGCATATCGTGGCAGGACAAAATAACTCTACCTTTACAACGTAGTTTTACACTAAGTGGCAGCATAACCCTGCCTGCTCTATCAACCTGATTCACCTTTTCTATTACATGTGTTTTCATTTACTTTCTATCTCAACAAACAATTCACTTGTGCTTTTATTTTACGTCGTGCAAGGATTACGAAATGAGACAAGCTGTCCAATCATTGCGAGTTTCAATATCTTTTATACTATAACTTGGTAGGAGTATGCACTTGCGCTCTCACAAATAGGGAATATATCTTCTTGCGAGACTGCCAAGGAAGTTTGGGACAAGGTAGAAGTTACATACGAGGGGACAAACGAAGTAAAGGAGACCAAGATCGGCATTCTCAACCTAGAGTATGAAAACTTCAAAATGGACCCGGAAGAGGACATTGAGAAGATGTTCCATCGATTCTCCACCATCACAAATGGACTCAAGGGTTATGGAGAAGTCATCCCGGAAGAAAAGCTTGTCCGAAAGCTTATCTATTCTCTTCTCGAGTCATGGGACTCAAAGAGGACCGCCATCATCGAAGCTAAGAATTTGAAGACTTTGAAGCTTGATGAACTCATGGGGTCACTTCTCACTCACCAAATTATGAAGAAAGACAAAGAAGAGGAGAAGAAGAAGGAAGAGATAAGAAATATGGGGAAGAAGAAGATCATGGAGCTAGGCATACATTCAAATGCCATGGCTCTCAAAACCTCCAAATGCAACCATGTTGATACAAGCAATGAGGAGGATGAAGAAGAAGAGACAGTTCATCTCTTCAAGAAGTGTGTCCCTTTCATAAAGAAAGAAATGAGAGAATTCGAATATGAGTTTATGAAGAAAAAGAAGAGGGCAAGCACTTCAAGCCATAAGAAGAAGGCATATGTGGCTACATGGAGTGATGAAGACTCCACCAACGATGAACAAGCCGATCTTTGCATTATGGCCATCGAAGAAGATTCAAGGGTAGCTTCTAATTCATCTACTTCATGTTCATATTCTTTTGATGAATTACAAGATGCCTATGATGATTTGGTTTTAGAATTTAAAAATCAGATTTTGAAAAACAAGAAAGTGATTTCAAATTTGAAAATTCAAAATGATTTGATTTCTAAAACCAAAATTGAACTTGAAGCAAAACTCAATGAGTTTGAACAAAAATGTTTTGATTTACAAAATTTGCTTCATAAAGTTCAAGAAGAAAAAGATTTGATTTCCAAAGAGCTAGAAAAGAAAAACAATTTTGGAAAGTCAAATTTTTATGTAAGACAATCTAGTGCCCCTAGATTTTTGAATGGAAAATGTTTTAGATGTGTTTGGGTTCCAAAAGAACTAATCACTTCAACTAAAAAGGATGAAATTGAAAAATGGATTCCTAATTGGACTAAACTATGTGCTACTAATGTCTATGGATCCAAAGCAATTTGGATACCAAAAATTACTTGATTGTCTTTTGTTAGGTGTGATGTAGATAAATCAACAAGTCCAAACATTGAGGGGTAGCTCCATGCACACAAGGAAGAACACTTGAAGAAGGAAGGCTTCACATCTTTCCTTGAGTTCAAGTGTGGTAAAAATCTAGTTTTTTATATTTGTTCAATTTGATTTTTTATTCAACTAGATTATCATATATGTTGGACTAACATTTTTGATGATGCTTTGAGTAAGGGGGAGCTATTTTAAAACCAAAATTCTTTTTGTGTCATTTTTTTCTCCAAAGTTATTTTGAACTTAAAGTTATCTAAATTCTTTTTGATATAACAAAAAGGGGGAGAGTTTGGTTTGAAAAATTGCATTTTCAAATGAATAAGGGGATATTTAATTAATTATCTATTTTGAAATCTCTTATTCAAAATTTTAAACTTGAAAGGGGAGAATCCCAAACAATTTTCAAGTTAGTTTTATTATATCAAAAGGGGGGGAGATTGAAGAACTAATGTTTTGATATAATAATTGAAAAATAGTTTTGGACTAAATTGAAATGATTTCAAAAGTGCCTTTAAGTCCAAACAACTTAAAAATATGTTTGAGGATTTTTTAAAGAGGTTTTGAAGTGTTTTCTAAAGCCAAACTTTACAAAACCACCCAGGTGTTTCGAAACACCCTTAGGCGTTTCGAAACAACCATTCACAAAGACAAAACGTTTCGATACAGCCTTGTCTGTTTCAAAACGGGCTTTAATTTGGGCGAGGGTTTTACACAACGTTTCGATATCGGATTCACCGTTTCGATACATGTAACCCCCTTAACCCGGCCTAGACGGTTGACCCGAATTAAGAAAGTCACACGGGGAAAACCAAAGTCAACCCGAAAGTCAACCTTGATTAACGACCTTTTTTTTCCTTTAAAAACTTGTCTAGATGTAAATTAATCCTAATTGTGATCACACAACCATCATACCAAAAGATCACAAACATCAGAGATCAAACAGGGACCCAATTGAACAAAATACAACTTTAGGGACCAAATTGTAAATTCTGATAATTATAAGGACTTAACCCAAATTGAAGTTACCAACTTGAAATTGATCAGGTTTCATGCTTCTCTGTGAAATTTCAGCTCAAAAGGACTTCTCAAACTCATACAATTGCACAAACAAGTTTCAGGACCAAAACGCAAACATTCCAAAACATATAACTGCCAATGTCAGCCCCCAACGGTCACCCGTTCCGAAACAGGCATAGCCCGTTTCGAAACTCGGGGCCGTTCCGCAACGCGTACCGAAACGGGGGTCTGGCAATGGCCTTTCCGTTTCGGAACGGCCCCTCCCGTTTCGGACGCCTGGGCACAATTAAGGCACCCGTTCCGAAACACCCTGCACAGATTGCCTAAAAATGCATACTTAAACATGCAATTGACCAACCAATCATGCTCCAAATGCCACCAAACTTTGCCAACATGCAATTCAACATATATGAGACATACTTGCATCAACAATTCATCAAGACATCCACATATATGAAAAGCCCCAAATCTATAGGCATGCTTCCTACACAAGTAAGCCATTCAAGCATAAACTTCCAATTCAAGCATATAGAGGCCAACCACAAAAACCAGCATTCTCAACAACATTCAACATACTTAGGGAGTTCAAAACATCTCCCAAAACATACACATAGGTCCCCCATTGCCAAATTACCAAAAGCTAAAATGTACTTAGAAAACCTTCCATACTTAGAGCTTTGTTTCCACTTGGATGCCTGCCCTCCTTGCTGCCCTCAAGTACTCTAATGCTCTGCATTATTGAATTAAGAAAACGGAAGAGAGCGTAAGCAAAAGCTTAGTGAGGAATGCTCGTAAAACCATTCAATAATGCATTAACAAAACATTTATAAATCATGCTTCAAATTATCATTTACACATGCTCAAAAGCATACTTAAACAAGCATCTCATGCTTCATTTCATTACATGTCATATTGGCCACAAGTGATACATTTCATTTCTTGGAAAACAAGTTCATCAACTTTCACCCCAAGGACTTTTAAACACCTTGGACCCCAAGGACTTTTAAACACCTTGGCCATGGACTTTTAAACACCATGAATTAGATCACCTCAAGGACTTTTAAACACCTTGACCCAAGGACTTTTAAACACCTTGGCCATGGACTTTTAAACACCATGAATTGAATCACCTCAAGGACTTTTAAACACCTTGAGCCCAAGGACTTTTAAACACCTTGGCCTATGGACTTTTAAACACCATAGAAAGGACCACACAAGGACTTTTAAACACCCTTGTGTCCGTAGCAAGAATCATCCAAGGACTTTTAACCACCTTGATGTTCTTAAGTAACAAGGCTCACTCAAGGACTTTTAACCACCTTAGTGACCTCAACCTTTTCAAAACATCACTTGCCAATATACATCATTTTCATCAATTAATCCACTGTTTTAAAGCATTAAACCAAGCCATATTCATCATGCACTTAAAAGCATCAAACCACATTTAATCAATGTTCAAAAACAAGGAACTCTTACCTTGAGCTTCCTTTAACATATGGCTTATCAAAAAAGCAAATACCATGCTAAATCATGCTTTCAAAACAGTAATCAAAACATGCAAATAACCACATTGCATCACAACAAAATCATGGCCACCACTAGAGAGAATTTCCGAAAAACTTACACTCGAGCTTAGCAAAGTTGTTTAGACTTAAACTAAGCTCCCAAGTCATTGGTTTCAAAGCCGAAAACCCAATTTCACTCACCGATTCCACTTCGCCTCTTGCCGAAGCACCAAATCAAGCCTCCGGATCACCACCACTTGGATCCAAAGATGCCTCCCCTGATTAAACACATTAAAGCAGAGATTTAATGCATCATCATGCATCAAAAGCTTCAATGAAAGCACTCAAACTCGCTGCTCTCATTCATACTCCAATTTCGGCCACCAAACACAACCGAAATGGCATCAAAACCACTTCTCAACAAAGCCCAGCCATAAACCAGCAAAACCTAACATCCATTAACACCATCTAACATCTAAAAACAACCTATAAACATCCTTATACCTCCAGCAACATCAGATCCACAAGATCACCACAAAAACATCCAAGAATCACAAGCTAAACTTAGGAAACACAACCTATCCGGGATTGCATTAATCAAAACTCATTTCCTTATCAATTTAGAGTTCATTTAACATCAAAAACACACCTCAAATCACAGATTAATCATATCTAACGAAAATCATCAAAAATCACCAAATCTTGCATTATAAGCCAAGATCCATTTCACCACTTAAAATCCTTTAATAAAACTTCAATTAAGAGTTGAGAACTTGGGAATTTCAGTAAAGAACTGATAGTTTAGAGGAGAAGGACGTTCTTACCTCCAAACTTGTGTTTCTCCACTTTTTGGAATCAAAAACCTTGTTGAATCAACTAGCAAATGATGAGGTTTTGAAGGTATGTTGATTAGGAATCAAAAGAATGTTGAAAGGAGGATTTTAGGTGAGAAAATCAGAAACAACTCTCTGGAAAACAAGTGTTTGGATTGAGAGAAAATGAGAGAAAGAAAATAGA
Source organism: Hibiscus trionum (assembly GCA_030270665.1). Lineage (NCBI taxonomy): Eukaryota > Viridiplantae > Streptophyta > Magnoliopsida > Malvales > Malvaceae > Hibiscus > Hibiscus trionum. The sequence continues at coordinate 6,577,346 of BSYR01000064.1, read as the reverse complement.
GAAGTTAGTTAAGAAAATAGCCAAATGGCCTTTCCCTCCACTTTTAATATGTTTTAAAATCAGAATAAATCTCAAAATATCTTAGAAAAATATGGAGAAACTACTTTTGGAATAATAGCTCCTTAAAGATTCAAAGTTTCAACTCTTTATAAAACAATCACAAAACTTTCAAAAATTACATTTTGGTCACTAGCCAAAATGTCACTCTTCCAAAACCCATTTTTCAAAATTGATTTCACAGTTCACTTAATTATATTAAAAGATGATTTTAGAACATTTTTCCATATTTTTAATGCAACCCGAACTAGGCTTTCCTAATTTCACCTCTTTAGATTCGAACAGCACTTTGACCAAACCGGTCAACGCCCAAAACTTCTAAGCCCAAAACCGGGGCGTTACAACTCTCCCCCCTTAAGAAATTTCGTCCTCGAAATTTACCTGAAGGAAAGAGATAAGGAAACTGCTTCAGCATGTCTTCCTTCCGCTCCCACGTGGCTTCCTCAACACCGCGATGCTTCCACAACACCTTCACCAACTCAATGGTCTTGCCACGAAGAACCTTGCTATCCGAATCCAGAACCTTCACCGGTTCCTCATCATAGGTCAAATCCGGATTCAAAACCACTTCCTCCACAGGCATCACATGCGAAGGATCAGATCTATACCTCCGGAGCATAGAGACATGGAACACATCATGAATCTTCTCCAACTCCTGTGGTAACCTCAACCGATACGCAACAGGACCCACACGCTCAACCACCTCATATGGTCCAATGTACCTAGGGCTCAACTTACCCTTTCGGCCAAACCGCATCACCTTCTTCCAAGGCGAAACCTTCAAGAACACACGGTCACCCACCGCATACTCTATCTCCTTACGCTTCAAATCCGCGTAAGACTTCTGCCGATCAGAAGCAGCCTTTAACCGCTCACAAATGAGCTTTACCTTCTCTGTGGTCCCTTTTAACAAAGCCGGCATCGAAACCAACTTTTGACCAGTCTCAGCCCAACAAAGAGGAGTCCTACACTTCCTCCCGTACAAAGCCTCATAAGGTGCCATCTGTATACTTGCCTGATAACTGTTGTTATAAGCAAACTCAACCAAAGGCAGATGCTTCTCCCAAGAACCTTGGAACTCAATCACGCAACACCTCAACATATCCTCCAAAATCTGGATAACTCGCTCAGACTGACCATCCGACTGAGGATGATAGAATGTACTGAAATGCAACCTTGTACCTAGACCTGGCAAACTTGACCCGAGACCCGAAAACCGAACCGATTTACCCGAACCGAACCCGAAACCGAACCGAACATGCTTACCCGAAATTTGACCCGAAACCCGAAACCGAACCGAAACCGAACCGAAAATGAACTGATTTTTAGTTGAACCGAAATGGACCCGAACCGATAGACCCGAACCGAATGGAACCGAACCGAATGGACCCGAACCGAATGGACCCGAACCGAAGACAACCCGAAATAAATAAAAGATATTAATAGAAATAAAAAAAGATGAGATATGAACAATCGCACAACTCACCAAAAAGTTAAATATATTGGCTTTATAAAGCCATATAAAGGGTGTAAAAAAACTGACCAACCTAAAAACTTGATTAAAACCGACCGATCTCCCATCAACCAGAAATTGACCCGAACCGATCCGAACCGAACCGAAAATCAACTGAACCGAAAATCAACCGACCCGAAAATCAACTGAACAATAGAACCGAACTGGAACCGAACCGAACCGAACCCGAACCGAACCGAATCTGAACCGAATGATATCAGACCCGAAATAACCGAAACCGAAATGACCCGAACCGAACCCGAACCGATTGACCCGTTTGCCACCTCTACTTGTACCCAGAGTTTGATGCAAACACTGCCAGAACCGCAATGTGAACCTCGGATCCCTATCCGACACAATCGACTTAGGCACACCATGCAGCCGCACAATTTCAGCAATGTACAGCTCTGCCAGCTTATCCAAAGAAAACGTGGTATGCACAGGCAAGAAATGCGCACACTTCGTCAGGCGATCCACAATCACCCAGACCGAATTCTTCTTCGATGGAGACAAAGGTAAACCAGATACAAAATCCATGGTAACCCTCTCCCACTTCCATTCAGGGATTTTCAACGGTTGCAACAACCCTGAAGGAAACTGATGCTCAGCCTTAACTCGCTGACACACCAAACACTTGCTCACAAACTCCGCAACATCCTTCTTCAAACCCACCCAATAGTACTCATCACGAAGATCACGGTACATCTTAGTACTACCAGGGTGCATAGCAAAAGGACTACTATGACCTTCAGTCAGAATAGCACGCCTCAACTCAGCATCATTGGGCACTACTATCCGACTCCCAAAACACAGCACACCATCATCATTGAAACAGAAATCCGAAGGTCTACCCTCCGCGATATCCTGAACATGAGACACCAAGGAATCATCCAACAACTGCTTATCCTTGATCAACTGAACCAAAGAGGGTTTCACTTGCAACTCAGCAACGAGACCACCATCTTGCGATATGCTCAAGCTAGCAAACATAGCTCTCAGCTCAACAGCTACCTTCCTACTCAAGGCATCCGCAACAACATTAGCTTTTCCAGGATGATACTCAATCGTCAGATCATAATCCTTGAGCAACTCCAACCAACGCCGCTGCCTAAGATTCAACTCCTTCTGAGACATCAGATACCTCAAACTCTTGTGATCTGTGTACACAGTACACTTCTCACCATACAGATAATGTCTCCAGATCTTCAGAGCAAAAACCACTGCAGCCAGCTCAATATCATGCGTAGGGTAATTGCGCTCATGCACTTTCAACTGCCGCGATGCATAAGCCACCACCTTACCCTCCTGCATCAGCACACACCCCAAACCAACATAGGATGCATCACTGTAAACCACAAACTCTTTCCCTGATACAGGCTGAATCAAGATAGGAGCTTGCGTCAAAGCCGCCTTAAGCTTCTCAAAAGCCTGCTGTCTCGCTTCCGTCCACTCATACTTAACATCCTTTTGCAACAGCTTCGTCAAAGGAGCAGCAATCTTGGAAAAACCATCCACAAACCTTCGGTAGTATCCCGCCAAACCAAGGAAACTACGGACCTCATGAATAGACTTAGGAACTTTCCAATTCATCACCGCCTCAATCTTCTGAGGATCAACACGAATCCCCTCCGCTGAGACCACATGCCCAAGAAACACCACCTCCCTTAACCAGAACTCACACTTACTCAGCTTAGCATAAAGCTGATTCTCCAACAAAGCTTGCAAAACAATCCTCAAATGCTCTTCATGCTCCTCCTCAGTACGCGAGTACACGAGGATATCATCAATGAACACCACAACAAACTTGTCCAGGTATTCATGAAACACACGATTCATCATGTCCATGAAAGCAGCAGGAGCATTTGTCAACCCAAACGGCATCACAAGAAACTCATAATGCCCATACCTTGTCCTGAAAGCTGTCTTAGGCACATCCACATCCTTCACCTTCAACTGATAATACCCTGACCTCAAGTCAATCTTAGAGAACACAGCAGCTCCCCGAAATTGATCAAAAAGATCATCAATCCTCGGCAAAGGATACCGATTCTTGATAGTCAACTTGTTCAGCTGACGGTAATCAATGCACATTCTCATAGTGCCATCCTTCTTCTTCACAAACAAGACCGGTGCTCCCCAAGGTGACACACTCGGCCGGATGAAACCACGATCAAGCAACTCTTGCAACTGCGTCTTCAGCTCCTTCAGCTCCTTAGGTGCCATTCTATAGGGAGTAATGGACACAGGAGTTGTATTCTCATACAGCTCAATTCCAAACTCCACCTCGCGGTTAGGAGGTAAACCAGGCAACTTCTCAGGAAAAACACCAGGAAACTCCTTCACAACTCTGATATCTTGCACCCTCAACTCTTTAGAGCTAGGATTCATCACAAAAGCCAGATAGACTTCGCAACCTTGCCTCAGCATCCTGCTCGCCTCCAAGGTAGACACCACATTGGCAAGAAACTTCACATTCTCACCAACCACAACAACTTCATAATCATCCGCAAGCTTAAGCGAAACCCGCTTGTTCTCACAATCCACAACAGCACGATGCTCAGCAAGCCAATTCATACCAAGGATCACATCGAAACCATAGAAGGGCAACTCCATAAGATCAACATGGAAAACATGTTCTTGAACGACCAAGGGACACCTTCTATAAAGCTTACGAGTCACCACAGTCTCACCAAAAGAACTAGTGACTCGAACACCAACATCCAAAAACTCAACAGGCAAACCAAGCAATTCAGCATGCTCACGCAAAATGTATGAATGCGTAGATCCAGAATCTATCAAAGAAAGCAATGACAAGGACTGCAAAGTAAAGGTACCTGCAATCACATCCGCATCATTCCTTCCCTCACGCTGAGCATACACCCTCGCCCGGCCTCCACCTTCAGGCTGAATAGCCACAACATGGGCCACTCCACGACCACCTTCCTCTCTCCTCTGGAAATTACCACGGCCGCGCCCACGACCTCTCTGCGGTGCAGCAACAACAGGAGCACGCACCTGATCACCAGCCAACCTAGGACAATCACGCCTCAAATGGTTTGCGGATCCACAATTCCAGCACCCATTACCAGCAGCCGCAACAGGAGCTTGCACCACTCTCTCAGCACGAGGACAGTCACGTTTCATGTGACCACGTGAACCATAGATCCAACAAGTACTCGGATCAGCTCTAGCATTGCCTCCTCTAGCAGGTGCACCACCACCTCTCTTAGCTGAAGACTGATACTTCTGATCACGTCCCCTCTTGTTCCGTCCACCTCCGGAACTAAACTCAGCTGATCGCTTCCCAGCACTTGCTCCAGCACCTCTCACAGATAAACCCAAGTTCATCTCAACATCCTTGGCTCGTCCCACCAACACGTCGAAATCATCATACTCGGCGGCCAGCAAATACATTTTCACATCCGTCTCTAAACCATAACGGAACCTCTCGCACCTTGCCCGCTCATCAGGTACCAGCTCCGGTGCATACTGACTGAGTCGCACAAACTGCACCTCATACTCAGCCACACTCATGCTCCCTTGGGTAAGAGACATGAATTCACGCTTCTTCTCATCTAGATATCTCACACCAAGATATCTCCGCTTGAACATATTCTGAAAGAATGTCCAAGTCACATCAGCTTCTGCCATCCCAGCAACAGTGGTTGTCCACCACGTATACGCATCCTTCTGCAGCAAGGACACAACACAACCCAGCTTCTGCACATCAGTGCAACTCATCTGGCCCAAGATTCGCTTGGTACTCTCTAGCCAAGCTTCAGAACTCTCAGCAGACATACCCCTGAACTCAGTCCCACCAAGACTGCGCAAACGCTCCAAAGGTAGTCTGACACCAGCATCTTCCTGATGCCCTGCTCCACGAGCCCCAGCTACCGCTGCTTGAAAAGCACCAGCAATAGCTTGCACTAACATCGTCATATCAGGCATAGCTTGCCCCTGACCAGCCCCAGGTCCAGCAGCTCCAGCTTCCTCAGCCCCAGCACCACCACCACCAGGTGGAGGAGGAGGTAACACCGCACTACCCGTGTTTTCCTCATTCTCGGTCTCATTAGGAGCCGTAGCTCGCACATTACCTCGTAACTCTCTACGTGGTGCCATAATTTTACCATGCAATCACAACACAAATAAAACAAAGTCAGGCCCAGCAAGGTAAGCAATCCAAGTATTCAAGCTCAATTTCATTTCAAAACAACATCTTTCCTTTAGCTTTGATTTGGCAATGGGTACCCACAACACGCTACATCACAGCACATACTTCAATTGCATCAAAATCACAAGCCATTAAACATGCTTTCACTCAACAAGCATACAAAGCATACATACTTCAATCATGCATACATACATTCCCAATTACTCGAGAACTCAGCTCTGATACCACCAAATGTAACCCCCTTAACCCGGCCTAGACGGTTGACCCGAATTAAGAAAGTCACACGGGGAAAACCAAAGTCAACCCGAAAGTCAACCTTGATTAACGACCCTTTTTTTTCCTTTTAAAACTTTTCTAGATGTAAATTAATCCTAATTGTGATCACACAACCATCATACCAAAAGATCACAAACATCAGAGATCAAACAGGGACCCAATTGAACAAAATACAACTTTAGGGACCAAATTGTAAATTCTGATAATTATAAGGACTTAACCCAAATTGAAGTTACCAACTTGAAATTGATCAGGTTTCATGCTTCTCTGTGAAATTTCAGCTCAAAAGGACTTCTCAAACTCATACAATTGCACAAACAAGTTTCAGGACCAAAACGCAAACATTCCAAAACATATAACTGCCAATGTCAGCCCCCAACGGTCACCCGTTCCGAAACAGGCATAGCCCGTTTCGAAACTCGGGGCCGTTCCGCAACGCGTACCGAAACGGGGGTCTGGCAGTGGCCTTTCCGTTTCGGAACGGCCCCTCCCGTTTCGGACGCCTGGGCACAATTAAGGCACCCGTTCCGAAACGGTAGGTGCTGTTCCGAAACACCCTGCACAGATTGCCTAAAAATGCATACTTAAACATGCAATTGACCAACAAATCATGCTCCAAATGCCACCAAACTTTGCCAACATGCAATTCAACATATATGAGACATACTTGCATCAACAATTCATCAAGACATCCACATATATGAAAAGCCCCAAATCTATAGGCATGCTTCCTACACAAATAAGCCATTCAAGCATAAACTTCCAATTCAAGCATATAGAGGCCAACCACAAAAACCAGCATTCTCAACAACATTCAACATACTTAGGGAGTTCAAAACATCTCCCAAAACATACACATAGGTCCCCCATTGCCAAATTACCAAAAGCTAAAATGTACTTAGAAAACCTTCCATACTTAGAGCTTTGTTTCCACTTGGATGCCTGCCCTCCTTGCTGCCCTCAAGTACTCTAATGCTCTGCATTATTGAATTAAGAAAACGGAAGAGAGCGTAAGCAAAAGCTTAGTGAGGAATGCTCGTAAAACCATTCAATAATGCATTAACAAAACATTTATAAATCATGCTTCAAATCATCATTTACACATGCTCAAAAGCATACTTAAACAAGCATCTCATGCTTCATTTCATTACATGTCATATTTACCACAAGTGATACATTTCATTTCTTGGAAAACAAGTTCATCAACTTTCACCCCAAGGACTTTTAAACACCTTGGACCCCAAGGACTTTTAAACACCTTGGCCATGGACTTTTAAACACCATGAATTAGATCACCTCAAGGACTTTTAAACACCTTGACCCCAAGGACTTTTAAACACCTTGGCCATGGACTTTTAAACACCATGAATTGAATCACCTCAAGGACTTTTAAACACCTTGAGCCCAAGGACTTTTAAACACCTTGGCCTATGGACTTTTAAACACCATAGAAAGGACCACACAAGGACTTTTAAACACCCTTGTTGTAACGCCCCAGTTTTGGGCTTAGAAATTCTGGGCGTTGACCGGTTTGGTCAAAGTGCTGTTCGAATCTAAAGAGGTGAAATTAGGAAAGCCTAGTTCGGGTTGCATTAAAATATGGAAAAAATGTTCTAAAATAATCTTTTAATATAATTAAGTGAACTGTGAAATCAATTTTAAAAAATGGGTTTTGGAAGTATGACATTTTGGCTAGTGACCAAAATGTAAGTTTTGAAAGTTTGGTGACTGTTTTATAAAGAGTTGAAACTTTGAATCTTTAAGGGGCTATTAATCCAAAGATGATTTCTCCAGATTTTTCTAAGATATTTTAAGTCTAAAATCTGATTTTAAAGGTCATTAAAATTGGAGGGAAGCCATTTTGGCTATTTTTGGATTTGGTAACCAACTTTGCTAAACTTTCTTTCTCTCATTTTCTCTCAAACCAAACACTACTTTTCCAGAGAATTGGATCTGATTTCTTCACCTAAATCCCTCCATTCAACTCTCATTTGATTCCTAATCAACATATCTTCAAAACCTCTTCAATTGCTTCTTGATTCTTCAAGGATTTTCATTCCAAAAAGTGGAGAAACACAAGTTTGGAGGTAAGAACGTCCTTCTCCTCTAAACTATCAGTTCTTTACTGAAATTCCCAAGTTATCAACTCTTAATTGATGTTTAGTTAAAGGCTTTTGAGTTTGGAATTGTATCTTGGCTTATAATGCAAGATTTGATGGTTTTCATGATTTTTCGTTAGATCTGATTGATCTGTGATTTGAGATGTGTTTTTGATGTTAAATGAACTCTAAATTGATAAGAAATGAGTTTTGATTAATGCAATCCCGGATAGGTTGAGTTTCCTAAGTTTAGCTTATGTTTCTTGGATGTTTTTGTGGTGATCTTGTGGATCTGTTGTTGCTGGAGGTATAAGGATGTTTGTAGGTTGTTTTTAGATGTTTTATGGTGTTGATGGATGTTAGGTTTTGCTGGTTTATGGCTGGGCTTTGTTGAGAAGTGGTTTTGATGCAATTTCGGTTGTGTTTGGTGGCCGAAATTGGAGTGTGAATGAGAGCAGCGAGTTTGAGTGCTTTCATTGAAGCTTTTGATGCTTGATGATGCATTAAACCTCTGCTTTAATGTGTTTAATCAGGGGAGGCATCTTTGGATCCAAGAGTTGTTGTTTCGGAAGCTTGATTTCGTGCTTCGGCAAGTGGCGAAGTGGAATCGGTGAGTGAAATTGGGTTTTCGGCTTTGAAACCAATGTCTTGGGAGCTTAGTTTAAGTCTAAACAACTTTGCTAAGCTCGAGCGTAAGTTTTCGGAATTTCTCTCTAGTGGTGGCCATGATTTTGTTGTGATGCAAAATGATTAATTGCATGTTTTACATACTGTTTTGGAAGCATGTTTTAGCATGGTTTTTGCTGATGATGTAAGCCATATGTTGAAGGTAACTCTAGGTAGGAGTTCCTTGCTTTTGTACATTGAAATGATGTGGTTTAATGCTTTTAAATGCATGATGAATATGGCTTGGTTTTATGCTTTAAAACAGTGATGTAAGTGATGAAAATGATGTATATTGGCAAGTGAGGTTTTAAAATGTTAAGGTCACTAAGGTGGTTAAAAGTCCTTGAGTGAGCCTTGTTACTTATGAACATCAAGGTGGTTAAAAGTCCTTGGATGGTTCATGTTGTGGACACTAAGGTGGTTAAAAGTCCTTAGGTGATCCTTTTCCATGGTGGTTAAAAGTCCATGGGGCCAAGGTGTTTAAAAGTCCTTGGGATCAAGGTGTTTAAAAGTCCTTGATGTGATACATTCTATGGTGTTTAAAAGTCCATAGGCCAAGGTGTTTAAAAGTCCTTGGGGCCAAGGTGTTTAAAAGTCCTTGGGGTGAAAGTTGATGAACTTGTTTTTAAAGAAATGGAATTTATCACTTGTGGCCAATATGACATGTTATGATTTGATGCATGAGATGCATGTTTAAGTATGCTTTTGAGCATGTGTAAATGATGGTTTGAAGCATGATTTATAAAGTGTTTTATAAATGCATTATTGAATGGTTTAAATGAGCATTCCTCACTAAGCTTTTGCTTACGCTCTCTTCCTTTTCCTTAATTCAATAATGCAGAGCATTAGAGACCTTTTGAGGGCAGCAAGAAGGGCAAGAATTCAAGTGCAAGTAAAGCTCAATGTATGGAAGGTTTTTGCTAAACATTTTAGCTTTTGGGTGATTTGGCAATGGGGAAACCATGTGTATGTTTTGGGAGGTGTTTTGTACTCCCTAAGTATGTTTCTTGATGTTAAGATTGTTGGTCTTTGGATTGGATCTTTATATGCTTGTTTTCTAAGTTTGGTGCTTGAATATCTAGCTTGTGTAGGAAGCATGCCTATAGAATTGGGGCTTTTTGCATATGATGATGTTGGGTTGAATTGATGACGCTAATATGTTATATATATGTTGAATTGCATGCTGGTAAAGTTTGGTGACATTCGGAGCATGTTTGGTTGTGTAATTGCATGTTTAAAGTGGAGTTTTGGAGCAATCTGGGCAGGGTGTTTCGGAACAGCACCTACCGTTTCGGAACGGGTGCCTTAATCGTGCCCAGGCGTCCGAAACGGGAGGGGCCGTTTCGAAACGGAAAGGCCACTGCCAGACCCCCGTTTCGAAACGGGCTATGCCTGTTTCGGAACGGCCCCGAGTTTCGAAACGGGCTATGCCTGTTTCAGAACGGGTGACCGTTGGGGGCTGACATTGGCAGTTATATGTTTTGGGATGTTTGCGTTTTGGTCCTGAAACTTGTTTGTGCAATTGTATGAGTTTGGGAAGTCCTTTTGAGCTGAACTTTTGCAGAGAAGCATGAAACATGATTAATTTCAAGTTGGTAACTTCATTTTGGGTTAAGTCCTTATAATTATCAGAATTTACAAATTGGTCCCTAAAGTTGTAAATTGTTCAATTGAGTCCCTGTTTGATTTCTGATGTTTGTGATCTTTTGGTATGATGTTTGTGTGATCACAATTAGGCTTAATATGCATCTGGTCAAGTTTTAAAAAAGAAAAAAAAGGGTCGTTAATCAAGGTTGACTTTCGGGTTGACTTTGGTTTTCCCCGTGTGACTTTCTTAATTCGGGTCAACCGTCTAGGCCGGGTTAAGGGGGTTACACTTGTGTCCGTAGCAAGAATCATCCAAGGACTTTTAACCACCTTGATGTTCTTAAGTAACAAGGCTCACTCAAGGACTTTTAACCACCTTAGTGACCTCAACCTTTTCAAAACATCACTTGCCAATATACATCATTTTCATCAATTAATCCACTGTTTTAAAGCATTAAACCAAGCCATATTCATCATGCACTTAAAAGCATCAAACCACATTTAATCAATGTTCAAAAACAAGGAACTCTTACCTTGAGCTTCCTTTAACATATGGCTTATCAAAACAGCAAATACCATGCTAAATCATGCTTTCAAAACAGTAATCAAAACATGCAAATAACCACATTGCATCACAACAAAATCATGGCCACCACTAGAGAGAATTTCCGAAAAACTTACACTCGAGCTTAGCAAAGTTGTTTAGACTTAAACTAAGCTCCCAAGTCATTGGTTTCAAAGCCGAAAACCCAATTTCACTCACCGATTCCACTTCGCCTCTTGCCGAAGCACCAAATCAAGCCTCCGGATCACCACCACTTGGATCCAAAGATGCCTCCCCTGATTAAACACATTAAAGCAGAGATTTAATGCATCATCATGCATCAAAAGCTTCAATGAAAGCACTCAAACTCGCTGCTCTCATTCATACTCCAATTTCGGCCACCAAACACAACCGAAATGGCATCAAAACCACTTCTCAACAAAGCCCAGCCATAAACCAGCAAAACCTAACATCCATTAACACCATCTAACATCTAAAAACAACCTATAAACATCCTTATACCTCCAGCAACATCAGATCCACAAGATCACCACAAAAACATCCAAGAATCACAAGCTAAACTTAGGAAACACAACCTATCCGGGATTGCATTAATCAAAACTCATTTCCTTATCAATTTAGAGTTCATTTAACATCAAAAACACACCTCAAATCACAGATTAATCATATCTAACGAAAATCATCAAAAATCACCAAATCTTGCATTATAAGCCAAGATCCATTTCACCACTTAAAATCCTTTAATAAAACTTCAATTAAGAGTTGAGAACTTGGGAATTTCAGTAAAGAACTGATAGTTTAGAGGAGAAGGACGTTCTTACCTCCAAACTTGTGTTTCTCCACTTTTTGGAATCAAAAACCTTGTTGAATCAACTAGCAAATGATGAGGTTTTGAAGGTATGTTGATTAGGAATCAAAAGAATGTTGAAAGGAGGATTTTAGGTGAGAAAATCAGAAACAACTCTCTGGAAAACAAGTGTTTGGATTGAGAGAAAATGAGAGAAAGAAAATAGAGAAGTTAGTTAAGAAAATAGCCAAATGGCCTTTCCCTCCACTTTTGATATGTTTTAAAATCAGAATAAATCTCAAAATATCTTAGAAAAATCTGGAGAAACTACTTTTGGAATAATAGCTCCTTAAAGATTCAAAATTTCAACTCTTTATAAAACAGTCACAAAACTTTCAAAAATTACATTTTGGTCACTAGCCAAAATGTCACTCTTCCAAAACCCATTTTTCAAAATTGATTTCACAGTTCACTTAATTATATTAAAAGATGATTTTAGAACATTTTTCCATATTTTTAATGCAACCCGAACTAGGCTTTCCTAATTTCACCTCTTTAGATTCGAACAGCACTTTGACCAAACCGGTCAACGCCCAAAACTTCTAAGCCCAAAACCGGGGCGTTACAATACAACTATTTCCCCAACGGCTTTTTCCCAACGGTAATTTAATTTGCAGCCTAACTGTCAATCGTACCGAAACGGGTTGTAATCATTTTGGTACGGCTAGAAGGGTTTCGAAACAACCATAGGCGTTTCGATACGGCCTGCTGCATCAGACTTCAACGACTAGTTCTGAAGAAGAGCGTTCCGAAATAGGGTCGAGTGTTTCGAAACGGACGTATGCAGAACAACATTTATGGTGGGAAATAAAGTCTCCAACGGCTGCAAAACATCCCCAACGGTCCTCAACGGTTACAAACTCTATTAGAAGTATAAAAGGGACCTCCAAGCATCAAGTAATAAAAAATGCTTCAATTGTCAACAACACTATGATCAAGAAATTGTCTTAGAGCTTAAATTGTCCATTTCTTGTATAGACAACACTAGTGAGCTAAATATTGTTAGATTTGCTCAAGTGTTTAGGTTTTGGGTGTGAGCTTTATAGTGCAAACAAATACCTATTAGAGGGATTTCAAGTTTGCTTAAGAATTTCTCTTGTAAGAGAGTGTTTGATTAAGCTAAGGGTAGTTAGCTTAATCGTTCTAACGGTTTCCTCCTAAACCGGGAAAAGGGGTCGAAATTCTAGAGTGAATTTGTTGAAATACTTAGTTGGAGCTAAGGTAGTGGATGTAGACCTTGGTTAAAAGGTTGAACCACTATAATTCCTTTTGTCATTTGCCTATTTTTCACCTCCCACTAAAACACCCAAAAATCCAACTTCTCTACACTTGGCGAGCTAGAACGGTTGAAGGAAATCGAGAACCTATAAATCCAACAACCTTAAAGCTTATTTCCACCTTGAATGTCTTTGAACGGTGTTGGCGCTTTAATCTCTTCCTCTTGCGCTTATCAAACTTAGGGATCTTGAACCCTTGGTCGACATAACCCGCCCTAATATGTCGGCATTATTTTCTTACTAGGCACAACTCTATCCCCCTTTCATACTTTAGGAATCTTATATCTTATGTGCCGGTCTTGCTCGACCATACGGTCCACTTAAAACTCTTCAACACATGTGCTTTCTTTTATCTTCTCATGCAAGGTGATGCCCCCGTTCAAACTGAAGTTCAATTGTCGTCCACTTCATTATTTCCTGAAGTGATGGAAATCATTCGTTCTGAGTTTCCTAGAGTTAGGATCAGTACCAAGAAATATTTTGTTTTTCACGAATCTATGTTAGCCTACTTGTATGATGCAATAAAATGCTAGAAATGAGAATTTAAAAGAAGAAGTCATGACAAACACAGAAAAGAGCAAAATCAGATGCCCCAAAATTCATAGTATGAATGATTTATGAATCCATCAACCGGATAGTGTCTCACTTTAGGTGGCTCTATTTTACTCACACACTCCCTGAATTTTAAATTTCCCACTTTTCTAATCTCAATAAGACATTAGAAGTTTTGAGGTCCTTGAAGAAAGGTTAAATCAATTAGGCGGAATGTGTTCTGAAAACAAACTTCTCTTCTCAAATATTTATGTGTGATCCAAAGAGTCTTTTAAGGCTTGTAACGTAGGCTAGGCTCGGGTTGCTAAAAAACTTTATATAGGCTCAAATATATGTTTTAAGGGTAATTAAACCAAGGATCAATCTTTGATGAAATCTCCTTCTTTTATTATTTTTTGGATCACTTTACACTGCCCATTTTGGGTTTTCACCCTAGAGATTATTTCCTTTTCTGGTATATGTCTCACTTGAAGGATTTGTTTCAAATTTTTTTCTTCGCACCCCGGCTTTCATTTCTTCCTTCTTTTTATTTCTTTCTTTCTTTCTTTTTCCTTCTCTATTTCCTTCTCCTTTTCTTTTTGTTTCCTTTTCATTCAGAATTTAGGACATATGCTTGATCCATCGTGTTTTTTCCTTTGCTTGCAAATTTTCATCCTCTTTGCCCCCTAGTGTGGGGGAGTGATCCTTTGTTAGGTTTCAATCACAAGAAAATTATCAGGCTCAAAGGGGGACAACAATGGAATTTTTCTTATTCGTGAAGGGAAATGAAGGAATGCCAAATGTCATTCAGACACAAACATCGTCGAAGAGAAGTAGCGTTCAGTTGGTAGATGTTTTAAAGTTATCACTTTATTCAAAGTCCTTAACGACAATGTCTGAGAGGAAAATCACTCAAAATTTGTGTATATGGGATTTTCCATTAATCCTGAACACATTATATTGCCCTTCTACCTCAGAATTAGATCCAAGAATCATTCATACAATCAATAATGGGGGTTGCGCCAAAGAAAATGTATTCTAGAAGAGAAATGGATGATAAATGAAAAGAAATAAAAATGTAATGTTTGCCACTTAGGGAAAAATGATGCATCTTTGAAACACGTAAAAAAGCATAGAAGCCCTTACAAATGATCCCTAATGCTCGTGGGCAAAAGCAGAAGGGTTAATTCTAAGTATGATCCTAATTAAGCATTATTCCAGGAAAGCATGAATGAATTCCAGCTAGTCTTGCCTCCATCCACTTCTTGACAAGATTCCATTGTTCAGGTTAGAGGCGCTCGCCATATTCTCCTTCCTCAAGTCTTCCACTTTTTATGGCCGCCAATATCAACTCTCCATTAATGACCATGTCTGCAAAACCTTCGGTGACATGGTTTATCATATGGTTATAGAAGAGACCTTTTAAAGTCTCCACAAACATTGGAGTAACCTCATTTTCCAATAGTGGAGGTTGAACTTGGGATGCCACATCTCACCATCTCTAGGCATACTGGCGAAAGCTCTCGTCGGGCCTTTGTTTTATATTTTGCAGAACGAACGGGTTGGGGATCATGTTTGTCATATGATTGTAGTGTTCAAAGAAGGCTCTTGACAGATCTCTCCAAGTTCGTAAGTTGACCCAACTCAGTTGAGTATACCATAGAGCAACAGACCCCGATAGACTATCTTGGAAACAATGAATGAGTAACTTCTCGTTTTCCAAATGTTGCAACATTCTTCGAAATTACATGGTCAAGTGCGACAAAGGGCAAGTGGCCCCGTCATACTTCTCGAAGTCAGGAGCTTTGAATTTTGGAGAAACCACCAAGTTAGACACCAGACTTAGATCCCTTGCATCTACGCCACCATAAATGTTTCCTTCTTGTAAGGCTCTAATGATCTCTTCGAGCCTGCCACATTGATCTTCTAGCTTCTTATTCATTCTGGACCTATCGCCTGCCTTATGAAGATCCTGCACCTCAATGCCTTGATTGTCCCCATGATTTATCCTAGACCTTGCTGGAGTATGAACCGAGGTTTCTGCTGTACCGATCTGGAACCTCTTATTTGGTAGAGATGTCTGACTAGTCATCTCGGGCTGGGGTGATGAAACATCAGTGGCATCAACTGCCTTTCCTCTTTCTAGGTCTCTAAATCCTAACATAGATGTTATCTGGTTGAAAGTGATTTTCTGAGCTCGTACAATTTCTTCGTTCAATTCTTTCTCCATTTTATCGAGTCTATCTTGGTATCCTTGTGGCTATTCTCTAAGTTCGTCAAACTATCTTCTATGGCCATAGCTCGAGTGGAATCTTGCTATTTGAATAAAATTTTCCATAATTAATCTTTTTATTATATGTGAATGTATGCAATGATCAAAACATAAACTAATGCAAATGCATGAATGCAGGCGAAAGGCCATCGATTCCATTAAGGTATTGTTCTAGAAGTAACCTTCATTTGATGACAAAGGTCCTACGAGTACGTCTCAATCTGAGCACCCAGTTCCTGTAACACCCCAATTTTGGGCTTAGAAGTTTTGGGTTTGGACCGGACCGGTCGGGTTGCGGTTCGAATATAAAAGGGTGATTTTAGGAAAGCCTAGTTCGGGTTGCATTAAAAATATGGAAAAATGTCTTAAAATCCTCTTTTATTATATATAAGAGAAAGGTGAAATCAATTTTACAAAATGAGGTTTGGAAGAGTGACATTTTGGGTTAGTGACCAAAATGTAATTTTTGAAAACTGGGTGACTGTTTTAAAAAGGATTGAAACTTTGAATCTTTAAGGAGCTATTTACCCAAAAGAGTTTCTCCAGATTTTTCTGAATATTTATCAATTAATTAATGGTTTTAAAATAAAGGTAAAAGGGAGGGAAAGATATTTTTGGCATTTTAACAAACTTTTCCCAAATTTTCCATTTTCTTTTCTCTCAACTTTTCTCTCAACCCAAACACATTTCTCCAGCAGAATTTCCTTTGATTTTGACAACTTAAGATGAGATTTCTATCCTCATTTGATCTCTAATCAAATCTACAACAAAACCTTAGCATTTGCTTATTGGATTTTCAAGATTTTGGTTCCAAAAAGGGAGAAAACTCAAGTTTAGAGGTATGAACGTCCTTCTCCTCTAAATTCTCAGTTCTTTACTGAAATTCCCAAGTTCTCAATCCTTGATTTGTGTTTTATTAAAGGTTTTACAATTGTGTTCTTGATCTTGGCTTTAAAATGCAAGATTTGCTTTAATTTTGATGAAATTCGTATGATCTGATTGGGCACTGTTTTGAGATGTCATTTTGGAAGTGTTTGGATGTGATTTCGGTTGTGTTTGGTAGCCGAAATGTGAGTGTTGATGTGAGCAGCGAGTTTAGGTGTCTTGGTTGAGGATATTAATGCATGATGGTGCATTAATCTACTGTTTTGATGTGTTTAAAACAGGGGAGACATCTTCGGATCCTCGTGGTGTTGATCCGGAAGCTTGATTGGTGTTTCGGCAAGTGGCGAAACGGAAATCGGTGAGTGAAGTTGGGTTTTCAGCTTTAAAACCAAGGTTTGAAGGTTTTGGGAGCTTAGTTTAAGTCTAAACAACTTAGCTAAGCTCAAGAGTAAGTAAATGGAATTTCTCTCTTGGGTTGTGTTATGATTTGGTTCTTAAAGCACTTGTGATTGTTGGATGCAATGCATGTGATTTGCATGTTTTAAATTCTGTTTTGAAAGCATATTTTAGTATGGTTTAATGCTGGTTTTGAAAGCCATGTGTGAAGGATGCTCAAGGTAAGAGATCCTTGGTTTTGTACTTTGGAATTGTGGAATTGTTGCATAGTGTTGCATGTTGTTTAATGGCTTTGTGTAATGCTTTAAAAACAGTGGATTGATGATGGTAATTGGTGGTTTTGGCATTTTGGTTATGCTTGTAAAACAAAGGATTAATATGGTAAATTGGTTATATTGGCAAGTGATGTAAGTGGTTCTTGGTTACTTGAATCGGATATAGTTAGCCGGCTATAGGATTGGGTGCACCGTGAATAAAGTCGCCTTGGATGTGGAGTGGTTATGATTGAACCGGTAACTCCATCCAAGTACACTAACGAGATGGTTAAGAACACCATGGTGTTTAAAAGTCCATGGGTGGGTCTTGTGTTAAGGTCATATGGTGGTTAAAATTCCATATGAGGACCTTGTATACATTAAGGTCATATGGTGTTTAAAAGTCCATATGAGGACCTTGTGTATGGTAAGATCACAATGGTGGTGTAAAGTCCATGTGTGGATCTTGTATGTCCCGGGATCTCGTTAGTGATGTTATACAACTACCAATGTGTGATGTTAAAGTCAAATGGTGGTTAAAATTCCATTTGAGGACCTTGTGAATGTTAAGGTCATATGGTGTTTAAAAGTCCATATGAGGACCTTGTGTATGGTAAGGTCATAATGGTGGTTAAAATTCCATTTGAGGACCTTGTGAATGTTAAGGTCATATGGTGTTTAAAAGTCCATATGTGGACCTTGTGATTGGTAGTGTGTATGAAGCGTGGGGACAACGCTTGTAATCCGCGTATCCGATTGAGTCTTGTGTTATGATGGTTTGTGAATTATCACTTGGAAGCCAATATAATGATCTTGAATATGATGAAGCATGAGATGCTTGAAATGATGCATGCTTGCATGAGAAGGGTGTAATGTTTTATGAATGCATGTTTACTTGTTAGCTTGAACAAGAGTTTACTTTCTAATGAGAATGGTGCATGTGTGCATGAAATCTCTTAAGTGCATTGTAGTCTTGTGAAGACTTGTTTTTAAAGGCTTGAAATGCAAATATTGATTTTGTGGTTCATATGTTGCATTTGTTTAATGCATGAGATGGTTTGAATGAGTAAGTGGTTTTCAAAGGTTTCTTGCTTTGAAATGGTTTCCAAGTATGAGAAAAGTATGATGTGAAGTGGAAGTATTTTCCAAGGTTCTTGTATTTAACTTGCATATGATGTTCATGCATGGAATGGTTAAATTGATGGTTTTGCAAGGTTGTGCTTTGGAGTGAATTACTTGGCTTTTCTAAGCTAAGGGTTGGTTTTCATATTTGAGAAATGCATGATCTAAAGCATGTTGTTTAAAGGGGTTTTCAAACATTGCTTTGGTTTATCGAATTGTGATGCTTTTAAAAGAGGTTTTATGACTCGCTGCATTGATGGTGTTTTGGTTTTGAGCATTCCTCACTAAGCATTATGTGCTTAATCTCCTTCTTGTCCATCAATGCAGATATTTGAAGTTGGGACAGCGAGAAGCAAGGGATTCAAGGAGAGCTCCATTTGAGATGTATGTCTCGGTAAATAGCTATAGATAATAAAGGCAATGGGGGGGGAATCTCTTGTTGATGTTTAATGAGATTGTGTATGTTGGACTCCCTAAGTTGATTTTATGTTGTTGTTGATGTTGGAACATGTAAATGGTCTTTATGAGGATTGTTTGGTGACTTGGTGTTTGAATGGTTTTCAATATAGGATGCATGCCTATAGAATTGGGGCTTTCCTAGTTTGATGCCATGTTTATGAATTGTTGATGCCATTATGTTCCTTGAGTGTCGAATGACTTGCTTGTATAATTTGGTTGCCTTTGGAGCATGTTTGATGGGTCAATTGTGTGATTAGCTAGCAAAATTTCTGCAATCTGGGCAGCCTGTTTCGGAACAGGTGCTGCCGTTTCGGAACAGAGGGTCTGAAATGGCCTAGGCGTTTCGAAACAGTTTGGCCACTGCCAGGCCCTGTTGCGCAACGTGTTTCGTAACGGTCCCGCGTTTCGGAACGAATCATCCCTGTTCCGAAACACCCGACCGTTGGGCACTGAAATTGACGGTTATATGTTTTAAAACCTTTGCGTTTTGGTCCTGAACTTTGTGTATGCAATTGAATGAGTTTGAGATGTCCGTTTGAGATGAAATTTGACAGAGAAGCATGAAATATGACTAATTTCATAATCGTAACTTAAAAGTGGGTTAAGTCCTTATAATTTCTAGAATTTACATTTTGATCCCTAAACTTGTATGTTGTGCAATTAAGTCCCTAAATGTTTTCCGAATGCGCTGATCTTTGAGTATGCTGTTGTTATGAGAATATCTAGGGTTAATGTGCATATAGATAAGATTAAAAAGAAAAAAAAGGGTCGTTAATCAAGGTTGACTTTCGGGTTGACTTTGGTTTTCCCCGTGTAAACTTCTTAATTCGGGTCAACCGTCTAGGTCGGGTTAAGGGGGTTATAGTTCCTTTATTTATTCAATCAGTTTTTAAAACCTCAGTCTCACTTCCCCTATTGGTCTGACGAATGTACGAAGAGTTGTAGCCTCTCTAACTAGCATCATCACATTCCTAGCTACATTTTCAATTTAGGATGTGATACTTCTGTTTAACTCGTCTCACTCTTGGGTCCTTCTGACATTGCCCCTAAGTCAAGTGGATCAATAATCATCTTCAAATTCTTCATTTTATAATAACTGCTTGGTTGCACCGTCGAAGTAGTCTCATATCACTTGCAACTTATGCTTGATGTGAGCATACTTTAATGTTTCCTCCGCGTGATCACCCGGAAAACTTTCTTTAGGAACCTTCCATCTGTGAAAAAAACTTTTTCTAATTGGGCAACATGCTTTAGAATCAACCCCTTCTAAATATGAAATGCAAATGCAAGAAAAATATGCAAAAAAACAAGGTAACAAAAAAGGATTAGTATTCTTAAAAAACGGAAATAAAACATAAAAGTTCCAAAATAATTTCATTGTACGAATAATTCTGGCAACACATTCCAACACTCCAGAACATGTCTCCACGGATTATCCTTACGAAATAATTTTGACCAGACTAAAAGCCTAAGGTTTTCCACATGGCTCTATTGGAGTGGGCTTTCTAGATTCTCACACATGGTTTGGATCTAAAAAGGTTCCCAAATTGTCATCGCTGTCCCCTACTAAGAGTAGCAAGGCCCCTGATTCTCACCCATTATAGGCTACAAACGAATCAAGTTCAACTCAGGAGGACTTATTTCCTACGCATTTATAAAGGATTAGTATCCTTACAAAGACATAAGGCATATGAGTCTCGAAGGTACTTACTAGGCTCATACGGAGAATCAATATTCTGACATGAGCAAAGCGTTTCCCCTCCACTCAAACGAATAAGACAAAGCTCGAGTATAGAGCTTAACCAATTTTTAAATGCGTAAAATATAATCATATTCATAGATGGACAATTAAATTGAATTTTACATGAACTTAAAAAATTCCGACTTTAAAACAAAATGTAATCGACTTGTGGCCTGATTTATTAACAAGATCACTCACTTTATCTTTGTTCCGTTTTAAATTGGAGTCCATAGGAATTTCTGCGGGTTTACATCCTAGCATACCAGTTTCAAAGAGTAAATCAAGGACATATTTCCTTTGATTTATCACCATGCCATCCTTCTTCCGAGCTACCTCCATTCCCAGAAAGTACACGAGGTTGCCTAGATCTTTTGTTTCGAATTCAAGGGCCATATGTTTCTTTGTTTCTTCAATTTTGTAATTTCCCAAAATATTGCTCAGAAGTATGTTACCAAATTGGTAGTAGCTTAGTTTGATTTAAAGATACCTTTAAAATAGAATATTAAATAAGACTAGGTCCTATTAATGAGTTTGTATAATTTGTAAGCTAAATTAGAAAGGACCAAATTTAAGGCCTTGCTTGAATAAAGGATTGCATGTAAAATCTTAAAAAGACTAAGGACCTATGCATGTGGCATGAGTGGATGAGAACTTGTGGAGGGGGGAAGGACACTCGGCCAAAAGGGGGGAAATCAAGAAGAATTCATCTTCTTCTTGCTTGGCATTCTCGACCACAAAAATTAGAAAGAGAAAGAGAGTGTATGAGAGCTTCATGAATTGATGAAGAGCTAGGCAATTTTTGGTTCAATTCTTGGGTCTTGTTCGAATAGTCTTTAGAGGAAGGTGAAATTCTCTTCCTTATCACTCGTTCAAGTTGAGTTGTTATGATGCTCTATCAAATTATTGGTTTTATTGGATGATTCATGTATGGATTCTCATGTTTAGTAATATAATGATGTAGCTAGATTAGTTATATTGTTGGAAATGAATGATAGGAAGGTTGGAGACTATAGTATATTCGATTTGGAGCATGCGTGTTGCTTTTTCTCGAAATGTTAATGAAATTGAAACCATGTTATGAAATTTTAGGCTTAATCTATTAATGTATATGCTGATTTTGTTGTGATTCCATGAAATTTGTAATATGGTGAAAATGCTAAGATCATGGCAAGTGTTTAAAGGAGATCAAATTAGTGGTATTTTGATACTTGAGCTTAAATCAAGTGTGTACATTTGTTTACTAGTAATTTGGGCTATTATATGAACCTGTATGAATGATTAAGGAGAGAATTTAATAAGTTAAAAACAAGGGAATGTTGTTATACAAGTTAAGAATTGGATGGCCTTAGTGTTGATCTAGTGAAATCAGCCCAAAAACAGGTACATTGGCAGTGAATTTAAAACTTCACTAAAAATCATGTAGGTCAAATTAGAGAATGATCTTTATATGTGTAGAACCGTGTGTGAATATAGTTTTGTTTAAAACAAATTGAATTGAATTTCAAGCTATATACATTTTATAGAAGTGATTCTTTAAAGATAGTGCAATCTGCTCAGTGGCAGAACTGGACGTGTCTTTTTACTAAATTTTGTATTAATTCATAAGGATTAAAAATACAAGGCTTATATGTTTAGAAAGGTATTTGAGCCAGCTTTCTAACGGTGTAAACAATTTGAAATTCCGACATACGGAATGGAAGATATGGATTTTTAATCGAGTAGTGTACAGTCAGCCTAGCAATGGCTCTATAGGTGACTTAAAATATCATTGAAAGCTTGAAAGAATGTATATGAAATTTGAATTTGTAATGCTGAGTGATACTTTGTTATGCTAATGTTATATAGTTTTGAAACTGATGGTAAACCTAAATGTATGATGGATTTATAAGTTGGTTTATTAAAATCGAAGAAGAATAGAATGAAGGCTGTAATAACTTGAAATGAATATTAAATGGATTACCTTACATAGCTGCCATGTTAATGGATTAAATGGGATTGTTTTAGCATTATTAAGGGACTGTTTTTGCACTTATGTGGATTGTTTTGAATAACCAAAATAGTAGAAATACTTTAAGAATGAATATAGGGACTGTTTTGCAAGTTAGGGACTGATTTGCCAGTAAAATAAATGTTTGTTGGACTGTTTTGATGTGTTTATATGTAAAAATTTAAGTATTAAATGAACAATTTTACAATTTAAATTAAAGGGTCTGTTTTGTTTAATATGAAAGCATGTTGGATTGTTTTGACATGTATATGTATATGTACACGAGTATTGGACTGTTTTGCCTTGATATAAAAGTTGGTGGACTGTTTTGAATGTCTATAGACATGATAAGGGCTATTTGATGTATATATGCATGTATGCAAATGTACAGACTAGACTACATGAATATAAATGTATTAGGGACTGTTTTGAATATGTACTTGTGTGTATATATGTTGGACTGATTTGTAAGAATATATATATATACACACACATGAAAAAGTGATTTGATTTTAATGAATTGTTATTATGTTTGAGGTACATATCATGATAAGGAAGAGTAGAAGATAAGAGTTAATGGAAGCTAGACGTAATTGTGGATTCAAGTATCCCGTAACTTCGAGATAAGAGGTGAGTGTAGTTTATTTGTCTCGGGTGACACGATGTCACTTCGATATTTGTTTCCTACGTATTTAAGTTTTTGTACATGACATTATCACATATGGCTATTATAGAGCACCTTGGAACGAATACATTCATGGCATACAAGTGACAAGTTTCATTGTTAAGGAATGCATTACATACGTATCATGAATGCATCAAATGCATTGCATATTATGTTATGATGTTTGATGATTGTTGAATTAAAGTATATTTATGTATAAGCTTTGTTTTGAATTTAGTAACAAACCTTAATCCTTTGAAATATATTATACAAGAAATAATGTCAAGATTAAAGATTATAAGAATTTCTATACCCTAAGGAGCTAGAAGCTCATCTTATATCATAAGATATTAAGAAAAGAAACGAATAAGTTTACTTGTGACATAAGATACCCTCCCAACTTCAAAGTATAAAATACCTAAGTTGCCTAAGCAATGGAAGTCCTTGGACAATTTGGCATGGTGCAGAGGTATATATATTTCAGGGACTACGATCCATGAGCTATGGCTCGGGTGATGACCCATTATATGTGATATATTGGCGACAGTAGAAGGTAACGGGGAAGATGATAATGAGATTGGCGATAGCTGGTCAGATAGATGAGAAGTTAGGTTTGTTATGATTCTAACACTAGCAATTTCTATGTGTTTTGAGCTATGTATAACTCGGACCAATACGATCAAATACGGACCAATGCTTTCCATGTCCAAATGTAATCCAAGGTAAATGTTCTAAAAGATATGAACTCAGATACTAAGCTTCGAATGGAAACTTTGATAAGCAATGTTATGAACCAGATAAGCTTCGTTATGACCTTTGAAAGCTTGATAAGAACTTCGATAAGTCTTGATAAGACTCCGGTAATGTAAGTTACAAACTCAGGTAAGTTTAGAAATTCGAAAGAATTCAGTTAAAACTCTGAAAGAATTTTTGAATAAGATGTGGAAGATTATAAACCCTGATAAAGCTCCAACAGATAAGCCTAAACTTAAATTTAAAGATTTGAGTATTTCATTGCCACTAATAAAACTTGGAATTTATTATGTTTACCTTATATATTAATATCATTGATGATTATATTTTTTTCATAGTTCACTACATCACTTAGGCTATATAAGCCTAATGCATTCATATCATGCATTTGTAGGTATTGGTCTTCTCTTTGTTGATCGTGAGTTGATGTTGCAAGTCACTTCGCGGATTCTGTATAGTTTAATACCTTTGTTGAGAACTCTTAGGATAGTGGCATATGTAATTGTCTAAATTTAAATGTAAATTGTGTTAATAGTGTTTCATCTTTAAATGGGTTATAAAAGGCCTAATATGTCTATATAGTTGCATGTTGGTTGTAGCATGTTATTATGTCATTATGATGATGTTTGACTGGTTGATAGAAGTGTTAGATATAATGATATGTTATTCTATCGTTTGCTTGTAGTTTAAGTTAAGTTGTGAGATGAACGAAGGGTTACTTTCTCGCTTGCGTTGTAATAGGCATGAAGATAGTATGTTTGATGGTTGGTTTATGTTTTGGTATGAATGTTAGAGATTGTGTATTGCTATTTAGATCATGATCTTATGTATGTGTTTAAAATGGATTTAAAAGCTTGCTTATTATCGAGATACGTTCTTGAAAGCATAATTTAAAGAAAACCTATAGCTTACATACAAATGTACTAGTAATAAAAAATTGCTATGAGCTAGAGTTGGTCGTGGATGTTAGTTATATAGATGAACTTAATCCTAATCTACTCAACAGACTTCAAAGTGTAGGGATCAAGGTTTGAATATGTCTATTTAAAAGGTTTCAAATGATGTCTTTCATATTGATAAGGTATCACTGATTGCTTGATATTTAAGTAAGTCTTGGACCCTTAATCGAAAGCTTGTGAATAAAGATAGCTTAGAATTTGCTCTCTAACGTAATTGAAATACGTCTTAAAGTAGTTGTCGAGTTCTAGTAAAAAGAAATTTATAATGAAACTTCTCACATACCATTCGAATAGCCTTCTTCCTTCTCGACATGTTTATAAAAAATTTGTCTATGAATATTATAAGGTACTTAATGGTATGGCTTGTTTTCATATAGTTTATATCTTGTACAAGAAGGTTATGATATGTGAATGTCATGTTCATAGGATATCCTTGCTATATGGGTATGTGTACCGTAAAGGATCAATTATGTGAAAATGGTTTATCAAATCTATTGGTTGTTTGTTATTAAAGTCATGTTAGATATCATTATCGAAGAGACATTGAGAATAATTATATGTTGCTTGTAAAATGTTATACTTGGATAGATGTAGAGTATCCATAAGTTCCATATTTTGTACACATTCCTGCCCTTGTTATTGCTGTTCTTAAGCTCATTTAGGCATATTTAGGTGCATTGCATGCATAATAACAATATTTGCTCTTTTACCATGCTTTTATTGAATATTCTATATTTTGTTAAGAAAATATACTATTTTAGTTTAGTTTTCATTTTCATGTGCTGTAGCTGTGTAGAGGAGGCGAGGACAGGAAAGCAGGGAGCAAAAAAGAGCTGTACTGAAGCAGTTCATATTAGAAAATAAGCGTTAATCCAAGAATAAATAATAAGATAAAATATTATTATTTAAACGAACAGTACAAAATTAAGAACAATACAACAATATATAAATCAAACCGATTTGGAACTAAAAGAAACGTGTTGAGGCCTGCACGAACGCAATTTCCTTAAGACAGATTTTCGGCCACTCCTATGGTGCTCGAGTTCATTGGTCGTCTGTCTCCTAGGATACAACAACATAAGATCAGCCACAGTTGCACTACTATGGAGATCACGAACCGACCCTTGCCTTCGCTTATCACCGAAAACCACTTGTAAAATCCACAGAGTAAAACAATAAAAATTTTCTGTGGTTTTTTTTGTTGGTTGTAAACCTAAAAGCTTTACTCCCTATTTATAGGATTGTCATGAGGGTATAAGTGGAAATTTTGACCTAATGGAGCATTTAATATTGAGAATCAATTGATTCTCCTATAAAGCAATTTCCAAAATTATTATCTAAATTAAAGGTAACTTCCAATATTTACCATTTTAATTCCAAGATAAAATTTGGCAAATTTATGCTTTTATTTGAGGAAAATTCATTTCAAATTTGGGTTAAAATATCTGCAAGCCCACGAAGGACCAGATCGGTTCAGACATTTGCGTTACCCACGTCGTGCACGTCTGCACATTTACGAACCAACAATTGGTTCCACATTTTCCTCAACAACATTTGAATCAATTTCTTATTCAAAGCTCCAAAATTATCAAAATTTTCCAACAATCCCCCACATGAATGAAATTGATTTAATCAAAAACATTTTGACTCGATGTGGCGATAGATTCTACGATCGATAGCTGCATAGGATAGGTAGGTTTCCACCCTTGAACCTTCCCTTATGAAAGTATATTTACTTTACTAGCCGACTAGTAGACGTAATGTCCTTCAACTATTCTGTCGTTTGTGTAAACGATGATATACTTCACACAACTACCTCTCTGACAAGAGTATTAGTTCTCATGGGTATGTCCATATGGCCGTGGACATCGCCTAGTTCTACAAGAGTTTGAAAGAACTATGCCCAATAGTCTCATTGAAGCGGCCCCACTTCACTCTCACATAGGTGAATTATGTTTCTTGACTCACAAAAGCACACAATGGTCATTAAAAGCATTGCTTAGCCTAAACCATTTTGATCACTATTTACATCATAGGAATGGACTTGGGGATAAGAGCCCCTACAGTGACCGCACAGGTCTACGCAATTAGGTTGTCCCTTTGAACCTAGATCTTGGGATCTCCAGTCAACTAGGTAGGGTTTTCCTTCACATAGAACCTTAAATTTACATGGGCTTTAGTCTCATTCCTTTCGTTTTTTTTAACTTGATCTCAACTTAACCCTTTGGTTAGTGGATCCGCAACGTTATCCTTTGATTTCAAAAAATCAATAGAGATAACTTCATTTGAGATCAATTGTCTAACGGTATTATGTCGACGACGCATATGTCTCGACTTACCCATTATACACAAAGCTCTGTGCTCTACCAATTGTGAGTATTGGCTTTGGTCGTTCAGGAATATCCTTCAAGAAATTTCTGAAGCCATTCGACTTCTTTTCTAGACTTGTCTAGAACTACAACTCAAATTCTATTATGGATTTGATTATAACCATTTTCTTAAGGATTTTCATGACATTGTTCCTCCTCCCAAAGTGAATATATATCCATTTGTGCCTTTGATATCTTGAATATCAGATATCCAATCGCATCGGAGCATCCTTCTAAATAGTAGGATCTCTGGAATAATGCAATTCATAATCTCGAGTATATCTAAGATATCTCAATACCCTCACAATTGCTTTCCAGTGATTTTCACTTGAATTGCTTGTGAATCTACTTGAACTGCTCACAGTAGAAACAATATCTGGTCTATTGAATCTATTTGGTTAACACTTTGGTCTTTGTTCTTGGACAAAAGTTGGCATGTATTTATTGGAGTTCTGGCTATGCCAGAAACATCCTTGCCAAACTTCTCTTGCCCGCGTAGTGTGACTACGTCAATATGAGACCTTCAAGTGACCGTTTGATTTGGATGCCCAAAATCAAATATGTTAATCTCATATTTTTCATGTCAATCTTGAATTTGACAAGTGTTTGGTACTTTTACCATTTTATTGTTGCTTCCAACAATGAATATGTTATTAACATACAAACATAGAATAATATATCCAATGTTAGTAGTTTTGACATATATACATTTGTCACACTCATTTATCTTGAAGTCGTTTGCAATCATGACATTATCGAACTTATCATTTCTTTACTTTGGTGCTTGTTTAAGTCTATACAAGGACTTCACCAATCTACATACTTTTCTCTCTTGACTTGAAATTACATAACCCTCAGGTTGTTCCATTTATATTTCTTCATCAAGATCTCCATTTAGAAACGCTCTTTTAACATCTATTCGATGTACGTCTAGATTCCGCAAAGCGACAATTGTAAGTATCATACTTATGGAGGTTATCCTTGATACATGAGAGTGTGTATCGAAATAGTCAAGGCATTTGGTAACCTTTTATTACCAATCTGGCTTTATACTTATCAATTGTTCCATCTGCTTTTATTTTCCGTTTGAAAAACCATTCAAAACTTAGTGGTTTAATTCACGGAGGAAGATCCACTAATTCCCCATGTATGGTTTTGCATGATGGAATCAATTTCACTCTTAATGGCATCCTTCCATAAGATGCCTTCAGATGAATGTATAACATCATTATACGTTTGAGATTCAACCTCTAGCATAAAGTTTAGAAAAATGATCCAAAGAATTTTTCTACCCTTGCTCGTTTACTTCTTTGTGGCTCTATTTCAAGCTCAAACCCTTGTTGATCATTTGAGTCATCTTTATCGATAATCTCCGAAGTTCGTTTCATTGAACTTTGACCAAGTTTCTTAGCTTTACAAGGGAATACATTTTCAAATAAAAGGCATCCTTTGCTTCCATTATCGTATGCTTGTGAATCTTAGGGTTCTTTGATTCATACACAAGAAATCGATATACATTGCTATGTTCTATATAGCCAATACAATCCACCATTTTTAGGGATCTATTCTCAGTTGCTTTAGTAATGAGGTCATTACCTTTGCAAGACACCCCCACATTTTCAAGTGGTTGTAGGAAGGTTTAATTACCTTCCATAACTTATATGGTGTCTAGTCTCTTTAATTATGGGGAATCTTGTTTAAAAGATAATTAGCTTATAGAACAGCTTCCCCCACATGTTAGGCACATTATAGTACCAACGTTACTCATATAGAGCTTCTCTCCATCTTAAACCCTTAATTAAGTTTGGGATTCAACATCATGCTCATAGAGAACAATTTTCACTATAGCTTCATCTTTACATTATTTTTGTGCTATCATCAATGAAGGTAATAAACATATTCCTTCAACCAATATGTTGCCATATCAATTGTTATGGCAATAACATTGCCCTCGTTTGGAAGTCTATAGTTCGAATATTTATTCCCATCTTATGGAAATTGAAGCATATTTTTTTCATGAAATTTTGCTTATTGAACACACCGTCTAATTTACGGTTTGAAGTCGTTTTTGACTTCCACTACATTTTCCGTGATAATATTTGTCTTAGCAATATTTACCTTAGTAACATTTGAAGGTGGTAACAATATTTACCTTATCCTATCTAATAATAGGAGGATCATCCTTCAGATATTTAACCAGGTTTATCACGGTCAATTATGCAACATCTTTTGTTGCCATGTATGAAATTCTTTCCAATAAATTTCACTGATTTTTCCAATGTGTCACGTAGACACAATCTAAAACCAAGCATTATGAATCTGTTAAATGTCAGAAATTTAGTCAAAGACTAAAACCATAAGCAAAAACATAGTTTCTAACTTTTGTTAGACGACGGTGATTTAGTAAACTAAACCTCAAACAAAAGTTCACACGGTATTAATAGAAAGAACAATAATAAACAATGCACCAGGTAGGTAACTTATGAAAGAGAGGTGGTGCACTAGGCACGCTTAAATACCAAGTCTCTCAAAGAACCAATCCTAGACATGCATTTTTAAATTCTCTTTCAATCACCGTTTATGGATTCTATTCTTGAAATCATTCCAAGCATGGATGATCAATCGAAATCACTACCTTTGATTCACAACAATTTGGAATCTTCCATTTATGGTCCAACGACCCTCTCGATTCTTTAGCCATTTTTAAACACTGTGCACTTCATAGCATGCATCAGAATAGGCTTTAAGAATTTAATTTTAACATAGAGAACCAAATTCTTCTATGCTTTGATTCGAGACCTTAGTCGGAATTTAGTAACCAATGTTATTTCTAAAATAAATTCACTGACTTATTTCTAAAATAGAATTATACTTGATTCTTTAAGAAATAATAACTTTAAGTTATTTCTCTTTCCAAAATAAATTCACCAATTTATTTCAAGGTTGAATCATTCTAGATTCTCACGAAATTAAATCCAACGATTTATTTCCCTTAACAAGTTAGAATCAACACATGATTCTAGTACAAAAATAAATTTAATGGTTTATTTCCTTTTGCACAAATTGAATCATATTTGATTCTTACGGAAATAAATTCAATGATTTATTTTTCTTAACAAGTTAGAATCAACGCATGATTCTAGTACAGAAATAAATTTAATGATTTATTTCCTTTTACACAAATTGAATCATATTTGATTCTTACGGGAATAAATTCAATGATTTATTTTTCTTAACAAGTTAGAATCAACGCATGATTCTAGCACAGAAATAAATTTAATGATTTATTTCCTTTTACAAAAATTGAATCATACTTGATTCTTACGAAAATAAATTCAATGATTTAATTTTCCCCGCAACCTTAGAATCATACAATATTCTCTTGAAAATAAATCCAATGATTTATCTTCTTTTCCAAAATTAGAATCAACACAAGATTCTAATGAAGAAATAAATTTATTAATTTATTTCCATCATATCTTCTATTAATTAACATAGATATCAATCCAACTTGATTATGTTTAACCAACATAAACCAAAAGGAATTAATCCTTAGATTTTAATTCCATTGATTCTTGTTTGGAAGATCAAGTAAACCCGTTAAAACGACATGAATTAATTCCCGAAACGAATTATTTACGAGATCTTTATTTCCAAAATAAATCATGATTTCGCCTGAATATTCTGTTCACCACTATAAAATTTCTCAAAAAAAAAACTTATTAGTACGAGAAAAAAAATCCACAGTGTTTCTAAAACCACAAAAATAATTATTATCACATATAATAATCATTATGACATAATATATATATATATATATATTTCATGCCATATTTAATATTTCATATTAAAAATGGCCGAAAGATTATAAGGTAATCACACACTGAATATTACCATAATATATTCCATGTTTGGAACTTTATAGTTGGAAAGTCATAGATTTACTGTAACCCCCTTAGCCCGGCCTAGACGGTTGACCCGAACTACGAAGATTACACGGGGAAAACCAAAGTCAACCCGAAAGTCAACCTTGATTCACGACCCTTTTTTTTCTTTTTAATCTTGTCTAGATGCTTGTTAACCCTAAGTGAGTACTCACGAGATACGATAGAGAAAGGCACAGCGATCGAATTTCAAAAAGGGACTCAATTGCACAATATACAAATTTAGGGACCAAAATGTAATTTCTAAAAATTAGAGGGTCCTTTCTGACTTTAAAGTTACCAATATGAAAATAGTCATGTTACATGCTTCTCTGCCAAATTTCAACTTAATTGGACATCCCAAACTCAAGCAATTGCAATCTCAACATTTAGGACTAAAATCTAAAACATGCAAACTTCAGAACAATTCCGGTGGAATCTCACATCACCGTACTCACTTGTCTAGCAACACAACTTCCGGTGGAATCTCTCATCACCGTACTCACATGGCGGAATCTCTCATCGCCACAAAGCTTGGGTATTTCACCAAGTCCTACCCGATGGAATGCCCATTTCGGAAAATCTCCCTTTGGCTTAACCAAAGAGCACGTACGAATTTTTAGTTTATAGTGCACTCTCATCCTATTGATCGATCAATTATATCTGGTAAGTTTCTCAACATCTATGCCAATATAATGTGTTAAAATATCATCTCACCTACTGTTTTTCATGCAACAAAACTCAAGAGTTTTCTCACCACATTTTAAATCATAAATCATACTTTGCTTCAAACCAAAAGCTCAAATCTATTCAATGCAACATGCCATCTCATGACATCTTTACAAGCATAATCTCATGCTCCAAAACATGCATAAAAACAGTAGGAATTTAACAATCTCTAACCATGAGCATGTAAAAGCATTTTGGGGCCAAACACCACTTTAGAGAGATCAAAACAAGCCATACTTACTTCCGGACTTAGGAAGGTGTTTCAAACCTCTCCTAAATCCCCAAACCTTGTATTTTTGTCCTCATGGACTTCAAACCCAAACGCACTCACCGATTTCGTTTCGCTTGCTTGCCGAAACACCGATTAAGCCTCCGGATCAACTCCAAAAGTGTCCAAAGATATCTCCCCTGTTTTAGACACATCAAAGTAGAGGATTAATGCATCATCATGCATTGAAATCTTCAGCCAACACTCCTAAACTCGTTGCTCTACCGAAAACCAACATTTCGGCCACCAAACACAACCGAAATCACCTACAAACTCTTCCAAAACTTAACCCAGCCAAGATCCATCACTTCTAATCATTTCTAAACATCAATTAACATCAAAAACAACTCTAAACTCGTCCTTATACCTCCAGCTATAACAGAACACCAAAAACACCTTAAAAACCACCATTTTCATAAGCAAAAACTTAGGAAACACCACCTATTCGGGATTGGATTGATAAAAACTCATTTCTAACGTCATTTAACATCCAAAATACATTAGAGAACTATCTCAAAACAGAGCCCAATCAATTACAACGAAAATCTTCAAAATCTTGAGTTTTAAGCCAAAATCTTGTTTCTAACATTAAAAATATTTATAAAACTTTAATAAAGGATTGACAACTTGGGAATTTCAGTAAAGAACTGAGTATTTAGAGGAGAAGAACAATCTTACCTCTAAAAGATGATTTCTCCTTGATTTGGGCAAAATTCCATGAAAATGCAATGTGGAAATCAAAAGGATTTGTTGCAAGATTGATTAGGAACCAATGATTGTTGAAAATCTCATCAATTGAAGTAACAATCAATGTAAATTTTTCTGGAGAAAAGGTGTTTGGATGATAGGATTTTGAGAGAAAAAGGAATGAGAGAAAATTAGAGAAAGGTAGTTAAGAAAGTCAAAAAGTAGTTTTCACCTTTCTTTTATTTAATTAAATCATTTAAATCACCTAAATTAAGGGAAAATCTGGAGAAAAACATTTTGGGTAAATTAGATCCTTAAAGATTCAAAGTTTCAATCCTTTACAAAACAGTCACTACTAAATTTTGCAAAAATCGAAATTTGGTCACTACACCGAAATGTAGTATTTCCAAACCTTATTTTGTAAAATTGATTTCACCACTCTCTTATATATATTAAATGAGGATTTTTAGATATTTTTCTATATTTTTAAAGCATCCCGAACTAGGCTTTCCCTAAAACTCCCTTTTATATTCGAACCGTTTCTCAGACCGGTCCGATTCAAACCCTAAACTTCCAAGCCCAAAATTGGGGTGTTACATTTTCCATCATGTTCCTTCTCCCATTTGAAGAATATTTTTATTGTATAAAATATTATAGCAACTTTCACAAGGAAACAAGCACATTAGGAAACAACTCACATAAAAAAAACAATATCCCTACATAAACATAAAACAATTGAATATTCCATGTATAACATAATTTAAAAACACATGTATTTACATATGGTTTTAATATTACCATAAAATGCCTTGATATATGGTAATTACTTAGACCAATGAGTTGGCGGCGGTTGCACCATAACCTAAGAGTTGGCAGCAACTCAATTTCCTCACCACATTGATGTAAAATTGGTCGTGCTTTACTAAAGAAAAAACCATATAAATATGTTAGGAAAATTATTTCCATATAAGCTTGTTCTGGAGCAAAACATAAAACTTAAGTCAAGTAAAAGAATAATCTAATTTGAAACCACGTTAGGAACCATAAAGCAAAACTTGTTTCCGCATAAGCTTTCGGCAGTGAACGAATTGCACACGTACGACACTACAACGTACACGTATGTTGTTCGTCTTGGATTCAACTTAGAAAAAATCTGTCTTAAGATTGTTAGAAAATAAGCGTTAATCCAAGAATAAATAATAAGATAAAATAATATTATTTAAAC
Organism: Hibiscus trionum; assembly: GCA_030270665.1. Lineage (NCBI taxonomy): Eukaryota > Viridiplantae > Streptophyta > Magnoliopsida > Malvales > Malvaceae > Hibiscus > Hibiscus trionum. The sequence continues at coordinate 6,543,064 of BSYR01000064.1, read as the reverse complement.
GAACAATACAAAATTAAGAACAATACAACAATATATAAATCAAACCGATTTGGAACTAAAAGAAACGTGTTGAGGCCTGCACGAACGCAGTTTCCTTAAGACAAATTTTCGGCCACTCCTATGGTGCTCGAGTTCATTGGTCGTCTGTCTCCTAGGATACCACAACATAAGATCAGCCACAATTGCACTACTATGGAGATCACGAACCGACCCTTGCCTTCGCCTATCACCGAAAACCACTTGTAAAATCCACAGAGTAAAACAATAAAAAATTTCTGTGGTTTTTTTGTTGGTTGTAAACCTAGAAGCTTTACTCCCTATTTATAGGATTGTCATGAGGGTATAAGTGGAAATTTTGACCTAATGGAGCATTTAATATTGAGAATCAATTGATTCTCCTATAAAGCAATTTCCAAAATTATTATCTAAATTAAAGGTAACTTTCAATATTTACCATTTTAATTCCAAGATAAAATTTGGCAAATTTTGCTTTTATTTGAGGAAAATTCATTTCAAATTTGGGTCAAAATATCTGCAAGCCCACGAAGGACAAGACCGGTTCAGACATTTGCGTTACCCACGTCGTGCACGTCTGCACATTTACGAACCAACAATTGGTTCCACATTTTCCTCAACAACATTTGAATCAATTTCTTATTCAAAGCTCCAAAATTATCAAAATTTTCCAACAGTTCCAAAGTGCCGCCAAGGATGCTGCCATAGCAGCCAGCCGCCTAGGCGGCAATACACCGATTCAGCCAAGATAGGCTTCGATTTATAGAGGATGATTTTCTGAATCCAAAAAGCCCAGCCTTAAAATTTTCTAAAGCCTGGAACGGTGTGCAGAGCAGATTAAAGATTGATAAGTAGGAGAACTTATCTTTACTTGCTGGAGAAGGCAACGTCCAAAAAAAGTCCACATTCAAGTCAAAGAAGTCATCATTTAATGTAAAGCAGCTTTAAAGACTTCAACTCCAAGGAGGACTCAAACTTAAGGCCATGAGCCCTATATATAGCCATATATTTGAGGGTATAGGGGCATAGAGATAACCCTAGATGTTTCCTAGTCTATCATAGGGTTTAGGTTTTTGTATGGAAGGTAGTTGTGAGAAACAGTTGTAATAGATTAAGTTGTTTTTGCAATAAAATACTCTTAGTTTGCTTAATTCATGTGCTTCGCTTCCTTCAATTAGTTCCAAAAGTCCAGTTGAAGAATCCATTTATCGGGCACGAAAGTGTCAAACTCACGAAAGAATTAAGCACGATCTCATCATGACGAGGTGTTGGCTAATTCGGCTTAGACATAAGCGGCTAAAAGGAACAACCAAACGTTGACTGTCTGTGTTAGGTTTACGCTGAGATTGCTATGTATTGCCTACATCACGCATCAACAGAATCCTAGCCTAGACATAGGTAGGATCACTTTATAATTGCTTCTCAAAACTTGGACTATCTGCCAGACTTTCCCTCGAGACTTCTCTCCATCTCACCTGTCAGGACAGTGAAAGTTGCAAGAGCAGAGTTATGTCGTGGCAGCAAAAGTTACCGACGCCTCAATCCGCCATTACCCGCTAAGGCAGTAGATCGTGGCAGCGCAAAACACACTTAATCTTTACAACACAATCTACACACTACTGAACTACAACTACCTGGCCCAATCTATCAACCTGGTCTCTCTTTCTCTTCAATTACTTGTGTTTTTACTTTTACACTTTTTAAATATTCAGAAATTTAATTGTCCAAGTTAGTATTTCCTGGTGCAGGAAAACACTCATAGAAGTTGTTCCAATCCCTGTGGGAGACGATATCTTATATACTATAACTTGACATAAGTGTGCACTTGCGCTCATAGATAGAGAACACCTAAACGCTCTACAAGTTTTTGGCGCCGTTGCCGGGGATTGGCAACAGCAACTGCGTTTTTATTCCTGCACTTCTACTTTTAGTTTTTGCATTTAAATTTCTATTTATTTTATTTTTTAAAAAATATCTTACACTTCTTGTTTGTCTTTGGTGTATGACCAGGGCAAACCCCATGTTGGGTTTTTCGGTGCTCGAATCCTTTAACTGTTCTTGCTCGCCAAGTGGTGGAGAAGTGGAATTTTGGGTGAAGGAGACGTGGAAGCTAAAAATGATAAAGACAAGATGATTTATAGTGGTTCAACCTTCTAACCAAGGTCTACACCCACTACCTTAGCTTCCCACTAAGGATTTCCAATCAATCCACTATTGATTCGTCCCCTTTTCTAGGCTTAGGAGGAAACCCTTACAAACCGATCAAGCTTTCTACCCAAAGCCTTGATCAAACCGTCTTTACAAAGAGATAAAAATAAGCAAACTCAAATCCCTCTAATAGGTATTTGTTTGCACAATTAAGCTCTCACCCAATCCTAAAACACTTGAGCAAATCTAACAATTTTGGCTCACTAGTGTTTGTCTATATAAAGAATTGACACTTAAGCACTAAGACACATTTTGATCATATGTTGTATTACAATTGAAGCATTAACCATTACTAGATGCTTGGAGGTCCCTTTTATACTCCTTAATGAGTTTGTAGTCGTTACTAGCCGTTGGGGTTGAATTGGAGCCGTTGGAGACTTTATTTCCCACCATAAATGCAGTTCTGCAGCTCCCCATTTCGAAACGCTCGACCCCGTTTCGAAAGGCTCTTGAAATAGAAAGTGTCATTGCAGTCTGATGCAACACCCGTATCGAAACGCCCTTGGCCGTATCGAAACGCTCTGCATTAAAAATGTAGTTGGGAAATAGCCGTTTGGGGTTTTATGATCGTTGTAGCCATGCCACATAGGCGTAACGAAACGGGTAAGACCGTATCGAAATGCCAAGAAAAAATGCATACCCAGATTGAAACCCGTTTCGAAATAGCTTAAGGTTGTATCAAAACGTTTTGCCACTGTAAATACCCGTATCGAAACACCTAAGGGTGTTTCGAAATGCCTGGGTGGTTTTGTTGGATATGGCTTTAAAAACGTTTGAAAACCTTTTTGAAGTATCCCATAAACATAGTTTCAAGTTGTTTGGACTTATAAATGTTTTGAATTCTTTTTAATTTTGTCCAAAACATTTTTCAATTATTATATCAAAACATTATTTCTCCAATCTCCCTCTTTTTGATATAATAAAACCAACTTGAAAAATTGTTTGAGATTCTCCCCCTTTAAGTTTAAAAATGTGAATAAGAGATGAAAAATTTAAAATAAAGTAAAGCTCCCCCTTATTCATTTGAAAATACAATTTTTCAAAGCAAACTCTCCCCCTTTTTGTTATATCAAAAAGAATTCAAAAGACATTAAGTTCAAAATAACTTAGGAGGTTTGAAAAGATGACAAAAAAAAATTAGAATTTGGGTTTTAAAATGGCCCCCCTTACTCAAAGCATCATCACAATGTTAGTCCAGCATATGTCATAATCTAGTTGTAAAAGAATTAAATCAAATTAAATAAATAAAACAACTAGATTTTTACCACACTTGAACACAAGGGAGGATGTGAAGCCTTCCTTCTTCAAGTGTCTTTCTTTTTGTGCATGGAGCTCCCCCTCAATTTTCGACTTGTTGATCAATCTTCATCACACCTAGCAAAAGACAATCAAGTAATTTTTGGTATCCAAATTGCTTTGGATCCATAGACATTAGTAGCACAAAATTTTGTCCTATTTGGAATCTATTTTTCAATTTCATCCTTTTTAGTTGAAGTACTTAGTCCTTTTGGGACCCAAATACTTCTAAAACATTTACCATTTACAAATCTAGGGGCACTAGATTGTCTTAGATAAAAGTTTGGTTTTCCAAGATTATTTTTCTTTTCAAGCTCTTTGGAAATCAAATTTTTTTCTTCTTGAACTTTATGAAGCAAATTTTGTAAATCAAAACATTTTTGTTCAAACTCTTGGAGTTTTGCTTCAAATTCAATTTTTGTTTTAGAAATCAAGTCATTTTGAATTTTCAAATTTGAAATCATTTTCTTGTTTTTCAAAATGTGATTTTTAAATTCTAAAACCAAATCGTCATAGGGATCTTGTAATTCATCAAAAGAATATGAACATGAAGTAGATGAATTAGAAGTTACCCTTGAATCTTCTTCGATGGCCATAAGGCAAAGGTTGGCTTGTTCATCGTCGGTGGAGTCTTCACCACTCCAAGTAGCCACATATGCCTTCTTCTTATGGCTTGAAGTGCTTGCCCTCTTCTTCTTCATGGATTCTCGTTCAAGCTCTTTCAAGGCTTTCTTCATGAAAGGGGCACACTTCTTGAAGAGATGAACTATCTCTTCTTCATCATCCTCCTCTTCACTTGAATCTACACGTGGCATGTGGAGGATTAGAGAGCAAAGGCATTTGTGTTGATGCCAAGCCCTTTGAGCTTCTTCTCCCCCATAGCTCTAATTTCTTACTTCTTCTTCTACTCTTCTTTGTTTTTCTTCATAATTTGGTGAGTGAGAAGAGACCATATGAGCTCATCAAGCTTCAAAGTCTTGAGATTCTTGGCTTCGATGATGGCAGTCCTTTTTGAGTCCCATGACTCGGGAAGGGAGTAGATGAGCTTTCAGACAAGTTTCTCTTCCGGGATGACTTCTCCATAATCTTTAAGTCCATTGGTAATGGTGGAGAACCTATCGAACATCTTCTCAATGTCCTCTTCCGGATCTATCTTGAAGTTTTCATACGCTAGGTTGAGGAGCCCGATCTTGGTCTCCTTTACTTCATTTGTCCCCTCTTATGTAACTTCGAGCTTGTCCCAAACTTCCTTGGCACTCTCACAAGAAGACATCTTCTCATAGATGTTGGGGCCAAATGCACAAAAAAAGGATGTGCAAGGCTTTGCAATTAAGCTCCATCTTCTTGCGATCTTCGGCACTACAATCCGCCTTGCTTTGTTGAGGCGCGAACGAACCATCTTCTACTATGCTCCAAAGCTTGTAGTCCTTTGACTTTATGAAGAACTTTATCCTTGTCTTCCAATTGGCATAGTGTGTTCCGTCGAAGAAGGGCGGTTTTTCGATGGATTGCGCCATTGAGCCGATTGTTTGAAATGTTGATCGAGCTTGCCGGATCTTCTCAATAGGATGTTAATCCTCTTCAATTGAGCCAAGATCTGATACCAATTGTTAGGTTTTTCGGTGCTTGAATCCTTCAACCGTTCTTGCTCGCTAAGTGGTGGAGAAGTGGAATTTTGGGTGAAAGAGGTGTGGAAGCTAAAATGATAAAGACAAGATGATTTATAGTGGTTCAACCTTCTAACCAAGGTCTACATCCACTACCTTAGCTTCCCACTAAGGATTTCCAATCAATCCACTATTGATTTGTCCTCTTTTCTAGGCTTAGGAGGAAACCCTCAAAAAACCGATCAAGCTTTCTACCCAAAGCCTTGATCAAACCCTCTTTACAAAGAGATAAAAATAAGCAAACTCAAATCCCTCTAATAGGTATTTGTTTGCACAATTAAGCTCTCACCCAATCCTAAAACACTTGAGCAAATATAACAATTTTGGCTCATTAGTGTTTGTCTATATAAAGAATTGACACTTAAGCACTAAGAAACATTTTGATCATATGTTGTATTACAATTGAAGCATTAACCATTACTAGATGCTTGGAGGTCCCTTTTATACTCCTTAATGAGTTTGTAGCCGTTACTAGCTGTTGGGGTTGAATTGGAGCCGTTAGAGACTTTATTTCCCACCATAAATGCAGTTTTGCATATCCCTATTTCGAAACACTCGACTCCGTTTCGAAACGCTCTTGAAATAGAAAGAGTCGTTGCAGTCTGATACAGCACCCGTATCGAAACGCCCTTGGCCGTATCGAAACGCTTGTTCCCGTATCGAAACGCTCTGCATTTAAAAGGTAGTTGGGAAATAGTCGTTGGGGGTTTTATGACTGTTGAGGCCATGCCACATAGGCATATCGAAACGGGTAAGACCGTATCGAAACGAAAAGAAAAAATGCACACCTAGATTGAAACCTATTTCGAAATAGCTTAAGGTTGTATCGAAACATTTTGCCACTGTAAATACCCGTATCGAAACACCTAGGGGTGTTTCGAAACGCCTGGGTGGTTTTGTTGGATTTGGCTTTAAAAACGTTTGAAAACATTTTTGAAATATCCCATAAACATAGTTTCAAGTTGTTTGGACTTAGAAATGGTTTTGAATTCTTTTTAATTTTGTCCAAAACATTTTTCAATTATTATATCATAACATTAGTTCTACACCCTAAATCTAAGCTCGTATACGAAGAAGACATCGATAAGAAGGTTGAAGATCATACCATTAAGTTGAACATATTATAACCACTAAAGGGGAAAAGGGAAAAGAGGTCTGTCAGAAAATGGAAGCCCACCAACCCAACCTAGACACAGGCCCAACACCTAGCCGCCAGGGTGGCAAAGATGCCAGCCAACACCCACCTGATGAGAGGAAGGACATACCTGGACGAAAAGCCAAACACAAAACCCTCAGGACGTGGTTATGTTTGGGAGATGCACCTCACAACATAACCTAGTTTTTTTATTTAATTTTTATGCATTAGGATTAGATTTATATTTTTTCCCACAATTTTATTTTTCTTGAAATCTATTTAATTTTCAGTTATCTTTATTTAAATTATTTCAGGTTAGGAATGAAGGCAAAACCAAGAAGGATAAAGAATAAAGGAGAGGCCCAACCCAGCGTCCAAGGCAGCCCAAGGATGCATAACGGGCATATTAGCATAACGGCTAGCGGCTTCATAGCAGCTAGCCACAACAGCTACATTTGCAACAGTTGGCGGAAACGACTATCTGCATAACGGCTAGAATCCTGTAAAACATGCTGCAATTATTGTCGCCCGTTGGCAGCATGCCCGCCAAGGCAGCGGAGAGTAGTGGCTATATAAGGTCAACTATTCTCTCCTCATTCTTCACTTTGCTCTCTCTTTTTCTCTCAATTCTTCTTGTCTTCTTTGTTTTCAAGATATCATCTGCGTTATTTTCTTGTAATTGCTTTCTTTTCTTTAGGAAACACAATCGTTCTCACAATTATGGCAACGTCAAAACCCACAACGTCATCTTCCAAGCCAACCTTCCAGAGGTTCTTTAATGTTGACACAGCAGCAACCCATCGACAACACTTCACTGAGCAGCAAATTTGGGAAAAGATAGGTTTCCAGTACACAAGGCAAGAAGGGGATCTTGGCCTTGAATCCAACGTATTTGAAAGAGTCCACACATTGGGATGGCATATTTTTGCACGGCAACCAGAGGAGGTAAACACAAACTTAGTTAGGGAATTTTATGCCCACAAACCTACCTCAGGAAACCCTTTCGTCTTTGTTCGCGACGAGGGTGTCAAGCTCACGGCGACAACAATAAACAACTTCTACGAAATAGAAATCAAAGAGAATCCGCACAAAAATGGAGCTTGGGTCTAACGACTTCAGACTATGAAAAAATCAAAAGAGAACTCTGTCAGCCCAACGCCAAGTGGCTCACCGGTAAAAATAACAGATCAGTTAACCGCCACGACTTGCTGCCAGAGGCCATTCTTTGGAGTAACTTCATCCAGCACTGCCTAATGCTCACTTCGCATGGTTCCACAGTCAACAGGCCGCGGCTGGCCCTAATCCATAGCATAATGAAGGGGCGACCAATCAACGTTGGGGAAGTTATACTTGAAGAAATCTATGCTCACGTAGCCAAACCCCAATCCAAGGCACCCCTCGGTTTCCCCTCATTCATCACCAGCCTCTATGCCAATTTCCGTGTGCCTCTCATCCCAAAGATACTATCATCGCCACCAAGGGTGGACAAAGAAGGCTCGTCTCTAGATGATGCAAGAGCCAAAACCTGAAACGCCAACAACCACCCAGCCGCCGTCCAATCATGCCGCCACCCCGACCGCGACGGGCAGTACTGACGCTGTCCTTTCTTCCGTAGTGGTTCCTTTGCTTTGAAACCTCGTAGAGAGCTGCCAGAGAATTGAGCACAAACAAGTAATCTTTACGAGATACATCGTGGAGGTGCAAGAGGTCTTTGTGGCCTACTTGCTGGACAAATATCATGACGCCGGCCCAAGGTTTCCAGCCTTCTTTTTATAGTTAGCAGCTTCTATATCAACCCAGATCACACCTCGACCAGCTGCCACTCCAGCCGCCGCAGACAGCGAAGGACCACATATCCGCCCTAAAAAAGGACCACGCCCACTCCCATCCATCCATACACCCTCACCTCCTCCTCTGATTCTGAAGAAGAGGAGCTCCAAGCAGAAAAAGAGGATGAGACTACCTCTGCCGCCCCTACAACAGAGGAGGCAACTACCAAAGAGAAAGCCGAGGCCTCAGATTCATTAGACATGGAGGTATCTGATTCCTCCTCCGACGAACCAGCCGAAGCAGCAAGGAAAAGGAAGTGGCTCGTCCCAGCCGCATCCAGCCACCACATGGCCAGAAGAAGAGCCCAACCGCCAAATCTCCCGCCTCCTCAGAGTCCTCCTCCGAAGCAGCATCAGAAACGGAGGGGAACTCACAAATTTTTTAGCACCTTTTCTTTATTTTTCTTTTCTTTCCTTTTATGTTTTCTTTTATTTTTGTTTTCTTTTTCTTTTTCTTTATCTGTTTTTATTTTATATTTTGTGTAAAGCATTGAGGACAATGCCAACCTTGAGTTGGGGGGGTTAGTCCTCTATGTTTTCTTTGCTCTTAGTTGCATTTAGCCGCATGTGTAAATTCTGCCCTAGCACATAATGAAATAGAAAGTCTTAGCTTAAAAACTTGTGTCAATGATAGTTAGCTGACTTCCATATTCGCGCCATACTTAAAATTGAACTTAATCATGGGAAGAAGCATGAAAAATACTTAAAATTTTTTAGTTGCCACTTATTTTTACACTGTCTGCTAAGTGCTGAGTTTTGATTGAGTTCTAAGTCTAACACTGCCTGCTTAAATTAATGAAAATTTCTTAATTGGATGCAGGATTGGCGTCGCAGCAGCACATGGCAGTTAAGTCCAAGTACACTAAAGGTGCCCGAAACAGGCTCTAGGGAGGATCATGAGCAAGGACACTCTGCTGCTATCAAAGTCCAAGTTTCTAAAATTATTTGAAGTGACAGACAAATTAGCAAGAGTGAATGAAATCCTTCACGGGTTGACTCTATTCAAAGGGTTCGGAGTTTCGTAGTATGCTCCTATCTTAGCTTCAGACCTGGAGAATAGTTGTGATGAGCTGAAGCCCTTGAGGCCATGATCAAAAAAAGGGGGGAAGAAGTGCTCAACTGTGCTGCCATGGCAACAAAATCATATCCTTTTTCGAATTTCATTATTTTTAGCATTCTTTGTTAATTAATATACTCAGCATGTTTAGCATGGACACAGGCCTGCACACACTGCACTGGCAATAAAAAAATTAAATTATAAGTTATTTCATGTCATTCCCTACCACTAACATAAAATAGGTGCCACGGCCTTGAGGTAAGCATTCAAGTTAAAGGCTAAGTTTCTGTTAATTTTTGTGCAAGGGACAGGTTTACTAGTTAGGTTGCATTGCTTGAGGACAAGCAATAGATCGAGTTTGGGGGTGTGTAGAGTGTCCATAAGTTCTATATTTTGTACAAATTCAAGCCCTTATTATTGTTGTTCTTAAGCTCATTTAGGCATATTTAGGTGCATTGCATGCATAATAACATTATTTTCTCTTTTACCATGCTTTTATTGAATATTCTATATTTTGTTAAGAAAAGACATTGCTTTAGTTTAGTTTTCATTTTCAGGTGCTGTAGCTGTGTAGAGGAGGTGAGGACATGAAAGTAGGGAGCAAAAAGGAGTTGTATTGAAGCAATTCCAAAGTGCCGCCATAGCTGCCAGCCGCCTAGGCGGCAATACACCGACTCAGCCAAGATAGGCTTCGATTTATAGAGGATGATTTTCTGAATCTAACAAGCCCAGCCTTGCAATTATCTGAAGCCTGGAACGGTGTGCAGAGTAGATTAAAGATTGATAAGTAGGAGTACTTATCTTTACTTGCTGGAGAAGGCAACGTCCAAAAGAAGTCCACATTCAAGTCAAAGAAGTCAGCATTTAATGTAAAACAACTTTAAAGACTTCAACTCTAAGGAGGACTCAAACTTAAGGCCATGAGCCCTATATATACCCATGTATTCGGGGGTATAGGGGCAATGAGATAGATCACGTTTTTAGATAACCCTAGTTGTTTCCTAGTCTATCATAGGGTTTAGGTTTTTGTATGCAAGGTAGTTGTGAGAAACAGTTGTAATAGATTAAGTTGTTTTTGCAATAAACTACTCTTAGTTTGCTTAATTCATGTGCTTCGCTTCCTTCAATTAGTTCCAAAAGTCCAGTTGAAGAATCCATTTGTCGGGCACGAAAGTGTCAAACTCACGGAAGAATTAAGCACGGTCTCATCATGATGAGGTGTTGACTGCTTGTGTTAGGTTTACGCTAAGATTGCTAGGTATTGCCTATATCACGCAGCAACAGAATCCTAGCCTAGACATAGGTAGGATCACTTCAGAATTGCTTCGTCGAACTTGGAGTATCTGCCAGACTTGCCACCGGGACTTCTCTCTATCTCACCTGCTGGGACAACGGAAGTTGCAAGAGCAGAGTTCTGCTGTGGCAGTGAAAGTTTCCGTCGCCTCAATCCGCCATTACCCGCCAAGGCAGCATATCGTGTCAGTGCAAAACACACTTAATCTTTACAACACATTCTACACACTACTGAGCTACAACTACCTGGCCCAATCTATCAACCTGATCTCTCTTTCTCTTCAATTAGTTGTGTTTTTACTTTTATGGTTTTTAAATATTCAGAAATTTAATTGTGCAAGTTACTATTTCCTGGTACATGAAAACACACATAGAAGTTGTTCCAATCCCTGTGGGAGACGATATCTTATATACTATAACTTGATTGGAGTGTGCACTTGCGCTCATAAATAGAGAACACCTAAACGCTCTACAATAGACTATGTCTTGAAATGAACTTGAACTTAAGTCACTAATTCTTGGTTGAATGTCTGCTAATTGAAGAGATAGTATTATGGATGCATGTCTATGGTAAATATGTAATTCGAATGAAAATTATGGTATGTGTTTAATTACTTGTAATGATTCAAAAATTCTAAGTTAGTAAGTCAGTAAAGTTATGATTGAAACAGAATCTTAACCAATATTTTGTAATGATAAGATTCGATTGTTAGTTATAAGGAAAAAAAATTTGTAACCCCCTTAGCCCGGCCTAGACGGTTGACCCGAACTACGAAAGTTACACGGGGAAAACCAAAGTCAACCTGAAAGTCAACCTTGATTAACGACCCTTTTTTTCTTTTAAAACTTGTCTAGATGCATATTAACCCTAAGCGTACTCTTGAGAAACACATACGTGAAAAGCACAGCGATTAAACTATAATAAGGGACTCAATTGCACAAATCACAATATTAGGGACCAAAATGTAAATTCTGGAAATTTGAAGGTCTTAACTGATTTTAAGGTTACCAACATTAAATTAGTCATATTACACGCTACCCTGTCAAATTTCACCTTAATCGAACATCTCGAACTCATGCAATTGCAAATACAAATTTCAGGACTAAAACGTAAAGCTTACAAACCTCAAAACCATTCAAATCAGTGCCCAACGGTCACCTGTTTCGAAACGGTGTTGACTGTACCGAAACGCGGGTTCGTTTTGAGACCTGTTTCGAAACAGGGCCTTCCAGTGGCCAAACCATTTCGATACGGTCACAAGCCGTTCCGAAACACTAAGGCCATTACAGGCCCCCGTTTCGAAACGCCAACGACCGTTCCGATACGGTCTACCCAGAAGCTGCAAAATTTGCTGGTTTAACATGCATTTAACCACTCTAAAACATCCTAATGACTTCCTAATCATGCCAACAAGTCATCATTCATATAAGGTACATGTTTGCAACATCAAAACTCATTCATGGCATCAATCAAGGAAATCCACAAGTCTATAGGCATGCATCCTAATATCCAAAACCAACCAACCATCAAAACACCAAAACAAGCATCTAAATGGCCATTTACAAATCCAAATCATCAAAGGCATCATGCCACAATTAGGGAGTCCAAAACATCTCCCAAAACACAACCTAGGTTCGCATTGCCAAAATATCAAAAACTAATAGTGTTGTGAAAACATCACCATACATGAGCTTAGCTTTCCCTTGGATTCTTAGCCTCCTTGTTGCCCTCAAATACTTTTAACAACATGCATCACTATGCATCAAATCCACATTTTCAACATATCAAACCAAGGATCTCTTACCTTGAGCATCCTTCAACATATGGCTTTCAAAACCAGCATTAACCATGCTAAATCATGCTTTCAAAACAGAATTTAAATATGCAATTTAACAACAAATGCATCGAACCACTCTATGGCTCATACAAGAGAGTTTTTCTGAAAACTTACTCTTGAGCTTAGTTAAGTTGCTTAGACTTAAACTAAGCTCCCAAAACCTTCAAACATTGGTTTCAAAGCTGAAAACCCAACTTCACTCACCAATTCCGTTTCGTAAGCTTGCCGAAACGCCGATCAAGCCTCCGGATCAACACCACAAGTATCCGAAGATGTCTCCCATGTTTTAAACACATCAAAGCATAGGATTAATGCATCATCATGCATTAAAATCTTCAGCCATTACACCTAAACTCGCTGCTCTAACCAATTCTAACATTTCGGCTACCAAACACAACCGAAATCACCTCCAAACTCTTCCAAAACATAACCCAGCCAAGATCCATCACTTCTAACCATTTCTAAACATCAATTAACATCCAAAATGAACCTAAACTCGTCCTTATACCTCCAGCTATAACAGAACACTAAGATCACCCCAAAAACCACCATTTTTATAAGCAAAAACTTAGGAAATTCAACCTATTCGGGATTGCATTGATAAAACCTCATTTACACATCATTAGACATCCAAAATACATTTAATAATCATCTCAAAACAGAGCCCAAACCATCACCACGAAATTCTTCAAGATTTCCTCCAAATCTTGAGTTTTAAGCCAAAATCAAGTTCATATCATTAAAACCTTTTGTAAAACTTAATTTAAGGATTGATAACTTGTGAATTTCAGTAAAGAACTGAGTAGTTAGAGGAGAAGAACAACCTTACCTCTAAATGTAGATTTCTCCTTGATTAGAGACAATTTTCTTGAAAATCCAATGAGCAAATCAAAAGGATTTGATGTAGAAAGGATTAGGAATTAATTGTTGATTGAATCCTCATCAATTGAATTGAAAACCAATGGAAAAGATGCTGGAGAAAAGTGTTTGGATGAGGGAATTTTGAGAGAAAATGAGATGAGAAAGTTTTAAGAAAAGTTAGTTATGAAAATCTAAAAATTGGTTTTCTCCTTTTCATTTAATTAATTAAACATTAATTAAATCATTTAAATCCAAGAAAAATCTGGAGAAATCATTCTTCGGTAAATTAGCTCCTTAAAGATTCAAAGTTTCAATCCTTACAAAACAGTCACCACTGAACTTTTCAAAAATCGCATTTTAGTCACTATTTCAAAATGTTGCACTTCCAAACCTTATTTTGTAAAATTGATTTCACCACTCTCTTATATATATTAAAAGATGATTTTTAAATATTTTTCCATATTTTTAAAGCATCCCGTACTAGGCTTTCCCTAAAACCTCATTTTATATTCGAACCGCAAAACAGACCGGTCCGGTTCAGACCCTAAACTTCTAAGCCCAAAATTGGGGTGTTACAACTCTCCCCCCTTAAGAAATTTCATCCTCGAAATTTACCTAGAGGAAAGAGGTACGAAAACTGCTTCTTCATGTCATCCTTCCTTTCCCACGTGGCTTCCTCAACACCACGATGCTTCCACAACACCTTTACCAAATCAATGGTCTTGCCTCGAAGAACTTTACTGTCCGAATCCAGAATTTCCACCGGCTCCTCATCATAGGTTAAGTCTGGATTCAACTCCACTTCCTCCACAGGCATAACATGCGAAAGAATCCGATCTATACCTTCAAAGCATAGAGACATGAAACTCATCATGAATCTTTTCCAATTCTTGCGGTAACCTCAGCTTGTACGCAATAGGACCCACACATTCAATCACCTCGTATGGTCCAATGTACCTAGGGCTCAACTTACCCTTGCGGCCAAACCTCATCACCTTTTTCCAAGGCGAAACCTTCAAAACCACACGGTCACCTACCGCAAACTCAATCTCCTTACGCTTCAAATCCGCGTAAGACTTCTGTCGATCAGAAGCTGCCTTCAATCGCTCACATATGAGCTTCACCTTCTCGGTGGTTCCTTTCAACAAAGCTAGCATTGAAACCAACTTCTGACCTGTCTCGGCCCAACAAAGAGGAGTTCTGCACTTCCTCCCGTACAAGGCTTCATAAGGTGCCATTTGAATACTTGCCTGGTAGCTATTGTTATATGCAAACTCCACCAAAGGCAAATGCTTCTCCCATGAGCCTTGAAACTCAATCACACAGCACCTCAGCATATCATCCAGCACTTGGATAACACGCTCAGACTGTCCATCCGACTGTGGATGATAAGAAGTACTGAAATTCAGTCGTGTACCCAAAGCTTGATGCAAACATTCCCAGAAACGCGACGTAAACCTCGGATCTCTATCCGAAACAATAGACTTTGGCACACCATGCAGCCACACAATCTCAGCAATGTACAACTCAGCAAGCTTGTCCAAAGTGTACGTAGTATGCACAGGCAAGAAATGAGCACACTTCGTAAGGCGATCCACAATCACCCACACCGAATTCTTCTTCGATGGCGACAAAGGCAAACCAGACACAAAGTCCATGGTAATCCTTTCCCACTTCCACTCAGGAATCCTCAACAGTTGCAACAACCCAGAAGGAAACTGATGCTCAGCCTTAACTCGCTGACAAACCATGCACTTACTCACATACTCAGCAACATCTTTCTTCAAACCCACCCAATAGTACCCATCCTTAAGATTACGATACATTTTTGTACTACCAGGGTGCATAGCAAAAGGACTACTATGAGCTTCAGTTAGAATAGCACGCCTCAACTCAGCATCATTCGACACTACTATCCGACTTCCAAAACATAGAACTCCATCATCATTAAAACAGAAATCCGATAGCCTATCTTCAGCAATATCCTGAACATGTGGCACCAAGGAATCATCCAATAGCTGCTTATCCTTTATCAACTGAACCAAAGATGGTTTCACTTGCAATTCAGCCACAAGACCTCCATCTCACGAAATACTCAAACTGGCAAACATAGCCCTCAACTCCACTGCCACCTTCCTACTCAAGGCATCCGCTACAACATTAGCTTTTCCCGGATGGTACTCGATCGTCAGATCGTAATCTTTAAGCAACTCCACCCAACATCGTTGCCTAAGATTCAACTCTTTCTGTGACATCAGATACTTCAAACTTTTGTGATCCGTGTACACAATACATTTCTCACCATACAGGTAATGTCTCCAAATTTTCAAAGCAAAGACCACCGCAGCTAACTCAATATCATGCGTAGGATAATTGCGCTCATGCACCTTAAACTGGCACGATGCATAAGCCAACACCTTACCCTCTTGCATCAACACACACCCCAAACCAACATAGGATGCGTCACTGTACACCATAAACTCTTTCCCTGATTCAGGCTGAACCAAGATAGGAGCTTGCGTCAAAGCTGCCTTAAGCTTCTCAAAAGCCTGTTGTCTCGCTTTTGTCCACTCATACTTGACATCCTTCTGCAACAACTTTGTCAAAGGTGCAGCAATCTTTGAAAATCCATCCACGAACCTCCGGTAGTATCCTACCAAACCAAGGAAACTACGGACTTCATGAACAGACTTAGGAGGCTTCCAATTCATCACCACCTCAATCTTCTGAGGATCAACTCGGATCCCCTCAGCTGAAACCACATGACCAAGGAAAACAACTTCCCTAAGCCAGAATTCACACTTGCTCAGCTTAGCATAAAGCTGATTCTCCAACAAAGCCTGCAACACAATCCTCAAATGCCCCTCATACTCCTCCTCAGTACGAGAGTACACAAGGATATCATCAATGAACACCATAACAAACTTGTCCAAATATTCATGGAACACCCTATTCATCATGTCCATAAAAGCTGCAGGAGCATTTGTCAAGCCAAACGGCATCACAAGGAACTCATAATGCCCATACCTTGTTCTAAAGGCTGTTTTTGGAACATCCACATCCTTCACCTTCAGCTGATAATAACCTGACCTTAAGTCAATCTTAGAGAACACAGCCGCTCCCCGAAATTGATCAAAAAGATCATCAATCCTCGGCAATGGATATCGATTCTTGATAGTCAACTTGTTCAGCTGACGATAGTCGATGCACATCCTCATAGTGCCATCCATTTTCTTCACAAACAAGACCGGTGCACCCCAAGGTGACACACTCGGCCGAATGAAACCACGATGAAGCAACTCCTGAAGTTGCGTCTTCAGCTCCTTCAACTCCTTAGGTGCCATTCGGTAAGGAGTAATGGACACTGGAGTTGTATTTTCATACAGCTCAATTCCAAACTCCACCTCTCGGTTAGGAGGCAAACCAGGTAACTCCTCCGGAAACACACCAGGAAACTCTCGCACAGTCCTGATATCTTGAACTCGCAACTCCTTAGAACTAGGATTCATCACAAAGGCTAGGTAAGCCTCACAACCTTGCCTCAGCATCCGGCTTGCTTCCAATGTAGACACCATATTGGCAAGAAACTTCACATTCTCACCAACCACCACTACCTCATAATCATCTGCAAGCTTCAACGAAACTCGCTTGTTCTCAAAATCGACCACAGCTTGATGTTCAACAAGCCAATCCATACCAAGGATTACATCAAAACCATAGAATGGCAATTCCATGAGATAAACAAGAGAAACATGGTTTTGCACTACCAAAGGACATCTTCTATACAACTTCTGTGTCACAACGGTCTCACCAAAAGAACTAGTTACACGCATACCAACATCCAAAGACTCAACAGGTAAACCAAGCAATTGAGCATGTTCATGCAATATGTATGAGTGTGTAGATCCAGAATCAATCAAGGAAAGTAATGACATGGATTGCAAAGTAAAGGTACCTGCGATCACATCCGTTTCATTTCACCCCTCTCGCTGAGCATACACTCGAGCCTGGCCACCACCCTCAGGTTGGACAGCCACCACATGTGCCACGTTCCTCCCACCATCGTCTCTGCGCTGGAAGTTACCACGGCTGCGCCCACGACCTCTCTGTGGTGCAACAACCCCAGGAGCACGTCCCTGACCACCACCGGCCAACAAAGGACACTCCCTCCTCATGTGGTCTACCGAACCACAATTCCAGCACGAATTACCAGTCACTACAATAGGAGCCTGAACCTCCGTCGCTGCTCGAGGACAATCACGCCTCAAATGGCCACGCGATCCACACGTCCAGCACGTGTTCTGATCAGCTCTCATCATGTCTCCCTGAACAGGCGCACCATGCCCTCCATTACCACGCCTAGCAGAAGACTGATACCTCTTATCTCGTCCTCTCTTGTTCCGTCCACCACCGGAACTATACTCAGCAGCTCTTTTGCCCGAGCCAGAACCAACACCTCTAGAAGACAAACCCAGGTTCTGCTCAATGTCCTTTGCCCTACTCACCAGCACATCAAAATTTGTGTACTCAGCTGCAAGCATAAAGTTCTTCACGTCCGTCACCAACCCATATCAGAAACGCTCACACCTCTCCCGCTCATCAGGGATAAGCTCAGGTGCGTACTGACTAAGACGGACAAACTGGATCTCATACTCAGCCACCGTCATGCTTCCTTGCACAAGAGACATGAATTCTCTTTTCTTCTCATCCAGGTATCGCACACCTAGATACTTTCGCTTGAACGCGTTCAGAAAGAACGTCCAAGTCACATCAACTTCCTCCATTTCGGAGACAGTGGTCGTCCACCAAGTATACGCATCATCATGTAACAGCGATACTACACAACCTAACTTCTGCACATCATTGCAGTTCATTTGTCCCAAAATTCTCTTGGTACTTTCCAACCAAGATTCAGAACCTTCAGGAGAAAAACCTCTGAACTCAGTCCCTCCCAGACTGCGAAGACGTTCCAAAGGTAATCTCACGTTAGCATCACCCTGATGCACAGCTCCATGAGCTCCAGCTACTGCTGCCTGAAAGGCTCCAGCAATAGCCTGTATTAAAACAGTCATGTCAGGAGCAGCTTGCCCCTGCACACCATCAGGTCCAGCTACCCCAACACCAGCACCAACACCCCCAGTAGCAGCACCACCACCGAGCGTTCCACCACTAGGAGGAGGAGGTAAATCCACAACATTATCGACATTCTCCTCATTCCCATCATGAGCCATAGCTCTCGTATTCATCCTCGTTTCTCTACGAGGCCCCATTTACAAGAAAAACAATGCACTGACACAAATGCATTAAACACAATTCGGCTCAACAAGGTAAGTAATCCAAGCACTCAAGCTCATTTTTCTAAACAATTCCTTTCATTAGTTTTGATATGGCAATGGGTTCCTCTAACATGCTTCAACATAGCATACATCACAATTGCATCATACTTTACAATTTACACATCATACTTTCATTTAAAAAGGCACATCATGCAAACACACATACATCACACACATAACCATTCCCATTTACACGAGAACTCAGCTCTGATACCACCAAATGTAACCCCCTTAGCCCGGCCTAGACGGTTGACCCGAACTACAAAGGTTACACGGGGAAAACCAAAGTCAACCCGAAAGTCAACCTTGATTAACGACCCTTTTATTCCTTTTAAAACTTTTCTAGATGCATATTAACCCTAAGCGTACTCTTGAGAAACACATACGTGAAAAGCACAGCGATTAAACTATAATAAGGGACTCAATTGCACAAATCACAATATTAGGGACCAAAATGTAAATTCTGGAAATTTGAAGGTCTTAACTGATTTTAAGGTTACCAACATTAAATTAGTCATATTACATGCTACCCTGTCAAATTTCACCTTAATCGGACATCTAGAACTCATGCAATTGCAAATACAAATTCCAGGACTAAAACGTAAAGCTTACAAACCTCAAAACCATTCAAATCAGTGCCCAATAGTCACCTGTTTCGAAACGGTGTTGACCGTACCGAAACGCGGGTTCGTTTCGAGACCTGTTTTGAAACAGGGCCTTCCAGTGGCCAAACCGTTTCGATACGGTCACCAGCCGTTCCAAAACACCAAGGCCATTACAGGCCCCCGTTTCGAAACGCCAACGACCGTTCCGATACGGTCTGCCCAGAAGCTGCAAAATTTGCTGGTTTAACATGCATTTAACCACTCTAAAACATCCTAACGACTTCCTAATCATGCCAACAAGTCATCATGCATATAAGGTACATGTTTGCAACATCAAAACTCATTCATGGCATCAATCAAGGAAATCCACAAGTCTATAGGCATGCATCCTAATATCCAAAACCAACCAACCATCAAAACACCAAAACAAGCATCTAAATGGCCATTTACAAATCCAAATCATCAAAGGCATCATGCCACAATTAGGGAGTCCAAAACATCTCCCAAAACACAACCTAGGTTCCCATTGCCAAAATATCAAAAACTAATAGTGTTGTGAAAACATCACCATACATGAGCTTAGCTTTCCCTTGGATTCTTAGCCTCCTTGTTGCCCTCAAATACTTCAATTATCTGCATTATTGGTTCAAGAGAGAGAGCGTAAGCACAATTTCTTAGTGAGACATGCTCTAAAGAAACAACACAATAATGTTTTTTATAAAACACTTTTAACAAAGCTTTCATCACATAAACATCATTATTCATGCAACCTTGCATACAAAACAAGCATCTCATGCTTCAATAAAATCAACATGTCATATTGGCTTTCAAGTGATAATCCATAACCATTTACATCACAAAACACAATCGGATACGCGGATTACAAGCGTTGTCCCACACGCTTCATACACACTACCGAACACACAAGGTGGAGTTTACCGGTACAATCACAACCCCTCAACACCCGTGATGGAGTTTAACGGTACAATCACAACCCCTCAACATCACTCATCGGTAGTTGTATAACATCACTAACGAGAACACGGGACACACAATACAAGATCCACACATGGACTTTTAACCACCATTGTGATCTTACCTTTGTCTTTAGTGTACTTGGATGGAGTTTACGGTACAATCTCAACCCCTCAACATCCAAGTCGACTTTATTCACGATGCACCCAATCCTATAGCCGGCTAACTATATCCGATTCAAGTACTTTAAAACCACACATCACTTGCCAATATACATCATTTATCATCAACAATTCACTGTTTTAAAGCATTTAATCAAGCCATTTAACAACATGCATCACTATGCATCAAATCCACATTTTCAACATATCAAACCAAGGATCTCTTACCTTGAGCATCCTTCAACATATGGCTTTCAAAACCAGCATTAACCATGCTAAATCATGCTTTCAAAACAGAATTTAAACATGCAATTTAACAACAAATGCATCGAACCACTCCATGGCTCATACAAGAGAGTTTTTCCGAAAACTTACTCTTGAGCTTAGTTAAGTTGCTTAGACTTAAACTAAGCTCCCAAAACCTTCAAACATTGGTTTCAAAGCTGAAAACCCAACTTCACTCACCAATTCCGTTTCGTAAGCTTGCCGAAACGCTGATCAAGCCTCCGGATCAACACCACAAGTATCCGAAGATGTCTCCTCTGTTTTAAACACATCAAAGCATAGGATTAATGCATCATCATGCATTAAAATCTTCAGCCATTACACCTAAACTCGCTGCTCTAACCAATTCTAACATTTCGGCTACCAAACACAACCGAAATCACCTCCAAACTCTTCCAAAACATAACCCAGCCAAGATCCATCACTTCTAACCATTTCTAAACATCAATTAACATCCAAAATGAACCTAAACTCGTCCTTATACCTCCATCTATAACAGAACACCAAGATCACCCCAAAAACCACCATTTTTATAAGCAAACACTTAGGAAATTCAACCTATTCGGGATTGCATTGATAAAACCTCATTTACACATCATTAGACATCCAAAATACATTTAATAATCATCTCAAAACAGAGCCCAAACCATCACCACGAAATTCTTCAAGATTTCCTCCAAATCTTGAGTTTTAAGCCAAAATCAAGTTCATATCATTAAAACCTTTTGTAAAACTTAATTTAAGGATTGATAACTTGTGAATTTCAGTAAAGAACTGAGTATTTAGAGGAGAAGAACAACCTTACCTCTAAATGTAGATTTCTCCTTGATTAGAGACAATTTTCTTAAAAATCCAATGAGCAAATCAAAAGAATTTGATGTAGAAAGGATTAGGAATTAATTGTTGATTGAATCCTCATCAATTGAATTGAAAACCAATGGAAAAGATGCTGGAGAAAAGTGTTTGGATGAGGGAATTTTGAGAGAAAATGAGATGAGAAAGTTTTAAGAAAAGTTAGTTATGAAAATCTAAAAATTGGTTTTCTCCTTTTCATTTAATTAATTAAACATTAATTAAATCATTTAAATCCAAGAAAAATCTGGAGAAATCATTCTTGGGTAAATTAGCTCCCTAAAGATTCAAAGTTTCAATCCTTACAAAACAGTCACCACTGAACTTTTCAAAAATCGCATTTTAGTCACTATTTCAAAATGTTGCACTTCCAAACCTTATTTTGTAAAATTGATTTCACCACTCTCTTATATATATTAAAAGAGGATTTTTAAATATTTTTTCATATTTTTAAAGCATCCCGAACTAGGCTTTCCCTAAAACCTCATTTTATATTCGAACCGCAAACAGACCGGTCCGGTTCAGACCCTAAACTTCTAAGCCCAAAATTGGGGTGTTACAAAATTTGTATACCCATTTGTATAAATCAAACCTTTGCGAACGATTATAGTTTGTGTCACGTTGACACATTCGACTCCAATTTTCTTCTGAACCGGGGTGAGGGTGTTATAAATTTCATCAATAGCATCTCCTGTAACAATGATGTTATCCACATAAACAATCACAATGGCCCCTTTTTCATGTGGGAGTTGCTTTAATGAACAAAGTGTGATCAGACTGGCATTGTTTAAAGCCATAGTTTATGATGACTTTTGTAAATCTGTTTAACCAGGTCCTTGGTAACTGTTTTAAACCATATAAGGACCTTTCCAACTTGCAAACTTTATGAATTACCCTTTTTTTCAAACCAGGATGAATTCGAATGTACTCTTCCTCTTCAAGAGTTTCCATTCAAGAAAGCATTCTTGATGTCTAATTGGTGAAGAATTGAATCATTGTTAAGAACTAGGAAAAAAACAGTACCCTAACTGTATTTAGCTTCGCAACTGGGGCAAATGTTTCTTGGTAGTCTATCCTATAGGATTGGGAGAACCCCTTAGATATTAGCCTTGCTTTAAGCCTCTCCACAGATTCGTCTGAGTTATACTTCACAAAAAAAACCACTTGCAACCTACTGGTTTCTTCCCTCATGGAAAATCAACCAACTTTCATGTTCCATTTCTTTCCAGTGCATTTATTTCATCTTCAACAGCCTTTTTCCCTTTCGTATCCTCCAAGGCATATTCCACTATTTTAGGAATTGCAGTGCTGTCAAGGCTAGCAGTAAAAGCTTTGAATGAGGGCTTTAAATTTCCATATGCTAAAAACCTTTGAATGGGATGGTTTGTGTATTTCCTAACACCCTTTTTCTAAGCAATAGGAAAAGTCAAAATCATCAATAATAGGAATTTCATCTTGAAACAATTCCTTACCTTTCAAGGTTTATGAGGCACTTGGACCAAGGACTAGTTCTTGATTGTCTCCAGGCTGTGTGATCGTCTCTTTATTAGGATTTCTCCTCCTTTTGCAGACACTAAGTTGTTTTCTTTCAAGTTGCATAGGCTGGTCTTTATGAGGAGTAAAGGGTCCAAGTTATGAGTGGAAATTTCAGGGACAAATTTAGTAGGCAAGTTTTGAAAGTATGTAAGAATTGGTTCAGAGGTAGGAGATGCAGGCGAGGATGCTGGAACGTCTTGAAAAGTATGAAAAATGTCAAGAACATGGTCAGTAGTAAATGGTGAATTTTCAGCTGGTAAAATCTAAGATTCAATAACTTTTTCACCTTGAATTTTAGTGTTGGCATAAAAGGGTTTGTTTTCAAAGAAAGTCACATCCATGGAGGTGTAGGTTCTCTTTGTAGAGGGTGAGTAACATTTGTAGCCTTTCTTAGTCGGTAAATATTTTAAAAAATACACCTAATGGCTCTAGGATCAAATTTAGACCAAGAAGGGGAATTTTTATGGACAAAAAATAGTGGTGCCAAAATCCTTAACTGGGATGCTAGAAGCAAGAGGCTAGAAGTTTGGAAAAACTTGA
Source organism: Hibiscus trionum (assembly GCA_030270665.1). NCBI lineage: Eukaryota > Viridiplantae > Streptophyta > Magnoliopsida > Malvales > Malvaceae > Hibiscus > Hibiscus trionum. The sequence goes on along the minus strand of BSYR01000064.1, from coordinate 6,519,575 downwards.
AGAAATAAGTTCCTGGGAGACTTGAAGTTGTTGAATTTACTGGGCAATCTGTTAATGAGAAAAGTTGCAGTTAACACAGCTTCCCCCAATAAAAATTAGGAATATTTGTAGAAAATAACAAGGACTTAGAAACTTCCAGTAAATGCCTATTTTTTCTCTCACCAATCTCATTTTATTTGAGAAAGTCAACATAATAAGTTATATGAATTGCCCCTTTATCTTTTAGGTTTTGCTCGAGAGTCTTGGTAAAATATTGACTCTCATTATCACTATGAAGGGCCTAATTTTTTCTCTAAAATTTAGTTTCCACTAGATTATAATATTTTTAAATACCCTTTTCATTTCTGACTTTTCCCTCAGTAGGAATGTCCATATAAGCCAAGTATAGTCATCTATAAAAGTTATAAACCATCTCGAACCATCAATGTTCATCACCCGAGAAGGGCCTCAAATGTCAGTGTGTATAGTTACAAAAGGTTGAGAGGTTTTAACATGGGATGGAGGATAACTGGCTTTATTTTGTATTGCAAGAGAGTAAATATCACAGGTAAAGAAATCATGATTTTTATTAGAAAATAAATGAGGTAACATTCTTGACAAATATTGAAAGTTTGAGTGACCTAATGTATAATGCCACAGTAAAGCATCTTTACAAAAATAAAAAACTGTGAAACAAGAACATCAATTTGAAACTGCTTGTCTATTTGGAGAAGTCTGCCCTTAGAGAATGTAGAGGCCACCACACAGCCTAGCACTACTAATCACCTTTCCCGAGTCCAAATTGAATGTACAAACATGTGAAGAGAATTGGGTATTGTATTTCATATCACTTGAAAATTTACTAACTGAAATGAGATTGCAAGCCAATGAGACAAGTGATAAGGATCCTTCAGCAGTTTTGATCTAAAAAGGGACTAATAGAGGCTGGAATGCATGAAATAGGGTAGCATTTCCTATCATGTGGTCTGATGCAGCTGAGTCAATAATCCACTTTGAACCATTAGTCTTATTAGCTATTCTCACAAAAAATGAACTATCTTCAGTTGCTTTAGAAGCAAGGGTGGAGTCAAGAGAATGAGTCATCAGGTTAAGCAATCACTGTAAGTCATCTATTTGTTGTTTGCTAAAGCTAGGTCCAACAACCTCTGTAGATGTCATATTGGCAGAACCATCAGGTTGTTGTCTAAATCTTTGAGGCTTCCAATTTGCCAGTTTGCCATGCAATTTTGAGCAGTTTTCCTTTGTATGATCAGACCTTCTACGTGATCACACCATAACTTCTCTCTCCTTGGCTTGGTTTTGGAATGAGTGAGAAGTGCTGCAGTGTCAGACTAGACATGTTGTGGAAGCATCACACCCCTCCTACTCTCTTCTCGTCGAACTTCAGCAAAGGAATCTCGTAGGAAAAGTAGAGGTTTGATAGAGACGATCCTCCCTTTCACATCATCCAGATTGCTGTTGAGACCGTAAAGGAATTGAAACACTCTCGTGAGTTGTAATCTACTTGTATAATGTTGTATTTTCCGCTGTTGACAAGTTTTGATTCTCAAGGAGATCCAACTGGTTCCAGTATCTCACATTAGTATTGTAGTATTGTGTGACATTCATCTCATCTTGGCGAAGATCATTGATCCTGTAGCCTATCTCGAACAGTTCAACAACATTATCAGAACTGAAATATGTTTCCTTCACAGCATCCCAAATTTCCCTTGTTGTGTCATAGAGAAGATAATCAACTCCCATATCTAGGGTCATGGAAATGATGAGCCATGACATAATCACGCTATTTTTGCGAGCTCATTGAGGATAAAGTGGACCGGTAGTGTCTAGAATCGTCTATGGCCATGAGATGTAATCTGCCTTACCTCTCCCAACAATGTATAGTTTCACATTTTGGGATCATTGAAGGTAGTTATGGCCATTGAACTTGTGAGAAGTCATTTGGGAGGAGAAGGCATCTGCAACACCTTCGATACTAGGTTTGTTATCGAACCCAAAAGTTACTACTGTAGAAGAGGTTGTATCGCCAATTTGAAATAAAGGAAGGGATCGAAAAACCTAAATTGATACCATGTAGAATTGATGAGAACAATAAGAATTTGTCACTTGGTTTATGTTGAAAAAAATATATAATTTAAACTTTTCATGAATAGGTACAACTATTCATGAACATATGTTAATGAATGGATGCAACCATTCATCATGAATAGATGTAACCTTTGCATGATGAAAGGGTGCAAAATGAAGAGATGTAATTTTTTGAATAGCCACTAACAAGCCTATATAAAGGATTGTTAGTGATGGAACAAATTGTTATCAAGAGCTTGGTTCGATAGTTAAAAAAAAGAGAAGAAGATGGCCAACAATGGTATGTTTCCATTTCAAACTCCTCGTCTTACAAAAGACAACTATGAAAATTGGTGTCTCCGTATGAAGGCTTTACTTGGGGCACAAGATGCTTGGGAGATCACTCACAAGGGTTATGAGTCTCCTCAAAACGAAGTGTCGTTGTCACGACAAGAAAATGAGGCTTTGGCGAAAACAAGGATGAAAGATCAACATGCTCTCACCTTCATTCACCAATGTTTGGATGATTCGATGTTTGCAAAAGTGGCAAATGCCAACACCGCAAAGGAAGCATGGGAGATTTTGCAAAATTCTCTCCAAGGAGTTGACAAAGTGAAGAAGGTTCGACTCCAAGTATTACGAGGTGAGTTTGAAACCTTGCGGATGAAGGAATCCGAGTCCATTTCGGATTATTACTCAAGGGTGATGACTATTGTTAATCAAATGAAGAGATGGAGAAACCATAGAAGATGTTCGTGTGATTGAAAAGATCCTTCGTTCTTTGACTCCAAAGTTTGATTATGTGGTTTGTGTCATTGAGTCAAAATATTTAGACTCTATGACTATTGAAAATGTTATGGGTGATTTGCAAGCTCAAGAAGATAAATTAAATAGAAGACAAGAAGAGTCCATTGAACAAGCCCTCAAAGCCAAGGTATTTTTGAAAAATAATCGAGAAGAAAAGAATAAAAAAGGATGAGGACGTGGACGAGGTCGAGGTTATGGCCAACGAGGATGTGGAAGAAGTGATCGTGAAGATCGTACATCATCAAGAAACCGAGGAAGATCAAGAGGAAGAGGAAGATTTAATTATCAAAGACCGGATGAAAAGAAGCATGACAAGTCCAATATTGAATGTTATAATTGTCAGAAATTTGGTCATTTTTCTTGGGAATGCCAAAATGAAAGTAGAAATGAGGAGAGAGTCAATCTCATTGAAGATCAACAAGATACTGAAGAGCCAACCTTGTTGCTAGCACTGAAGAATGAGGAGAAGAATGATGCAACCACATGGTACCTTGACAATGGAGCAAGCAATCACATGTGTGGAGATAAAGAGGCATTTGTGGAACTTGGTGAGAAAGTTAAAGGCAATGTTTCATTTTGAGACTCCTCGAAAGTCCAAAGTCAAGGGAAAGGTACAATATTAATTTCTCTAAAGGATGGGAGCCATAGCCTTATTACTGAGGGTTTATTATGTGCCTAAGCTAAGAAGTAATATTTTGAGTTTGGGACAACTCCTTGAAAAGGGTTATGAAATTTATATGAAAGATTGTTGTCTTTGGCTAAGAGATCAATGTGGAAACTTGGTGGCTAAAGTATCAATGTCGAAGAATAGAATGTTCATGTTAAATCTCAAGACGATTGGTGCAAAGTGCTTGAAGGCTAGCATGGAAAATGAAGCTTGGTGTTGGCACATGAGATTTGGTCACTTGAATTTTGGAGCCCTCAAAATGCTTGGAGAAAAAAAGATGGTAAATGGAATTCCAACCATTAGTCACCCTAACCAATTGTGTGAAGCGTGTCTTCTAGGCAAGCATGCAAGGTCAAGTTTTCAAAAAGAAGCAACATCAAGAGCGACCGAGCCCCTTCAACTTATTCATACTGGTGTATGTGGACCCATCAAGCCGTTATCATTTGGTAAAAGCAGATACTTCTTACTTTTTATTGATGATTACAGTAGGAAGACTTGGGTGTACTTCTTGAAGCAGAAATCTGAAGCATTCGTTGCTTTTAAAATTTTTAAAGCACTCATTGAAAAAGAAAGTGGCTACGAGATAAAATCTCTAAGGTCCGACAGAGGATGCGAATTTACTTCTAATGAATTCAATGCTTTTTGTGAAGTAAATGGAATTCATCGTCCTTTGACAGTGCCCAGATCCCCACAACAAAATGGCGTTGCAGAACGAAAAAATAGGACCATTTTGAACATGGCAAGAAGTATGTTGAAGGCAAAGAATATGCCCAGGGAATTTTGGGCCGAAGTTGTTTCATCTGCAGTTTATCTATACAATCGCTCACCAACAAAGAATGTGGATAATATAACTCCTCAAGAAGCTTGGAGCGGAAGAAAGTCAAGTGTAAGACATATTCGGGTGTTTGGAAGCATTGCCTATGCACATGTACCTGACCAAGGTAGATTAAAGCTTGATGATCGGAGTTCTAAATATGTTTTCATTGGCTATGATTCAAACTCCAAAGGCTACAAGTTGTACAATCCAAGCAATGGAAGGATTATCATAAGTCGTGATGTTGAGTTCGATGAACAAGCAAGTTGGAATTGGGAAGCACAAGAAGAACAATCTTATGATTTCTTTCCATACTTTGTGGAAGAACAAGATGTGACTCCAACACAAGTAATGAACCATCTGCCAGACATGACTCCTCAACAAGACATGACTCCTCCCCATTCACCTGCTCCGGTCCATGAAAGTTTTGAAGAAAGGTCTAGCTCTGGAGAAAGCTCAAGTGAAACGCCACATAAATTTAGAAGTGTCGAAGATTTATACTGCTCCACTGAAGCTATCAATAACTTATTTTGTCTATTTGTAGATAACAAGCCACTTAACTTCGGTGATGTAGTGAAAGATGAGAGTTGGAGACTAGCCATGGATGAAGAAATAAAATCAATTGAGAAGAACAACACTTGGGAGCTATCAGAACTTCCAAAAGGACATGAAGCTATTGGGGTCAAGTGGATTTTCAAGAAAAAGAAGAATGTAAGAGGAGAAGTGGTGAGATACAAAGCAAGACTTGTTGTTAAAGGCTATAAGCAGAAGCATGTGATCGATTATGATGAAGTCTTTGCACCAGTTGCTCGAATTGAAACTATTCGATTGATTATTTCTCTAGCGGCTCAAAAGAAGTGGAAAATCCATCAACTTGATGTGAAATCAGCATTTCTTAATGGTTTCTTAGAAGAGGAAGTTTACATTGAACAACCCATTGGATACAAAGTCAAAGGGCAAGAAAATAAATGTCTAAGGTTGAAAAAGGCATTATATGGATTGAAGCAAGCACCTCGTGCATGGTACAGCCGCATCGACAAGTATTTTCAAGATAAAGGTTTTGATCGTTGCCTACATGAACATGTACTTTATATTAAAGTGAAAGATGGTGGAGATATCTTGATAGTTTGTCTGTACGTGGATGATTTGATTTTTACAAGCAACAATCACAACCTAATTGAAGAATTCAAGAAGGATATGTCACTTGTTTTCGAGATGACTGATGTGGGTCTAATGTGTTATTATTTGGGCCTAGAAGTGGAACAATCTGAGGATGGAATATTCATATCACAAAAGGGCTATGCAAAAGAAGTGTTGAAGAAATTCAAAATGCTCGATTGCAATCCTGTTAATACTCCAATGGAACGCAGAGTAAAGTTGTCAAAGTTCAATGATGAAATAAAGGAAGATTCAACACTCTTCAAAAGTCTTGTGGGAAGTTTGAGATACTTGACTTGTACAAGACTTGATATCCTATTTGCAGTTGGTGTAGTAAGTCGCTACATAGAAGCTCGTACATCAACTCACATGAAGGCTGCTAAAAGAATTCTTCGTTACTTAAAGGGTACTATTGACTTTGGGCTATTCTACTCCTCTTCTCATGACTTTCAACTCATGGGATTTTGTGATAGTGATTTTGCCGGCGACATAGATGATAGAAAAAGCACCTCTGGATTTGTGTTTTTCTTGGGAGATTGTTGCATCTCTTGGAGTTCACAAAAGCAACCCATTGTGACTCTTTCCACATGTGAGGCAGAATATGTAGCAGCAACTTCTTGTACGTGTCATGCTATTTGGCTTAAAAGATTAGTTAAAGAACTTCACTTGCCACAAGAAGAGCCTACTAAAATTTGCATTGATAATAAGTCTGCACAAGCACTTGCCAAGAATCCGGTGTTTCATGATCGAAGTAAACATATTGACACCCGATATCATTTTATTAGAGATCATATTGCCAAGAAGGAAGTGGAGCTCAAGTTTGTAAAGACTCAAGATCAAGTTGCAGACATTTTCACAAAACCTCTCAAGTTTGAAGATTTTCGAAGAATGTGTGAAAGTCTTGGTGTGATCAAGAAAAGTTAAAATTAAGAGGGAGTGTTGAAAAAATATATAATTTAAACTTTTCATGAATAGGTACAACTATTCATGAACATATGTTACTGAATGGATGCAACCATTCATTATGAATAGATGTAACCTTTGCATGATGAAAGGGTGTAAAATGAAGAGATGTAATTTTTTGAATAGCCACTAACAAGCCTATATAAAGGATTGTTAGTGATGGAACAAACAATTACAATTTTGTATTCTTGTAATAACATTCTTACTTCTCTTCCTCTCTAAAAGTCTTACAATTTCTTCCACCTATTTCTAACAGTTTATTGATAAACAATATGGGAATATATATACAGCCAAAATTTGTATACTAGGTAACTAAATATCCTACAATAAATACAGTATATTTAGTCCTAAAAATTAGCCTACAGATATGTAACAAGCTATAATTAACGTATACAAACTTTAAGACCCAATCTACAATTACTATAATTGCAACTCACATAATACATTCCTAATAACACGATATTACCCACACACAGTACGTGATATTGTGTCGTGTAATAATGGGAAAGACAAAGCTTCTTTACCTAGGAAGCGGACAATGTCTTCCTAGCAGTGAGGATGTTGATAGTGGAGTGGATGATCTTCAGCATCCAAAATATTATATTACCTGGAACATGAACATCAACACCCATATTTATCCTGAATATATTGTTATTTTCAAGCTCTCATCCAATGCTAAAAGTGATATATGCATTCTTCCTTTCTTTCATCTAACATCAAATTGGAAGCTATTCTCAACTCATAGAACATGACAATTAATTTTGATGATCGGAAATCAAGTAAATAACACTCAATTATGAAATCTCCTTTTCAACCTTGATGCTAGGTTCATTTGCCTACTTGTTCGTCATGCAACAATGTGTAATAGGGCTTTTGGACTTTAGTCCATTGGATAAGAAACCGGTTTATATGTTTCAAATGGCTTTTGTTTTCGGCCTTAAGAAAATATGAGATATTGGATACCTGTTATGAGGTCCAGAGCGGGTGACCCATTTTCGAAAATTCTGCAATGTAACGAAGAAAGAAGAAAACTTTTGTTTTTGGATAGGGAACACCACACTTTTTGTAAGCACAGCTTTACAGATTTCCCTTTGTTGCTTCATTGTAAATTGTAAAGAAGAATGCCCCCCACCAAAAAAATAATAATCAAATTCATATTAGAGAGCTTTTGTTGTACCTTTTCGGGTTTAAAATTCGAACCGTGTAATCTTTGCATAAATATCCAAATTTACTCCTTTGACACTAGAAAAAAAAATTCTATAAAAACCATAGACCAAAAGAATCAAGCAGCTAGGGATAATGGTCTATTTTAATGAAACAAAAAAAGAGAGAAGAAATGTGGGTGAGAGAGAGTGGTCCAGTTGTGGGGAGAGTGAATTAGAGGGTTTAGTGGTTGTGTCCTCCGTAAGAACCACCGGAAGATAAAATGTTTAAGCATATGTCACATCATGCCATCACCTTGCATTAAAACCTCCTAATTATCAATGAATCATTCATTTCAAACTTTCAAACTTTCTGACATCTTCACTTCCCCTTCCCTTATCACTTCACATCCCCCAAGTCTTTCTCCCATCATCGAATTCAACCCATCTAGAATTAAAATTTTCAATAAATATTTAAAACCGTACGTATAAAATAAAAGGGGATGTATATAGATGACATGAAAGTTTTTAGGTTTTGTTGGATTATCGTACAATTAATGCAATGAAGATATATATAATGCTAAGAAAAAGGAAGTTGATTAATGGTTTTTATCAAGCAATTTCAGGGCTTAACTATGACTAATCCGGATCAACCAGCGTACGATACCTGACTTTGGTGAATAAGTCTCCCAATAGAGATTTTTTGCATACTCAACGCCTTGAACTCAAGATTTACTTAAGCGAAACCAAACTGCTTAGTGCTTACCAGTTGGACCAACTCATGTTGGTGGTTGGTGTGCCCTTCACTGCCTAATTAATCTCTCATGTTTTTTAATATTATTTTGGTGTCAGCAATGCATGGAATTATATCTTCAAACAGGCTTTTCATTGATTTAAAACGTTGTAATTTAAAATGAAAAACAACCAAATATCAACATTTATAACATGAAAAATTGCTTTTGAAATATTTTATAAAAAAAAAATCATATTCTTTGCTCTTTCTTGTTCCTTCTCTCTCTATGTATATACGTTAGGGCAATGTCAAAGTGGCACACAGTAGTAATAGCCCGTCTTGTGTGCCGGGCAGAGAAGGTGTGGTCGCCATCGCTTTGCCCGTCCTGCCCGTACTAGATAGCCGAAGCAAAGGACAAAGCTTTGGTTTTTTCTTTGGTTCTTTTAGGGAGAAAAACAAGGTGCTGAAAAGAACCATAAAATCGGATGGCTAGCACCCTCTGTAGTCGACCACATCAAACAAACTGGATTCTGACACGTGTGGAGGGAGAATGGATGAACGAATGATAGTGTAATGATGATAAAATTGTTAAGTTGACATTCTGCGGACTGTATATCTGTGAATATATTTGCATATTGACAGTGGTGGTGCAGTGCAGTTGTGATTTTATTAATGAAATGAATGAATTTTACTGACCCCAAAAGCAACCCCCTCCATGGGTACGGCCTCTATGCCCTAGCTTAAGGCTTTTAACCCTTATTTATGCTTTTAGGTGGGCAGGTGAGTCAGCGAGTCTACTTTTCTTTTTTGAACCATTTAAACCCTCACCATTTTGAATCCAGTTCTTGTTTAGGGCTATGCTATACTCAATAATACTAGGGCAAATGTGATGTTTTGGTTAAAGAAAGAATATGAGAATTAATGTTACAAATTCAAACTCCAAAACAATAAAAAAAGAGTTGAAGGGGCAAAGGTCAGGGATTCACAGGCACAGCACACGCCTGCATATGTGACTTTGGAAAGCAAAGGCCGACAAATTTCTTGGTTTGAAGTGATAAACTTGTTGTTACGAAATGAATATATTGATTATATAATGTGAAGGAAGCAAGTGGGTATTCAGTTACCTGTCCATGCAAAAAGCAAAAAAGCCAAATCCCATGCTAAGGCAGGTACGTATTGGACTACACCACACAGCTTTCGCTGCTTCCTTTTTTTCTTTGCTGCTGCTACGCTGACAGCACTGTCAGCGAGACGTCAATCATAAATCAATGGATTGCTATATGATTTTGCTTCAACTCTCTCTCTCCTCTTCTTGTTGGGACCGTATGTTTTTTACCGTATCCGCTTCCCGATAAATAAATCGTGTGGACCCAAAGTCTTGACACGTGTGACTAAATACTTTAAATTATTACTATTATTATTATTACATGCCTTTTGTTGCTTCATTGAAGGAGAAGATGAAGATGGAAGAATGATGCCTTTGGCTCCCGCGAGATTCTCGCCTTATTATGCGTTGTGTTGTAAGGAAACAACAAAAACAAACCAATTACAAGAGTAAAAATCTTCTGCCCCTTAACCATGCCTCCTTCTATGCCCCTGCCTAAAAATACTTAAAAATTAAATCTTACCTCATAATCTTAATTTTCATATCTTAAACTCTAAACTCTAAACCCTAAAAAAATACACCCTACCCCTAATTCCCTACACCCTAACCCTAAGCCCCAACCTTAAACCTCAAACCCTAAATCTTAAACCCACTATTTTAAAGTGTGGGCACAAATGGGGGCATACTTTGGGGCAGATGATTTTCATCCCAATTACAATACCTTTGTTGTGAGATTTTGTTCCTTTCCTATTTTTATATAGTTTTCCTATTTTTCATCTTTTGTCTTTTCTTTTCCATTAATATTTATCTCATGAAAATGGAAACCTCATATTTTTAATCAATACGATAATACATACCGTTTTAGTGTATTAAAAAATTATCTATGAAGTCTTTCTTGATACAATTAGGTACTATCGTTCATAAAGACCCGAACTAATATATCGTACCAAAAATTTGAAAGTCGGACTAAACGGTAGATAATTAATCTGGAAAACTTTGGTCAAACCGATACGGTAATCGGACCGATACATTTCGTGATTAAATGAGATTTTTATAATTACGATTTTTTTAGTGAAACGGTTAATCGAAAAAACTGTTTCGAAAAATATGTATATAATTTATAATATTAGATGTAAAATGGTAAAATTCGGCCAAGCCTTCATTATTTTATTGTTAGCTTTCTATTATAAATATTAAAGACTTTATTTAAATTTTTTGCATTGATATTTGTAAGCTATTAAAATTAGTAATAATTAATAGATATATTGTTTATAATACTAGATGTAAAACAGTTCATGGTTAACTGAGTAACCATACCAAATAAATCGGTTAACCGCATAGACGATAACTGGTTTTAACGGAACAATTACAGTTCATCAAAATGTCGAACTGAGACTTTCGATAACCATACCGACAAGTCGTTCTAATACGGTTAACCGCCCATGAACACTCTAAAAACTAGTGAGATTTTTTTACCCAAGCACAACGAGCTCTAATCTGACCCAATTTTATAGTGTCATTTTTTAATTTGGGTTCGGGTGAATTTTGCGAAGGATAAAGTCGAGGTTGTGATAGAATTGGGTTTAAGGTGAAAATATTCAACATGGGGCAATTAATATATGGAAAATACTTTGATACACAAGCTTGTGTAAATTTTAGTTTATACAAGCCTTTTAATTTTAGGCTTTAGGGGTTTAGGTTAGGATTTAAGGTTTAGGGGTTTATGTTGTAGGGTTTAGAATTTAGGATTTAATGTTAAAATTTAAAGTTTAGGATATAAGGTTTAGAGTTAGGATTTAGGGTGTTAGAGTTAGGGATTTGGGTTTTAGATTTTACAGTTCAAATATGAAGGATTGTGTAAATTTTTTTACACAACTTGTGTATCAAATATATAACCCTTAATATGTTGTGAATAAAGTAAAGAGCAAGAAAAAAATAGATGAAAAAGAACAAGATAAGAGATAGATAGAGAGAGAGAGAGAGAGACTTGTATTATATTCTCAAAGTATGGTTGTTGTAAAGTGCTCATAAATCTTATATTTTGTATGTATTCCATCTTATATTATTGCTATTCTTAAGTGCATTTTAGGCATATTTAGGTGCATGCATGCATTTTTTACTGTGTTCATTGCTTTGCCTCGTTTTTGTTGAATATCATTGATTTGGTGAGAAAAGATACTATTTAGTTTAGTTTTAGTTTCAGATGCTAGAAGCTGTTAGGAGGAGGAGAAATCAGAGGAGCTAATGCTGAGGCAGCAGACCAAGGAGCTGTATTGAAGCAGTTCAACACAGAGAGAGATGATACCGAATTGCTGCCGTCGCCATATCTGCCGCGCAGGGCAGCAACTTGGGGAATTGATGAATTAGAGTGCGATTGGTAGAGCATAATTTTTTGAGTCCAATGAGCCCATCCACACAATTTACTGATGCCGAAAATAGAGGACAGAGCCGCCAATAGAGAAGATCAAGGTTTGCTTGTGGCACAAGGCAACGACAAGATGAGTCAAAATTCAAGTCAAAGAAGTCAGAATTAAAGAATACATTTAATGAAAAAGCTACTTTATCATGAAGAAGACTTCTACTCCAAGGAGGACTTAACCTAGGCCATGCCCTTTATATATCCGATCTTACTTTGTATTTGAGACATCTAGACATCTTGGAATAGCTTAGTTTCTCTTGTGTTTTCTTGCCGCCGCTATGTTCTAAATTCTCTAGGGTTTGGGTTGTGTTGTAAAGTAGTTGTGAGAACGATTGTTTAGGTTTAAGTTTGTTTTTGCAACAAATTCAAGGTTTGCTTATTTCATGTTCTTCATTGTTTTCAATTGAGTTCGAAAGATCGATTGTGAGCAATCCATTTGTTTGGCATCGAGAAAGTCAAACTCACGAAAGAAGTAAGCACAATCTCATCCATACCAGATGTTGATCAATCCAGCCTAGATATAGGTTAGGGTTTAAGATGGCTAAAAGAGGACGAACCAAAGGTTACTGTTCATTGCAAGATTCATGCCGACGGGTATTATATGCAACGGGCATCAACAATATTCTGACTTAGACATAAGCTGAATCATTATTGAAGCGTTTTGTCGAGCCTTGAAGGTCTGTCGAGTTTACCGTCGAGCCAATCGTCTGTTCCACCTGCCGAGGCAGCGAAAATGTCGAAGCACCAATCTGCCATCTTCCGCCAAGGCAACAAAGTCTGGAAGCGCAATTCAACTTAACCTATTCAACTCGGTTTCAAACTACGGAGCATCATAACTTGACACATTCCATCAATCTGATCTCTTCTCTTAATTACTTGTGTTTATTTACTTTTCTTTTAAACAAACTAAAATTTACTTGTGCATTTAATATTCTTTGTGCAGGGATTTACATTCGAATTAGATGTCCAATCCTCGTGGGAGATGATATCTTTTATATTAAAACTTGAAAATAGTGTGCACTTGCGCTCATATTTAGAGAACACCTAATCGCTTTACAAGTTTTTGGCGCCGTTGTTGGGGATTGACAATAGTAAATTCGTCTTTATTTTTCTACACTTTTATTTTATTGCATTTAATTTTAGTTTTTAATTTTCCTTTTTATTCGATTTTTTTACAGTTTTCTTGTCTAGTGTATGACCAGAGCCAACCCATCGACCGAAATCATTTTCATAGACGAGATCGAATGAAGAGCAAGAGAACTAAAGAAAGAAGCAAGAGAAGCCCTCGGAAAAGCTAAGGAAAAAGGAAAAGTAGAGGCGGCCATGCATAACGGACAAGACGACAACCCTGCCAACAATGCTCGAGATGGCATTAAGGGGCAGTAAAATCCGCCACCTAGGCAGCAGCCCCCATTTTAGCCCAGGCAGCAACATTATGTGCGAACCACTAGGGATTACTTGGAGCACAATTTCGGAGGATTTGTTCTAACTATGGCAGAGCCTGAAATTGAAGCAGACCACTTCGAGCTGAAACTAGTGATGTTCAGCATGATAAACTGTGAAACCAAAATTGATTTTGATATAACACATAAACTTAAGGACCAATTTGCAAAACAATAAATTTTTAAGTATTCTTTAAAGTCTCACTGTTGACAAGTATTTTAAACAAAATAATATCTAAAGACAAGTTCTTAAACATATAAAAATTCTCTAAGTCTTTTCCTATGTTTTCCAAGCCTAACTATGCAAAAACGCCCAGGCGTATCGATACCCTTAGGTGTATCGATACCCTCTTTTGCTACTGGAATTTTGATTTTCAAAACAAAGTATACAAGAACGCCCAGGCGTATCGATACCCTTTCGCGTATCGATGCCCTCTTTTGCCACTGGAATTTTAATAGACATATCGTACCGATACGCTTTGCAACCGTATCGATACGATATTCATCTGGGCAACTCTTTTCATGAAACCGTACCGATACGCTTTGCAACCGTATCGATACGATAAGCATATCTTTGAAAAATCTGAGCTTTTTTTTGACTGTTACTTGTCAGTTGGTTGGTTTCCCAATTTTTAAAAGACCGTTATACCGTACCGATACGCTTGGTAGGCGTATCGATACGCTTTTTATGAAAACTTGACTTGGGATTCCAATGAGCAAAACCCGTATCGATACGGCCATCCGTACCGATACGCCCCTTAAAATTGTACCGATACGCCTTCCATGCGTATCGATACGCTATGTTTTCAGGCACAACAGCTCTTTCCTCTTTGATGCAGGTATCGATACTCCCTTCCCGAGTACCGATACGGTAGGCTGCAGAGCTGCATTTAATGCGGGAAAATTGCTCCCAACGGCTCTATTGATGATCCCAACTACCCAAACGGCTAGAAATCAATGCAAGGGTATAAAAACAAGCTTCAATTGACCAAGCAACAACTATTGAACCTACAAGCAACATCAAAGCAAAAATCCAACCCTAGTGCTCTTCAAAGTCAAATTCTTGTACCCAACTCTAGTGATTTTTATTGTTATCTTGTATTGTGAGTTTGGGGAGTTTGAAATTGTATTTGGGTAAACATTTATCATTTGAGAGGAATTGTTTGAGTTTACCAAATCCTTATCTTTGTAAAAGTGAGTGGATTAAGCTTTGGGTAGAAAGCTTAATCAATTTGTAAGGTTACCTCCTCATCCAAGAAAAGGGGAAGAATTCAAGTAGTGAATTGGTTGAAAATCCTTAGTGGGAACTAAGGTAGTGGATGTAGAGTTCATTTGGAGAACTTGAACCACTCTAACCACTTGTGTCACTTTTATTTTTCACTCATACCTCCCACCAAATTTTTAATTGCCAATTCACCCCCTTTTGGCCATTTGCAATTGTGTGATCAACTCAACAATTGGTATCGGAGCTAAACTCATTGGAAGGATTACAACCCTCTTGAGTCGATTCTAGGAAAGTTTGATCAACAACTAGTTAAGCAATGACATCCACCGCCAATCGTCGTTGATCCACGCACCTTCCACCGTCACATAACGATCACCAATTCGTACCAAATCAGCCTTGAACCGCTTCGTATCCCAAATCACTACAACACCTCCAGATCTTCCCCTAGCTGGAGCATAAGCGAATTCGAACTCATCCGTTGGCCACAATCGACTTACCGTATCACCCAAAATTTCCTCTATTTTTGTTTCCTGTAAAATTAGCAATTCTCAACGATGTTGTCGAACCAAATTTTGCACTGCTCTCCTCTTCACACTCGAACCCAAACCCTTTATGTTCCACGAAAACATCCGTATCCCTATTTGCTATTGATTTTCCTCACGATTCGCAATTAGCCTTGCCAAATCCTGGACTATATGATCCTCGTTGCCAATTGCCTCCGCACCAATGTACTTCCCTAATGCTAATGTCTCCCTCGCCTCCTTAATTATCGATCTCTTCTGATTCTCAAAATCAGAATCTGAGAGGGATATGTTTGAAAAATCCTGTGAATCAGTCACCTTCTTTTTTGGCCGGCCTCTACCCCTCTTCACCAATTTTTTCTTTACTTCTATCCTCTTTTCAGGGGATAATTCATCTAATAAGAGTTCTGATAGGTTCCTCACCCTTCTAAGTTCCCCATTTTTTTCAACAACTATTGCCTTTCCAACTCTATCAATTTCCGATCTTATCACTTGCTGCCGTCGATGATCATCTACTCCCATCTCCACCGGTGTATCATGGATTTCCTCGCTCAAGGCTCTTGCATATTCATCTCCCACAATCTGTAATTGGTCCGTTGTATGGCGTGAGACCAACCCGATATCTTCATCCGCTACCCAGGAATTATCCTTAGTCGAAGCCTCCTTAAATTCCAACGCAACACCTTGATTGTCCTTCCATAATTCGTTATAGTGCATCACCATTTGAGTTTCCCCTGAAATTGAATCCGGCACAAATGTTTCCTCCTCCGTGTGTTCACTGTCACCTACACCATCGCAATTTAATTGCATCTCGCTCGAGTCACCAACATCGCCCGTCGATACGTCCCTAGACGCGTCCTCCATCCCGCAGCAACAATCACATTTGATGCCCAAAATTTCCTCTGACTCCATAACACGTACCCTGAATGATTGTTCCCCAACATTCAAGGTCAGCACCTCATCTATTATTTCCAAAAAATCTGTCTCAATTAGGAATCGACATCGTTCAAACGACGACGGCGCAATCGTATCCCCATCCAATTGTATGAATTCACCCCATAACTCAGCAATATTTCGGCAAGTACCTTCGGACCAAGCGTGTATAGGGATTCCACTAGCGGACAACCAAACTCTTCTATTCGGCAGTCCCAAAGTTGCATTCCACGACATCACATTTTCCAACCAATCTGAAAAAGCCTGATTTGCTAAAAGTCGCGATCGAGTATCGACGTTCTCAAACATCAACAAAATCATAGAACCCGCCACTCTCATAATCGAGAAACCGTCCAGCTTTGACCTCTGAAATTCCAACGCAAGGTCACGGATTTTGTATGGCGATTTACAAAATCCAACAACGCAACAACCAAGTATTTCCATTTTTTCGACATCCACCACGCCTTCCACAATTCTGTCATCTCTTTTTACATTTCTCTTCCCCTTGTTCTCGTCTAATTCATGCGCCGTTTCCGACATTTGCTTTGTGGAATTCACTTCCTTCGCAATTGATTTCTGTGAAATCGAATTCGATTGCTTCTCCATCGGTTTCTTTTTCCAATATTCTGATCTCGCCTCTCTTTTTGCATACGTAACCCTAATCCAAGACCCATACAATCTAAACCCGTTCAACCTCTCAATAACCCTGTCTGCATCCATTTTGGATCCCATTCGCACGAACCCAAACCTTTTCCCTTCCCTCGATTTCTTTTTGGGTATAAAGACATCCACTACTCTCCCATGTCTGTCAAACACTTGCCACACACCCTTCCAATGCAATTGTAGTGGGAGATTCATCACAAACAATGTCCATATCTGGTATTGAGATTGCTCTCGGGTCTGCTCCGATCGCCCACTCCTTCGATTCTGATCTGATCGCCCTCTCCCTTGGAAGGAATCCGATCGCCCCATTTTTTCCTGGAAAAGGAGTGCCGCTTAACGATCGAATTAATTAAGAGGATAAAAAAATATATCCGGACTCACATAATAAAGATAATTAATATGATAAATATATCAATAATATATAGTTAGTGGAATTTAGGTGGGAATACTTGGCTAACAGCCATTCCATGTGTCCATTACTAAGGGATGAACCGGCCAGATCATGTGTGTAAGGATAACACATGTGGTCATCCATCATTTTGCTTTCATCTTCATCTTTCCTTTACTCAAACGAACCAAAGAGAGAGCTGTGAGAGAAGAGAGAAACTTGGAGAAAATATTGAAAGGAAACTCATGCATGTGCTGGAAATTAAGCTAGGATTATCATAGGGTTCATGCATGTTCATAGGATTCATGTAAGTGTTCTTATTATACCCGATTATGCTTTGAGATTTTAATGTTGTTTTAATGTTTTCTGGGTTCATTGTTGCTGGAAATGTGTTTAGAATTGAGTTAATAAGTTGTTTGATAGTTGGGTTTAAGAAAATAGAGATGAATTTCTGGAAATTTAGTATGAACATGAACTTAGGTTGAATCTGCCCAGATTTGGGTTCATGCATTGCCCTGTTTTGTAATGAAAATTCGGATGGGTTAGAGTTCGAATTAGGAAAACCTTTGTAAATAAAAGTTGTAGAGCTGAATGAGTAATATAAGAAAATGTCCTCTTAGGTATGAAAACGTCATATGAAGTTGCTGGAAATTGAATTACAAAAAGACTGCTCAGAATTGAATGAATCTGGAAACTGCTTAGGTTAAATTGTAATTTTGAAAATGTTTAGGGGTTTAATTGATGCCAATAAATTCTGGAAAAAATTTTAGAAACAGGGGAGGTATTGTAGGAATGAAAAATAAATGGTTTAGCTTGAATTATATATCAATTGATAGTTTAAATATCATTAGAACACATAGAGGATCAAAATGGACTAGTTTGTAAGGATTGATAATTTGAGGACTTACATGCCCTGTTTTTGTGGTTGCTGGAACAAAATTATTATGTTAATATGTGTAGGTAAATGTGGTTAAAAGCTCAAGATTAATGGTGTAGTGAAACATAGGTTATAAATGCACTAAAGTCACAAATTAAGCATAGGCAGATTAGGTTTCTAAAAATGCCCTATGTTCAAGTAATAAACTGTATTGATAGGGAAATTATAAAATTATGTTCCATACATGGTTGTAAAGGTGTGTTTATAAGCTTTCTAGAATGGTAAAAAACTTCTTATTTTGATTTGTGAGTAAAAAGATATGGCCAGTTTAGTAGAGGTTACTCAAACTGCCAATTTAGGGGGCAGATTCACTTGCCTAGGTGATTATGCTTAAGTAAATGAATTTATATGTTTCAATTAATTACTAATGGATACTGTATATGATATTTTATGATTTAAGATCACATTGGTGAAGAATTTCAAGAATATTCAAGGAGTGATCAAGCAAAGAGAAGGGGAAAGGAATCATCATCAAGGATAACAACTAAGCTTAGAAGTATTTGTGAGTGTAGCTAGTTTAGGGTTGAGATTAGTGTCTCAACCATTGTGTTTATGTTTCTTGAATGATTTAAAATAAAGCATGTAATGAACTTAATAATGGATTGGTAAATTTTAAATGCTTAGGAAGAAAGACTAAAGGAATGAACTATGAACTAGGTGTATGATGCTATCTAGATATGCTAGTTGATGTCTATATGTGTTGCTTTGTGACATGAGCTGTTTGAGCCACTTGAATTGAATTAATGGATGATTTAGCTAATGTTTGAAGATGATTATATGATTGAAATGATGCTAAATGCTTGCTAGAAATTTGATTGAGCATGGCTTGAATGTGCACAATGTAAACATGATTGAATGTGTACATGACTTTGTGATATGTGTTTGATAAACAAGTAAAATGATCTTGTTAGACATAAAAGACGAGTTAAAGTCCTTGGTTGATTAGTGTCTATAGGTAGAAGGGCATGCCTTAGAGTCATTGAGCTCCTCTGATCTTTGTTACATGAAGGTGCTTAGTCACCTATAAACCTGATAAGGTGGTTAGTTACCTTGATAATTGAATGGTGATAAGTCACCATTGATGCCTATGCATCCTCTGTTATAAGTTGAAATGAGAAATGGATACTTTGAGTATCTAATGTTACATGTTACATGAAGACTTGATTACCTATTTCATTAATCATCCAAGGCAAAAACATGATTAGATCAATGATGTATGTTTAAATGAATAAGTTGGGTAATGACCCTAATGAAATGGCTTGAACATGTGTACTTAATTGTTATCTAAGATGACTTATATTATGTTTTGAATTTGTGAAATGATGCTGCTCAAGATAACAACGTAATTATATATTGTTTGTTGCCCAACTTGATATGATTTGTAACCCCCTTAGCCCGGCCTAGACGGTTGACCCGAACTACGAAGATTACACGGGGAAAACCAAAGTCAACCCGAAAGTCAACCTTGATTAACGACCCTTTTTTTTTTCTTTTTAAGCTTGTCTAGATTCACATTAACCCTAGGTTACTCTTGAGATAAGCATGCCCAAAAATCACAGCAATCGGAAAACAATAAGGGACCCAATTGCACAAAATACGAATTTAGGGACCAATTTGTAAATTCTGAAAATTAAGAGGACTTTACCAATTTTTAAGTTACCATTATGAAATTAGTCATGTTTCATGCCTCTCTGCCAAATTTCACCTTAATCAGACATCTCAAACTCAAACAATTGCACATACAAAAATCGGGACTAAAACGTAAAGCTTGCAAACTTCAAAACTATTCAAATCAGTGCCCAACGGTCAAGTGTTTCGAAACGGGGTTAGCCCGTTCAGGAACGGGGCTTGGCAGTAGCCAAAGTGTTTCGAAACACCTCTACTCGTTTCGAAACACCCAGGCCAAATCAAGCACCTGTTTCGAAACAGGCAAGGGTGTTTCGAAACACCCTGCCCAGAAACAGCAGATAGGCCTGTTTTAACACATTTAAACCCCATCGAACATGCTCCAAATCAAACCTCAACAAAGCAAAAACTTGCCAAGCA
Organism: Hibiscus trionum; assembly: GCA_030270665.1. Classification (NCBI taxonomy): domain Eukaryota; kingdom Viridiplantae; phylum Streptophyta; class Magnoliopsida; order Malvales; family Malvaceae; genus Hibiscus; species Hibiscus trionum. The sequence continues at coordinate 6,499,545 of BSYR01000064.1, read as the reverse complement.
TCATAACTACCAAAATGCATTAAAATCTAGATACAAAACAACTCCTAGGTGCACCAACTCTTTCCACACATCCAACACTTAAACATGCTTTTAAAGTAAGAAGCATAGCATAACGACTTATGAATAAGAAGATTCAAACGTTGCAAGCGTTAAACCACATAGTTCAAAATCATAAACCAAACTTGTCCAACATACACAATCTCATTATACATCAATATAAAAGACTCTCCCCCCATTGCCTTTATTATCTATAGCTATTAACCGAGACATACTTCTCAAGTGGAGCTCTCCTTGAATCCCTTGCTTCTTGCTGTCCCAACTTCAAATATATGCATTGATGGACAAAAAGGAGCGTAAGCACATAATGCTTAGTGAGGAATGCTCAAAACCAAAACACCATCAATGCAGCGAGTCATAAAACCTCATTAAAAAGTAAACACTTTTCGATAAACCAAAGCAGTGTTTGAAAACCCCTTTTTAAACAACATGCTTTAAATCATGCATCGCTCAAACATGAAAACCAACCCTTAGCTTAGAAAAGCTAAGTAACTCACTTAAAAGCACATCCTTGCAAAACCATCAATTTAACCTTTCTATGCATGAACATCATATGCAAAGTTAAATACAACTCCTTGGAAAACACTTCCACTTCACATTATACTTTTCTCATTCTTGAAAATCATCTCAAAGCAAGAAACCTTTAAAAACCACTTACTCCTTCAATCTAACTCAAGCATTAAACAAATGCAATACATGAACCACAAAATCAACATTTGCATTACATGCCTTTTTAAAACAAGCCTTCGCAAGACTTCAATGCACTAAAGAGATTCCCATGCACATATGCACCATTCTTAATATAAGATAAACACTTGTACAAGCTTAACAAGTAATACATGCATTCTTAGAACATCACACACTTCCCATGCAACCATGCATCATTTCAAGCATCTCATGCTTCATTACATTCAAGAACATTATATTGGCTTCCAAGTGATAATTCACAAACCAACATAACACAAGACACAATCGGATACGCGGATTACAAGCGTTGTCCCACACGCTCCATACACACTTCCGAACAACACAAGGTGGAGTTTACCGGTACAATCACAACCCCCTCAACACCCGTGATGGAGTTTAACGGTACAATCACAACCCCTCAACATCACTCATCGGAAGTTGTATAACACACTAGCGAGAGTCGGGACACATCACAAGGCTTACACATGGAAGCTACCACAACCATTGTAATCACCTTAACCAAGCTCACACACGGGAGCAACCCTCCACCGTTGTGACGCTTAACAAAGTCCACCCACGAGAGCCACCCTCCATCGTGGTGACTTTTAACAAGGTTCACCCACGAGAGCCATCCTCCATCGTGGTGGCACTTAACCAAGCCCACCCACGAGAGCCATCCTCCATCGCGGTGACACCAATTTCCTCAATTGCTAGGATTCTTGGATTGAGTTTACGGTACAATTACAACCCCCTCAACATCCAAGGCGACTCAATTCACGGTGCACCCAATCCTATAGCCGGCTAACTATATCCGATTAAAGTAACCAAGAACCACTTACATCACTTGCCAATATAACCATCTTACCACATTAATCCATTGTTTTTACAAGCATAACCCAAATGCCAAAACCACCAATTACTATCATCACTTCACTGTTTTGAAGCATTAAACAAAGCCATTAAACAACATGCAACACTATGCATCAATTCCACAATTCCAAAGTACAAAACCAATGATCTCTTACCTTGAGCATCCTTCACACATGACTTTCAAAACCGGCATTAAACCATGCTAAAATATGCTTTCAAAACAGAATTTAAACATGCAAATCACATGCATTGCATCCAACAATCACAAGTGCATTAAAAACCAATTCATAACACAAACCAAGAGAGAAATTCCATTTACTTACTCTTGAGCTTAGCTAAGTTGCTTAGACTTAAACTAAGCTCCCAAAACCTTCAAACATTGGTTTTAAAGCTGAAAACCCCAACTTCACTCACCGATACACAAAACTAGGCTAGCCAACAAGCCTTCCAAGCATCCGAAACCTTCAATGCCACCTCTATTGCTCACGGATCATTCTCCCCTGTTTCAAACACATAACAACAGAGGATTAATGCATCATTATGCATTAAAAACACCAACAACACACCTAAACTCGCTGCTCTTTGCAAATCCAACATTTCGGCTACCAAACACAACCGAAATCACCTCCAAACACTTCCAAGACTTAACCCAGCCAAGATCCATCACTTCTAACCATTATTAAACATCAATTAACATCCAAAATAAACTCAAACTCGTCCTTATACCTCCAGCATTAACAAAACACCAAGATCATCCCCAAAACCACCATTTTCACAAATAAAAACTTAGGAAAATCAACCTATTAGGGATTGCATTGATTAAACCTCAATCACACATCATTTAGACATCCAAAATACATCAAAAAGAAATCTCAAAACAGAGCCCAATCATCCAATACGAATTTCTTCAAAATTAAATCCAAATCTTGCATTTTAAGCCAAAATCAAGATCACAACATTAAAACCTTTAATAAAACTTAATTTAAGGATTGAGAACTTGGGAATTTCAGTAAAGAACTGAGTATTTAGAGGAGAAGGACATTCATACCTCTAAATGTGGATTTCTCCTTGTTTAGAGCCAAAATTCTTGAAAATTCAATAAGCAATTGATGAGGATTTGGTGTAGAAATGATTAGAAATCATTTAGGAATTGAAATCTCAACTTTAGGTGTGAAAATCAAAGGAAAAGTTGCTGTGAAAATGTGTTTGGCTGAGGGAATTTTGAGAGAAAATGAAATAGGAAATTTTTGGTAAAAGTTAGTTATGAAACCAAAAATATATTTTCCCTCTTTTCTTTTCATTAATTAAACATTAAATGAGTCTTAAAAATCAAGAAAAATCTGGAGAAATCCTCCCTTGGGTAAATTAGCTCCTTAAAGATTCAAAGTTTCAATCCTTTTAAAACAGTCACGAACTTTTCAAAAATTACATTTTAGCCACTAACTCAAAATGTCATATTTCCAAACCTCATTTTGTAAAATTGATTTCACCACCCTCTTATATATATTAAAAGAGGATTTTTAGATATTTTCCATATTTTTAATGCATCCCGAACTAGGCTTTCCTTAAAACCACCTTTTATATTCGAACCGAAAATCCGACCGGTCCGGTTCAAACCCAAAACTTCTAACCCCAAAATTGGGGTATTACATGATTTGTATATGATGCTTGCTACCCAATTTGGTATGAAATGTATATGTTGTTTGCTACCAAAATTGGTGTGATTTAAGTAATATGGTTGCTGCCCAATAAGTCATAGTACATGTAAATGCTTGCTACCCTATTGGTTAGTTTATGAAACTAGCTAAGTTAACTTGGTTTTGATAGACTAGCTAGGTATTCCAATACGTGCTAAGCATAGCTAAGTAACCTTAAAGATTGAATAAGACTTTAAAAGATTGAAACTAGTAAAGTTTAGGGCTGCCTCACTAAGTACATTATGTGTACTTATCACTCTCTTTGTTTCCTTCTTCCAAAATAACAGGTTCGTTGATATCCGAAAGCCATCCGTTTTGTTTCGAGAGCTTCGCAAGCCAAGAACAAGTATGACTGCTAGATCTCTCATGCCTTTATATAGCATTAATGACTGCTAGATCTCTCATGCCTTTATATAGCCTTTGAAATCCTAATTTAACCCATATTAGGATTTTAATATATATATATTAAATATATATAATCACAATTCAACTTAATTAGAATTTTAATATATATATTAAATATATATGTAATCCGTATTCAACTTAATTAGGATATATATTAAATACATATAATCCTAATTCAACTTTAATTAGGATTTCAATATATATATAATCCCAATTCAACTTAATTAGGATCTCAATATATATAATCTTAATTCAACTTAAATAGGATTTCAACATTTATATATTAAATATATATAATCCCAATTCAACTTAATTAGGATTTTAATATATATATATATATTAAATATATATATAATACCAATTCAACTTAATTAGAATTTTTAATATATATATATTGATTTAAACTGAATTATATTATTTATATATTAAAAGATACATATTTACAATAATTATTTTTTCTTTTAATATTTACCCAATAATTAAATTATATATATCAAATATATATTAATTTAACTAAATTCGTGTACAACAAATTTGTACATATATAATTCGTTTAATATATGTTCATTTCAACTGTGGGTGTAACCCTGTAGGTTCATGTAACGTTAGTAGTAAATATTAGAACATTTCTAATATTACAAACAATGAGTGACATCTAGCAATATGTCATTGTTACCTAAGTTACAAGAAATCATGATTCGACATAAAATTTTCGTGATTAACTCTATTTATGCATTACATCCTTTTATCCTTTATATCTAGATTGGACACAAGTCATGAAACAATCACACTTGTATAGTCCATCTAATATTTCTTGATATCTTGAGTAGACTATTATAAACGAGTAACTATGATATCTTATATCAACTTATTCGGGCATGGCCATGCATTTCTAGGCTCACTCAATCAAGTGGCCTACGATATTACTCCTATTATGTAGGAGGGACAAATCGAATCTTGATCAACCATATTCCACTACATAGATTATGACATATCCAATATCAGTCTTTATAGTGTAGTTAGTTACGACACACGTTTAACCGTATCAAAATATGTCACTCACAATGTTGAAATAAAGATGATCTCAAGTATGAGAATCATACATGTAGTTATCACTATGAGCAATGTTGTGATTGTCACATAATAATCCAAGAAATATGCTCATAGCGGGTCAGTCCAGCATGTCGTTCTCTAATACATACTTATGTATTGATTTTGACATCTCCATGTCAATGACAACACTTTGTCATCAATCAACTACATATTAGTCTTAATGCATTATTGTTGTCCATGCCCACAAAAATACTCGACTAAAGACATTTTAGAATAACCATATTATTCTAAGGACTTTATTATAATTTAGTTTATTTATACAAGCAAAATTATAACTGAAAATAAAAATGACAATGTCTCTATATGAATAAACAAGGTAAAAACAAATGTCATTTACAATCATCTTATGATTGGTCTTTGGGCATACAGTAACAATCTCCCACTAGCACTAAGACCAATCACTCATGTATATAATACCAAGTGACTTAGTGTGACGATCATGTTTCTGCTGCGTTAGAGGCTTAGTCAGCGGATCAACAATGTTATCATCTATTGGTACTCTACATATTTTCACATATCCTCGATCTATAATTTTTTGAATGAGATGGTAACGCCTAAGTATATGTTTGGGTCGTTGGTGAGATCTGGGTTCTTTTGCTTTTGCGATGATGAAGTTGTTATGACAACGTAGATTTATAACATTCAATATGCTCAACACAGCCTAGTTCAGATATAAACTTCTTGATCCAAACACCATCTTTTGTAGCATCACATGCTGCAATATACCCAGTTTTTGTTGTTGTTGTATAAACAACTATTGTATATTGTTTTGAACATTTCTAGCTCACAACACCTCTATTAAGGCAAAACACATAATCCGATTGCGATCAAGAATCATCCTTATCGGTTTGGAAGCTTGTGTCAGTATAACATTTTATACTTAGCTCTTCCTCACCTCCATACATAAGGAATGTATCCTTAGTTCTTCTTAAGTACTTAAGGATCTTTTTGATTGTAACCCAATGATCTTCATCTGGTTCTACTTGGTACCGACTTGTCATACTTAATGCATATGATACATCTGGACGTGTACATAGCATGACATACATGATAGATCCAATGGCCGAAGCATATGTAATCTTACTCATGTGCTCTCTTTCTTGAGGCATTGAAGGACACATTTCCTTCGACAGTGAAATACCATATCTCATAGGTAAGAATCCTTTTTTTATTCTTCCATTCTGAATCTTTTTAGTACTTTATCTATGTAATTATTTTTACTTAGTCCTAGGAGTCGTCTTGATCTATTTCTATAGATCTTGGCCCCTAATATGTAGGTTGTTTCACCCAAGTCTTTCATAGAAAAACATTTTTCTAACCAAGTCTTTATATACTGTAAGTTAGGTATGTCATTTCCTATTATCAGTATGTCATCCACATACATTACCAAGAATATGAAAATGCTCTCACTAATTTTCTTGAAAACACATGTCTCATCTTCATTTTTGATAAAACCAAAATCTCTGGTTGCATCGTTAAAACGAAGATTCCAAATTCGAGAAGCTTGCTTCAATCCATAAATGGACCTTTGCCGCTTGCATATTTTTTGGCATATTTTGGATCGATAAAACCTTCAGGTTGTTTCATGTACACACCCTCATTTGATTTTTCCATTAGGAAAAGCGGTTTTATCTTCCATTTTCCATATCTCATAAAAAATACATCTATTGCAAGTAAGTTCTAGATGGATTTAAACATAGCAACGGGTGAAAAGATTTCATCATAGTATATACCATGAATTTGAAGAAAACCCTAGCGACTAATTGCCCTTTGTATGTTTGTACATTACTCTCCATGTCGGTTTTCTTTTGAAAAACCATTCACACCTTATGGGCTTAAACTTCAGGTGGGTCAACCAAGGTCCAAACTTTCTTTTCTGACATGGAATCCATCTCGAATTTGAAGGCATCTAGCCATTTCTCAGAGTCTGGGCCCACCAATAATTCTTTATAAGTCCTAGGCTCATCTTGATCCATGAAGAGAACATCACTGTGCAATGTGACAAGAAATCCATATTTCTCAGGCGCATTGCATTCTCTTAAAGATCTTCGCAGTGGTTGTGTTTCCAAAACTATTGAATGTTCCTCAAGAACTTGTGGAACTTGTTGTTGTTCAATCTCTTGTTCAATGATATGTGGTTGATCTCTAATTTTATTGATTTCATTATTTCTCCCACTTCTTTTTTGGAAAACAAATTCTCTTTATAGGAAGATTCATGTTTGAGCAACAAACACTTTGTTCTCTGTAGGATTAAAGAAATAATATCCTTTAGTTTCTTTAGGATAGCACACAAAATTACATTTATGAGAATTGGTTCAAGTTCTATAGACATCTTATGTTTAACATAAGCTTAGCATCCCTAAATTTTCATAAAAAGACATACTAGGACATTTCCCAGTCTATATCTTATATGGTGTCTTTTGAATTGATTTAGATGGAACATGATTTAGTGTGAAAGTTGTTATTTTAGCACATGTCCCCAAAGAGAAACTAGAAGATCAATGTGACTTGTCATTGTTCGAACCATGTCTAACAGTGTTCAATTTCTTCTTTTCAGAAACCCCATTCTATTGTGGAGTACTAGGAGGTGTGAGACAATCCGACATTCCTTAAGAAGCTCACCAAACTCTAAGCTTGAGTATTCTCCTCTTCGATCTGATCTAAGAGCCTTAATGCCTTTTCCTAGTTGGTTTTGTACTTCATTTTAAAATTCCTCGAACTTTTCAAGGGCTTCAGATTTATGATGCATTAGGTAAATGTACTCATATCTACTGAAGTTATTTATGAAAGTAGTGAAGTATTGAAACCCTTATCTGGCTTGTGTATTCATTGGTCCACATACATCACTATGTATTAATCTCAATAAATCACTCGCTCGCTCACTTTTACCATTAAAGAAGCTTTGGTCATCTTTCCCAATAAGCAAGGTTCACATAATCAAGTTGTTCAAAAAAAAAATGAATCCAAAAATCCATCTTTATGGATTTTTGAAATGCATTTTCACTTTTGTGACTCAAGTGATTGTAATATCCCTAAAATTTTAGTTTAAGAATATGCTTATTGGAATCATTAATTAAAAATTAATCTAGAATTTTAGATTCCTTGAGACCTAATAAAATGAATAAGGACAAACTTAGAAGCATGAAACTTTGGAGGACCATTTTGAGAGGACTAAATTGAACTGTGGTAAGATTTCTAAAGTTGCATGCTAAAATAAGTTAAGACAAAGGGTAAATACATATGGCATTATAACATTAAAACAAGAGGAAAGGAGGTTCAATCATCAAGAAGCAATGTTTCAAGTTGTCTTCTTTAACCCCCTGTAACATTTTAGAAATTAAAGAAGAAAGGAGGTTGCAGGAATAGATAGAGATTAGGTTTCAAGAGAGAAAATAAGCTTTTCATTGAATAATTGTATAAGGAAATTCTGTAACAAATAACCAAATATATCCTTGTCCTACATCGTTGTTTTCTTACAGTTGGATTGTACAATTCCCAGCCTAAAAGATTACGTACATAACTGCCATGCTATTATAAAATATAGATTATTGGGCTACCCAAAGGGACCGCCCTTGGCCCATCTGATTTGTCTGGCATTGACCCATCTTGCGTTGCCTCTTCAAACCCGCTACTGGAGCCTGTTTCATATGCCTTCACCTGACCCGGTTTAACCCCAACTGCCCCCACGATTCCATTCTGCCCCTTCTCGACCGAATTCACCAATTTCTTCCCCAATTCTTCCATAGCCATGACATCCCCCCTTGCTTTACTTGAGCCTTGTCCCCAATGATCAAAATCTGGAAATTGTGATTTGAGGACACTGTAATCCTCCCAAGTAGCGTTTTCCTTCCCTAAATTGGACCACTAAATCAAAAGTTGTGTCACTACCTTATTGTTCCGTTTCACCATCCTTTTGTCTAGCACGATAGAGGGGTAAACCTTCAGTTGACCGTCATCACTCAATTCAGGAGGGTCTCTCGAGGTAACGTGCCCTTCCCCAACCTTCTTCTCAGTAAGCTCGCATGAAACACTAGGTGTATTTTTGAGTATTTTGGGAGTTTAAGTTTGTAGGCCACTGACCTCATTCTTTTCTCGATCTTGTAAGGGCCATAATAAAGGGTGGCCAGTTTCAAGTTCTTTCGAAGGGCCACTGAGGATTGTCTATAAGGCTGTAATTTCAGGTATACCTCATCTCCTTCATTGAATTCTCGACCACTCCTTCTTTTGTCAGCATATTGTTTCATCATGTTGCATGCTTTAATTAAATGTTCCTTCAATTCCCTGTGAACTTGTTGTCTTTCTATGATCATGTCTTGCACACTCTCTACTGCCGTGTCCACTGTCCACTGCATCATAGGGGTTTTATACCCATATAGGGCTTCAAAAGGGGTAGTACCAATGGCTGTGTGGTAGTTGGTGTTATACCACCACTCAACTAGGGCTAGCCATTTACTCCAACTTCTTGGTTTTAGAAAACACATGCTCCTGAGGTATTGCTCAAGGCATTGATGTAGCCTTTCTGATTGCCCATTTATTTTTGGGTGATAAGCAGTACTGGACAGTGTAGATGTTCCCAAGAGCTTTATTATATCCTTCCAAAATAGACTTGTAAAGGTCTTATCCCTATCAGATATAGCTACCTTAGGTTGGCCGCGTAGCTTGTGGACTTGGTCCAAGTAGAGCTTGGTTACTTCTAGGGCAGTGTAGGGGTGAGATAATGCTAAGAAATGTGCGTACTTGATATATTTGTCAATCACCACCAATATGTAATTGAATTTCATGGATTGGGGAAGTCCTTCAATGAAGTCCACGGTGATTACCTCCCAGGCTTGACTAGGGATAAGCAGTGGTTGTAGTAGCCCTGGCTTAGCTATATGCTCCACCTTGGTTCTTTGGCAGATTTCACACCTTTGCACATGTGATTTAACATTGGTTTTGAGCTTGGACCAGTAGAAATAAGGTTTAATTCCGTGGTAGGTAGCCTGTACTCCTGAATGATCCCCTTGGGGTGAATCGTGCATCACTTGTAGGATTTGGAGCCTGAGATCACCCTTTTCTCCCACATACACTCTTCATTTATACCTCAATATCCCTTTTGAGAATTTCCAATCACCCAAGTCTTCTTTGTTAATCACCAGAGTAGTAATTTTCTCTTGTGCCAAGGCATCACTCTCTTAACTTTCTTCAATCTCCTGAACCCATTTGAGAGTGACTATTGTTGCTGTCATTTGAGCCAACACAGAATCATCTTCATGCTTCCTAGAGAGGGCATCAACCACTACATTTAGTTTCCGCTTTATGTATTGTATTACATAGTCCAGGCCAAATAGCTTTGACAACCCTCTTTTGTAGATAGTGGTGGTCAATTTTTGTTCTAAGAGGCGCTTCAAGGGCTCATGGTCAGTCTTGATCACAAATGGATCACTCTCTAGGTAATGTATCCATTTGGAAATAGCTAGCAGAATTGCAAGGTATTCCTTCTTATAGATGGACAAGTCTGAGTGCTTTGGTCAGAGAGCCTTGCTCAAGTAGGCAATATGTCTTCCTTCCTGAGTTAGCACTCCTCCAATTCCTTCTGGACTGACATCTGTTTCCAAGTAAAATTTCTTGTTGAAATTAGGTAGAGCCAGAACTGGGGCCTGGCACATGGCTTCTTTTAGTCTTTCAAAGGCTGCCACTGCTTCTGGTTTCCAAACAAAGCCATCCTTCTTCAACATTTCAGTCAAGGGTTTGCTGATCTCTCCATAGCCCTTGATGAACTTCCTATAGTAACCAGTGAGCCCTAAGAAATCTCTTAGAGATTTGAGGCTAGAGGGCAGGGGCCACTGCTTCATGGCTTCAATTTTAGAAGAGTCTGTGGATACCTCATCCCTTGATATAACATACCCCAAATATTCCACCTTCTGCTGCCCAAAGAAGCACTTACTTTCCTTTGAAAACAACTGGTTCTTTCTCAATACATTTAAAACTATTCTAAGATGATTAGCATGATCTGCCAGGTTAGGACTATAAACCAGGATATCATCAAAGAAAACAAGCACACATTTCCTGAGATAGGGTTTAAATAAATCATTCATCAATGCTTGAAAAGTAGCAGGGTCGTTAGTGAGCCCAAAAGGCATTACCTTGAACTAATAGTGCCCTTGATGTGTCCTGAAGGCAGTCTTGGGCACATCCTCTTCTTTGATTCTGATTTGCCAGTAACCAGACCGTAGGTCGATTTTGGAGAAGTAGGCAGCTCCAGCCAATTCATCTAGGAGATCTTCCACAATAGGTATAGGGAATTTTTTCTTGATGGTCACAGAGTTGAGTTGTCTGTAATCCACACACATTCTCCAACTCCCATACTTCTTTTTAACTAGTAAACATGGTGAAGCAAAGGGACTTATGCTAGTTTTTATAATAGAGGATGAGAGCATTTCCCTGATTTGTTTCTCTATCTCATTTTTTGTTGGTGGGGAAATCTGTAAGGTCTGAGATTGACTGGTTGTGTTCCTTCCTTCAACTGATTGGCATGGTCATGGCTCCTACTAGGAGGCATCCCTTTGGGTTCTGCAAAAATGTCCTGGAACTCTTTTAAAAGGGGGTGTAACATTTCTAGAATAACATTTTCCACAGCTTCAACATTGAGAAGGTAGATTTCTCCCATTATCTCAGGATCTCTTTCTGAAAGTTTTTGTAGTTTTTACCCCGAGATCATTCTTAAACTGGAATTAGGTCCTCCTCCTTGCAATTCAATATGGTCACCCTCCTTTTGAAAGCTTAGGGTTATTGTAAAGTGTCCACAAGTTCTTTATTTCATGCACATTCCATCTCATATTATTGTCGTTTTTGAGTACATTCTAGGCATAATTAGGACCATGCATTGCATTTTATAGTATTTCCTTACTTTTCCATACTCTTATGGATTATCTTTTATTTGGAGGGACTGCCACAGAAGATGCTCGACAGCACTTAAGAGGATTCCTGGACATATGCATGGCATTCAAAATACACGGAGTCCATAAAGACGTGCTTAGACTGAGGTTATTCCCCTATTCACTGAGGAATAGGGCAAAACAGTGGTTGAACTACCAGCCAGCAGGGTCTTTCAACACATGGACAGAGCTGTGCAAAGATTTTCTGGATCGTTTCAGCCCATCCAATGTCACAGATAGATTGAGAAACGTGATAACAGCTTTCCGAAAAGGGGATGATGAGCCGATGTATGAAGCATGAGAGCGATACCAACAAATGCTCAACAACTACCTGCTCCATGGTTTCCCGGCTTGGACAGGTGTCAATGTTCTACAACAAGGCGAACTACCCAACGCGGATGATGATTGATGCCTCAGCCAATAGAATCATCCTCGACAGACCACCAGAGGAGGCATTGCGGATTTTGAACCAAGCCGCCAAGAACGATTACAAGTACCCAACAGCCCGCCGAGGCGACGTTAGGCGTCCAGCTGCTGTGGATGAAGTGCAAGTCTCAGAACCTGTCAATACCCACCTCGAGAAGCTGACAGAGCTGGTTATGAGCATAATGAAACCCACCGGGCAAGTCTATGAGGCCAAGGCTGTGGAGCCATTCTGTGATGAGCGTGGGGGCAACCATGATTCCTCTGAATACACCGCATCTACCAAATTTATGGGAGGTCACGAGAGGAACAACAAGCCTGCCTAGAACACATACAACCCAGGATGGAAGAATCATCCCAACTTCTCCTGGAGCAACCGAAAAACTGCTGCAAACCCACAACAGCAACATGGATGCTACTAACAAAATATGTCCAGACAGTAGGCTCAACAACCACAAAACAATAATTCACTAGAAGCAACTCTTCATACTTTTATGTCTAGAACTAGTGATTTTATTATTCACACTAATAAGTTTATTGGAAAAATTGAATCTTTCATGGACATGACTGAAATCAGGATGAATAATCAGGAGGCAGACATAAAGAAACTTGAGAACCAGTTCGGGAGGTTCACCCAGGTTGTAAACACTAGGACAATTGGTGGATTACCTAGTGATACTGAAACCACGAAAGGGAAGTTTCATGAGCAGTGCAAAGATATAACAACCAGAAGTGGGATAACACTAAAAGAGCCGTCCATACCTACTGCGAGAGAAACAACTTTTGCCGAACCAGTTCAAGCCTTCGCGCAACCTGCCGCGACAACACCTGAAGAAAGCAATGTGGAACCAGAAAAAGAACATGCAGATTCTGGACCAGTTACTTCCTCCCAAGATAAGATTCCCCTCAAAGCAAAAACTGTTACCACGACACCTCCACCACCATTCCCACATAGATTGAAAAAACATAAATAGGATATGCAGTATAAAAAATTCATGGATGTTCTGAAGCAAGTCAAAATCAATCTTCCACTAGTAGAGTTGACCGAACAGATGCCAAGGTATGCCAAGTTCCTAAAGGATATGGTATCCAAAAGAACAAGGATCGGGGAATTTGAAATGGTGGCAATGACAGAAGGATGCATGGCCATGCTGCACAATAAGGCACCACCGAAACAGAAAGATCCAAGAAGCTTCATAATTCATTGCAAAATAGGCAGCAACCACTCCGTATGAGCCCTATGTGACTTAGGGGCAAGCATCAACTTAATGCCCAAATTCGTCTTCCAGAAATTAGGAATAAGAGATACCCGCCCAACAACAGTAATGCTACAGATGGCCGACAGAACATATGTATAACCAGAAGGAAAAATCGAGGACATCCTAGTGAAGGTGGAAAAATTTATTTTCCCTAATGATTTCTTGGTACTTGACTGTGAAGCAGATGAAAACACACCAATAATCCTGGGACGACCATTCCTCGCTACGGGGCAGAACACTAATTGATGTGGAAAAAGGTGAACTCACGATGAGGGTCAATGATTAGCAAGTAAAGTTGAATGTCTTCCAAACCATGCGGCAGGTTGATGATCTGAAAGAATGCCAGCTAATGGAAGCCCTCTTAGAGTTCAATTTTGTAGCCAACAGACCCTGCCTACAGCAAGATTGCCCGGTTAGCGACATCGACAGCGGTCTTGGTAGCCATTTAGAAGCTTGCCCAAAAGATTAGCAATGCAGTGAGTGGATAGAAAATTAACTGGAGGAACAAGAAGAAGCATACTAGATAGCAAACATACCAGGTAAGTACTTCGAACCATTGAATTACACAAAAAGGGGGTTAAAATGTTCAAACCATCTATCGAACAACCTCTCACGCTTGAATTAAAAGCTTTACATGCACAACTTAAGTATGTTTACTTGGGACCTAATGAAACACTGCCAGTAATAATTTCCTCCAAGTTGCAGCCTAGACAGGAACAGAAATTGATAGCATTGTTGCGGCAACACAAGAAGGCAATAGGCTGGACAATTGCAGATATAAAAGGAATAAGCCCGACCATTTGCATGCACAAAATCCAGCTCGAGCAGGACCAAAAGCCAACTGTGGATGCCTAGAGGAGATTAAATGATGCCATGAGAGAAGTTGTCAAAAAGGAGATCATCAAATGGTTAGACGATGGTATCATATATCCTATCTCTGACAACGAATGGGTAAGTCCGGTACAATATGTACCAAAGAAAGGTGGCATAACTGTGGTAAGCAATGACAATAATGAGTTAATTCCAACTAGAGCAGTAACTGGATGGAGAATATGCATGGATTACCGCAAGTTAAATAAAGCAACAAAAAAGGATCATTTTTCGTTACCTTTTATTGATCAAATGCTTGACCGCCTTGTTGGAAAACCTTTCTACTGCTTTTTGGATGAATATTCAGGTTATAACCATATCGCCATCGCACCAGAGGACCAGGCCAAAAAAAATTCACCTGCCCATATGGCATTTATGCCTTTCGACGAATGCCATTAGGATTATGCAATGCCCCTGCCACATTCCAGCGCTGCATGATGGCTATTTTCTCCGACATGATAGAAGACTTCATGGAAACATTCATGGATGACTTCTCTGTCTTCGGCAGCAGCTTTGCCAACTGCCTCAGCAACCTTAAGAAAGTACTCACAAGTTGTGAGGAAACAGACCTAGTTCTCAGTTGGGAGAAATGCCACTTTATGGTCGATGAAGGCATAGTCTTGGGGCATAAAATTTCTGTACAAGGAATAGAAGTTGACAAAGCCAAGATCGAAGTGACTGCCAACTTGCCGCCACCGACCGCTGTCAAGGGCATCCGAAGTTTCCTAGGATATGCAGGTTTTTATCGCCGATTCATTGAAAACATTTCTAAAATCTCTAAACCGTTGTGTACATTGCTGGAACAGGACAAACCGTTCAACTTTGATGAGGCATTCCTAGAAGCATTCAAAACATTAAAAGAGAAGCTAGTGACAACACATGTGGTAATCCCACCTGATTGGAGCCAACTCTTTGAGCTAATGTGTGATGCTAGCGATACTGCCATCGGTGCCGCCCTAGGACAGTGCAAAGACAAAATCTTCCATGTAATCTACTACGCTAGAAAAACACTGAATCCTGCCCAAAACCAACTACACCACTACAAAGAAAGAGTTATTGGCAATAACGTTCGCCTTCGATAAGTTCCGACCCTACCTAATTGGAACAAAGGTGATAGTCCACACAGACCACTCTGCCTTGAGGTATTTGTTCGCAAAGAAGGATGCAAAGCCTCGCCTAATCCGTTGGATCCTGCTGCTGCAAGAGTTTGATCTGGAAATTTGAGATAGGAAGGGCACAGAAAATCAAGTGGAAGACCATCTCTCTCGGCATGAGAATGGACAAGAAAAGACTTCTAACAGCGAACTCCAAGATGCATTCCCTGATGAACAATTGCTACTAGCCTCTGCTCTGGTAGCTGCTTTGGAAGCTGAAGGCATCTCACTAGCCGTCCACAAAGAGGTCACCGCAGCATCATCAACATCCACACTTTGGTACGCAGACATTGTGAATTATTTGGTATATGGTGTTTTACCCTATGAACTTAACTTCCAAGGAAAGAAACGATTCCAACATGATGTTAAGCATTATTTTTGGGACGAGCCTTTCTTGTTTAAAAACTATACAGATCTGGTTATCAGACGATGTGTCCCGGAGGATGAACATCAAGCTATACTATTGCAGTGCCACGCAGCACCATATGGAGGCCATTTTGGAGGACAACACACGACAACAAAAGTACTCCAATCAGGGTTCTTTTGGCCAATATTGCATAAAGACGCTCAAGCCTTCTATAAATAGTGCAACGGTTGCCAAAGCACAGGAAACATATCGAGAAGGAACGAAATGCCCCTACAAACCATCTTGGCGGTTGAGCTATTCGATGTTTGGGGAATAGATTTTATGGGATCATTCCCATCTTCTTGTGGCAACATGTACATCCTTCTAGCAGTCGACTATGTCTCAAGTGGGTAGAAGCCATTTCCACCCCTCACAATGATGCAAAAATCGTCCATAGATTCCTACGCAAGAACATATTCACAAGGTTTGAGATTCCAAGAGCCATCATTAGCGACGAGGGCACCCATTTCGATAACAAGCTCATTGCCAAGGCACTCCAAAAAGTTGAAGTTAAGCACAAGATTGCCGCGGCATATCATCCACAAACAAATGGGCAGGTAGAGATTTCGAACAGGGAGGTCAAGACCATCTTGGAAAAATTTGTAAATCCAAGTAGGAAATATTGGTCATTGAAATTAGACGATGCTCTTTGGGCATACCAGACATCATACAAAACACCACTCGAGATGTCCCCATATCGTCTAGTATACGGAAAAGCCCGCCACCTCCCTGTCGAAATAGAACATAAGGCATATTGGGCAGTCAAGGCAGTGAACATGGACTAGAAACAGGCTGGCGAAAAGAGATTACTAAATTTGACAGAAATGGAGGAATTTCAACGGGAGGCAAACGAGAACGCCAAACTGTAAAAGGAAAAAGTCAAAAAATGGCGTGACAGCAAGATCCAATAGAGGCAGTTCCTGCCCGGGCAACAAGTGCTGCTGTTCAATTCCCGCCTCAAGCTGTTTCTTGGGAAGTTAAAATCCAGATGGTCAGGACCGTTTGAAGTAGTCCTAGCCTTCCCACATGGTGCCGTGACAGTAAAACCAGTAAATGGAGGGACAAAATTCAAAGTTAATGTGCACAAATTAAAGCACTATACACGAGATTCAGTCCCGAAAGAACAAGAAGTATTTACATTGGGGAATGCCCACCCCAATGTGACATAATTTTTTCTTTCCACATCTTTACCGTTTTATTAGGAGTAGATTTTGAAGACTAGGTTTTATCCTTTTTCACTTTCTGTACCATTTATTCCCGTCTCACAAGTAATTGTACAGATCCAGACCCTTAAGAATCAAGCCGCCGAGCACATCAGAGGGCAGCATTACTAAGCCTAATGCCGCAACCCGCAGATGACGGCAGAGTAGATAACTCCTCCAAATCCTCTACACCATCTGACTAAGCCTAGGTCTCCTTCCCTTTTCTTGTATTTATTTTTCTATTTTTATTTTCTGTTTTTATTTTTTGCATTGAGGACAATGCCTATCTTGAGTTTGGGGGATAGTAGCTCTCACATTTTTGTTTAGGCATACTTAGTAACATATAGGTTGCATTGTACTTGCCTTAATATTAATCGGAATAGAAAAATTTGTTATAACTTGTGCCTATGATAGTTAGCCGATTGATTAATTTCGCACCAATAAATAAATTGTACTGCCTGCTTTGTTTTTAGAATTCTTTGGAAAGTTCTAACAATGGTTGCAGGTAGTCGTCGAGGCAGAAAATAGAAATAGAAAAATAAAGCATTGCCACGGCAACAGAGAAAAAACAAAGAAAAATTGTTGTTTTTCCCTAGAGGTGCCCGAAACAAGCTCTAGGAAGAATCATGTGCGAGGACACTCTGCTGCTATCAAAGTCCATGAATATGAAAATCTTGAAGTGATGGACAAATTAGCATGAGTGAATGAAAGTCTTCACGGGATGACTCTAATCCATGGGTTCGGGGTTTTGTAGTTTGCTCCTATCTTAATTCAGACCTAGAAGAGTAGTTGTGATAAGCTGAAGCCCTCATTGCCACGATTAAAAAAATTGTGATTAATTGTGCTATCTCGGTAGCAACCTTATATATCATAACATCATCTTTGTTTATCTAGTTATTCTGCATATTCAGCCTGTACACAGATCTGCACACACTACACTGGCATTATAGAAATTACTTCTTAGTAATTTTCTTGCTATTTTCCCTTCACTAATCTAATATAGGAGCCATGACCTTGAGGTGTGAAATCAAGTTGAAAACAAGGTTTTCTTTTTAGTTAATATAATGGCAAGTATATTTAGGTTGCATTGCTTGAGGACAAGTAATAGTTCGAGTTTGGGGGTGTGTAAAGTGTCCACAATTTCTATATTTAATGCACATTCCATCTCATATTATTACTGTTTTTGAGTACATTCTAGGCATAATTATGACCATGCATTGCATTTTATAGCATTTCCTTACTTTTCCATGCTCTTATGGGTTATCTTTTATTTGGTGAAAAAAAGGTATTGTTTTAGCTTAGTTTTAGTTTCAGGTACTAAAGGCTGATAGAGGGCAAGAGGAGCTGAGGACATGATGCTGAGGCAGCATACTAAGGAGCTGTACTGATGCAGTTCCTGACAAAGACATCAGCTGCCGATTAGCTGCCGCCACCCAACCTGCCGCCCAAGACAATAGACTACGAAATTGAAGAACCGGAGTGCGATCTGTAGAGGAGAAAATCCTAATTCTATCGATGTTGTCCTCTCAATTTTCTGACGTCTGTAGCAGAATGTAGAGTCGCCGAAGGAAGAACTCGAGATTACTTGCGGAGCAAGACAACGTGATAAAGTCCATATTCAACTCAAAGAAGTCAAAGTTTAAAGTCACATTTAATGCATTAAGCTACTTTGAAGACTTCTACTTCAAGAAAAACTAGACCTAGCTAATGCCTATATATACTCATTATAATATTACTTCAAAACAAGTTAGGTTTTCCTTAGGCATAGTTAAGGTTTTCCTTGCTGCCATTATGTTCTAATTCTCTCCTTGGGTTTGGGTTATGTTGTAATTAGTGTGAGGACGATTGTTTAGGATTTTAAGTTTGTTTTTGCATATAAAACTTCAAGGTTTGCTTGTTCCATGTTCTTCATAGTTTTCAATTAAGGAAAAGATTAGTTGAATTCTATCCATTTGTTTGGTATCGAGAGAGTCAAACTCACGAAAGGAGTAAGTACGATTTCATCTATAGACAGTGCGATCAATTCGACCTAGACATAGGTTAGGGTTTAAGGCGGCTAAAAGAGGACTAATCAACATTGCTGTCTTTGCACGATTCACGCCGCAACTAGTATTATTTGCAGTGGGCCTCAACAGAATTCTGACTTAGACATAAGCAGGATCACTTTCGAAGCGTTCTGTCGAGCCTTGTGTTTTCCACGACTGGTAGTTCTGCTGAGTTTGCCGCCGAGACACAATTCCATTCTCCTACTGAGGCAGCGAAAGGTCTCAGTAATCTAACTACCATCCCCCACCGAGGCAACAGAGTCTGGCAGCGCAAAGCAACTTATCCTATTCAACGCAGTTTCACACTAAGCAGCATCATAACCCTGCCCATTCTATCAACCTGATTTCTTCTCTTTCAATTACTTGTGTTTTTATTTTACTTTTCGTCTCAACAATCAAATTAATTGTGCACTTACTTTTTCTTGTACAAGAACAACAATTCGAATCAAGCTGTCCAATCCCTGTGGGAGACGATATCTTTTATACTATAACTTGACAAGAGTATGCACTTACGCTCATAAATAGAGAACACTCAAACGCTCTACAATCATCTACTTGAAATCTAAGATTATGGGGATAAAGTTCCTCATCCAGTCCACCCATAAGACCATGTCACTTCCTTCCATACTCAGCACCCTAAAGTCATGTTCAAAGTTGTGTCCTTGCCTGTTCCATCCTAACAAATTACTCATGGTAGAGCTGTAAAATTTTTCCCCATTGGATACTGTAATTTCTAGGGGCTGAGTTTGCACTACCTATATTCCTTTCTTAGACCATTTTTGAGTTATGAAGCTATGAGTGCTTCCACTGTCAATTAAGATGCTCATTGGCTTCCCTTTGATGTATCCTTTGATCCTCAAGGTTGAATACCCAGCACAACCATTCAGGGCATTAATTGAGATTTCCAAGGCCTCTTCCCCACCACTGTCTTTCTTCTGGTCAGCTTCTTCCCCTTCCTCGTCTGCCCCTTCTAAGACTTCTTCCTCTTCCATTAGGTTGAATTGTTTCACCTTACATTGATGGTCAGGGTTAAATTTATCTCCACATTTAAAACACAAATTGTTGCTCCTCATATACTCCAAGAGTGATTGTCTGTTGGAAGTTGGATTGTTAAGCTTAGGGAGAGTAGTAGCCGTGTAGGATTTTTAGTTGCAGGTATGAGACAAGTTCCTGGAGATGGTGAGTTTCTGCCTCCTCGTGTCATATTCCAGGGATAGTTCATACAGCTTGGATTGTCTATAAGCCTCAGACAAAGATCGAGGTGCTAGGACCTTAATCTTGTGCTTGATTTCTTCCTTCAATCCACTTACAAAACTGGATACAAAATACTTTTCATCCAACTGCCCCCACGATTCAATTCTGCCCCTTCTCGACCGAATTCACCAATTTCTTCCCCAATTCTTCCATGTCCATGACACCCCCTAATGACCGAACTAGAATTTTTAAAGAGAAGTTGGACGGTAGCCATGGAACCCTTGAAGGGTTGAGCTTAGAAGCTCAAATTTGTTGATTGATTCGAATTCCTTAAAGAAGAAGGGTAAGTACTCTTGATTTTGTTTTAATTTGGAACCTAGATTGATGAATTCAAGTATATGTTCTTTGTGTTCTATGATAATGTTTGACTGTGAGAATTGGATATTTGATTTGAAGTTCCTTTGTAAACAGTCAGTTGATCATGCAATTCTAATGAACCATATATGTATGGATGATTAGCTAATGCTTAGGAGAGTGGCTCGAATGTGTATGTATGTATATGCCTATTGGTAACTTTCGAATGGTGGCATGATTTGTTGATTAAGGTAGCAAATAAATTCCCCTGAATTCTGATCTATATGTACTGTTGGTGTTGCTTGAGACATTCGAATTGGTGAATGAACGGGTTAGAACCACTTTTTTGATTTTATTTTAAAATTGGGGCTGAGTAGTGACACATTTATGGTCTTGTTTATGAATGTAATACAGAAATATAGGGCTGAATTAGTGATTTGAATATGTTAAAATTTGCAAGATTTGCAAGATACGTTAAAACTGCCCTGGTTGTAGATGCATAAAAGTTTTAGGACTGTTTTTAACTCATAAAATGAATTCATAATTGTTTTTAAATTGTCTTACGTATTTTGAACCAAATATGAACTACAAGGACTGTTTTCTATATATAAATAAGTCTGGGACTGTTTTGACATAAATGCATATATTTAAGTGTTCCAGAACTTTTTCTAATGTACATAAAAAGCTCAGGACTATTTTATATAAAATAGGGGCTGTTTGAGTTTATAAATTTAAAATATATATGACAAAAACTGTTCTGGAATTGTAGGAGAAAATTGTGGACTGTTTTGGGAACAAGACATAAAGAAATGGGACTGTTTTGATCAAACAATTGTAACATGGACTGTTTTTGTTTGTGTAAATAAGAAGACATAAGATCATAGCAAGAAATGCTATTATAAGGACTTGGGAGTAGTTTTGAGTTTGAATATGTATATGTGTTTATATAGAGCAGGTTTTGCACTCATACAAACATCTAAGGGATGTTTTAACATGTTTAAATGAAAATGGATAGTTTGCTAAACAAAAAGGATGTAGATGTTGGCTTTAGTGTTGTGAATAAATATAGATATGGCAAAGAATGACCTTGATGTCTATGTACATGTGTTTGATTCGTAATCGAATAGAAAATTTGGGTGGAAAAATTGATTATGCGCATATGGATTATTGAAATTGGAACTAGTTTGTTTGCATAGGACATAATATTGTTGGGCTGTTTTGAAATGATTTAGCATGAGTGCTAATTTATTGGTTATCTTGGATGAAATATATGTGTTCTTGATTGATGGCCGGATTGTATGTGATTGGTTGCTAGGAAATTTCACTAATTCTTGATTGCACTTTTGTTATACTAGACGAGAGGAAGCTAGGAAAGGATTGGTTATATAGGAAGCTATATTTGAGGATAATATAAGATGTTGACTAAAAGTAGACTATTCGAATAATATAGTGATCTAAGGGAAGATATCTTAATTGGATTAGGTAAATAAGGATGGATGGAATTCGAAATACAATAATGATGAATGGTGTAAAAATGTATATTTTAATACCTTATATGATCCCTGTAAGTAGGAGGGTGTAAATTAAATTAAGTTTGTGGCTACCTGGTTTCGATAATATTGATGAAGGGATAGATTGTGATTTCAGTCATATCGAATTATATGAGTTAATTAGTTAAGCTACCTCACTAAGCAATTTGATTGCTTAATTTATTCCTTCGTTTTATTCCAGGGCATGTGTACTTTCGGATCTCTCCTGAGCTGGGACGTGATCACATGAACGGTGTAGGGTACGAACTATTATCTCTAGTAATCCTTGGAGGTCGCACATTATTGTTTAGACACATGGAGTTTGTAGATCCATGTTTGATTATTTTATGTGTAATTTTATAAGTGTTCATGTCTTGTAATGGGACATTATTTATTTGTGATTGTTTGTTTGTTTGTTTGAGTAGCTAGTAGGTTAATTGTGATTGCATAAAAATAACCTATAGGATCTTAGAATGATTATGGCTTACTTTAAGCTTAAACTGATAATGATTCAAATGCTAATGGATGTAGGTCAATTTGATGGATAACCTAATGGAGACTCAATACAACATTTGAAACAATTCGTGGAGGTTTGTCAACTATTTCGCCAACCAGATGTGACTGAAGAGACAGTAAAGCTGAAGCTCTTCTCATTTTTCTTGCGTGATAAAGCTAAATTGTTGCTAAATTCATTGCCACCAGGTTCAGTCACTACATGGGCAGAATTACGCCAGAAGTTTCTGCTGAGATTCCAACCACCGACATTAAATGTCAAGTTGCGAAGTGAAATCATTACCTTTAGGTAAGCTGATGATGAAACTTTCTATGATACCTGAGAGCGATTCAATGACCTGTTAAGAAGATGTCCCATGCATGGATTCCCTACTTGGAACCAAATGGAGATTTTTTTACAACGGACAAGAACATAAATATACGCCAGGACCTTTGTAGATGCATTGTCTAACGGTTCATTGCTGGACAAGAAATATACGAAGGCAGTTGACATCCTTGAAAGGATTGTTTCCAACGATTTTCAGTATCCTACTACCACACTAGGAATGAGGATAAGAACCCGTAGAAAATTGGAACTTGATGCATTAACATCCATCAATGCTCAAATTTCCAATCTCACTAGCATTGTGAAAACTTTGCAAAAGAGTAATGAATACCAAGAAGTCAAGGCATTAGAACCATTTTGCATGATATGTGGAGATGATCATCATGTGGATGATTTCCATGCCAACCTTGAATCGGTAAATTTTGTTGGTAATTTTAATCAAAATTTTAACCTACATTCCAATACTAATAATACAGGTTGGAAGCAACATCCCAACTTTTCTTGGGTGAATCAAAGCGATGACCAATACAATGTCCAACGGAAGAACAACAATGCCATGCCAGGATTCAACAAGAATGTAGTGCCACAGAGAGCCCAGAATAATCTATTGCTAGAGCAAAGATCTCCAAATGAGAACACCTTGATGGATTATATGGAGCATAACGATGCCACAATTCAGAGTCTGGAAGCATCCATGAGGAACTTGGAAGTTCAGATTGGACAGATTGCCATCGCACTTAATGCCAGATATTTAGAGACTCTTACAAGTGACACAGAGGATGCTCGGCAAAAAGAGAGAGAACAATGCCAAGCTGATACTCTCCCAAGTGGCAAAGAAGTCAAGATTTTAACGCATGGAAAAGAGCCAATTGTTTGCCATGAGAATAAATCAATACCAGCAGGTGAACCTAATGAAGCAGAGAAAGAAAAGGAAAAAGTTGATGATGCCATATCGCTATCTAATGCCAGACCGCTATATGATGCCAGACCGCTTTATGCTGCCAGACAACAGCCGTATGCCAGCACCACCTTGGAAAAACCAGTGGAGCTAGCATTTGCCAACCCTATCTTGGTAAAACAAATAGGTATTACTATTGAAGTTTTCAATGCTCTTGAATGTATAGATGAACCTAAAGAATGCCAAGCTGTCGAGATCATGGAATCTAGCTTCAATGAGGACCTGGCACAACTTTTCCAAGGCACTCATGATGATGATAGAGAACTAGATGGCAAGGATACGCCGAGTGAGGAATATGAAGAATCGAACTTACTGGATGAGATCGTAATTTATTTTTATAGATCTAAGCTACTTGAGTTAGCTAGCAGAGAGATCGTGGCACCTAAACCATCCATTGAGGAGCCACCCAAGTTGGAACTAAAATCGTTGCCAAATCACCTCAACCTTGCCTCGGTATCAAAGGAGACAATAGTAGTAGAGCCTAAGCACTATTGGGGTGCTAAATTCGACCAAAGTTTCTCAAGACCTAAAAAAAAGAGGTACTTCGATTTCCTAAGGTGGTTGCTCAAAGCCACCATAGGAAAATATTCTCTTTTATTGTGCAATCGAGGGTTTGGCCGACTCAAAGGTAAGAAATTCTTTGGCTTTCTACATTGGTTATTCAAACAAAAGATTGTCACAACCTACCATCCACCAACCAAGGGCCAAGGGTTGAAGTACTACTGGAAGGAAAATCACATTAATGCCAAGGAGACCATTCTCCTTGTGAATATTCAGTAATGTTTTGCCAACCCAGTCTTAACATTCTAAATGGTTTAGGAGAGTTATTTTCTTTTCAGTACTTAGGTATCTCAGTTTTAAATTTTTAGTTTTCTGATTTATTTCTTTTTCTATTTTGAAAGGTTTCTTTGATTTTTAGCACATGAAATTATGCCAAGAGACCGTGCCGAGTTCTGATGCCAAGACACCCAAGGTTGAATAGACAACGCAATTGCCAGCCAGTTTAGTGGCAATACTTTCTTGTATTTATCAACGGCATGAGATCATCTTCTAGAAGTTGGAGAAGGCCGAGGAGCAAAACTTGATGCTTTGGCAGTATGTTAATGCTAGGGACCATGCCATGAAGAAAAAAATCGAAGGCACAACCGCTCACACACTGCCAGCATTCCCTGAGTTCCTTACTGACCTCCTTGCCAAAGATACCATGCCAGCTCAGTTCGAAGCCATTGACGCCCATGCCGTGTTCGAGGTCATATAAGATTAGTTGGATACTGAACCGTTAAAAAAAGAAAAAGAAAATTTTCCTTAATTTAATTTTGAAGGAATTTAACATTTGTTGGGGAAGTTTAATTTGATCTAGGTTTCTATCCAATGAGGATATTTTAATCTTTAGTTGTCATCCATGCCAGCAGGGTAGTATGCCAGGAATTTCTTGGTAATTAATCTCTAGTTTAGGGAATTGAATTTTCACTTAACACGTGATATGTATCTAGTTCCCTAGAAAACTTAGACTGTTTGAAACTATGCTCAGATTAAAAAAAAGAAGTTGAAAAAATATGGAATGGTAAAAGAAAATAAATAAGGCAGCAATGTTCTGCCAAGGCAATGAAAAAATGAACTCTCTTCTACCCAGGGATAATAAGTACTTGGGGATTTGTGGTTTGCTCCCTCTTAGTTCCCAAGTCCAAAAATTTAGGGTATGAGTTGAAGAGAAAGCTTAGTGATGTCTAGATTAAGTTGGGGATTCATGGTATGCTATCTCTTATCTCACATGCTAAATAGTCTCACGAAGCAAGCTTAAGTTATTGCCAACAGAAACTCTTGGCAGAGAGAGAAAAAATTGATAAAAAAGAATCTGAGTTTAGGTAGTAAAATTGAATAAGGGAGTGAAAGGATACTTGATGCATATTGCCTACACATCATGCACTTTTCATGAACAAAGAATAGAGTTATATTACTGCACTTGAATTGCGATCTCCATGGCATAATTACACTAAGATACTGAGGACAGAAAAATAGCCAAATTCTGTTTGCCAGCATTTGTTGGCATTCCAACAAAAAATTTGTCGAGGTAACTTTTTCACAGTTTTATTTTCTTTCTTTGCATTACTTGAGGATAAATAATGAGTTAAGTTTGAGGGTGTGTTACCTCTCCAAAAGTAATGTTTTTAATGCCAATCTTACAATGTTTTTGCTTGTTTTTAGGTATATTTAGTTGCATCAGGATGTTAAAATCATGCATTTACATAAGGAGTTAGGAATTCTATCTATGCCAGTATGAAATGTTGTTTTGTTGGCAATTTTGCAGGTTTGGCATAGTATTTGGCATAGAAATGCAACGCAAGAAGGAATGCCAGAGAGAATGACGAGTGTTGTTGGCATAGAAGGACCAGACAATGCCAAGCACTTGATGCCATGCCAAGAAGCTATTGAACCCCGAAAAAATAGGACCAGGTCAGGCTACGAGAAAATAGGGATTAGATCAATATCTAAAAAAATAGCAAAAAATAGTGTCGAGCTCGGTTGGCAGAATCATGCAAAGATGGGATGCTAGAGTAGCAACTGCATGATGACGTCAGCCCTAACCTTATCAGCTTATCACCGTATCAACCTTGCACTCCAAACAAAGGATAAGGTGGTCGCAAGCCTTATCCCTTGTGCATTCAAATTTTAAATGCAAAGGCTTATCCTAGGACTTCTACACAAGCCTATTTAAAGAGGAGATCGATCATCATTGAAGAACGAATTGAAGAAGAAGAAAAAGACGATGAAAAAGATGATGGCTTAAACTTGAGAAGCGATATGCAACAATGGAGAAGGAGGAATCAGAGACAACAAGATCAAAGGCTTGAAGATTCCATGAGACATCGGGAATCCATTGAAGGGCTGTATCGAGAGACCTCCTTCCTTGCTTTAATTCTTGTTGATCTTTTGTATTTCTTTCATGTGTTTAAGAATGATTTCAAAGCTATCTTTACTGTGTTTTATGTTTAGTTGTTAATAATTCAAATGCCCTAGCATTGTTCCTTTATCTGGCATGCTTTATTCTTTTCTAATTACCTTGCCAAGCGAGAGCTGGCATTGTTGGCATGTTGCTCCTCAATATCTTAAGAGACTTGGGTGGCAACCATCAGTTGCTGGATACTAAGGTGAGATGCTTCGAGATAAGATGTTCAAGTAGATAGACTTACTTTGGGAGTGAGCCTACCCCTTAGGAGTATAGATTGGGACTTAATCAAATTGGTTTATGAAAAAAATTCACTATAGAGATATAAGGGTTTTTGTAACCCCCTTAGCCAGGCCTAGACGGTTGACCCGAACTACGAAGATTACACGGGGAAAACCAAAGTCAACCTGAAAGTCAACCTTGATTAACGACCCTTTTTTTCTTTTTAATCTTGTCTAGATGCATATTAATCCTAAGCGTAGCCTTGAGGAAAGCATACTTGAAAAGCACAGCGATCGGAAAACGTTAAGGGACTCAATTGCACAAATTACAACTATTAGGGACCAAAATGTAAATTCTGGAAATTAAGAGGACTTAACTGATTTTTAAGTTACCATTATGAAATTAGTCATGTTACATGCTTCTCTGTCAAATTTCACCTCAAACGGACATCTCAAACTCAAGCAATTGCTTATACAAAATTCAGGACTAAAACGTAAAGCTTGCAAACCTTAAACCATTCAAATCAGTGCCCAACGGTCAACTGTTTAGGAACGGGGGTTGACCGTTCTGAAATGCGGGTTCGTTTCGAGACCTGTATCGAAACAGGGCTTGGAAGTGGCCAATTCGTTTCGGAACGGCCTCTACCCGTTTCGAAACATGATGGCCATTACAAGCCCCCGTTTCGAAACGTTAGTGCCCGTTCCGATACGGACTGCCCAGAAAGTGCAGAATTTGCTGGTTTAAAATTCAATTAATCACTCAAACACATTCTAATGACCTCCTAATCATACCAACAAGTCATCATACATACAAGGTACATATTTGCATCATCAAAACACATTCATGGCATCAACTAGGAAAAACCACAAGTCTATAGGCATGCATCCTAGTATTGGAAACCAACCAATCATCAAATCTTCAAAGCAAACACCAAAATGGCCATTTACAAGTCCAAAACATCATAGGCATCATGCCACACTTAAGGAGTCCAAAACATCTCCCAAAAACACAACCTAGGTTCCCATTGCCAAAATATCAAAAACTAACAATGTTGTGAAAAAGGTCACCATACATGAGCTTAGCTTTCCCTTGGATTCTTAGCCTCCTTGCTGCCCTTAAAGCACTTCAATTCTCTGCATTATTGGTTCAAGAAAGAGAGCGTAAGCACATTTGCTTAGTGAGGCATGCTCTAAAGAAACAACACAATAATGCATTTATAAAACACCTTTCAAAGGCCTTTAAACTCATGAACATCAATTCTCATGCAACAATGCATACACAACAAGCATCTCATGCTTCATTAACATCAACATGTCATATTGGCTTCCAAGTGATAATCCATAACCATTTTCAACATAAAACACAATCGGATACGCGGATTACAAGCATTGTCTCATACGCTTCATACACACTACCGAACACACAAGGTGGAGTTTACCGGTACAATCACAACCCCTCAACACCCGTGATGGAGTTTAACGGTACAATTACAACCCCTCCACATCACTCATCGGTAGTTGTATAACATCACTAACGAGAACACGGGACACACAACACAAGATCCTCACATAGCATTTTAACCACCATTATGATCTTAGACATCTCGTTAGTGTACTTGGATAGAGTTTACGATACCATTACAACCCCTCAACATCCAAGGCGACTTAATTCACGGTGCACCCAATCCTATAGCCGGCTAACTATATTCGATTCAAGTACTTTAAACCAAAAAATCACTTGCCAATATACATCATTTATCATCAACAATCCACTGTTTTAAAGCATTAAACAAAGCCATTAAACCATCATGCATCACTATGCATCAAAACCACATTTATCAATATCAAACCAAGGATCTCTTACCTTGAGCATCCATCAACACATGGCTTTCAAAACCAACATTAATCATGCTAAAACATGCTTTCAAAACAAAATTTAAACATGCAAATTAAATACATTGCATCCAACCATCTCATGGTTCATCAAAGAGAGAGTTTCTCCGAAAACTTACTCTTGAGCTTAATTAAGTTGATTAGACTTAAATTAAGCTCCCAAACCTTCAAACATTCGATACAAAGCTGGAAATCCCATTCCAATCACCAATTCCGTTTCGCAAGCTTTCCAAAACGCCGTTCAAGCCTCCGGATCAACACCACAAGAATCCGAAGATGTCTCCCCTGTTTTAAACATATCAAAGCAGAGAATCAACGCATCATCATGCATTAAAATCTTCAGCCATTACACCTAAACTCGCTGCTCACATAAAAACTAACATTTCGGCTACCAAACACAACCGAAATCACATCCAAACTCGTCCACAACATTACCCAGCCAAGATTCATCACTTCTAAACATTCTTAAACATCAATTAACATCCAAAAAGATCCTAAACTCGTCCTTATACCTCCAGCTATAACAGAACACCAAGATCACCCCAAAAACCACCATTTTCACAAGTAAAAACTTAGGAAAATCAACCTATTCGGGATTGCATTGATTAAACCTCAATTACACATCATTAAACATCCAAAATACATTAAAAGACATCTCAAAACAGAGCCCAAACATTCATCACGAATTTCTTCAAGATTTAATCCAAATCTTGAGTTTTAAGCCAAAATCAAGATCACAACATTAAAACCTTTTATAAAACTTAATTTAAGGATTGAGAACTTGGGAATTTCAGTAAAGAACTGAGTATTTAGAGGAGAAGGACATCCTTACCTCTAAATGTAGATTTCTCCTTGTTTAGAGCCAAAATCCTTGAAAATTCAATAAGCAAATGAAGAGGATTTGATGTAGAAAGGTTTAGGAATCAATTGATGATTGAAACCTCATCATTTAGTGTGAAAATCAAAAGAAAAGCTGCTGTGGAAATGTGTTTGGCTGAGGGAATTTTGAGAGAAAATGAGATGAGAAAGTTTTAACAAAAGTTAGTTATGAAATCTCAAAATTGGTTTTTCTCCTTTTTCATTAAATTAATTAAGTCATTAAAATTAAGAAAAATCTGGAGAAATACTTTCTTGGGTAAATTAGCTCCTTAAAGATTCAAAGTTTCAATCCTTACAAAACAGTCACCACTGAACTTTTCAAAAATTACATTTTAGTCACTATTTCGAAATGTCACACTTCCAAACCTTATTTTGTAAAATTGATTTCACCACTCTCTTATATATATTAAAAGAGGATTTTTAGATATTTTCCCATATTTTTAATGCATCCCGAACTAGGCTTTCCCTAAAACCACCTTTTATATTCGAACCGAAAAACAGACTGGTCCGGTTCAGACCCTAAACTTCCAAGCCCAAAATTGGGGTGTTACAGTTTTTACAAGGTCAATTTAGGGCAATGATCATCGAGAGAGGCTTTGCCAATTTGAATCTGCTTGGCAATCAATGCCAAGGTAGGATATTATTACTAGCCGACATTGCTAGCATAAAATTCAGACATTCTAAGCCAAATCTTTGTTATCATTCTTGCACCCTTTGTTTGCCAGACCGTTATCATTTCATTACCGTAATCTCCACTTTACTTCAATTCTCTTTATCGTCTTTATTTCCTTAATTCTTTTATTTTACTCATTCATTCAATCATTTGCCAACACTTTTATTTTCTACTTCACAAGTATTAATCGTGGCAATTCATTCCTATAGGCAATCACTATGGAGACGATACTTAACTTACTACTATATTACTTGTTGACCGTGTATACTTGCACATAAAAGATGTATTCTTGGCAATGTTTTTACTTGCTTATTTACATTGAATATTTAATCTTTTTCCATGCAATATTACGTCAACAGTTGCCCCGACATTCTTCAAGCCAAAAGGCATTACTTTATAGCAAAAAGTTCCCCAAAGTGTTATGAAGGTAGTGTTTTCCATATCTTTTGGGCACATTTTAATTTGATTATACCCAGAGAACTCATCCATGAAGGAAAAGAGGGAATGTCTAGTTGTGTTATCCACTAATGTATCAATGTGTGGTAACGGGAAATTGTCCTTGAGGCTGCCCTATTGTGGTCCTTGTAGTCCACACACATTTGTACCTTTCCATCCTTTTTAGGAACGGGGACGATGTTTGCCACCCATTCTGGATATTTGGCCACTTCAAGGAATCCTACGTTGTACTGCTTTTTCACTTCATCCCCAATTTTCTGGTGTGTCTCAGCTTTCATCCTTCTAAGCTTCTACTTCACAGGCTCACACCCTAACTTTATTGGCAGCCGATGTACAACAATGTCAGTGTCAAGATCGGGCATGTCTTGGTATGACCAGGAAAAAATATCCTTATCTTCTTTTAGAAGCTCGATCAGGCTTTGTCGAGTAATAGCCGTAATGGTGGTGTCAATCTTTACCTCACGCTTCTCTTCTTCTCTGCCAAGCTTTAGAATTTCCAACTCCTCCTTGTGTAGTAAAATTTGTTTCTCTTCTCCTTCTACCATTCTGAGCAAGTCTTCAGGCAGATCATATTCTTCCTCATCATCAACATTTTCAATTTCTACTAGGCATAAAGGCAGTTTGGAGTTAACTTCAGATTCTGGCTCTGAATCGTTTAAGCCACTGATATCTGAAGACCTACAAAGGAAAAACAAGGAATATATATATATATACGAAGGAAAAAGATGAACAATATAATGGAATGATTTGTTTTAGTTCTCATTTTTTTACTTTGGGGTTTATTAATGGTTTATGGGAAAATTTTCCACACAAAATTTGTTGGAAGAAAAGAAAATGCATATTTTATTGAATTTCAAAATATTAGTTTGACATATGCCTTTTACATAAGATCCATAATTGCCTCCGGGCTTGGGGCAAATAGAGTGGTTTTTGAGAAATACTCTGAAACTGTCTTAATGACTAAGCAGTCCAAGTGTCAAGTTCAGAGCATTGACTAATCATGGAAAAGTACTTGCTCTCTCCTTCCTCGTTCGTCACAACATTGATGCTCAGCTTCTCAAATGCTTCACACATGTCATTCTTTCCTTTCTCCTCCTTATTAACTTGGGTTTTGGGGTCCAGAAAGCCTCCAAATCTAAAATTATGGCTAAAAGGTGGGAATGTCATAGGCTTCCACTCAATTTCCTCCCCTTTTAACTTTGCCCTTGTCCTTTGTTTGTGCTTCCTAATTACTGCCTTTCTCTGCCAATGGTTGGGCTTCAAGCCCAACCCCAATCGATCAGTCTTTGTTGGGGTAACCACGGGGTACAACCTCCCTTGGTGTCTTTCTCCTAATTCTTTCCTGACCTCAGCTCATTTTTTGAGAATTTGCTTCACTTGCATCTTTGCAAAGTTGGATAGTTTTGATTCTGGTACTTTACTCCCCTCAGTGAAAAAGGTTGCATTGACTAGCTCGAGTGTCCTGAAGTGACACTCGAGTGACCCTCATCTATCTCGATAAAGGGTGCATCAGTGGTTACTGATGCAATGATTTCCTCCTCTACACCGACTGTTATCAACTGTCCGTCAATTACAAATTTCAACTTCTAGTGAAGGGTAGAAGGGACCTCTCATGATGTATGGATCCATGGGCACCCTAGTAAATAGCTATAACTTGGCTTTATATCCATGGCCACAAATTCTATGTTGAAGGTCGATGGTCTGATCTGCAAAGGCACATCAATATTTCCCAACACATCTCTCTGCGTTCCATCGAATGCTCTCATATTATTTCGATAAGCTCTCATGAGTGAGCCATCTACTGGAAATTTCTTTAATTTTTCTAAAGGTAGAACATTCAAGGCTGATCCTTTGTCAATAAGGACACCTGGTAGCATGTATTCCTTGTATCTTGTGGAGATGTGCAGAGCTTTACATGTTCCCCTCCTTCCTTATGGTATTTCCTCATCATTGAAAGAAATAAAGTTGTTGACAACAATGTTACCGACCAACATGTCCATCTTGTTGATAGTGATCTCTTTCGGCACAAACGTGCGATTCAAAATCTTCAGCAAGGCATCACGATGGCCCCCAGAATTCAACAATAGATTCAACATAGAGATTCGAGTTGGAAGCTTGTGGAGCTGTTCCACCACACTATACTCACTGTTTTTAAGTATCTTCAAAAATTCTTGAGCCTCTGACTCCTTCACGAGCTCATTGTATACTGGTGGCTTCTCTTTAAAGAAATCTCCTTCATCTTCTTTTTCTGGCTTTTAAACAGCAATGCTTCTCTATGCCGCATCCTTATCTTCTTCTAATTGTGGGGAATACAGTTTTCCACTCCTAGCGAAACGACTCACCTCATTAATAGGTTCGTCCTTTGTCTTTTCTTTAGCATGTAATTCTCCTGGGCCGTCATCATGCAATCGTAGTTCCAAGGGACTTGCTTGTTGTCCTTGCATGGGAATGAGGTTAGTGCCTTGATTATAAGTCGTGGTGTCACACCTCTCGTTGGATCGCTAACTCTTGCCTTGGCCTTGATAACCAAGGGCTTCATTATTGTGAAATCTTTTCTCGTGGTTGACTCTTCTGTTGCAGATATGTCCATCATGTGCTTTTTGCTTCCCTTCCCCAAAAAACTCAAGCTCTTTACTATCCATTTTGGCTTGGACCAAACATTTAAATTACAAGTAACATTCAATCTCATTTCCCTCTTCTTGGTGGTACTCGCAATATGGCCCTTCTGCCATCTTTATTTCTTGGGCTTCTAGTCATTTGGGCCCATACCCATTTCATGGGTGCTTTAACCTTAGCAGAACATGCCTTGATCATCCTATCTTCTTTCTTAATGACTGCATTCACACCTGTCTTCTGGTGGTTTGGCAAAGGGTTTCATTTTTCTTCAAACATGTCAAAAGATAACATGCCTAACTTCCTTAGATCATCCACCACTCTTTTGAATGCAGTGCAGTTTTCTATAATGTGCCCCCTAATTCCTGCGTGGTATTCACATTGTGCCTTCTCATCGTACCAAGGTGGGTATGATGGTGAAGATGAAGGAACATGATGTGGCAGCACCATCTGAGACTTGATTAGTTCAATGAATAGTTCAACGTATGTCATTGGGATAGGAAGGAAGTATGGTTTTGATCCCCCTTGATATCTCCGGTCTTCCTTTGGCGAGCTTGTTGTAACAGGGGTTGGAGTTGAAACATTGGGCTTATTGAAAACCACACCATTTGAATAATTGGGGTTGTAGACATTGGTTGTGTTGACTTCCCTCTCCCTCTTCTTATAGGGTTTCTTCATTTCTCTTCCATCCAGATTTCCATTCTTGACAACTACCAAGATTAATTCTCTATTCATTAGCATATTTGTGAAGCTTTTGGTTGCATGCTTTATCATGCGATCATAAAATGAACCCTTCAAGGTTTCAACTAACATTGGGGTGATCTCATTCTCCAGCAATGGTAGCTAAACTTGAGCAGCTACATCCTTTCACCTTTGCACGTACTGGGGGAAACTTTCATGATGCTTTTGTTCCATCCCTTGCAGTACCAGTCGGGTTGGAACCATGTTTGTGACATATTTGTATTGCTCACTAAAAGCTCTAGATAAATCATTCCATGAACTGATATTGACCCGGCTTAACTGCGTACACCAATGTGCAGTTGACCCTACCAAGCTGTCCTGGAAGCAATGGATGAGTAGCTCCTCGTTGTCCAGGTACATTGACATTTTCCCACAGTACATGGTTAGATGTGCTGAAGGGCATGTGGTTCCATTGTATTTTTCAAAATCTAGAATCTTAAATTTCGGAGGCACCACCATGTCTGTCACCAGGTTCAATTCCATTGCATCCACTCCACCATGAGCACTTCCTTCCTTGAAGTATTTGGTCATTCCTTCAAGCTTTTCATGTCGGTCTTCCCATTTCTTCTCAACCTTGGCTTTGTTAGTAATTTCGTTAAGGTCAGACACCTCGTAATTGTGAACCTCCTCATTTGGGGCGCGAACAGACGACTCAATGAGATGAAAAAAAGGGTTTAGGGTTTGGAAGCAACCTCTTTTTGCATCCTAAAAGTTATTCCATGGTATCGTGGCAGTGTACCAGTGTCTCCTCCTACTTCAGTTGCATCTGGATCTTTGAACCCCAACATGGCTGTGATCTGACTAACTATTTTCCGATGAGCTAACTCTATTTCCTATTTTAGTTCGGTTTCGATCTTTTCCAGCCTGTCATAGGACCTCTTCTATTAACCACATGAGCCTTGGTCCTATTTCTCTTACTGCCTATTGTATCGACGGATGGTTGCGGCTTCAATTGCTAACATCATTACATGCTTAGCCACATCTTGAATTTGAGCCATCACAGACCTATCAAACTTATCTCGTTCTTAGAATCTTCTGGCATTGTCTCTGAGACCAGTAAACGAGTAGTCATTTCCTCTGTCAGCAATATCTTCAAAGACTAGGGTCTTGGTTCTATATTCTTGGATGATGTTGTCCATCTCTTCAACTCGCTCTTTCAAGAAATCATCTTCATTCAGACTAGCCTTAAGCTTCTCATAGGTTTGATCACTCTAAAGCTTGTGAAGAGTCTGGTTCAGGTCCTCCACCCTGGCTTGTAATTCAGCAATGAAAGCTTGGTTTTGCTTCAACTTCTCACTAGTCTTTTCATAGGCTGACTAAAGCTCCAACAAACGGGTTTTGTTGTCGTGTGCCTTCTTTTTCCAAGCAACTACATTTTCTTTCTCTTTTTCATGGGTCTGTTCAATCTCTTCTGCAAGTGCCCGCCTATATTTCTCAATTTCTCTTCTGCCACGCTCCCTTTCTTTGCCCACGACTTGTTCAATCTCTTGTCCCCATTGCTCCAGACTCTTTCTTAAATCAGTATTTTGAATAGTGGCTTGAAACTTGAGGAAGTCAACCCTTTGAATCTCATACTTCTCTTTCAGGTCTATATACAGCTTCGTTACTCAATTGGTTTCCCATTTATACTTCTCTACATCAAGGCTTGACTCGAACTTGTCTTGTTGGTTCTATTATTGCAGGGCTTCAATCTCCAACTTGGCCCTTCTCAATTCTTCTATCAAAATGTTAGGCTCAGAGGGGACCACCTTCAAGTGTTATTCTAAAGACTTGGCCTACCCAGGAGTAGGTACCATGATCTTGTCATTCATTCTTGTATTCCTCCAAATATTATACTCAGGGGTGAACATGTAGTGTCTATTAGACTCTAGCTTCATATAATACCAGTTATTCCATGAATCACTAATGGTTTGTATCTTCCCACTAAACTCGCCTTGAAACTCAAACTCTAATGAACTAAGGCCAGTAGTGAAAGGAATGAACTGTCGAGATCTATATTGATGTGATACCAATAGGGGAGCACACCCAATTCCACCTCATAAACCCAACAACATCAAGAAGTTGTAATCTCCACATTTTAACATAACCTTGGCATGACCCATCCATGGAACCCTCCATTTGATGTCTTCGTCACGATGGTCTCTGAATATATCAACCCTGTAATGCCCCAGTTTTGGGCCTAGGAGTTTTAAAAGTGGTTTAGAGTTCGTAGAACCTAGACTAGAGATCCGGGCCAGTTCGGGGATGGTTCAGGGAAAACATGGTTCGAGAAAGTGATAAAATTATGAGAAAAATTCCTAAAATCCTCTTTAAATATATATAAAGGATTGGCGAAGCCAATTTCAGTTTAAGGTTGACATTTCAGTTTAGTGACTAAAACGCAAAAATGAAAAACTTTTTAAAGGATTGTTTTGAAAGAGAGCCAAAACTTAGAATCTTTAGGGAGCTAATACGATATTAATCAGCTATTCCTGTAATTGGACATATTTTAAATGTGTTTAATTAAAAGAAATAAAGGAAGGTTTTGATTAAAAGTGATTCAGCTTTTATAAAATCTATTTTGACGTAACTTCCATTTTCTCTTTTTTCTCATGAGCCAAACATCTCTTTTCTCTCAAAACTTCTAGAGATTTTCATCTTTTCAATTCTTTTTTATTTGCAAATGATTTCTTTGTTGTTTCCTCCATTTATCTCAAACGATTCTTGAAGGTTTTTCAACAAATCTTGTCAATTAAAGGAATAGGCAAGGATTAGAGTTAATTTTTGTTCAACTCCTCTAATCAAGGTTCTTTATTGAAACTTCCAAGTATTTCGCTCTCTAATTATGTTTCTTAACAATATTTCATGATTAATTTGATGAAAATGGTTAAATCAAGCTTAAATGGTGATTTTGAATGATTTTCGTTTTAGAGCTATTTTTGTTGAGTTATGATTGATTTTAATCATATTTTGGATGTTAAATAATTTTGAAATAAAGGTTTGATCATATTAACCCCGAAATTAGTTGGATCTCTAGTTGTTTAGGTAGATTTGGGTTTTTGTGGTGTTAAAGTGAAATTGAGGTTGCTGGAGGTATAATGATGCAAATAGGTTGGTTTTGGATGTTAATTGATGATTAAAAATGAATGGAAGTGTTAGGTTTTGGCTGGGATGAGTTTATAGTGAAATCGAAGGTGTTTTCGGTTGTCTTGGATAGGCGTTTTGGTGTTTTTGGGAAGAGCAACGTGCTAGTTATGTTTGCTGGAGATATTAATGCATTGAGATGCATTAATCCTCTGTTCTTATGTGAATAACAGGGGAGAATGTATCGGAAGCAATCGATGAAGTTTCGTGAGCTTCAGACGCTTGGTTTTGCGTCGGCTAGTTAAGGTTGCGCGTATCGGTGAGTGAGAATGTGGATTTCAGTTTTGAAATGCTTTAAAAGATGATTTGGGAACTTAGTTGTAAGCTTGAAACGCTTAACTAAGTTCGGAAGTAAGTGAAAGGAAATTCTCTCTCGGTTGTGCTATTATGCGATGTTTTATGCATTGTTTTGGTTTAATGGATTTACTTACTGTTAAAGCATGTTTAAAAGAATGTGATTATTGTTTTTTAATGATGTGATGTTGAAGGATGCACATGTTAACTAATCCTTGTAAGCATATGACTTATACTTGTGATTTTAAGCATGGCTTAATGCTTGGAAGTATGATTTATTGATGATGCTTTGAAAACAGTGAGGTATATGATTAAATGTGAATTATATTTGCAAGTGATGTTGTGAAAATGGTTTACAAATGATATCAGATATAGTTAGCCGGCTATAGGATTGAGTGCACTATAAAAAGTCGCCTTGGATGTTGAGGGGTTGGTGTCTCGTGTCTCCGTCCAAGTACCCTAACGATCGAGGAGGTTGGTGTCCCGTCTCTCGTTAGTTGTTAAGCGTCTAACCGATGATAGGGTTGGTGTCCCTATGGGTTGTGATTGTACTCGATTGATAGAGTACCTTTGGTTGTGAATGTACCAATTCCGGTTAAGATGGCTTGAAGTGTCTAGTAGACACTTGTTGAATCCGTGTATCCGATATGTGGTTTTGAGATATGAACTTCTTTAATGATCATTTGTAAGCCAATATATATGATGATGTATCATGAAATGGTTTATGTTGCATAATGTGGTTTATGCATGTTTTTACTATTTAAGCTTTGCATAAGGTAGCTATGCATGAGAAGGCTTAAATAGAGTGTGGAATTAGAACTTGTTGATGATTCATGATACATGTAGCATGAGGTTTAATATGCTGATTTTTGTTTAAGGAAAGTGCATGGTTTTAAAAGGGCGTGAAGGTTTTCAAATGATGTTTTAGTAAATTGAAATGAGATTTCAATGTGGACATGGAAAATGGTTTTAATACATTGATGGTGTTTTCTTTTTGAGCCTTCTCACTAAGCATTATGTGCTCACGCTCTCATTTGTCTATCAATGCAGATAATTGAGATTTTGGAGGCAGCAATTAGCAAGGGATCACAAGAGACTTCACTTACAAAAGTATGTTTCGATTAGACTATATGCAATAAGGGCAACAGGGGATCCGTTGTGTTTTTGGGAGACTTGTGTAAACTCCATTTTGAGCTAGTTTGATTTGCTGTTTTAGACTTGTAAATGGCCTTTGGTATTTGGTTTATGCTTTACTTTGCATTTTGGTATTTTGCTTGGCTTGACACTAGGTTGCATGCATATGGTTTACCTCTGATGCAAATGCCCATGTTATGATGTTGAATATGTCATGAATGATTAAGGATTGATGTTTAGATATGATGTATGCATGTTGGAAGCTTGTTGGATTGATTATAAATGCATTAAAGTGTGAAAAAACCAGCAAATAGTGTCATTATAGGCCCAGGTGTTTCGATACACCCAAGGTTGTACCGAAACAGTGATCTTGGAATGGCCTAGGGGTTTCAGAACAGGGAGGAGTGTTTCGATATGGGTTCACTTATTTTGGCTGTTGGAAGTTCGTGTTTCGAAATAGGTTTGAGGTTGTATCGAAACAACCTCATGTACTGAAACACCCAGACCCGTTTCGAGATAGGGTGTTTCGATACAGGGGTCTTGGTTCCGAAACACCCTGCTGTTAAGTTGGTTACTGGAATCTTTTGAAGTTCTATTTTTTTACGTTTTACTCCCTGAATGTTATGGATGCAATTAAATGAGCTTGGATGATCGTTTTGATCTGATACTTGACACAGTGGCATGTAATGTGACTAATTAAAGGTTGGTAACTTTACAATTGAAGAAGTCTCTTTATTTTACTAAAATTACAAAATGGTCCCTAAAACATTTTCGAATCCAATTGAGTGTCTAATCGATGTGTGTTTGTGATGTTAATCGTTCCGCTACGAGCCTTTACACATAGGTTAATGTTGAGCATCTAGATAAAATAAAAAGAAAATAAATAGGGTTGTTTGTTGAGGCAAACTTTCCTAGTTTACTTCATTATTCCCCGTGTGACTCGTTCGGTTTGGTCTTTTGCCCAGACCGGGTCGAGGGGGTTACAAACCCATTTGCTTTTCTTGACAGTTGACCAATCCTTGGATAAAAGTTCTTGGAGCGGAGAAAAATTAGGGGAGAACACATTGGATAGGGTAAAAGTTGGGCACTTCCAGAAATTACTGAGAGCCCAAACCTGAAGTAAAGGAGCACACCCTCCAAAGCGCACACCTTCCACTTTTCAGCATGCATTCAGTGAGATGAAGGTTTCAGTTAACAACACAGGTACCAGGTTGACTTCCCTCTTCAATTGCTGAAAGAAATCAAGCAAGGCCACGTCAATGTTTCCTAAGACCTTGGGGAAGATGACCAAACCGTAGATTGCAATAGCCAGGAGATCTACTCCCTTTTCTTCGTGTGGATGAACATGTCTTGTATTCCTGATGCTTGACCAAGGGAAAGAAAAAATACCTCCTCTTTTCCTTATCAAACCCTTGACCCATCCATTACTAATGCCGGCGAAAGCTGTAAGCCTCACATGCGGGTTTTTGTTTTTAGGTGGCTTGGCATAAACCCAGTTTTCCTTCACCTTACGTTAGTCGAAAAGGGCCAGATATTCTTCGAACGTAGGCATCATGTCTTCTCCATTAAAAGTAAAACAACAGTACCCAAGATTCCAGAACTGAACCAAGGCCTTCAAGAACTGCTCATCTATCTTCACATAATTTAAGTACGCTATGTCGCCATAAGACACATTAAAAGTAAAACAACAGTACCCAGATTTCTCGCATCTCCTGTACATTATTCTGCTTGACAGTAATATGGGCATACTCTAAAGTTTCTTTCTCACGATCAGTGGCCAAACTGTCACCATATGTCCATTGATTGACCTCAGACCAGTGACGTACCGTTGCATTTTCATCTTCTTTCTTTAGGATCCTTCCATCCATGATGACAATTTTTCTAATTGAGCAAATATTCTGAAAAACCAATCCCTTCTTAATATGGAATGATGATGCAAGATTAACATGCAAAACAACATAGTATAGGGAAAGGATTAGAAACAAGAAATAAAGGGTCCAAAATAATTTCATTGCGTAAATAATTCTGGGCAGCACATTCCAACACTCGAGGACATGTCTCCACTGATTATCTTTTGCGAAATAATTTTGACCAAACTCAAAACCCTAGGTTTTTCACATGGCTCTATTGGAATGGGCTCTAGATTCTCAAACATGGTTTTAGTTCTAAAAGGGTACCCGAGCTTTCCTTGTTGTCCCCTTCTAAGGGTAGCAAGACCCTCAATTCTCACCATTATAGGCTACAAATGAATCAAGTTCAATTCGGGAAGACTTATTTCCCAATGCCTTCTCGAAGGATCAATATCTTTACGAAGACAAAGGGCATATGAATCCCGAAGGTACTTGCTAGGCTCATATAGAGAATTAGTATTTTGACAAGAGCAAAGCGTTTCCCCCCACTTAAACGAACGAGACAAGCTCGGGTATAGAGCTTTTGAAAAGTTTTAGAATGCGTAAAGTAGACTTATATTCAGTAAACGGTTGAATAAATTGAAAGATTTGTGAACTTGCAAATTCTATTTTCATTTAAAAATGTTTTTTAAACCAATTTGTGGCATGAACCTCTTGTGTTTTTATTTAAAAAAACAAAAATAAGTCCCCAGCGGAGTCCCTAAGCTGTCGCAACCCTCTCGAGCCCGATATTTTTGAAAACTAAAACACAAAGTTGCCACCAATCTTTATTTTTAAAAGTGTGATTAGATCACTTTTAAAACAAGGGCCATTTTAATAAAATGCTTTATTTATTAAAATAACATTTTTGGTCTGTGAACAAGAAAATAGTTTCGAGGGTCGGCTATGTGTGGGGAAGGATTGGCACCCCCACAACGCCAAAAAATTGTAACCTTGTTCATTTAAAAAAGTATTTTCAAAAGCTAGAATTTTGCAAGTTCACAAGAGCTTCAATTATTTGTTCGTTTAATGAATTTAAATTTATTTTAACGGCCTTCCCACCAAGAAAACGAACTCCAATTAGCGTTGATAAGTGCCCAAAAGTCATATATTTTGACCCCTTTTACATGGCAATTATCATTTAACCTACACCCATTTGAGCTACATTATGGCCTTACATGCATAGTTTTTATCATTTATGCCTTTGATCCTTATATTGTGATTATTCTATGAAAAATGTACTATTTAATGCATGTTTGGTACTTTTGCAGATTAGTACACTGCCAGGGCAGGAGGATGTCGCATCAGCACTAAAGGAGATGAAGGAAGGTGCAGGACAAGCCAAACTCAGACCTTGATCGAGCTAAGCCAAAGATGACAGCTTCTACTAAGGGAAACAGATAAATCCTTGCCGAGGAGAACCAGTTCCAGACCAGGGCCGAGGCAGCAGGTACCATGCCGCAGCTGTGCACTGTCAAGACTGCCGGAGGCCAAAATAGACAAAGTGGTAACCGATTTGTAGAGCATTA
Source organism: Hibiscus trionum (assembly GCA_030270665.1). Taxonomy (NCBI): domain Eukaryota; kingdom Viridiplantae; phylum Streptophyta; class Magnoliopsida; order Malvales; family Malvaceae; genus Hibiscus; species Hibiscus trionum. The sequence continues at coordinate 6,457,175 of BSYR01000064.1, read as the reverse complement.
GAAGCTAGATTTTTCTACACTCTTTGCGTGGCAACGGAGAGAAGCGGCTATATAAAGCCAACTATTCTCCCCTCATTCTTCACTTTGTTCTCTCTTTTACTCTCAATTCTTCTTTTCAATCTTTGCTTTCAAGATTTCGTCTGCTTTACTTTCTTCCAATTTCTTTTTCTTTCTTTAGGAAAACACAACCGATTTCACAGTTATGGCCACATCAAAACAACGCGTCTCCACCTCCAAGCCTACCTTCCAAAGGTTCTTAAACCCTGCTATCGCGGTAACTTACAAGCAGCACTTCACCGAGCGGCAACTCTGGGAAGAAATAGGGTTCCAATACACCAGGACAGATGGGGATTTTGGCCTCGAACACACCATATTCGAGAGGGTTCACAACTTAGGTTGGGATATTTTCGCACGAAAGCTATAGGAAATAAACATCAACCAGGTGTGAGAATTCTATGACCACAAGCCTACACCGTAAACCCTTTCGTCTATGTCCACGGTGAAGGAATCAAGTTCACGGCGGAGACCATCAATAGATACTACAACATAGAAATCAACGAGAAACTGCATGAAGAGCGGAAGTCCTATCTAACAGCCGCTGACTACAACAAGATCAAGAAAAAGATCTGCCAGCCTAACACCAGGTGGTTAACTGCCTCAACAAAGGTTCAGTCAACTGCCGCGATCTACTGCCGGAGGCCATTCTTTGGAGCAACTTCGTCCAACACCGCATGATGCCCACCACGCATGGATCAACAGTCAGCAGGTCGCAGCTGGCCCTTATCCACAACATTATGAAGGGGCGGCTAATCAAGGTTGGTGAAGTGATCCTTGAAGAAATCTATGCCCATGTCGACAAGCCCAACACCAAAGGACCCCTCGTCTTCCCTGCACTCATCATAGGCCTATACGCCAACTTTCGTTTGCCCCTGCACCCTAAAGATACAATCATTGCCACCAAAGAAGGGTGGACAAGGAAGGCACGCTTCCAGATGATGCATGAGTCGGAGCTAGAAACGTCGTCAACCACTCAGCTTCCGTCCCAACCTTCCGCCACCCCAGCCGCAGCGGGCAGTACTGATGCTGCCCTCCTCTCCGCCGTAGTCCCCCTGATGCGCATCCTTGTGGAGAGCTGCCAGAGGATCAAGCACAAACAGGTGATCTTCACCAAATACATTGCAAAGATACAAGAGGCCTTTGTGGCCTACTTGCTTGACAAGTACCATGACACCGGCCCACAGTTGCCTGCCTTTCCATCGGGGTTAGCAGCATCCAAATTGATACAGATCACACCCAGACCATCTGCCACTCCAGCCGCCACAGCCAATGAAGGGCCGCACATCCGCCCTAAGCGAAGAACCTCACCCACTCCCATCTAGCTGTAACGCCCCGGTTTTGGGCTTAGAAGTTTTGGGCGTTGACCGGTTTGGTCAAAGTGCTGTTCGAATCTAAAGAGGTGAAATTAGGAAAGCCTAGTTCGGGTTGCATTAAAAATATGGAAAAATGTTCTAAAATCATCTTTTAATATAATTAAGTGAACTGTGAAATCAATTTTGGAAAATGGGTTTTGGAAGAGCGACATTTTGGCTAGTGACCAAAATGTAATTTTTGAAAGTTTTGTGACTGTTTTAAAAAGGATTGAAACTTTGAATCTTTAGGGAGCTATTTACCCAAAGGGGAGTTTCTCCAGATTTTCTAGAATATTAAATGATTTAATAATGGTTTAAAATAAAAGTAAAAAGGAGGGAAAGATATTTTTAGTCATTTTTAACTAACTTTCTAAATTTTCCATTCCCATTTTCTCTCATCTTTTCTCTCAAACCAAACACATTCTCTCCAGATCTTTTCCTCTGATTTTTATCACCTAAATACTTCTTTTCAATCCTCATTTGATTCCTAATCATCTTCTCATCAAAACCTTTGTATTTGCTACTTGATTCATCAAGCTTTTTGGCTCTAAAAGAGGAGAAACTCAAGTTTGGAGGTAAGAACGTCCTTCTCCTCTGAACTTCAAGTTCTTTAATGAAATTCCTAAGTTCTCAATCCCTAATAGATGTTTTATAAATGGCTTTTAAGATTGTTTAGTGGATCTTGGCTTAAAATGCAAGATTTGGTGTGTTTTTGATGAAATTTCGTTGGATCTGTTTAAGCAGTGTTTTAAGGTGCTAAAATGATGATTAATGAATGTTAATTTGATAAGGAAATGAGTTTTGATTAATGCAATCCCGGATAGGTTGTGTTTCCTAAGTTTAGCTTGTGATTCTTGGATGTTTTTGTGGTGATCTTGTGGATCTGATGTTGCTGGAGGTATAAGGATGTTTATAGGTTGTTTTTAGATGTTAAATGGTGTTAATGGATGTTAGGTTTTGCTGGTTTATGGCTGGGCTTTGTTGAGAATGGTTTTGATGCAATTTCGGTTGTGTTTGGTGGCCGAAATTGGAGTATGAATGAGAGCAGCGAGTTTGAGTGCTTTCATTGAAGCTTTTGATGCATGATGATGCATTAAATCTCTGCTTTAATGTGTTTAATCAGGGGAGGCATCTTTGGATCCAAGAGTTGTTGATCCGGAGGCTTGTTTTGGTGCTTTGGCTTGAGGCGAAGTGGAATCGGTGAGTGAAATTGGGTTTTCGGCTTTGAAACCAATGTCTTGGGAGCTTAGTTTAAGTCTAAACAACTTTGCTAAGCTCGAGTGTAAGTTTTCGGAAATTCTCTCTAGTGGTGGCCATGATTTTGTTGTGACGCAATGTGGTTTATTGCATGTTTTGATTACTGTTTTGAAAGCATGATTTAGCATGGTATTTGCTGTTTTGATAAGCCATATGTTAAAGGAAGCTCAAGGTAAGAGTTCCTTGTTTTTGAACATTGATTAAATGTGGTTTGATGCTTTTAAATGCATGATGAATATGGCTTGGTTTAATGCTTTAAAACAGTGGATTAATTGATGAAAATGATGTATATTGGCAAGTGATGTTTTGAAAAGGTTAAGGTCACTAAGGTGGTTAAAAGTCCTTGAGTGAGCCTTGTTACTTAAGAACATCAAGGTGGTTAAAAGTCCTTGGATGATTCTTGCTACGGACACAAAGGTGTTTAAAAGTCCTTGTGTGGTCCTTTTCTATGGTGTTTAAAAGTCCATAGGCCAAGGTGTTTAAAAGTCCTTGGGCTCAAGGTGTTTAAAAGTCCTTGAGGTGATTCAATTCATGGTGTTTAAAAGTCCATGGCCAAGGTGTTTAAAAGTCCTTGGGGTCAAGGTGTTTAAAAGTCCTTGAGGTGATCTAATTCATGGTGTTTAAAAGTCCATGGCCAAGGTGTTTAAAAGTCCTTGGGGTCCAAGGTGTTTAAAAGTCCTTGGGGTGAAAGTTGATGAACTTGTTTTCCAAGAAATGAAATGTATCACTTGTGGCCAATATGACATGTAATGAAATGAAGCATGAGATGCTTGTTTTAAGTATGCTTTTGAGCATGTGTAAATGATGATTTGAAGCATGACTTATAAATGTTTTGTTAATGCATTATTGAATGGTTTTACGAGCATTCCTCACTAAGCTTTTGCTTACGCTCTCTTCCGTTTTCTTAATTCAATAATGCAGAGCATTAGAGTACTTGAGGGCAGCAAGGAGGGCAAGCATCCAAGTGGAAACAAAGCTCTAAGTATGGAAGGTTTTCTAAGTACATTTTAGCTTTTGGTAATTTGGCAATGGGGGGCCTATGTGTATGTTTTGGGAGATGTTTTGAACTCCCTAAGTATGTTGAATGTTGTGGAGAATGCTGGTCTTTGTGGTTGGCCTTTATATGCTTGAATTGGAAGTTTATGCTTGAATGGCTTACTTGTGTAGGAAGCATGCCTATAGATTTGGGGCTTTTCATATGTGTGGATGTTTTGATGAATTGTTGATGCAAGTATGTCTCATATATGTTGAATTGCATGTTGGCAAAGTTTGGTGGCATTTGGAGCATGATTGGTTGGTCAATTGCATGTTAAAGTATGCATTTTTGGGCAATCTGTGCAGGGTGTTTCGGAACAGCACCTACCGTTTCGGAATGGGTGCCTTAATTGTGCCCAGGCGTCCGAAACGGGAGGGGCCGTTCCGAAACGGAAAGGCCACTGCCAGACCCCCGTTTCGGTACGCGTTGCGGAACGGCCCCGAGTTTCGAAACGGGCTATGCCTGTTTCGGAACGGGTGACCGTTGGGGGCTGACATTGGCAGTTAAATGTTTTGGAATGTTTGCGTTTTGGTCCTGAATCTTGTTTGTGCAATTGTATGAGTTTGGGAAGTATTTTTGAGCTGAAATTTTACAGAGAAGCATGAAACATGATTAATTTCAAGATGGTAACTTTAATTTGGATTAAGTCCTTATATTTATCAGAATTTACAATTTGGTCCCTAAAGTTGTAAATTGTTCAATTGAGTCCCTGTTTGATCTCTGATGTTTGTGATCTTTTGGTTTGATGTTTGTGTGATCACAATTAGGTCTAAAGTGCATCTAGACAAGGTTAAAAAGAAAAAAAGGGTCGTTAATCAAGGTTGACTTTCGGGTTGACTTTAGTTTTCCCCGTGTGACTTTCTTAATTCGGGTCAACCGTCTAGGCCGGGTTAAGGGGGTTACATTTGGTGGTATCAGAGCTGAGTTCTCGAGTAATTGGGAATGTATGTATGCATGATTGAAGTATGTATGCTTTGTATGCTTGTTGAGTGAAAGCATGTTTAATGGCTTGTGATTTTGATGCAATTGAAGTATGTGCTGTGATGTAGCATGTTGTGGGTACCCATTGCCAAATCAAAGCTAAAGGAAAGATGTTGTTTTGAAACGAAATTGAGCTTAAATACTTGGATTGCTTACCTTGCTGGGCCTGACTTTGTTTTATTTGTGTTGTGATTGCATGGTAAAAGTATGGCACCACGTAGAGAGTTACGAGGTAATGTGCGAGCTACGGCTCCTAATGAGAACGAGAATGAGGAAAACACGAGTAGTGCGGTGTTACCTCCTCCTCCACCTGGTGGTGGTGGTGCTGGGGCTGAGGAAGCTGGAGCTGCAGCTGGCGCTGCTGGACCTGGGGCTGGTCAGGGGCAAGCTATGCCTGATATGACGATGTTAGTGCAAGCTATTGCTGGTGCTTTTCAAGCAGCAGTAGCTGGGGCTCGTGGAGCGGGGCATCAAGAAGATGCTGGTGTTAGACTACCTTTGGAGCGTTTGCGCAGTCTTGGTGGGACTGAGTTCAGGGGTATGTCTGCTGAGAGTTCTGAAGCTTGGCTAGAGAGTACCAAGCGAATCTTGGGCCAGATGAGTTGCACTGATGTGCAGAAGCTGGGTTGTGTTGTGTCCTTGCTGCAGAAGGATGCGTATACGTGGTGGCCAACCACTACTGCTGGGATGGCAGAAGCTGATGTGACTTGGACATTCTTTCAGAATGTGTTCAAGCGGAGATATCTTGGTGTGAGATATCTAGATGAGAAGAAGAGTGAATTCATGTCTCTTACCCAAGGGAGCATGAGTGTGGCTGAGTATGAGGTGCAGTTTGTGCGACTCAGTCAGTATGCACCGGAGCTGGTACCTGATGAGCGGGCAAGGTGCGAGAGGTTCCGTTATGGTTTAGAGACGGATGTGAAAATGTATTTGCTGGCTGCCGAGTATGATGATTTCGACGTGTTGGTGGGCCGAGCCAAGGATGTTGAGATGAACTTGGGTTTATCTGTGAGAGGTGCTGGAGCAAGTGCTGGGAAGCGATCAGCTGAGTTTAGTTCCGGAGGTGGACGGAACAAGAGGGGACGTGATCAGAAGTATCAGTCTTCAGCTAAGAGAGGTGGTGGTGCACCTGCTAGAGGAGGCAATGCTAGGGCTGATCCGAGTGCTTGTTGGATCTGTGGTTCACGTGGTCACATGAAACGTGACTGTCCTCGTGCCGAGAGAGTGGTGCAAGCTCCTGTTGCGGCTGCTGGTAACGGGTGCTGGAGTTGTGGTTCTGCAGACCACTTGAGGCGAGATTGTCCTAGGTTGGCTGGTGATCAGGTGCGTGCTCCTGTTGTTGCTGCACCACAGAGAGGTCGTGGGCGCGGCCGTGGTAATTTCCAGAGGAGAGAGGAAGGTGGTCGTGGAGTGGCCCATGTTATGGTATTCAGCCTGAGGGCGGAGGCCAAGCGAGGGTGTATGCTCAGCGAGAGGGCAAGAATGATGCGGATGTGATTGCAGGTACCTTTACTTTGCAGTCCTTGTCATTGCTTTCATTGATTGATTCTGGATCTACGCATTCATACATTTTGCGTGAGCATGCTGAATTGCTTGGTTTGCCTGTTGAGTCTTTGGATGTTGGTGTTCGAGTCACTAGTTCTTTTAGTGAGACTGTTGTGACTCGTAAGCTTTATAGAAAGTGTCCCTTGGTCGTTCAAGAGCATGTTTTCCATGTTGATCTTATGGAGTTGCCCTTCTATGGTTTCGATGTGATCCTTGGTATGGATTGGCTTGCTGAGCATCGTGCTGTTGTGGATTGTGAGAACAAGCGGGTTTTGCTTAAGCTTGCGGATGATTATGAAGTTGTTGTGGTTGGCGAGAATGTGAAGTTTCTTGCCAATGTGGTGTCTACCTTGGAGGCGAGCAGGATGCTGAGGCAAGGTTGCGAAGCTTATCTAGCTTTTGTGATGAATCCTAGCTCTAAAGAGTTGAGGGTGCAAGATATCAGAGTTGTGAAGGAGTTTCCTGGTGTTTTTCCTGAGGAGTTGCCTGGTTTACCTCCTAACCGCGAGGTGGAGTTTGGAATTGAGCTGTATGAGAATACAACTCCTGTGTCCATTACTCCCTATAGAATGGCACCTAAGGAGCTAAAGGAGCTGAAGATGCAGTTGCAAGAGTTGCTTGATCGTGGTTTCATCCGGCCGAGTGTGTCACCTTGGGGAGCACCGGTCTTGTTTGTGAAGAAGAAGGATGGCACTATGAGAATGTGCATTGATTACCGTCAGCTGAACAAGTTGACTATCAAGAATCGGTATCCTTTGCCGAGGATTGATGATCTTTTTGATCAATTTCGGGGAGCTGCTGTGTTCTCTAAGATTGACTTGAGGTCAGGGTATTATCAGTTAAAGGTGAAGGATGTGGATGTGCCTAAGACAGCTTTCAGGACAAGGTATGGGCATTATGAGTTTCTTGTGATGCCGTTTGGGTTGACAAATGCTCCTGCTGCTTTCATGGACATGATGAATCGTGTGTTTCATGAATACCTGGACAAGTTTGTTGTGGTGTTCATTGATGATATCCTCGTGTACTCGCGTACTGAGGAGGAGCATGAAGAGCATTTGAGGATTGTTTTGCAAGCTTTGTTGGAGAATCAGCTTTATGCTAAGCTGAGCAAGTGTGAGTTCTGGTTAAGGGAGGTGGTGTTTCTTGGGCATGTGGTCTCAGCTGAGGGGATTCGTGTTGATCCTCAGAAGATTGAGGCAGTGATGAGTTGGAAAGTTCCTAAGTCTGTTCATGAGGTCCGTAGTTTCCTTGGTTTGGCGGGATACTACCGAAGGTTTGTGGATGGTTTTTCCAAGATTGCTGCTCCTTTGACGAAGCTGTTGCAAAAGGATGTTAAGTATGAGTGGACGGAAGCGAGACAGTAGGCTTTTGAGAAGCTTAAGGCGGCTTTGACGCAAGCTCCTATCTTGATTCAGCCTAAATCAGGGAAAGAGTTTGTGGTTTACAGTGATGCATCCTATGTTGGTTTGGGGTGTGTGCTGATGCAGGAGGGTAAGGTGGTGGCTTATGCATCGCGACAGTTGAAAGTGCATGAGCGCAATTACCCTACGCATGATATTGAGCTGGCTGCAGTGGTTTTTGCTCTGAAGATCTGGAGGCATTATTTGTATGGTGAAAAGTGTACTGTGTACACGGATCACAAGAGTTTGAGGTATCTGATGTCTCAGAAGGAGTTGAATCTTAGGCAGCGGCGTTGGTTGGAGTTGCTCAAGGATTATGATCTGACGATTGAGTATCATCCTGGAAAAGCTAATGTTGTTGCGGATGCCTTGAGTAGGAAGGTAGCTGTTGAGCTGAGAGCCATGTTTGCTAGCTTGAGCATATCGCAAGATGGTGGTCTCGTTGCTGAGTTGCAAGTGAAACCCTCTTTGGTTCAGTTGATCAAGGATAAGCAGTTGTTGGATGATTCCTTGGTGTCTCATGTTCAGGATATCGCGGAGGGTAGACCTTCGGATTTCTGTTTCAATGATGATGGTGTGCTGTGTTTTGGGAGTCGGATAGTAGTGCCTGCTGATGCTGAGTTGAGGCGTGCTATTCTGACTGAAGGTCATAGTAGTCCTTTTGCTATGCACCCTGGTAGTACTAAGATGTACCGAGATCTTCGTGATGAGTACTATTGGGTGGGTTTGAAGAAAGATGTTGCAGAGTTTGTTAGCAAGTGTTTGGTGTGTCAGCGAGTTAAGGCTGAGCATCAGTTTCCTTCAGGGTTGTTGCAACCGTTGAAAATCCCTGAATGGAAGTGGGAGAGGGTTACCATGGATTTTGTATCTGGTTTACCTTTGTCTCCATCGAAGAAGAATTCGGTCTGGGTGATTGTGGATCGCCTGACGAAGTGTGTGCATTTCTTGCCTGTGCATACCACGTTTTCTTTGGATAGGTTGGCAGAGCTGTACATTGCTGAGATTGTGCGGCTGCATGGTGTGCCTAAGTCGATTGTGTCGGATAGGGATCCGAGGTTCACATCGCGGTTCTGGCAGTGTTTGCATCAAGCTCTGGGTACAAGGTTGCATTTCAGTACATCCTATCATCCTCAGTCGGATGGTCAGTCTGAGCGAGTTATCCAGATTTTGGAGGATATGTTGAGGTGCTGCGTGATTGAGTTCCAAGGTTCTTGGGAGAAGCATCTGCCTTTGGTTGAGTTTGCTTATAACAACAGTTATCAGGCAAGTATACAGATGGCACCTTATGAGGCTTTGTACGGGAGGAAGTGTAGGACTCCTCTTTGTTGGGCTGAGTCTGGTCAGAAGTTGGTTTCGATGCCGGCTTTGTTGAAAGGGACCACAGAGAAGGTAAAGCTCATTTGTGAGCGGTTGAAGGCTGCTTCTGATCGGCAGAAGTCTTACGCGGATTTGAAGCGTAAGGAGATAGAGTATGCGGTGGGTGACCGTGTGTTCTTGAAGGTTTCGCCTTGGAAGAAGGTGATGCGGTTTGGCCGAAAGGGTAAGTTGAGCCTTAGGTACATTGGACCATATGAGGTGGTTGAGCGTGTGGGTCCTGTTGCGTATCGGTTGAGGTTACCACAGGAGTTGGAGAAGATTCATGATGTGTTCCATGTCTCTATGCTCCAGAGGTATAGATCTGATCCTTCGCATGTGATGCCTGTGGAGGAAGTGGAATTGAATCCGGATTTGACCTATGATGAGGAACCGGTGAAGGTTCTGGATTCGGATAGCAAGGTTCTTCGTGGCAAGACCATTGAGTTGGTGAAGGTGCTGTGGAAGCATCGCGGTGTTGAGGAAGCCACGTGGGAGCGGAAGGAAGACATGCTGAAGCAGTTTCCTTATCTCTTTCCTTCAGGTAAACTTCGAGGACGAAATTTCTTAAGGGGGGGAGAGTTGTAACGCCCCGGTTTTGGGCTTAGAAGTTTTGGGCGTTGACCGGTTTGGTCAAAGTGCTGTTCGAATCTAAAGAGGTGAAATTAGGAAAGCCTAGTTCGGGTTGCATTAAAAATATGGAAAAATGTTCTAAAATCATCTTTTAATATAATTAAGTGAACTGTGAAATCAATTTTGGAAAATGGGTTTTGGAAGAGCGACATTTTGGCTAGTGACCAAAATGTAATTTTTGAAAGTTTTGTGACTGTTTTAAAAAGGATTGAAACTTTGAATCTTTAGGGAGCTATTTACCCAAAGGGGAATTTCTCCAGATTTTCTAGAATATTAAATGATTTAATAATGGTTTAAAATAAAAGTAAAAAGGAGGGAAAGATATTTTTAGTCATTTTTAACTAACTTTCTAAATTTTCCATTCCCATTTTCTCTCATCTTTTCTCTCAAACCAAACACATTCTCTCCAGATCTTTTCCTCTGATTTTTATCACCTAAATACTTCTTTTCAATCCTCATTTGATTCCTAATCATCTTCTCATCAAAACCTTTGTATTTGCTACTTGATTCATCAAGCTTTTTGGCTCTAAAAGAGGAGAAACTCAAGTTTGGAGGTAAGAACGTCCTTCTCCTCTGAACTTCAAGTTCTTTAATGAAATTCCTAAGTTCTCAATCCCTAATTGATGTTTTATAAATGGCTTTTAAGATTGTTTAGTGGATCTTGGCTTAAAATGCAAGATTTGGTGTGTTTTTGATGAAATTTCGTTGGATCTGTTTAAGCAGTGTTTTAAGGTGCTAAAATGATGATTAATGAATGTTAATTTGATAAGGAAATGAGTTTTGATTAATGCAATCCCGGATAGGTTGTGTTTCCTAAGTTTAGCTTGTGATTCTTGGATGTTTTTGTGGTGATCTTGTGGATCTGATGTTGCTGGAGGTATAAGGATGTTTATAGGTTGTTTTTAGATGTTAAATGGTGTTAATGGATGTTAGGTTTTGCTGGTTTATGGCTGGGCTTTGTTGAGAATGATTTTGATGCAATTTCGGTTGTGTTTGGTGGCCGAAATTGGAGTATGAATGAGAGCAGCGTGTTTGAGTACTTTCATTGAAGCTTTTGATGCATGATGATGCATTAAATCTCTGCTTTAATGTGTTTAATCAGGGGAGGCATCTTTGGATCCAAGAGTTGTTGATCCGGAGGCTTGTTTTGGTGCTTTGGCTTGAGGCGAAGTGGAATCGGTGAGTGAAATTGGGTTTTCGGCTTTGAAACCAATGTCCTGGGAGCTTAGTTTAAGTCTAAACAACTTTGCTAAGCTCGAGTGTAAGTTTTCGGAAATTCTCTCTAGTGGTGGCCATGATTTTGTTGTGACGCAATGTGGTTTATTGCATGTTTTGATTACTGTTTTGAAAGCATGATTTAGCATGGTATTTGCTGTTTTGATAAGCCATATGTTAAAGGAAGCTCAAGGTAAGAGTTCCTTGTTTTTGAACATTGATTAAATGTGGTTTGATGCTTTTAAATGCATGATGAATATGGCTTGGTTTAATGCTTTAAAACAGTGGATTAATTGATGAAAATGATGTATATTGGCAAGTGATGTTTTGAAAAGGTTAAGGTCACTAAGGTGGTTAAAAGTCCTTGAGTGAGCCTTGTTACTTAAGAACATCAAGGTGGTTAAAAGTCCTTGGATGATTCTTTCTACGGACACAAAGGTGTTTAAAAGTCCTTGTGTGGTCCTTTTCTATGGTGTTTAAAAGTCCATAGGCCAAGGTGTTTAAAAGTCCTTGGGCTCAAGGTGTTTAAAAGTCCTTGAGGTGATTCAATTCATGGTGTTTAAAAGTCCATGGCCAAGGTGTTTAAAAGTCCTTGGGGTCAAGGTGTTTAAAAGTCCTTGAGGTGATCTAATTCATGGTGTTTAAAAGTCCATGGCCAAGGTGTTTAAAAGTCCTTGGGGTCCAAGGTGTTTAAAAGTCCTTGGGGTGAAAGTTGATGAACTTGTTTTCCAAGAAATGAAATGTATCACTTGTGGCCAATATGACATGTAATGAAATGAAGCATGAGATGCTTGTTTTAAGTATGCTTTTGAGCATGTGTAAATGATGATTTGAAGCATGACTTATAAATGTTTTGTTAATGCATTATTGAATGGTTTTACGAGCATTCCTCACTAAGCTTTTGCTTACGCTCTCTTCCGTTTTCTTAATTCAATAATGTAGAGCATTAGAGTACTTGAGGGCAGCAAGGAGGGCAAGCATCCAAGTGGAAACAAAGCTCTAAGTATGGAAGGTTTTCTAAGTACATTTTAGCTTTTGGTAATTTGGCAATGGGGGACCTATGTGTATGTTTTGGGAGATGTTTTGAACTCCCTAAGTATGTTGAATGTTGTGGAGAATGCTGGTTTTTGTGGTTGGCCTTTATATGCTTGAATTGGAAGTTTATGCTTGAATGGCTTACTTGTGTAGGAAGCATGCCTATAGATTTGGGGCTTTTCATATGTGTGGATGTTTTGATGAATTGTTGATGCAAGTATGTCTCATATATGTTGAATTGCATGTTGGCAAAGTTTGGTGGCATTTGGAGCATGATTGGTTGGTCAATTGCATGTTAAAGTATGCATTTTTGGGCAATCTGTGCAGGGTGTTTCGGAACAGCACCTACCGTTTCGGAACGGGTGCCTTAATTGTGCCCAGGCGTCCGAAACGGGAGGGGCCGTTCCGAAACGGAAAGGCCACTGCCAGACCCCCGTTTCGGTACGCGTTGCGGAACGGCCCCGAGTTTCGAAACGGGCTATGCCTGTTTCGGAACGGGTGACCGTTGGGGGCTGACATTGGCAGTTAAATGTTTTGGAATGTTTGCGTTTTGGTCCTGAATCTTGTTTGTGCAATTGTATGAGTTTGGGAAGTCCTTTTGAGCTGAAATTTTACAGAGAAGCATGAAACATGATTAATTTCAAGATGGTAACTTTAATTTGGATTAAGTCCTTATATTTATCAGAATTTACAATTTGGTCCCTAAAGTTGTAAATTGTTCAATTGAGTCCCTGTTTGATCTCTGATGTTTGTGATCTTTTGGTTTGATGTTTGTGTGATCACAATTAGGTCTAAAGTGCATCTAGACAAGGTTAAAAAGAAAAAAAAGGGTCGTTAATCAAGGTTGACTTTCGGGTTGACTTTGGTTTTCCCCGTGTGACTTTCTTAATTCGGGTCAACCGTCTAGGCCGGGTTAAGGGGGTTACACTAGCCGTACAAACTCACCTCCTCATCAGAGTCGGAGAAAGAGTAAGAGACTATCGTCGTCTCCCCAGCAGCAAAGAAGGCAGCTGCCCAAGATGCCGACGATTCAGACATGAAGATTTCTGACTCCTTCGATGATGAATCGGTTGAGGTAGAAAGGAAGAGGAAGCCGCCAGCCGCAGCAACCGAGCCTCGGGGTGGAGGGTCTGAACATGATCCAGAAAGGCCATCCAAGAAACCTACCCCCAACCGCATCCAGCCGCCACGTGGCACGAAGAAGAGCACATCTGCCAGGCCTTCTGCCACACGCCACCTAGTCCTGCCCGCCTCTTCAGAGTCCTCCGACGCAGCAGCAACAGAGGGGAAATCCCTTAGTATATAGCACCTTTTTCTTTTTTTCGTTACTTTTTTCTTTTTTATGTTTTCTTTTAATTTTCTTGTTCTTTTTTAATTTCCTTTTCCTTTTTATGTTTTATTTCTTTGTTGTTTTTATTTTATAAGGCATTGAGGATAATGCCAACCTTGAGTTTGGGGGGGAATAGTCCTCTTTTTCTTTAGGTTCATTTAGTAGCATATAGGAACATATGTAAATTTTGCATGAAACACTTAATGGAGTGGAAATTTTTAGCTTAAAACTTGTGCCTATGATAGTTAGCCGACTACTTATATTCACACCATACGTAAAATTTGACTTAACAATGGGATGAAGCATGAAAAATAATTAGAATTTTTTTCTTTTTGCCAATTATTTTTACACTGTCTGTTAAATGTTGAATTTTTGTTTGAGTTCTAAGTTTAACACTGTCTGCTTTACTTAATAAAATTTCTTAATTGAATACAGCTTTTTCGCCGCGGCAACACAGGGCAGCAGCATAAAGATGGTGAAAACCCTAGAGGTGTCCGAAACATGCTCTAATAAGGATGTTTAATACCCTAGAGGTGCCCGAAAAAGGATCTAGGAAGGATCATGAGCAAGCACACTCCACTGCTATCAAAGTCCAAGTATCTAAACCAAGTGACGGACAAATTAGCAAGAGTGAATGAAAGCCTTCACGGGATGAATCTATTCAAAGGGTTCGGAGTTTCGTAAAGTGCACCTATCTTAGCTTTAGACCCATAGAATAGTTGTGATGAGCCGAAGCCCTTAAAGCCATGATCAGAGAAAAAGAAAAGAGGACAAGAAGTGCTTAACTGTGCTGCCAAGGCAGCAACTCATATCCTTTTTAGGAATTTAATTATTTTTAGCATTCTTTGTTAACTTAGTAATCTCAGCATGTTTAACATGGACACATACCTGCACACACTACACTGGCACTAAGAAAATTAAAATCTAAGTTATTTCAAGCCATTCCCTATCACTAACACTAAATAGGTGCCACGACCTTGAGGTACGAAATCAAGTCAAAGGCTAAGGTTCTATTAATTTTGTGCAAAAGGGTAGATTTACTAGTTAGGTTGCATTGCTTGAGAACAAGAAATAGTTCGAGTTTGGGGGTGTGTAGAGTGTCCAAGAGTTTTATATTTTGTACACATTCATGCCCTTATTATTGATGTTCTTAAGATCATTTAGGCATATTTAGGTGCATTGCATGCATAATAACATTATTTGCTCTTTCACCATGCTTTTATTGCATATTTCATGTTTGGTTAAGAAAATATATTGTTTTAGGTTAGTTTGTATTTTTAGGTGCTGTGGATGGTAACTATAGAGAGGACATGAAAGCTGGGAGCGAAAAGGAGATGTGCTGAAGCAGTTTTAAGTGCTGCCAAGGACGCCGCCGTAGTAGCACTACCGCCGAGTGTCGCCCAAGGAGGAGTTAAACCGACTTAGTCAAGATGGGTTGTGATTGAAAGAGGACAATTCCCTGAGTCCAATGAGCCCAGTCTTGAAATTTTTTGAAGCCTACAACGACCTGTAGAACTGATCCAAGTTTGATAAGTAGGAGTATTATCTTTACTTGCTAAAGAAGGCAAACGTCCAAAGAGTACATATTCAAGTAAAAAAGGAGTCAGCATTTAATGTAAAGTTACTTTAAAGACTTCTATTTCAAAGAGGACTCAAACTTAGGCCATGAACCCTATATATACCCAATGTTTGCGAGGGTATAAGGGCATGCTTATGCTTAGATGCACGGATGAGGGGATATAGAGGAGATGTAGATAGATAGACTAATGGAGGTGTTGGAGGTCGCGACCCAATTCTCCTAGGGTTTAGGTTTTTGTATGTAAAGTAGTTGTGAGAAACGATTGTAATAGTTTAATTGTGTTTTCGATGAAATATTCTCAAGTTTTCTTAATTCGTGTGGTTCACTTCTTCAATTAGTTCCAAAAGTCCAGTTGAGGAAATCCATTTGTCGGGCACGAAAGTGTAAGACTCACGAAAGAATTAAGTACGGTCTCATCATGTCGAGGTGTTGACTAATTTGGCTTAGACATAAGTTCGAGTTTAAGTGGCTAAAAGGAGCAACCAAACGTCGACTACCTGTGTTAGGTTTACGCTGAGATTATTAGGTATTGCCTATGTCACGTGGTGACAGAATCCTTGCCTAGACATAGGAAGAATCACTTTAGAATTGCTCTGCCAAACTTGGAGTATCTGCCAGACTTGTCGCCATGACGTATTTCCATTCCACCTGCCGAGACAGCGAGAGTTGCAAGAGCAGAGATCCGATGCGGTCGCGTGATAGGGTCGTAGCTGCCGTCCGCCATTACCCGCCGAGGTAGCAGATTGTGGCAGCTTAAAACACACTTAGGCTTTACAATGCAGTTTACACACTACTGAGCTACAATTACCTTACCCGATCTATCGACTTTATCTCTCCTTATCATCCCTATCATCATTATCTTTATCTTATTTGTGTCTTTATTTTTCCACATTCAAAAATTTAATCGTGCAATTTACCGAATCCTTATGCAAGAAAACATTCATAAGAGCCGTTCCAATCCCTGAAGGAGACGATATCTTTTATACTATAATATGACAAGAGTGTGCACTTGCGGTCATAAAAAGAGAACACCTAAACGCTCTACAATAGGCATTAGCTAGGTCTAGTGCTTATTAACGTAGAAGTCTTCAAAGTAGCTTTTGCATTAAATGCAACCTTAAATTCTGACTTCTTTGAGTTGAATGTGGACTTCTACATGTTGCCTTGCTCCGCAAGTAATCTTACATTCCTTCTTCGACAGCTCTGCCCGCTGCTACTTTCATCAAAAAGTTGATCGGACATCATCGTTAAGATCATGATTTCCTACTATACAGATCGCGCTCCAGTTCTCCAATTCCTCAGTTTGCTGTCTTGGGCGTCAGGTATGGTGGCGGCGGCTGTTGTCTTTGTCTGGAACTGCATCAGTACAACTCCTTGGTCTGCTGCCTCAACATCATATCCTCGGCTCATCTCTCCTTCGATCACCCTCTAGCACCTGAGACTAAAACTAAACTAAAACAATATCTTTTCCTTACTAAATAAAAGACAATCTATAAAAAGCATGGCAAAGTAAAGAATATTGTAAAATGCAATGCATGATCCTAATTATGCCTAAAATGTACTTAAAAACAACAATAATATGAGATGGAATGTGCATGAAATATAAGACTTATGGTCACTTTAAACAGTGTTAGGGTCAATTTCTGCCGAGGCATGGATGACTTGACATTTCTCTGGGTCGTCAACTCTTTTAAAAGCTTGTATGGCTCTCAACTTGATTTGTTGGCCATTCACCCTCATTGTTAGCTCCCCTTTTTCCACATCTATCAAGGTCCTCCCAGTGGCTAAGAATGGTCTCCCAAGGATGATGGGTGCATTCTCATCTACTTCACAGTCCAAAACAAGGAAATCAGCAGGGAAAATAAACTTATCGACTCTTACCAGTATGTCTTCAATTTTTCCCTCTGGTTGCACATATGATCTGTCGGCAAGCTGTAGCATGACAGGGGTAGGTTTTGCCTTTTCGATACCTAATTTTTGGAAGACTGGTTTGGGCATCAAGTTTATGCTTGCTCCAAGATCACACAAGGCTTTTCCCTCGTAGTGATTCCCTATTGTGCATGGTATGGTGAAGCTCTCAGAATCTTTTAGTTTAGGCGGTGCCCGATTGTGCAGCATGGCCATACATCCTTTTGTCATGGCAATAGTTTTGAACTCCCCTATTCTTGTTCGTTTAGAGACCATATTCTTCAGGAATTTAGCATAATTTGGCATCTTTTCAATGGCTTCCACCTAGGGTATGTTAATGTGCACCTGTTTAAGAATATCAAGGAACTTTTTAAACTAATATTACTGCATATGTCGCTTCTGCCAATGTGGGAAAGGTGTAGGTGGGTGGATGTCTTCTATATGCTCCTTGCAAGGGAATCTGATATGTGGAAGTGCAGGAGCTTCAGGTTTTATGATTTTGTCATCAAGCTCTGTTGGGGCATTAGTGGGGACTCCCGAGGTGGAGGGTCTTGGATCTGCCGAGGACGGGGTGTCTGCTTCTGCCTCGGCGGCGGGCTTTGTAACGCCAGAGTTTAGGGTCTGGAAGATAATCGAATCCGGTTCAAGTTCGGTCCGGGTTAGTTGGTTGGTTAGGTTTAATTTTGGGGACCTTTTTTCTAATAAAGTGGTTTTTAAAGTATATTTGGGCAAAAAGGAAGTTTTTGAATGGAAAATGAGGAATTTTCCCAAATGAAATTAAAAAGCTATTTTCACAAAAAGTTATCTTCATTTTGAACAAAGAGTTTTTCAAGTTGTGTAACGCCCTGATTTTTTGTCCTAGGTGTTTTTCTAGTCAGGTTGGGCCGGTGGAATCGGTAGTCGGTTGTTCGAATTGTTAAAAGGAGGTTTAGGGAAATCAAGGTTCGGGATGGGATTAAAATGTCATAAAAATCCTAAAAACCTCTAAAATGATATTTAAGAGGTTGGTTAAATCAATTTTTCAAAACGGGTTTTGGAAGTATACATTTTGGGTAGTGACCAAAATGTAATGTTTTAAAGTTGAGAAAAAGGTGTGTTTTTCAAGAAGAGTCAAAATCTTAGAATCTTTAAGGAGCTAATTGGAAATTAACCCTTTTTCTCTAGTTTGGCATGTGTTTTAAATGTTTTATTAAATATTAAAATGGCTTTCATTGATTTAATTAAAAAGGTGGTTTAGTTGGTTAAGAGAAAATTGACGATAATTTCATTTTCTTCACTCTTCAGCCAAACACTCTCCATTTTCTCTCATTTTTCAGATTTCATTCACTTTCTTTTCCTCTCTTGATTTTCAACTTCTCCTTGGTGAGTTCTCTCATTTTCCTTCAAGTTTCTTCGAAGCTAAACTTGAAAAAATTGGAAGAGAAGCAAGGATTTGAGGTAAAATTCGTGCTAACCCTCTAATCTAGGATCTTTAATAAAATTCCAAAGATATTTGACTAATTATTCATGTTTTTGATTGAGGTTTTGTTATTAGTTTGATTAAATGATGAAATATTGGTAGAAAAGTGATTTAAATGTGATTTTCAGAGTTGTATTGATTTGGTTTGTTTGAGATAATTTTTAAATGTGTTTTGAAAGGTTTTTAGTGTTGAAATGTAGTCTTAATGATAGTGGTCCCGAAATTATTGAGATCCTTGGTTTTTGAAGTGTTTTTTGTTGGGTTTTTGGGTGTAATGTGGAATCTGAGTTCCTGGAGGTATAAGGATGATTTTAGGTTGTTTTTGGATGTTGATTGATACTTAAAATGTGTTAGATGTGTTAGTTGTTGGCTGGGCTGAGTTTAGAGATCAATCAATTGAGTTTTCGGTTGTTTCGATTGGGTAAATTGATGTTATAGAGCAGAGATGCGAGTTTTCTTTTGAGTGCTGGAGTTAGAATGCATTATGATGCATTGAATCTCTATTTTTAATGTGTTGAAAACATGAGATAGTGTTCTGGAAGCATACGAAGCGGTTTTGGAGGCATCGGACAATCTATAGTTGCGTCGGCAAGTGTGGTTTCGCAAGTCTGTGAGTGGAACTTGGTTTTCCTGCATGGAAACATTTTAGAAAAGTTTTTGGGAACTTAGTAAGAGCTTGAAACGCTTTATTAAGTTCGGAAGTAAAGTAAGGTGGATTTCTCTCTCGGAATGTGCTAGTTTGAGCCTTTGGTTGCACTTGATTTTAATTACATTTACCTACTATTTTAAAGCATGTTCTTGAGTATATAAATGCGTTTGATGATGCCATGTGGTTTAAGGATGCACTAGGTAAGTGATCCTTGTATGTATGTGTTGATGCATGAGTTTTGAAGCATGGTTTAATGCTTCAGTTATGGCTTATCATGAATGCTTTGTGAAAACAGTGAGGTGTGCATGAAATATGGGTTATATTGGCAACTGATTTTGAATAAAGTGTTTTGTAAATGAAATCGGATTTAGTTACCCGTCTATAGGATTGAGTGCACTATAAACAAAGTCACCTTAGATGTTGAGGGGTTGTGATTGTACCGAATACTCCATCCAAGTACCCTAAGGATTGAGGATTGTTTAAGGTTGCAACGGTTGAGGGTAGCTCCCGGGTGCGAACCTTGTGTGTGTCCCGTCTCTCGTTAGTAAGTTATACATCTACCGATGAGTGGTGTTGAAGGGTTGTAATTGTACTGATTACTCCACCACATATGTCACAACGATGAAGGGTTGCTCTCGTGTGTGAGCCTTGAGATGCTGGTAGAGTGTATGAAGGGTTTGGGACAACCCTTGGTAATCCGTGTATCCGATATGTTTTTGGGAATGTTTTTTTATCACTTGTGAGCCAATATAATGGAATGAGATTGATGAACTAATATTTTGATATTACAAATTAAAAGAAAAATGTTTTTGGACTTAATCGAATATATAAATTCTTGCAAAAATAATTCAAAGTCCAAACAAACTTGAAAATTTTGTTTCGAATGTTTTCCAACTTTACCGATCTTTTTCAAAACAAGTATGATCCGTTTTTACACTAAGAAAACGGTTTTCTAGTCTTCAAGGCAAAAAGGATCGATCCCCTAATGCAAGGGATCGATCCTTTTATTGACAGTTTCATACAAATTTTGGGTCAGTGCAAAAGGATCGATCCCCTGGTCTATGGGACCGATCCCTTTTTGCAATGGTCATATTTTTCATAAGAAATGATCGATCCCTTTGTAAAAGGATCGATCCCTCGTGCTATAAATGATGTGTTTTCAGGTTGGCAACGGCTATTTTGCATCCCCAACGACTATGACTCATCCCCAACGGTCATAAACGACTAGAAACTCATTCCACACCATATAAACACCACAAGGACACTTGAAGATGGTTAGAGACTACATCTAAGCAACATGATCAAGAGAAATAGAGTCTAAATCTTTATTTTACCTTTCTCTTGTACATAGTCTAAGAAGAGTGCTTTATTGTAAACTCTTTGTACACTCTTGTGAGCTTAAATTGTGTAAACACCAACCTTGTGAGGTATTTAGTTTACCCAAACAAATCCCTTGTAAAAGGAGAGGTTCTAGTTTAGCCTTGAGAGAAAAACTAGAGTTGGTTCTATCTTAGCCAAGTCCAAAAGATAGGGTTGTAATGGTTTCCTCCTAAACCAGGAAAAGGAGACGAATTCATTGTTGAGTTAATTGAGAAATCCTTAGTGGTGCGCTAAGGTAGTGGATGTAGGTACTTACTTAATAGCCCGAACCACTTTAAAATCATTGTGTCACTTGTCTACCTTTATTTCAATTTTAGGCAATTCAACCACCAAACATTTACAACCCTCCTTGACGGTTTCGGTGATCGATTCGAGCGTGCTACAAACCCAACATAGATGTTATGGAAAATGTTGCTGATGCATATTATGAAAAACGCATGTTTTACTTTGAGCTTAGCATAATGGTGTTTATGCTGGCAAGGCTTGATGATGTGTAGCAATGGTTTAATTGTTGTAAAATGTATGAATTATGTTGCATGATGTTTAGCATGCTGATTTTTAAAGGCAAGGTGCATGGTTTACCAAAAAAGGCATGATGGTCTTGAAAAGAGTGAAAATGGTTTTGTGCATTGATGATGTTTTTTGTTTTGAGCAATCCTCACTAAGCTTGTATGCTTATGCTCTCTTTGTTCATCAATGCAGATAATTAAGCGTTTGGAGGTAGCATTCTACAAGGGGGTTTTCCAAGGGACTTCTCTAAATGTATGTTGAGGTTTTAACTAGTGTAATAAAGGCAATGAGGGCGTCCAATACTTTGAATGATGGCTTCTTTAGTGTTTTCTAATTTCGAGCAAGTTTGATATGCATTTTTGGTTATGTAAAAGGCTTTTTAAGTGTTGGTTTATGCTTGGGTTGAGATTTGACCCTTTTGGTGCTTGTTTTCTTAGGATGCATGCCTTTAGATCTATTGATAATGTTAACGATTCTATGATGTTAGTTTTGCCACGAATCTTTGATTGTTGAAATGTATTTGAGTTGCAGGCATGATTAGTCATATGTCGAGTTAGTTTTGGATGGTTAAAAGCGATTTAAACCAGCAATTTAAAACATTTCAGGCCCTGGTGTTTCGAAACGCCCTCGGTCATTTCGAAATGGGTACATGAAAATGCC
Organism: Hibiscus trionum; assembly: GCA_030270665.1. Taxonomy (NCBI): domain Eukaryota; kingdom Viridiplantae; phylum Streptophyta; class Magnoliopsida; order Malvales; family Malvaceae; genus Hibiscus; species Hibiscus trionum. The sequence goes on along the minus strand of BSYR01000064.1, from coordinate 6,435,836 downwards.
TTGGTGTTTCGAAACAGTGAGGCATGTTTCGATACATTTTGCCACTGTGAAACCCTGTTTCGAAACGGGTCTTGGAAGGTTTCAAAATGAACCCGCGTTTCAAAACGATCAACAATGTTTCGATATGACAGGTTCTGATACGAGGCCCACTGTAACACCCCAAATTTGGGCCTAGATTTTTAGAGTCCGAATAGGACTGGTCAGAAAATGGTTCGAATCTAAAAGGGAGTTTTAGGAAACACCTAGTTCGGGATGCTTTAAAAATATAGAAAAATATTTAAAAATCCTCATTTAATGTATGAAAGATAATGGTGGAATCAATTTTACAAAATAAGGTTTGGAAATGCTACATTTCGGTGTAGTGACCAAATCACAATTTTTGCAAAGTTAAGTAGTAACTGTTTTGTAAAGGATTGAAACTTTGAATCTTTAAGGAGCTAATTTTACTAAAATGTTTTCATCAGATTTTCCTTAATTTGGGTGGTTTAATTAATGTTTTAATTAAAGAAAATGAAGGTTGATTAAATTGGAAACTACCTTTGACTATTCATAACTACTTTTCACAAATTTTCCCTCATTTTATTTTCTCTCAAATTCCTTTCAACCAAACACATTCTCTACAGCAAATATACTTTGATTTTCACTTCATTTGATGAGATTTCAATCTTTCTTTGATTCTTAATCAATTCCTCATCAAATCCACTTGATTTCTACATTGAATTTTCAAGAAAACTTGCCCAAATCAAGGAGAAATCATCCATTAGAGGTAAGCTTCGTCCTTCTCCTGTAATGATCAGTTCTTTACTAAAATTCCCAAGTTATCAATCCTTTGTTAATGCTTTTTAAGTGGTTTTAATGTTAGAAACAAGAAATTGTCTTAAAACTCAAGATTTTGGAAGAGATCTTGAAGATTTTCGTGGTGAATGATTGGGCTCTTTATTGAGATGGTTTTCTAATGTATTTTGGATGTTAATTGATGTTACAAATGAGGTTTTATCAATCAAATCCCGAATAGGTTTGTTTTCCTAAGTTTTTCTTGTTAGAATGATGGTTTTTGGGGTGATTTTGGTGTTCTGTCATAGATAGAGGTATAAGGATAAGTTTGTGGTGGTTTTTGATGTTACTTGATGTTTAGAAATGATTAGAAGTGATGGATCTTGGCTGGGTTTTGTTTTGGAAGAGTTTGGAGGTGTTTTCGGTAGTGTTTGGTAGCCGAAATGTGGTTTTTGTGTAGAGCAGCGAGATTAGGTGTGTGGTTGATGATTTCAATGCATGATGATGCATTGATCCTATGCTCTTATGTGTTTAAAACAGGGGAGAGATCTTCGGACGCCTTTGGTGTTGATCCGGAAGCTTAGATAGCGTTTCAGCGAGCAAGCGAAGCGTAATCGGTGAGTGCGTATGGTTTTAGAAGTCCTTGAGGGACAAAGAATCAAGGTTTGGGGATTTAGGAAAGGTTTGAAACACCTTCCTAAGTCGGGAAGTAAGTATTGGCTAGATTGCTCTCTTGACTGTGGTGATTGCCCCTAAAATGCTTTACATGCTCATGGTTTGAGATAGATAAATTCTTATTGTTTTTATGCATATTTTATAGCATGAGATGATGCTTGAGATGATTTCATGAAGTAATATGTTGCATAGTTGAGATTTGAGCTTTTGAGTTAAAGCATAGCAAATGTTATGGTTTTTGAAATGAGATGAGAATGTTTTGAGAATTTTTGCATGAAAAACAGTAGGTGAGATGATGTTTTAACATATTATATTGGCATAGATGTTGAGATACTTACCGGATATAATTGATCGGTCAATATGATGAGAGTGCGCTATAAACAAAAAATTTGTACGTGCTCTTTGGTTAAGCCAAAGGGAGAGAACCGATGATGGGCATTCCATCGGGTAGGACTTGGTGAAATACCCAAGCTTTGTGGCGATGATAGATTCCGCCATGTGAGTACGGTGATGTGAGATTCCACCGGAAACTATGTTGCTAGACGAGTGAGTACGGTGATCAGAGATGCCACTGGAAGTGTCTAGTGAGATGTCCGCATATCCGAGTAATAATGAGATTTGAAATGCCAATATAAAATATGAAATGGTTTTGATTCACATGTACCTTTGATGAAATGATTTATGCGATGAGAAATGCATATGTGATTTGTATATGAAATGCTTTATTGTACAAGCATGGGTATGGCTTTGCCATGAGTTTTGCATTGGTTTAAATGCATGATATAGAATGAAGGTACATGTGTTTTCATTGAGAAGTTGCTTTGAATGGTTTTCAAGCATGAGATAGAATGAGCATGTTGTCTAAAAGCTTTTGAGAAAGTGTTTTCAAGACATGCATTATTGAGTTGGTTTTCTTTAGAGCATGCCTCACTAAGCTTTCGTGCTTACGCTCTCTTTTACCAATAATGCAGATAATAGGTGTTTCCGGGCATCAAAGAGGTTAAGATCATCCAAATAAGTTCAAGCTCATGTATGGTGAAGTTTTCACACACTTTAGTTTTGATATAATGGCAATGGGAAACCAAGGATTGTATTTGGGAGATATGTTTGAACTCCCTAAGGTTGTGGCATGTTTATGTTGGCATGTTTGAGTTGTAATTGGCCTTGAATGTTTTGTTTGAGGTTAGATTGCTTATATTGGTTTTGTGATTAGGAAGTACGCCTCTAGACTATGTGAATTTGTGTTTGATGCTATGTTCGTATTAGAATGTCCTAAATATGTTCCTTATATGTATAATGGTTTGCTGATATGAGTTGGGAGTCTTTGAGGCATGTTTGAGTGTGTTAAAGGATGAAAAACTAGCAGTAGCTGCTGTTTCTGGGCAAGATGTATCGAAACACCCTCTAGTGTTTTGAAACGGGGGCCTAAAATGGTCTTTGTGTTTCGAAACGACTGAGGCTGTTTCGAAACAGTTTGGCTATTGGAATGCCATTTTCGGTACTGGACTCGGAACAAACCCGCGTACCGAAACGGTTAACACCGTTTCGATACATGCGTTTCGGTACGGTGGGTAGGTGTTTCGATACGGGTGACCGTTGGACACAAATTTGAATTGTTTTGAGTCTTCATGCTTTACAATTTAGTCCTTAATGTTGTAATTGCAATTGCTTGAGCTTGGGATGTCTTTTTAAGCTAAAATTTGGCAGAGATTTATAAAGTCCCTCTAATTTACAAAAATTACATTTTGGTCCCTAATCTTGTATAAAGTGCAATTGAGTCCTTAAACGATATATGATCGTTGTGCCTTTCTCCGTCATGTTTCATGAGTACTCACTTAGGTTTAATATGTATTTAGACAAGATTAAAATGAAAAAAAGGGTCGTAAATCAAGGTTGACTTTCAGGTTGACTTTGGTTTTCCCCGTGTAATCTTCGTAGTTCGGGTCAAGCGTCTAGGCTGGGCTAAGAGGGTTACATTTGTTGGTATCAGAGCCAGGTTATCGAATAATTGGGGTTTGGTATGTGGTGGTTGTATGTGTTTATGCATGATTGTGTCTTTTTAGTGATAGTTTGATGTATGAACAGTGATATGTTGTCATTTTGAGATGATTTTGTGATGTTATGCTATGTTGGAGTGTGGTTGGGGATCCCATTGCCATATCAAAACTATTGAGAAGAATTGTTTTCGAAAATGAGCTTGAGTACTTGGATTACTTAACTTATTATGCCTAATTGTGTTTATTGCATTTTTGTCTGTGCATTGTTTTTATAATGGGGCCACGTAGAGAGCTAAGAATCAATACTAGATCGATGGCTGATAATGAGAATGCCCAGAATGCTGAGGATTTACCTCCTCCTCCTCCTAGTGGACCACCCGGTGCTGGTGGAGCTGGAGCTGGTAATGCTGGTGCTGGTGTTGGGGTTGCTGGACCCGAGGTGTGCAGGGGCAAGCTGCTCCTGACATGACCATGTTGATTCAGGCTATTGCTGGAGCTTTCCGGGCAGAAGTAGCTGGAGCTCATGGAGATGCACATCAGGATGATTCTAATGTGAGATTGCCTTTGGAGCGTCTTCGCAGTCTAGGAGGGACTGAGTTCAGAGGCTTATCTCTGGAAGGATCTGAGTCTTGGTTGGAGAGCACCAAGAGGATTCTGGTCAGTTAAACTGCAACAATGTGCAGAAGCTGGGTTGTATTGTGTCACTACTACATGGTGATGCCTATACGTGGTGGACGACCACTATCTCCGGGATGGAGGATGATGAGGTGACTTGGACGTTCTTTTTGAATGCGTTCAAGTGGAAGTACCTGAGAGTACGTTACCTCGACGAAAAGAAGAGAGAGTTTATGTCTCTCATGCAAGGGAATATGTCAGTAGTTGAATATGAAATTCAGTTTGTTCGCCTCAGTCAGTATGCACCTGAGCTATTCCTTAATGAGCGGGAGAGGTGCGAACGATTTCGTTATGGGCTGGTAACGGATGTCAAGACCTATATGCTTGCGGTTGATTACACTGATTTCGATGTTTTGGTCACAAGAGCCAAGGACATTGAATCGAATCTTGGTTTGGCAAGTCGAGCTGGTGGCTCTAGCTCAGGAAAACGAGCTACGGAACGCGATTATGGTAGAGATCGCAACAAGAGGCATAAGGATAGGAAGCCGCATTATGATGCTAGACGTGGGGGTGGTAACCCTGGTAGAGGTCAGCAAGGACCTAATGATGTTCTGAGGACTCCTGAATGTAATCGTTGTGGTAGAAGACATGGTGGTGAGTGTTGGGGCAAACCTTGGGACATGTTGGAATTGTAGGAACCGAGGGCATTTGAAGAAAGATTGTCCTCAGCCGCTGAGAGAGGGACAAGCTACGGTGAGAGCAGCTGAGCCACAAAGAGGTCGTGGACGCGGCCGTGGTAATTTTCAGCGTAGGGATGATGGTGGAAGGAACATAGCGCATGTTGTGGTTGTTCAACCTGAGGGTGGCAGTCAAGTCGAGTGTATGCCCATCGTGAGGGAAGGAATGATACAGATGTGATTGCAGGTACCTTTACTTTGCAATCCTTGTCATTACTTTCTTTGATTGATTCTGGATCTACACACTCGTACATATTGCGTGAACATGCTCAAATGCTTGGTTTACCTGTTGAGTCTTTGGATGTTGGTATGCGTGTAACTAGTTCCTTTGGCGAGACGGTTGTAACAAGGAAATTGTTTAGGAGATGTCCCTTGAAGGTGCAAAATCATGTTTTTCTTGTTGATCTCATGGAATTGCCATTCTATGGCTTTGATGTAATCCTTGGAATGGATTGGCTAGTTGAGCATAGGGCCGTGGTGGATTTCGAAAGCAACCGAGTTTCGTTGAAACTTGCGGATGATTATGAGGTGGTGGTAGTGGGTGAGAATGTGAAGTTTCTTGCCAATGTGGTGTCTACATTGGAAGCAAGTCAGATGTTGCGGCAAGGTTGCGAGGCTTACCTAGCCTTTATTATGAATCCTAGTTCAAAGGAGGTGCGAGTTCAGGACATAAGAACTGTGCGTGAGTTACCTGGAGTGTTTTCGGAGGAGTTACCTGGATTGCCGCCTAGTCGAGAGGTGGAATTTGGGATTGAGTTGTATGAGAACACAACTCCGGTGTCCATTTCTCCATATCACATGGCGCCCAAAGAGCTAAAGGAGTTGAAGTCGCAACTTCAGGAGTTGCTTGACCGTGGCTTCATTCGGCCTAGTGTGTCACCTTGGGGTGCACCAGTCTTGTTTGTGAAAAAAAAGGATGGCACAATGAGAATGTGCATCGATTATCGTCAGCTGAACAAGTTGACCATCAAAAACAGGTATCCTTTGCCAAGGATTGATGATCTTTTTGATCAGTTTCGGGGAGCGGCTGTGTTTTTAAAGATTGACTTGAGGTCAGGATACTATCAACTAAAGGTAAAGGATGTGGATGTACTAAAAACAACCTTTAGAACGAGGTATGGGCATTATGAGTTCCTTGTAATGTCGTTTGGCTTGACGAATGCTCCTGCTGCTTTCATGGACATGATGAATAGAGTGTTCCATGAATACTTGGACAAGTTTGTGGTGTTCATTGACGATATCCTTGTGTACTCTCGTACTGAGGAGGAGCATGAAGGTCATTTGAGAATTGTTTTGCAAGCGCTGTTGGAAAATCAGCTTTATGCTAAGCTGAGCAAGTGTGAGTTTTGGCTAAAGGAAGTTGTTTTCCTTGGTCATGTGGTTTCGGCTGAAGGGATTCGAGTTGATCCCCAGAAGGTTGAGGCGATGATGAATTGGAAGCCTCCTAAGTCTGTTCATGAAGTCCGTAGTTTCCTTGGGTTGGCAGGATACTATCGAAGGTTCGTGGATGGATTTTCTATGATTGCTGCCCCTTTAACGAAGTTGTTGCAAAAAGATGTTAAGTATGAGTGGACGGAAGTGAGACAACAAGCTATTGAGAAACTTAAGGCAGCTCTGACGCAAGCTCCTATCTTGGTTCAACCTAAATCAGGAAAAGAGTTTGTGGTGTACAGTGACGCATCCTATGTTGGTTTGGGGCGTGTGCTAGTGCAAGAGGGTAAGGTGGTGGCTTATGCATCGCGTCAGTTGAAGGTGCATGAGCGCAATTATCCTATGCATGATATTGAGTTAGTTGCGGTGGTTTTTGCTTTGAAGATCTGGAGACATTATCTTTATGGTGAGAAGTGTACTGTGTACACGGATCACAAGAGTTTGAAGTATTTGATGTCTCAGAAAGAGTTGAATCTTAGGCAACGGCGATGGGTGGAGTTGCTTACGGATTACGATCTAACGATCGAGTATCACTCGGGAAAGGCCAATGTCGTGGCTGGCGCCTTGAGCAGAAAAGTGGCGATGGAGTTAAGGGCGATGTTTGCTAGCTTGAGCATATCGCAAGATGTAGGTCTTGTTTCTGAATTGCAAGTGAAACCATCTCTAGTTAGGTTGATAAAGGATAAGCGGTTGGTGGATGATTCTTTGGTGCCTCATGTTCAGGATATTGCTGAGGATAGACCATCAGATTTTTGTTTTAATGATGATGGCGTTCTATGGTTTGGAAGTCGGATAGTAGTGCCGAATGATGTGGAGTTGAGGCGTACTATTCTGACCGAAGCTCATAGTAGTCCTTTTGCTATGCACCCTGGTAGTACAAAGATGTACCGCGATCTAAAGGATGAGTACTATTGGGTGGGTTTGAAGAAAGATGTGGCGGAATATGTGAGCAAGTGCATGGTTTGTCAGCGGGTTAAGGTTGAGCATCAGTTTCCTTTGGGGTTGTTGCAACCGTTGAGGATTCCTGAATGGAAATGGGAGAGGATCACCATGGACTTTGTGTCTAGTTTGCCTCTGTCGCCATCAAAGAAGAATTCTGTGTGGGTGATTGTAGATCACCTTACGAAGTGTGCGCATTTCTCACCTGTGCATACTACGTATACCTTGGATAAGCTTGCAGAGCTGTACATTGTTGAGATTGTACGTCTGCATGGTGTACCAAAATCTATAGTGTCGGATAGAGAACCGAGGTTTACGGCAAGGTTTTGGGAGTGTTTGCATCAAGCATTGGGTACGCGGCTGAATTTCAGTACTTCTTATCATCCGCAGACGGATGGACAGTCTGAGCGTGTTATCCAAGTGCTTGAGGATATGTTGAGGTGCTGTGTGATTGAGTTTCAAGGCTCTTGGGAGAAGCACTTACCTTTGGTGGAGTTTTCTTATAATAATAGCTACCAGGCAAGTATTCAAATGGCACCTTATGAGGCTTTGTATGGGAGGAAGTGTAGAGCTCCTCTTTGTTGGGCTGAAACGGGACAAAGGTTGGTCTCGATGCCGGCTTTGTTGAAAGGAACCACCGAGAAGGTGAAGCTCATTTGTGAGCGGTTGAAGGAAGCCTCAGATCGGCAAAAGTCTTACGCGGATTTGAAGCGTAAGGAGAGAGAGTTTGCGGTGGTGACCGTGTGTTCTTAAAGGGTTCACCTTGGAAGAAGGTGATGAGGTTTGGCTGAAAGGGCAAGTTGAGCTCTAGATACATTGGACCATACGAGGTGATAGAACGTGTGGATCCTGTTGCTTATAAGCTGAGGCTACCACAAGAACTAGAAAAGATACATATTGTGTTTCAAGTATTCATGCTTCGGAGGTATAGATCGGATCCTTCGCATGTTATGCCTGTGGAGGAAGTTGAGTTAAATCCAGATTTGACATATGAAGAGGAACCAGTTGAGATTTTGGATTCGGACAGTAAGGTTCTCCGGGGTAAGACCATTGAGTTGGTTAAGGTATTGTGGAGGCATCGTGGTGTTGAAGAAGCTAGGTGGGAAAGAAAGGAAGATATGAATAAGCAGTTTCCTTACCTTTTTCCTCCAGGTAAATTTCGAGGACGAAATTTCTTAAGAGGGGGAGATTTGTAACACCCCAAATTTGGGCCTAGATGTTTAGAGTCCAAATCGGATCGGTCAGAAAACGGTTCGAATCTAAAAGGGAGTTTTAGGGAACACCTAGTTCGGGATGCTTTAAAAATATAGAAAAATATCTAAAAAACCTCATTTAATATATGAAAGATAATGGTGGAATCAATTTTACAAAATAAGGTTTGGAAATACTACATTTCGGTGTAGTGACCAAATCACAATTTTTGCAAAGTTAAGTAGTAACTGTTTTGTAAAGGATTGAAACTTTGAATCTTTAAGGAGCTAATTTTACCAAAATGTTTTCATCGGATTTTCCTTAATTTGGGTGATTTAATTAATGTTTTAATTAAAGAAAATGAAGGTTGATTAAATTGGAAACTACCTTTGACTATTCATAACTACTTTTCACAAATTTTCCCTCATTTTATTTTCTCTCAAATTCCTTTCAACCAAACACATTCTCTACAGCAAATATACTTTGATTTTCACTTCATTTGATGAGATTTCAATCTTTCTTTGATTCTTAATCAATTCCTCATCAAATCCACTTGATTTCTACATTGAATTTTCAAGAAAACTTGCCCAAATCAAGGAGAAATCATCCATTAGAGGTAAGCTTCGTCCTTCTCCTATAATGATCAGTTCTTTACCGAAATTCCAAAGTTATCAATCCTTTGTTAATGCTTTTTAAGTGGTTTTAATGTTAGAAACAAGAAATTGTCTTAAAACTCAAGATTTTGGAAGAGATCTTGAAGATTTTTGTGGTGAATGATTGGGCTCTTTATTGAGATGGTTTTCTAATGTATTTTGGATGTTAATTGATGTTACAAATGAGGTTTTATCAATCAAATCCCGAATAGGTTTGTTTTCCTAAGTTTTGCTTGTTAGAATGATGGTTTTTTGGGTGATTTTGGTGTTCTGTCATAGATAGAGGTATAAGGATGAGTTTGTGGTGGTTTTTGATGTTACTTGATGTTTAGAAATGATTAGAAGTGATGGATCTTGGCTGGGTTTTGTTTTGGAAGAGTTTGGAGGTGTTTTCGATAGTGTTTGGTAGCCGAAATGTGGTTTTTGTGTAGAGCGGCGAGATTAGGTGTGTGGTTGATGATTTCAATGTATGATGATGCATTAATCCTATTCTCTTATGTGTTTAAAACAGGGGAGACAACTTCGGACGCCTTTGGTGTTGATCCGGAAGCTTAGATAGCATTTCAGCGAGCAAGCGAAGCGTAATCGGTGAGTGCGTATGGTTTTAGAAGTCCTTGAGTGACAAAGAATCAAGGTTTGGGGATTTAGGAAAGGTTTGAAACACCTTCCTAAGTCCGGAAGTAAGTATTGGCTAGATTGCTCTCTTGACTGTGGTGATTGCCCCTAAAATGCTTTTACATGCTCATGGTTTGAGATAGATAAATTCCTATTGTTTTTATGCATATTTTATAGCATGAGATGATGCTTGAGATGATTTCAGGAAGTAACATGTTGCATAGTTGAGATTTGAGCTTTTGAGTTAAAGCATAGCAAATGTTATGGTTTTTGAAATGAGATGAGAATGTTTTGAGAATTTTTGCATGAAAAACAGTAGGTGAGATGATGTTTTAACATATTATATTGGCATAGATGTTGAGATACTTACCGGATATAATTGATCGATCAATATGATGAGAGTGCACTATAAACTAAAAATTCGTACGTGCTCTTTGGTTAAGCCAAAGGGAGAGAACCGATGATGGGCATTCCATCGGGTAGGACTTGGTGAAATACCCAAGCTTTGTGGCGATGATAGATTCCGCCATGTGAGTACGGTGATGTGAGATTCCACCGGAAACTATGTTGCTAGACGAGTGAGTACGGTGATCAGAGATGCCACCGAAAGTGTCTAGTGAGATGTCCACATATCCGAGTAATAATGAGATGTGAAATGCCAATATAAAATATGAAATGGTTTTGATTCACATGTACCTTTGAAGAAATGATTTATGCGATGAGAAATGCATATGTGACTTGTATATGAAATGCTTTATTGTACAAGCATGGGTATGGCTTTGCCATGAGTTTTGCATTGGTTTAAATGCATGATATAGAATGAAGGTACATGTGTTTTCATTGAGAAGTTGCTTTGAATGGTTTTCAAGCATGAGATAGAATGAGCATGTTGTCTAAAAGCTTTTGAGAAAGTGTTTTCAAGACATGCATTATTGAGTTGGTTTTCTTTAGAGCATGCCTCACTAAGCTTTAGTGCTTACGCTCTCTTTTACCAATAATGCAGATAATAGGTGTTTCCGGGCATCAAAGAGGTTAAGATCATCCAAATAAGTTCAAGCTCATGTATGGTGAAGTTTTCACACACTTTAGTTTTGATATAATTGCAATGGGAAACCAAGGATTGTATTTGGGAGATATGTTTGAAATCCCTAAGGTTGTGGCATGTTTATGTTGGCATGTTTGAGTTGTAATTGGCCTTGAATGTTTTGTTTGAGGTTAGATTGCTTATATTGGTTTTGTGATTAGGAAGTATGCCTCTAAACTATGTGAATTTGTGTTTGATGCTATGTTCGTATTGGAATGTCCTAAATATGTTCCTTATATGTATAATGGTTTGCTGGTATGAGTTGGGAGTCTTTGAGGCATGTTTGAGTGTGTTAAAGGATGAAAAACTAGCAATAGCAGCTGTTTCTGGGCAAGATGTATCGAAACACCCGCTAGTGTTTCGAAACGGGGGCCTGAAATGATCTTTGTGTTTCGAAACGACTGAGGCTGTTTCGAAACAGTTTGGCTATTGGAATGCCATTTTCGGTACTGGGACCGAGGAGTGGAGTTGCTCCTACTGAAGAGCAACGTAATTAAGAGAATGAGGTTCTACATGATGCAAACTTATCTCCTCCACTGCCACCACCACCTGGGGGTGGGGAGCAAGAACAACAAGGGCAGGCTGGTTCGGTGTTGGGAGATTTAACGCCTTTGGTACATGCGATGACGGGAGCATTCCTGGCTGTTGTTGTTGGAGTGCATGTACAAGCGCCTGCTGTTGGTCAAACGGGTTTGCCATTGGAGCGCTTGAGAAGTTTGGGAGGAGTGGAGTTTCGTGGCTTATCTTGTGAGGCATCCAAGGCTTGGATGGCTAGCACGATCCGGATCTTGGATCAGATGGGGTGCAATGATGCACAGAAGTTGGGGTGTGCAGTGTCGTTGTTGCATGGTGATGCATACACATGGTGGATAACTGCGAGTGCAGTTTTGGAGCTGGAAGAGGTGGATTGGACTTTCTTTCAGACCGCCTTCAAGAGAAAGTATCTTGGAGTGAGATACCTGGACGATAAGAAGCGGGAGTTCATGTCTCTGGTGTAAGAGAATATGATAGTGGATGAGTACGAGGTCCAGTTCGTACGGCTGAGCCAATATGCTCCAGAGTTGGTGTCGAGTGATAGGCCTCGTTGTGACCGCTTTTGTTATGGCCTTGTGCAGGACTTGAAGACGTTCATGCTCGCGACTGATTATACAGACTTCGATGTGATGGTGACACGGGCTAAGGACATAGAACAGAGCTTGGGTTTGTCATCTCGCATGGGTTGATCTAGCTGGGGCAAGAGAGCTGCTGATGTTGGCCCTAGTGGTGGGCAGAAAAAGAGGAACCATGACCGTAGATATCAGTCTTTGGTAAGGCGAGGTGCGCCAGCTCAGGGCAACAGGCCGAGGTTTGAGCAGAACACATGTTGTTCGTGTGGTTCGCGTGAGAACTTGAGGCGAAATTGTCCTCAAGTGGCTCGTGAGGTGCAGGCTATTGTGGTTGGGGCCAATTCTTGCTAGAAATGCGGGTCCACTGATCACATGAGACGGGAGTGTCCCCTGTTGGCGGGAGGTGGTCAGGGTCGTGCACCGTTGCTGCATCGCAGAGAGGCCGTGGGCGCGGTCGTGGTAACTTTCAGAGGAGAGAGGACGGGTAGAGAGGTGTAGCCCATATTGTTGCGGTTCAACCAGGAGGAGGTGGTCTTGCGAGGGTGTATGCACATCACAAGGGACGTAATGACACCGACGTGATTACAAGTTTCTTCACCTTGCAATCCTTGTCTTTGTTAGCATTGATTAATTTTGTATCTACGCATTCATACATCTTGAGTGATCATGCACATTTGCTTGATATTCCTGTTGAGATGTTAGATGTAGGAATGCAAGTAACAAGTTCTTTTGGCGAGACTGTTGTTACAAGAAGATTGTATAGGAGATGTCCATTATCTGTTCAGGGTCATGTGTTTTCAGTTGATTTGATGGAACTGCCTTTTTATAGTTTTGATGTGATTCTCGGAATGGACTGGTTGGTCAAGCATTGAGCTGTGGTAGATTTTGATATTAAGCGAGTTACCTTGAAGCTTGCGGATGATTACAAGGTAGTGATTGTAGGCGAGAACGTGAAGTTCTTGTCTAATGCAACTTCGACTCTCGAAGTGAGTCAGATGATGGAGTTGGGATGTGAAGCTTTCTTGGCGTATGTGATGAATCCTGGCACGAAGGAAGTGCGAGTGCAAGATATACGAATAGTACGTGAGTTTCCGGGTGTTTTTCCGGAAGTGTTGCCTGGGTTGCTACCAAACAGGGAATTTGAGTTTGGCTTTGAGTTGTATGAGAATACGACTCCGGTGTCCATTGCTCCTTATCGCATGGCACCTAAGAAGTTGAAAGAGTTGAAGACACAACTTCAGGAGTTGCTTGACCAAGGGTTCTTAAGGCCGAGTATTTCACCTTGGGGTGCGCCGGTCTTGATTGTAATGAAGAAGGGTGGTACAATGCTTATGTTCATAGATTATCGACAGTTGAACAAGTTGACAATTAAGAACAAGTACCCTTTTCCGAGGATCGATGATATGTTTGACCATTTTCGTGGTGTTTTGGTGTTTTTCGAAGATTGATTCAAGGTCAAGGTATTATCAACTAAAGGTTAAGGATGTGGATGTACCCAAAACAGCATTTTGGGCAAGGTATGTCCATTATGAGTTTTTGGTGATGTCGTTTGGGTTGACAAATACACCGGCTACATTCATGGATATGATGAATAGGGTGTTCCATGAGTTTCTAGATCTGTTCGTGGTAGTGTTTATCGATGATATTCCCGTGTACTTGCGTACCGAGAAGGATCACGATACGCATTTGAGAATTGTGTTACGAGTGCTGCTGGAGAATTAGCTTTATGTTAAGCTGAGCAAGTGTGAGTTTTGGCTTAGGTAAGTGGTTTTTCTTGGACATGTGGTGTCTTCCGAAGGTATTCAGGTTGATCCACACATGGTTGAGGCGATGATGAGATGGAAAACGCCTAATTCGGTGATGGAGGTACGAAGTTTCCTTGGTTTGGCTGGTTATTACCGGAGGTTTTTCGAGGGTTTTCCAAGATTGATGCACCTTTGACCAAGTTGTTGCAAAAGAATGTTTGCTTTGAGTGGACGAATATTAGGCCACAAGTTTTCGAGAAGTTAAAGGAAGCTTTGACGCAAGCTCATGTCTTCATTCTACCAGAATCGGGTAAGGAGTTTGTAGTATATAGTGATGCATCATATGTTGGATTGGGTTGCATGTTGATGCAAGGTGGGACTATTGTAGCTTATGCGTCTAGACAGTTGAAGGTGCATGAGAGCAACTATCCTACTCATGATCTAGAGTTAGTTGCGGTGGTGTTTGCATTGAAGATTTGGAGACATTACCTTTACGCTGAGAAGTGTGTGGTTTACACCGACCATAAGAGTTTGAAGTATCTTATGTCGCAGAAGGAGTTGAATCTTAAGAAACGAATGTGGTTGTAGTTGCTTAAAGATTATGATCTGACAATTGAGTATCATCCTGGAAAGGCCAATGTTGTGGCTGATGCTTTGAGTAGGAAGGTAGCTGAGAGCTATGTTTGCTCGGTTAAGTATATCGCATGATGGTGGCTTGATATCCGAGTTGCAGGTGAAACCTTTCTTGATTTAGTTGCTTGATAATTCGTTGGTGCCTCATGTTCAGGATATAGCTAATGGTAATGCAACGGACTTTTGTTTTAATGATGATGGAGTTTTATGTTTCAAAAGTCGAATAGTTGTGCCAGAAGATGTTGAGTTGAGGCGCACTATTTTGACTAAGGCTCATAGTAGTCCTTTTGCTATGCACCCTAGTAGTACTACGATGTATCGTGGCTTGAAGGATGAGTACTATTGGGTGGGGTTGAAAAAGGATGTTGTTGATTATGTAAGTAAGTGTATGGTTTGCCAGCATGTGAAGGCTGAGCATCAGTTTCCTTCTGGTCTGTTACAACCTTTGAGGATACCAGAGTGGAAGTGGGAAAAGATTACGATGGATTTTTTGTCTGGACTGCCTTTGACCCCATCTGAGAAGAACTCTGTATGGGTGATTGTGGATCGTCTTACGAAGTGTTCACATTTCTTGGCTATGCATACTGCGTATACGTTGGATAAGCTGGCGGAGATGTATATTGTTGAGATTGTGCGTTTGCATGGTGTGCTTAAATCCATAGTGTCGGATAGGGATCCGAGATTTACGACAAGGTTCTAGGAATGTTTACATCAGGCGTTAGGTACGGGGTTGAATTTCAGCACTTTGTATCATCCTCAGTCAGATGGACAGTCGGAACGAATTATCCAAGTGCTGGAGGACATCTTACGATGATGTGTGATTGATTTCCAAGGTTCTTAGGACAAGCATATGCCTTTGGTTGAGTTTGCCTATGATAATAGTTTTCAGGCAAGTATCCAAATGGCTCCGTATGAGGCCTTGTATAGGAGGAAGTGCAGAACGCCTCTTTGTTGGGCTGAGGAGGGGCAAAAGTTGCTTTCCTTGCCGGATATGCTCAAGGGAACAACTGAGAAAGTGAAAATTATATGTAAGTGGTTAAAGGCTGCTTCGGATCGTTAGAAGTCTTACGCAAATTTAAAGTGTAGGGAGATTGAGTTTGCGGTTGGAGATCGCCTGTTCCTAAAGGTATCACCTTGGAAGAAGGTGATGAGGTTCGGACGTAAGGGAAAGCTTAGTCTGAGGTTTATTGGAGCTTATGAGGTTGTGGAGCGAGTTGGTCCTGTGGCTTATCGATTGAGGTTGCCTCCCGAGTTGGAAAAGATCCATGATGTGTTTCGTGTTCCTTAGTGGGGGAGAGTTGTAACGCCCCGGTTTTTGGGCCTAGGTATTTTGCGAGTCAGGTTGGGCCGGTGGAACCGGTAGTCGGTTGTTTAAATCGTTAAAAAGAGGTTTAGAGAATCAAGGTTCGGGATGGGATTAAAATATGATAAAATTCCTAAAATCCTCTAAAATGATATTTAAGAGGTTGGTTAAATTAATTTTGCAAAACGAGTTTTTGAAAGTATACATTTTGGGGAGTGACCAAAATGTAAAGTTTTAGAGTTGAGAAAAAGGTGTGTTTTTCAAGAAGAGTCAAAATCTTAGAATCTTTAGGTAGCTAATTGGCAATTAAGCCTTTTCTCTAATTTGGCATTTGTTTTAAATGTTTTATTAAACATTAAAATGGCTTTAATTGAATTAATTAAAAAGGTGGTTAAGTTGGTTAGGAGAAAATTGACGATCATTTCATTTTCTACATTTCTCTTCAGCCAAACATTCTTCATTTTCTCAATTTTCAGATTTCATTCGCTTTCTTTTCCTCTCTTGATTTTCAACTTCTCCTTGGTGATTTCTCTCATTTTCCATCAAGTTTCTTTGAAGCTAAACTTGCCAAATTAGAAGAAAAGCAAGGATTATAAGTAAAATTCGTGCTAACCCTCTAATCTAGGTTCTTTAATGAAATTCCAAAGATATTTGACTCATTATTCATGTTTTTTATTAAGGTTTTGTTATTAGTTTGATTAAATGATGAAATATTGGTAGAAAAGTGATTTAAACGTGAGTTTCGGAGTTGTGTTGATTTGGTTTGTTTGAGATGATTTCTAAATGAGTTTTGAAAGGTTTTTGGTGTTAGAATGGAGTCTTAATAATAGTGATCCCGAAATCCTTGAGATCCTTGGTTTTTGAAGTGTTTTTGGTTGGGTTTTGGGGGTGTAATGTAGAATCCGAGTTGCTGGAGGTATAAGGATGGTTTTAGGTTGTTTTTGGATGTTCATTGATGCTTAAAATTTGTTAAATGTGTTAGTTGTTGGCTGGGCTAAGTTTAGAGATCAGTCGATTGTGTTTTCAGTTGTTTCGATTGGGTAAATTGATGCTATAGAGCAGGGCTACGGGTATTCTTTTGATTGTTGGAGTTAGAATGCATTATGATGCATTGAATCTCTATTTATAATGTGTTGAAAACAAGGGATAGTGTTCTAGAAGCAAACGAAGTGGTTTTGAAGGCTTCGGACGATCGATAGTTGCGTTGGTAAGCCCGATTTCGCAAGTCGGTGAGTAAAACTTGGTTTTCCAGTGTAGAAACGTTTTAGAAAAGGTTTTGGGAACTTAGTAAGAGCTTGAAACGCTTTAGTAATGTCGGAAGTAAGTAAAGTGGATTTCTCTCCCAAAATGTGCTAGTTTGAGCCTTTGGTTTCACTTGATTTTAATTGCATTTACCTACTGTTTTAAAGCATGTTCTTGAGTATATAAATGTGCTAGTTTGAGCCTTTGGTTTCACTTGATTTTAATTGCATTTACCTACTGTTTTAAAGCATGTTCTTGAGTATATAAATGCATGAGTTTTGAAGCATGGTTTATTGCTTGAGTTATGGCTTATCATGAATGCTTGGTGAAAATAGTGAGGTATGCATGAAATGTGGATTATATTGGCAAGTGATGTTGAATAAAGTGTTTGTAAATGAAATCGGATATAGTTAGCAAGCTATAGGATTGAGTGCACTATAAACAAGTCACATTGGATGTTGAGGGGTTGTGATTGTACCGAATACTCCATCCAAGTACCCTAACGATTGAGGATTGTTTAAGGTTTCAACGGTTGAGGGTAGCTCCTGGGTGCAAACCTTCTGTGTGTACTGTCTCTCTTTAGTGGGTTATACATCTATCGGTGAGTTGTGTAAAGTGTCCACAAGTTCTATATTTCATGCACATTCCATCTCATATTATTACTGCTTTTAGTACATTTTAGGCATAATTAGGACCATGCATTGCATTTTACAGTATTCTTTACTTTTCCATGCTTTTTATCGATTATCTTTTATTTGGTAAGGAAAAGGTATTGTTTTAGCTTAGTTTTAGTTTCAGGTACTATAGGCTGACAGAGGGAAAGATGAGCTGATAACATGATGCTGAGGCAGTAGATCAGGGAGCTGTACTGATGCAGTTCCAGACAGAAACAACAGTTGCCGAGTAGCTCCAGCCGCCATAACTACCGCCCAGGGCAGCAAAGTGAGCCTACCGCCCAGGATATCATAGTGAGCCTGTCGCCCAGGACAACAAAGTGAGCCTGCCGCCCAGGACAACAAAGTGAGTCTGCCGCCAAGGGCAGCAAAGTGAGTAGTTGGTAAATTGGAGTGCGATCGAAAGATCAGAAAATCATGATTCTAACGATGTCATCCACTCAATTTTCTGACGCCTGGAGCAGCAGACAGAGCCATCAGAGGAGAAGAACGAGCTTACTTGTGGAACAAGGCAACGAGAAAAGAAGTCTATATTCAACTCAAAGAAGTCAGATTTTAAAGTTGCATTTAATGAAAAAGCCTTTTGAGGACTTCTACTCCAAGGACTTAGAGTAGATCTTTGCCTATATAAACCTAATGTATTTAGCAAATCCAAAAAAAGCACAGAGCTTAGGCTTTCCTTAGGCATAGCTTAGGTTTTCTTGTCGTCGACATGTTCTAATTCTCTCTTTGGGTTTGAGTTATGTTGTAATTAATTGTGAGAATGGTTGTTTAGGTTTTCAAGTTTATTTTTGCAATAAAATATTCTTAGTTTGCTTAATACATGTTCTTCACTTCCTTCAATTAGTTCCAAAAGTCCAGTTGAAGAATCCAAGTGTCGGGCACGACAGTGTCAAACTCACGAAAGAATTAAGCATAACTTCATCATGAAGAGGTGTTAACTAATTCAACTTAGAAATAAGTTAGAATTTCAGCGACTAAAAGGAGCAACCAAACGTTGATTGTTTGTGTTACGTTTACGCTAAGATTGCTAGGAATTGCCTACATCACGCAGCAACAGAATCCTAGCCTAGACATAGGTAGGATCACTTCAGAATTTCTTCGTCGAACTTAGAGTATCTACCAGACTTGCCGCCAAGAATTCTCTTTACCTCACCTGCCGGGACAGCGAAAGTTGCAAGAGCAGAATGCTGTCGTGGTAGCAAAAGTTACCGCCACCTCAATCCGCCATTACTCGCCAAGACAGAAGACCGTGGCAGCGCAAAACACACTTGACTTATTCAACGCAGTTTCACACTAAGCAGCAGCATAACCCTGCTCTCTCTATCAACCTGATCACTTCCTTATTTTTACTTGTGCTTTTATTTTACTTTTCTTCTCAAACAACCACCTTACTTGTGCATTTACTTTTCTTGTGCAGGAATAACAATTCGAATCAAACTGTCCAATCCCTGTGGGAGACGATATCTTATAAACTATAACTTGACAGGAGTGTGCACTTGCGCTCATAAATAGAGAACACCCAAACGCTCTACAAGTTTTTTGCGCTGTTGCCGAGGATTGGTAACAGCGAAATTCGTATTTATATTTCTACACTTTTATTTTTATTTTCATTTAATTTTAGTTTTTATTATTCTAATTTTCATTCAGAAAATAAAAATTATGTGGGAAAGTGCTTATTTTGGCGCCCCACGAGCTAAGGGCAACAATATTTGGGAAAGTTCTTGCAAATTTTTCATGGTATGTCTGAATATGAACAACAGATGCCACCGCTGCAGAAACAGGGACAGTTGATGTCGCTGCCGCAGCGGCAAGATTTTTCATGGTATGATCAAAATTCTCAAAATTTTTTACAATAATAGTTTTGCTGCAGAAAGCGATATGCCCTGGGAATATAGCTATCCGCAAGAACAACCAAAATCTTTGGAGGGCACACTTCGAACCTTCCTTGCGCTCACGGATAAAGTGACAGCTGCTATGGACGCCAACATCGCTAAGATGGATGCACGACTGAACAATTAAGTCCTCATCAATGCCATATATGGACCAGAACATTTAAGTATGATGGATACTGATTTCCCAAGACAAGAGGACGAAGAGCAATGCGAGGAAAGATCTTTGATGTGTGAGGAGCAATTAGAAACTCCAAGCCATGAGGATGCAGAACATTGCCCGAGCAGCAAGATTGACAACTGTTCCAGCAGCTACCTAGAACCCTGCCCTGAGGACGGACTAACAGCATCTGAGCAAAGCTATGCCTCAAAAGAGAGGTCCGCCATGACAGAAACCTCCATAATGACGCCTGCCTCGGCAGACACCTCGACAGCTAAGGATTATATATATCTAGAGGAGCCGATGCAGGCAGATTTACAGCCGTCAAAATCTCGACTGATGGAGGTTTTCGAGGAGCCTAAAGAGTTTTCCCTTTACCGGCACAACACTATGACAGAAGACTACCACAATAGCTTGTTACCGCAGTAGCTGCCTCGGCAGCAAAATGAACTTTCCCCTATGACGAACTTCGACAAAAAGGAGGTAAGTACATGGTTAGGTAGTTATATAATTTTTCTTAATCACATGTTCATGCCTTCAGGAATAGGAACAAGAAGGAAGGTTCACATGGATTACAAGGGAACGAGGAAGAAGGACTCCTCCACCATGAGGATAATCACTAGATGAAGGGTGCAGATGGATTACAAGAAGTATCGAAAACGACCCTCTTGAGCTAAACTAATAAGGGAGTAGTTACTTTAGGAGATGCATATTAATACACTCCTATTGTAACAAAAATTTTGTATAAGTTTTAATTTTTCCACATCTTTATTTTTTTATTTAGGAGTAGATTTTACCTATTTAGGACCAGATTTTATTTACATTTTATTCCCGTCTCACAACTACTTACCCACATTCAAACCCTAAGGAATCGAGCCGTCGAGCACAACAGGGGAAGCATTGCCGCAACCCGCAACTGGAGGAAGAGCAGATAACTCCTCCACATCTTCTTCACCATCTGACAGCAACTAAGCCTGAGTTTTCTTTCCCCTTCTCATATTTATTTTTCAGTTTTAGTTTTATTTTGTGCATTGATGGCAATTCCCATCTCGAGTTTGGGGGGATAGCTCTTGCATCTTTTGTCTTGGCATACTTAGTAGCATATAGGTTGCATTGTACTTGCCTTAGTATTAATCGGAACATAAAAATTTGTTATATAACTTGTGCCCATGGAAGTTAGGCAATAACTTATGTTCTCACCAAATAATAAATTGAACTTAATAAGGGAAAAGCATGCAAAATGACTTAGAATTTTTTTATTGCCAAGACTGTCAATCACTTCTGTTACTTGCTGAATTTTCTAGAATATCTAATGAACATTGCTTGCTTTGTTTTTAGAATTCTTTGAAAAGTTCTAACAATGGTTGCAGGTAGCCACCGAGGCAGAAAAGAGAAACAAAATATACAGCACTGCCACGGCAGCAGAAGTAAAAAAAAGAAACATTGATGTTTACCTTAGAGGTGGCCGCAACAGGCTCTAGGAAGAATCATGTGCGAGGACACTCCGCTTCTATAAAAGTCCATGAATCTGAAAGTTTGTAAGTAACGAACAAATTAGCATGAGTGAATGAAAGTCTTCACGGGATGACTCTACTCCATAGGTTCGGAGTTTTGTAGTTTGCTCCTATCTAAATTTTAGACCTAGAAGAGTAGTTGTGATAAGATGAAGCCCTCATTGCCATGATTAAAATATTGTGCTTAACTGTGCTTCCTCGACAACAACCTTATATATCGTAACAACATCTTTGTTTATTAAGTTATTCTTCATATTCAGCCTGTACACAGTCCTGCACACACTGCACTGGCATTAGAAATTAATTCTGAGTTATTTTCTTGCTAAGTTTCCTCACTAATCTAATATAGGTGTCACGACCTTGAGGTATGAAATCAAGTTAAAAACATATTTTTCTTTCTGATTCATATAAGGGCAAGTATGTTTAGGTTGCATTATATAAAGGTAAGCAATAGTTTGAGTTTAGGGGTGTGTAAAGTGTCCACAAGTTCTATATTTCCTACACAGTCCATCTCATATTATTGTTGTTTTTAGTATATTTTAGGCATAATTAGGACCATGCATTGTATTTTACAGTATTCTTTACTTTGCCATGAATTTTATTGATTATCTTTTATTTGGTAAGGAAAATGTACCGTTTTAGCTTAGTTTTTGTTTCAGCTACTAGAGGCTGACAGAGGGAAAGAGGGGCTGAGAACATGATGCTGAGGCAGCAGATCAGGGAGATGTACTGATGCAGTTCTAGACAGAGACAACAATTGCCGAGTAGCTCCAGCCGCAGCCTGCCGCCCAGGACAACATAGTGAGCCTACCACCCAGGACAACAAAGTGAGCTTGCCGCCCAGGACAACATAGTGAGCCTGCCGCCCAGGACAACAAAGTGAGCCTGTCGACAAGGACATCAAAGTGAGTCTGCCACCAAGGGTAGCAAAGTGAGGAGTTGGTAAATTGGAGTGCGATAGACAGAGAAAAAAATTCTGATTCTAACAATGTCATCCACTCAATTTTCTGACGCTTGGAGTAGCAGATAGAGCCACCGGAGGAGAAGAACGAGCTTACTTGTTGAACAAGGCAACATGAAAAGAAGTCCATATTCAACTCAAAGAAGTCAGATTTTAAAGTTGCATTTAATGCAAAAGCCTTTTGAGGACTTCAACTCCAAGAATGACTTAGACTAGACCTTTGCCTATATAAACCTCATGTATTTAGCAAATAAAAAAACACAGAGCTTAGGTTTTCCTGAGGCATATCTTAGGTTTTCTTGCCGCCGACATGTTCTAATTCTCTTTTTTGGGTTTGGGTTATATTTTAATTAGTTGTGAGAATGGTTGTTTAAGTTTTCAAGTTTGTTTTTGCAACAAAATACTCTTAGTTTGCTTAATTTATGTGCTTCACTTCCTTCAATTAGTTCCAAATGTCCAATTGAAGAATCTATTTGTCGGGCACGACAGTTTCAAACTCACGAAAGAATTAATCACGGTCTCATCATGAATAGGTGTTGACTAATTCAACTTAGAATTGCTTTGCCGAACTTGGAGTATCTGCCAGAATTGCCGCCGGGACTTCTCTTCATTTCACCTGCCGGGACAGTGAAAGTTGCAAGAGCAGAGTGCCACTGTGGCAGTGAAAGTTGTCGCCGCCTCAATCCGCCATTAACCGCCAAGGCAGCAGATTGTGGTATCACAAAACACAGTTGACCTATTCAACATAGTTTCACACTAAAAGCAGCATAACCCTGCCCTCTCTATCAACCTGATCACTTCCTTATTATTACTTGTGCTTTTATTTTACTTTTCTTCTCAAACAACCACAATACTTGTGCATTTACTTTTCTTGTGCAGGAATAACAATTCGAATCAAGTTGTCCAAGCCCTATGGGAGACGATATCTTATATACTATAACTTGACAGAAGTGTGCACTTGCGCTCATAAATAGAGAACATCCAAACGCTCTACAATTTTTTGGCGCCGTTGCTGGGGATTGGTAACAACGAAATTCGTATTTATATTTCTACACTTTTATTTTTATTTTCATTTAATTTTGGTTTTTATTATTCTTATTTTCATTCGAAAAAAATTATGTGGGAAAGTGCTTATTCAGGCGCCCCACGAGCTAAGGGCAACAATATTTGGGAAAGTTCTTGCGAATTTTGTGAATTCAATCATGCGTTCGACAGTTGCCCTCATCTTTTTGTAGCAGAAATGTCGAGAAAACCACTTGGGAGTGGATGTCTTAAAATGAACAGCAGATGTCGTCGCAGCAGCAACAGGGACAGTTGATGTCGTTGCCACAGTTGCCACCGCAGCAGCAAGATTTTTCATTGTATGATCAAAGATCTTAATTTTTTTTACAATAAAAGTTTTGGTGCAGAAAAGCGTCATGCCCTGGGAATATAGCTATCCACAAGAACAACCAAAATCTTTGGAGGACTCACTTCAAACCTTCCTTGCGCTCACGGATAAAGTAACAGTTGCTATGGACGCCAGCATTGCTAAGATGGATGCACGGCTGAACAATTCAGTCCTCATTAATGCCATAGATGAACCAGAACAATTAAGTCTGAGGGATACAAATGTCCCAGGACAAGAGGACGAAGAGCAATGCGAGGAAAGATCTCCGATGTGTGAGGAGAAATTAGAAACTCCAAGCCATGAGGATGTAAAACACTACTCGTGGCAGCAAGATTGACAACTGTTCTGGCAGCTACCAAGAACCCGGCCCTAAGGACGAACTATTAGCTCCTGAGCAAGGCTATGCCTCAGTAGAGAGGCCTGCCATGACAGAAGCCTCCATAATGACGCCCGCCTCGGCAGGCACTTCGGCAGCTATAGATTATATATATCTAGAGGAGCTGATGTAGGCAGATTTACAACCATCAAAATCTCTAATGATGGAGATTTTTGAGGAGCCTAAAGAGTTTTCCCTTGATCGGCACATCACTATGATAGAAGACTACCATAACAGTTGGTTGCCACAACAGCTGCCTCGGTAGCAAAAGAAACTTTCCCCTATGACGAACTTCGACAAAAAGGAGGTAAGTACATGGTTAAATAGTTATATAATTTTTCCTAATTCCATGTTCATGCCTTCAAGTATAAGAATAAGAAGGAAGGTTCACATGGATTACAAGGGAACGAGGAAGAAGAACTCCTCCACCATAAGGATAATCACTAGTTGGAGGGTGCGGATGGATGACAAGAAGTATCAAAAACGACCCTCTTGAGCTAAACTAATAAGGGAGTAGTTACTTTAGGAGATGCATATCAATGGACTCCTAGAGTAACAAAAATTTTGTATAAGTTTTTAGTTTTCCACATCTTTATTGTTTTATTTAGGAGTAGATTTTACATACTTAGGATCAGATTTTATTTGCGTTTTATTCCCATCTCAAAACTATTTACCCATATTCACACCCTAAGGAATCGAGCCGCCTAGCACAACAAGGGCAGTACTGCCGTAACCCGCAACTGGCGGAAGAGCAGATAACTCCTCTATATCTTCTTCACTGTCTGACATCAACTAAGCTTGAGTTTTCTTTCCCTTTCTCATATTTATCTTTCATTTTTAGTTTTGTTTTGTGCATTGAGGGCAATGCCCATCTTGAGTTTGGGGGGATAGCTCTCGCATATTTTGTCTAGGCATACTTAGTAGCATATAGGTTGCATTGTACTTGCCTTAGTATTAATCAGAACAGAAAAATTTGTTATATAATTTATGCGTATGATAGTCAGCTGATTACTTATGTTCGCACCAAATAATAAATTGAACTTAATAAGGGAAAAGCATTCAAAATTACATAGAATTTTTTTATTGCCAAAACTGTCAATCACTCTTGTTACTTACTAAATTTTCTAAAATATCTAATGAACACTGCTTGCTTTGTTTTTAGAATTCTTTGCAAAGTTCTAACAATGGTTGCTGGTAGTCGCCGAGGTAGAAAAGATAAACAGAAAAATACAGCATTGCCACGACAGCAGAAGTAAAATCAAAGAAACATTGATGTTTACCCTAGAGTTGCTCGCAACAGGCTCTAGGAAGAATCATGTGCGAGGACACTCTGCTACTATCAACGTCCATGAATCTAAAATTTTGAAGTAACAGACAAATTAGCATGAATGAATGAAAGTCTTCACGGGATGACTCTATTCCATGGGTTCGGGGTTTTGTAGTTTACTCATATCTAAATTTTAGACCTAGAAGAGTAGTTGTGATAAGCTGAAGCCCTCATTTCCATGATTAAAATATTGTGCTTAACTGTGTTTCTTCGGCAGCAACCTTATATATCGTAACAACATCTTTTTTATTTAGTTATTCTACATATTCAGCCTGCACACAGTCCTACACACACTGCACTGGCATTAGAAATTAATTCTGAGTTATTTTCTTGCTAAGTTCCCTTCACTAATCTAATATAGGTGCCACTGCCTTTAGGTATGAAATCAAGTTAAAAATATGTTTTTCTTTCTGATTAATATAAGGGCAAGTATGTTTAGGTTGCATTGCTTGAGGACAAGTAATAGTTCGAGTTTGGGGGTGTGTAAAGTGTCCACAAGTTCTATATTTCATGCACATTCCATCTCATATTATTGTTGTTTTTAGTACATTTTAGGCATAATTAGGACCATGCATTGCATTTTACGGTATTCTTTACTTTTCCATGCTTTTTATCAATTATCTTTTATTTGATAAGGAAAATATATTGTTTTAGATTAGGTTTAGTTTCAGATACTAGAGGCTAACAGAGGGAAAGAGGAATTGAGGACATGATGCTGAGGCAGAAGATCAGGGAGTTGTACTAATGCAGTTCCAGACAGAGACAACAGTTGCCGAGTAGCTCCAGCCGCCGTACCTGCCGCCCAGGGCAGCAAAGTGAGCCTGCCGCCCAGGACAACATAGTGAGCATGCTGCCTAGGACAGCAAAGTGAGCATGCCGCCCAGGACAACAAAAGTGAGCATGCCGCCCAGGACAACAAAGTGAGCATGCCGCCCAGGACAGCAAAGTGAGTCTGCCGCCCAGGACAGCAAAGTGAGGAGTTGGTAAATTGGAGTGCGATCGACAGAGCAGAAAATCATGATTCTAACGATGTCATCCACTCAATTTTCTGACGCCTGGAGCAGCAGACAGAGCCGCTAGAGGAGAAGAACGAGCTTACTTGTGGAACAAGGCAACGGGAAAAGAAGTCCATATTCAAATCGAAGAAGTCAGATTTTAAAGTTGCATTCAATGCAAAAGCCTTTTGAGTACTTCTACTCCAAGAAGGACATAGACTAGACCTTTGCCTAAATAAACCACATGTATTTAGCAAATAAAAAAAACACAAAGCTTAGGTTTTCCTTAGACATATCTTAGGTTTTGTTGTCACCGACATGTTCTAATTCTCTCTTTGGGTTTGGGTTATGTTGTAATTAGTTGTGAGAACGGTTGTTTAGGTTTTCAAGTTTGTTTTTGCAATAAAATACTCTTAGTTTGCTTAATTTATGTGCTTTGCTTTAATTAGTTCCAAAAGTCCCGTTGAAGAATCCATTTGTCGGGCACGACTGTGTCAAACTCACGAAAGAATTAAGCATCGTCTCATCATGAAGAGGTGTTGACTAATTCAGCTTAGACAAAAGTTAGAATTTCAGCGGCTAAAAGGAGCAAACAAATGTTGATTGTCTCTGTTAGGTTTCTGCTAAGATTGCTAGGTATTGCCTACATGTAACACCCCGGTTTTGGGCTTAGGAGTTTTGGGATTCGGACCGGTTCAGTCAGATCGCGGTTCGAATATATAAGAGTGAATTTAGGAAAACCTAGTTCAGGTTGCATTAAAAATATGGAAAAATGTCTTAAAAACCTCTTTTAATATATATAAGTGAACTGTGAAATCAATTTTGTAAAATGAGGTTTGGAAGGGTGACATTTTGGCTGGTGACCAAAATGTAATTTTTGAAAACTGCGTGACTGTTTTAAGAAGGATTGAAACTTTGAATCTTTAAGGAGCTATTTACCCAATGGGAGTTTTCTCCAGATTTTTAAAGATATTATATGATTAATTAAAGGTTTTTAAATAAAACAAAAGTGGAGGGAAGATATTTTTGGCCATAACTAACTTTTCTCTCAAATCTTCCAATTTCATTTTCTCTCAAACCAAACACCTTTTCTCCAGAGCTTTTCTCTCTGATTTTGTCACCTAAATATACCTTTTCATTTCTCTTTTGATTGCTAATCATCTCTACAACAAAACCTCGCCATTTGCTAATTGGATTTTTCAAGATTTTGGTTCCAAGAAGGAGAAAACTCAAGTTTGGAGGTAAGAACGTCCTTCTCCTCTAAACTCTCAGTTCTTTACTGAAATTCCCAAGTTCACAATCCTTAATTTGTGTTTTATAAAAGGATTTATTGATTTGTTCTTGATTTTGGATTTTAAATTCAAGATTTGATTGGTTTTAATGAAATTTCGTGTGATCTGATTGGGCTGTGTTTTGAGGTGTTAAATTGATGTTAAATTGATAAGGATTTGAGGTTTAATCACTGCAATCCCGGATAGGTTGAATTTCCTAAGTTTAGCTTGTGTTCTTGGTTGTTTTTGGAGAGATCTTGTGGATCTGTTATAGCTGGAGGTATAAGGATGTTGTTAGATCCTTTTTGGATGTTAATTGATGTTTAAGGATGATTAGATTTGATGGATCTTGGCTGGGTAGTGTTGTGGAGTTGTTTGGATGCATTTTCGGTTGTTTTTGGTAGCCGAAAATGGAGTGTGGATGAGAGCAGCGGGTTTAGGTGCTTTCATTGAGGATATTAATGCATGATGATGCATTAATCTACTGTTTTGATGTGTTTAAAATAGGGGATTCATCTTTGGATCCTAGAGGTGGTGATCCGGGAGCTTGATTTGTGTTTCGGCAAGAGGCGAAACGGAATCGGTGAGTGGATTTTGGATTACAGCTTTGAAACCAATGTTTTGAAGGTTTGGGAGCTTAGTTTAAGTCTAAGCAACTTAGCTAAGCTCAAGAGTAAGTTTTCGGAAAAACTCTCTTGATGATGAACCATGGATTGGTTGTATGCAATGTGGTTGTTTGCATGTTTTAAATTCTGTTTTGAAAGCATCTTTTAGCATGTTAGTTGCTGATTTTATAAGCCATGTAATGAAGAATGCTCAAGGTAAGAGATTCTTGTTTTTGAACATTGTTAAGTGTGGTTTTGATGCATAATGATGCATGATGTTTATGGCTTTGTTAAATGCTTTAAAACAGTGGAATATTGTTGTAATGATGCACATTGGCAAGTGATGGTTAAGGTCACAAAGGTGGTTAAAAGTCCTTGTGTGAGCCTTGTTTATTAAAGAACAACATGGTGTTTAAAAGTCCATGGTTGGTTCTTGATTAAGGTTCAAGGTGGTTAAAATTCCTTGTGTAAGCCTTGTTTATTTAAGAACAACATGGTGTTTAAAAGTCCATGGTTGGTTCTTGGTTAAGGTTCAAGGTGGTTAAAATTCCTTGTGTAAGCCTTGTTTATTTAAGAACAACATGGTGTTTAAAAGTCCATGGTTGGTTCTTGGTTAAGGTTCAAGGTGGTTAAAATTCCTTGTGTAAGCCTTGTTATCTAAGAACTCTAAGGTGTTTAAAAGTCCTTGGGAGATTCTTGTTAAGGACACAAAGGTGTTTAAAAGTCCTTGTGTGGTCCTTGCCATGGTGTTTAAAAGTCCATGGGGATTAAGGATACAATGGTGTTTAAAAGTCCATGTGTGGTCCTTGGAAAGTGTAAGATCACAATGGTGTTTAAAAGTCCATGTGTGGATCTTATGTTGAATGTATCACTTGTTGCCAATATGACATGTTATGAACTTGAAGCATGTATTGCTTGTTTTAAATGCTTATGAGCATGTGCAAATGATGATTGGACTTAAGGATTATAAATGTGTTTTGTAAATGCATTATTGTGTGGTTTTAAATGAGCATTCCTCACTAAGCTTTTGCTTACGCTCTCTCTCTTTTCTTAAACCAATAATGCAGAGCATTAAAGTGCATTGAGGGCAGCAAGGTGGTGAAGAATCCAAGGGGTGAACTAAGCTCAAGTATGGTGAAGGTTTCTTAAACACTATTAGCTTTTGGCATTGGGAACCTATGTTGTTGTTTTGGGAGATGTTTTGGACTCCCTAAGTTGGTTTAATGATGTTATTAATGTTGGAGTTTGTAATTGGCCTTTATGAGATGGTTTTGGTATTTTGATGCTTGAATGGGTTGCTAAGTAGGAAGCATGCCTATAGATTTGGGGATTTTCATAATTGATGCCATGTTGATGTTTGGTTGATACAATTATGTTCC
Source organism: Hibiscus trionum (assembly GCA_030270665.1). NCBI lineage: Eukaryota > Viridiplantae > Streptophyta > Magnoliopsida > Malvales > Malvaceae > Hibiscus > Hibiscus trionum. The sequence continues at coordinate 6,406,552 of BSYR01000064.1, read as the reverse complement.
TTGAATGCTGAATGACTTGCTGGTATAGTTTGGTTGCTTTTGGAGCATGATTGTTAAGTCAATTGCATGATAATCCAGCAAATTTTCTGCAATCTGGGCAACCTGTTTCGGAACAGGTGCTACCGTATCGGAACGGGGGCCTGAAATGGCCTGGGCGTTCTGAAACGGTAGGAACTGTTTCGGAACAGATATGCCACTGCCAGGCCTCGTTTCGGAACACGTTGCGGAACGGTCCCGCGTTTCGAAACAGGTTCTCCCCGTTTCGGAACACCTGACCGTTGGGGGCTGACATTGGCGGTTATATGTTTTGGAATGTTTGTGTTTTGGTCCTAAAACATGTTTATGCAATTTGTATGAGTTTGAGATGTCCGCTTGAGCTGAAATTTGGCAAAGAAGCATGAAAGATGATTAATTTCAAGTTGGTAACTTTAATTTGGGTTAAGTCCTTATAATTATCAGAATTTACAATTTGGTCCCTGAATGTCCTCTAATTGTTATGATGTCTGAATATGATTATCTTGTGAACATATCTAGGGTTAACGTGCATCTAGACAAGATTAAAAAGAAAAAAAAGGGTCGTTAATCAAGGTTGACTTTCGGGTTGACTTTGGTTTTCCCCGTGTGATCTTTTTAATTCGGGTCGACCGTCTAGGCCGGGTTAAGGGGGTTACATTTGGTGGTATCAGAACTGAGTTCTCGAGTAATTGGGAATGGTTGTGTGTGTGACTAAAGTATGTATGCTTTGTATGCTTGTTGAGTGAAAGCATGATATGTGATTTGCAAATATGTTGCAATTGAGTTGTATGCTGTGATGAAGCATGTTGTGGGTACCCATTGCCAAATCAAAGCTAATGAAATGATATTGTTTTTAATTGAAAATGAGCTTGAGTACTTGGATTGCTTACCTTGCTGGGCCTGACTTTGTTTAATTGCATTGTGATTGCATTGTTAGAGTATGGCACCTCGTAGAGAGTTGAGGAGTAATGTGCGAGCTACGGCTCAGAACGAGAACGAGAATGATGAGAATGTTGAGAGTGCAGTGGATTTACCTCCTCCACCTGGTGGTGGTGGTGCTGAGGGTGAAGGAGCTGGAGCTGCAGCTGGTGCTGGGGTCGCTGGACCTGAGGCTGGTCAGGGGCAAGCTGTTCCTAACATGACAGTGTTGATACAAGCTATTGCTGGAGCTTTTCAAGCAGTAGTAGCTGGAGCTCAAGGAGCTGGGCATCAGGGAGATGCTGGAGTTAGACTACCCTTGGAGCGTTTGCGCAGTCTTGGAGGGACTGAGTTCAGGGGTTTGTCTGCTGAAGGTTCGGAATCTTGGTTAGAAGGTACCAAGAGAATCTTGGGTCAGATGAGTTGCACTGATGTGCAAAAGCTGGGCTGTGTAGTATCATTGTTGCAAGATGATGCTTACACTTGGTGGACTACCTGTATCGCTGGGATGGCGGAAGCTGACGTAACTTGGACGTTCTTTCATAACGCGTTCAAGAGAAGGTATCTAGGTGTGAGGTACCTAGATGAAAAGAAGAGGGAGTTCATGTCTCTTACCCAGGGGAGCATGACTGTGGCTGAGTATGAAGTACAGTTTGTTCGACTCAGTCAATACGCACCTGAGCTTGTTCCGGATGAGCGGGAAAGGTGTGAAAGGTTTCGTTATGGTTTAGTGACGGATGTAAAGATGTATGTGCTGGCTACCGAGTATGATGATTTTGATGTGTTGGTGGGCCGAGCAAAGGATATTGAGATGAACTTGGGTTTATCTGCTAGAAGTGTTGGATCAAGTGCTGGTAAGCGAGCTGCTGAATATAGTTCCGGTGGTGGACGGAACAAGAGGGGACGTGATCAGAAGTATCAGTCCTCAACTAAGCGAGGTGGTGGTGCGCCTGCTCGGGGAGGCAATGCTAGAGTTGATCCGAGTGCTTGTTGGACATGTGGTTCGCGTGGCCATATGAACCGTGATTGTCCTCGTGCTGAGAGGGAGGTGCAAGCTCCTGTTGTGGCAGTGGTAATGCGTGCTGGAATTGTGGATCTAAGGATCATATGAGGAGAGAGTGTCCTATGTTGGCTGGTGGCCAAGTGCGTGCTCCTGTTGTTGCTGCACCACAGAGAGGTCGTGGGTGCGGCCGTGGTAACTTCCAGCAGAGAGAGGAAGGTGGTCGGGGTGTGGCTCATGTTGTGGCTATTCAGCCTGAGGGTGGCGGCCAAGCTAGGGTGTATGCTCAGCGAGAGGGAAGGAATGACGCGGATGTGATCGCAGGTACTTTTACTTTGCAATCCTTGTCATTACTTTCCTTGATTGATTCTGGATCTACGCACTCATACATATTGCGTGAGCATGCTGAATTGCTTGGTTTGCCTGTTGAGTCTTTGGATGTTGGTGTGCGTGTCACTAGTTCTTTTGGTGAGACTGTTGTGACTCGAAAGCTTTATAGAAGATGTCCTTTGGTCGTGCAAGATCATGTTTTTCATGTTGACCTTATGGAGTTACCTTTCTATGGTTTTGATGTGATCCTTGGTATGGATTGGCTTGCTGAGCATCGAGTTGTTATGGATTGTGAGAATAAGCGAGTTTCGTTGAAGCTTGCAGATGATTATGAGGTGGTTGTGGTTGGTGAGAATGTGAAGTTTCTTGCCAATGTGGTGTCTACGTTGGGGGCGAGCCGGATGCTAAGGCAAGGTTGTGAAGCTTACCTAGCTTTTGTGATGAATCCTAGCTCTAAGAAGTTGCGTGTGCAAGATATCAGGATTGTGAAGGAGTTTCCTGGTGTGTTTCTTGAGGAGTTGCCTGGTTTACCTCCTAATCGCGAGGTGGAGTTTGGGATTGAGCTGTATGAGAATACAACTCCTGTGTCCATTACCCCTTATAGAATGGCACCTAAGGAGCTGAAAGAGCTGAAGACGCAGTTGCAAGAGTTGCTTGATCGTGGGTTCATTCGGCCAAGTGTGTCACCTTGGGGTGCACCGGTCTTGTTTGTGAAGAAGAAGGATGGCACTATGAGAATGTGCATTGATTATCGTCAGCTGAACAAGTTGACTATCAAGAATCGGTATCCTTTGCCGAGGATTGATGATCTCTTTGATCAATTTCGGGGAGCAGCTGTGTTCTCTAAGATTGACTTGAGGTCAGGGTATTACCAGTTGAAGGTAAAGAATGTGGATGTGCCTAAGACAGCTTTCAGGACAAGGTATGGGCATTATGAGTTCCTTGTGATGCCGTTTGGTTTGACAAATGCTCCTGCAGCTTTCATGGACATGATGAATCGTGTGTTTCATGAATACCTGGATAAGTTTGTTGTGGTGTTCATTGATGATATCCTTGTGTACTCGCGTACTGAGGAGGAGCATGAAGAGCATTTGAGGATTGTGTTGCAAGCTTTGTTGGAGAATCAGCTTTATGCTAAGATGAGCAAGTGTGAGTTCTGGTTAAGTGAAGTGGTGTTTCTTGGGCATGTGGTTTCTGCCGAGGGGATTCGTGTTGATCCTCAGAAGGTTGAGGCGGTGATGAATTGGAAGGTTCCTAAGTCTGTTCATGAGGTTCGTAGTTTTCTTGGTTTGGCGGGATACTACCGGAGGTTTGTGGATGGGTTTTCTAAGATTGCTGCACCTCTGACGAAGTTGTTGCAGAAGGATGTTAAGTATGAGTGGACGGAAGCGAGACAGCAGGCTTTTGAGAAGCTTAAGGCAGCTTTGACGCAAGCTCCTATCTTGGTTCAACCTGAATCAGGGAAAGAGTTTGTGGTGTATAGTGATGCGTCCTATGTTGGTTTAGGATGTGTGTTGATGCAAGAGGGTAAGGTGGTGGCTTATGCATCGCGGCAGTTGAAGGTGCATGAGCGCAACTATCCTACGCATGATATTGAGTTGGCCGCAGTGGTTTTTGCTTTGAAGATCTGGAGACATTACCTGTATGGTGAGAAGTGTACTGTGTACACGGATCACAAGAGTTTGAAGTATCTGATGTCTCAGAAGGAGTTGAATCTTAGGCAGCGACGTTGGGTGGAGTTGCTCAAGGATTATGATTTGACGATTGAGTATCACCCTGGAAAAGCTAATGTTGTAGCGGATGCCTTGAGTAGGAAGGTAGCTGTTGAGTTGAGGGCTATGTTTGCCAGTTTGAGTATTTCACGTGATGGTGGTCTTGTGGCTGAGTTGCAAGTGAAACCATCTTTGGTTCAGTTGATCAAGGAAAAGCAGTTGCTGGATGATTCCTTGGTACCTCATGTTCAGGATATCGCGGAGGGTAGGCCTTCGGATTTCTGTTTTAATGATGATGGTGTGTTGTGTTTTGGGAGTCGGATAGTGGTGCCCAATGATGTTGAGTTGAGGCGTGCTATTCTGACTGAAGGTCATAGTAGTCCTTTTGCTATGCACCCAGGTAGTACTAAGATGTATCGGGATCTTCGTGATGAGTACTATTGGGTGGGTTTGAAGAAGGATGTTGCTGAGTTTGTAAGCAAGTGCATGGTGTGTCAGCGAGTAAAGGCTGAGCATCAGGTTCCTTCAGGGTTGTTGCAACCGTTGAGAATCCCTGAATGGAAGTAGGAAAGGATTACCATAGATTTTGTATCTGGTTTACCCTTGTCACCAACGAAGAAGAATTCGGTGTGGGTGATTGTGGATCGCCTGACGAAGTGTGCGCATTTCTTGCCTGTGCATACTACGTACTCCTTGGATAAGCTTGCGGAGTTGTACATTGCTGAGATTGTGCGGCTGCACGGTGTGCCAAAGTCGATTGTGTCAGATAGGGATCCGAGGTTTACATTGCGGTTCTGGCAGTGTTTGCATCAAGCTTTGGGTACACGGTTGAATTTCAGTACATCTTATCATCCTCAGTCGGATGGTCAGTCCGAGCGTGTCATCCAGATTTTGGAGGATATGTTGAGGTGCTGTGTGATTGAGTTTCAGGGCTCTTGGGAGAAACATTTGCCTTTGGTAGAGTTTGCTTATAACAATAGTTATCAGGCGAGCATTCAAATGGCACCTTATGAGGCTTTGTACGGGAGGAAGTGTAGGACTCCTTTGTGTTGGGCTGAAACGGGTCAGAAGTTGGTTTCGATGCCGGCTTTGTTGAAAGGAACCACTGAGAAGGTGAAGATCATTTGTGAGCGTTTGAAGGCAGCTTTTGATCGGCAAAAGTCTTACGCGGATTTGAAGCGTAAGGAGATTGAGTATACGGTGGGTGACCGTGTGTTTTTGAAGGTTTCGCCTTGGAAGAAGGTGATGAGGTTTGGCCGTAAGGGTAAGTTGAGCCCTAGGTACATTGGACCATACGAGGTGATTGAGCGTGTGGGTCCTGTTGCGTACAAGTTGAGGTTACCTCAAGAGTTGGAGAAGATTCATGATGTGTTTCATGTTTCTATGCTCCGGAAGTATAGATCAGATCCTTCGCATGTGATGCCTGTGGAAGAAGTGGAATTGAATCCGGATTTGACCTATGATGAGGAACCGGTGAAGGTTCTGGATTCAGATAACAAGGTTCTTCGTGGCAAGACCATTGAGTTGGTGAAGGTGTTGTGGAAGCACCGTGGTGTTGAGGAAGCCACGTGGGAACAGAAGGATGACATGCTGAAGCAGTTTCCGTATCTCTTTCCTTCAGGTAAATTTCGAGGACGAAATTTCTTAAGGGGGGGAGAGTTGTAACGCCCCGGTTTTGGGCTTAGGAGTTTTGGGATTCGGACCGGTTCGGTCAGATCGCGGTTCGAATATATAAGAGTGAATTTAGGAAAACCTAGTTCGGGTTACATGAAAAATATGGAAAAATGTCTTAAAATCCTCTTTTAATATATATAAGTGAATTGTGAAATCAATTTTGTAAAATGAGGTTTGGAAGGGTGACATTTTGGCTGGTGACCAAAATGTAATTTTTGAAAACTGCGTGACTGTTTTAAAAAGGATTGAAACTTTGAATCTTTAAGGAGCTATTTACCCAATGGGAGTTTTCTCCAGATTTTTAAAGATATTATATGATTAATTAAAGGTTTTTAAATAAAACAAAAGTGGAGGGAAGATATTTTTGGCCATAACTAACTTTTCTCTCAAATCTTCCAATTTCATTTTCTCTCATTTTCTCTCAAACCAAACGCCTTTTCTCCAGAGCTTTTCTCTCTGATTTTGTCACCTAAATATACCTTTTCATTTCTCTTTTGATTGCTAATCATCTCTACAACAAAACCTCACCATTTGCTAATTGGATTTTTCAAGATTTTGGTTCCAAGAAGGAGAAAACTCAAGTTTGGAGGTAAGAACGTCCTTCTCCTCTAAACTCTCAGTTCTTTACTGAAATTCCCAAGTTCTCAATCCTTAATTTGTGTTTTATAAAAGGATTTATTGATTTGTTCTTGATTTTGGCTTTTAAATGCAAGATTTGATTGGTTTTAATGAAATTTCGTGTGATCTGATTGGGCTGTGTTTTGAGGTGTTAAATTGATGTTAAATGAATGTTAAATTGATAAGGATTTGAGGTTTAATCACTGCAATCCCGGATAGGTTGAATTTCCTAAGTTTAGCTTGTGTTCTTGGTTGTTTTTGGAGAGATCTTGTGGATCTGTTATAGCTGGAGGTATAAGGATGTTGTTAGATCCTTTTTGGATGTTAATTGATGTTTAAGGATGATTAGATTTGATGGATCTTGGCTGGGTAGTGTTGTGGAGTTGTTTGGATGCATTTTCGGTTGTTTTTGGTAGCCGAAAATGGAGTGTGGATGAGAGCAGCGAGTTTAGGTGCTTTCATTGAGGATATTAATGCATGATGATGCATTAATCTACTGTTTTGATGTGTTTAAAACAGGGGAGTCATCTTTGGATCCTAGAGGTGGTGATCCGGGAGCTTGATTTGTGTTTCGGCAAGAGGCGAAACGGAATCGGTGAGTGGATTTTGGATTACAGCTTTGAAACCAATGTTTTGAAGGTTTGGGAGCTTAGTTTAAGTCTAAGCAACTTAGCTAAGCTCAAGAGTAAGTTTTCGGAAAAACTCTCTTGATGATGAACCATGGATTGGTTGTATGCAATGTGGTTGTTTGCATGTTTTAAATTCTGTTTTGAAAGCATCTTTTAGCATGTTAGTTGCTGATTTTATAAGCCATGTAATGAAGAATGCTCAAGGTAAGAGATTCTTGTTTTTGAACATTGTTAAATGTGGTTTTGATGCATAATGATGCATGATGTTTATGGCTTTGTTAAATGCTTTAAAACAGTGGAATATTGTTGTAATGATGCACATTGGCAAGTGATGGTTAAGGTCACAAAGGTGGTTAAAAGTCCTTGTGTGAGCCTTGTTTATTTAAGAACAACATGGTGTTTAAAAGTCCATGGTTGGTTCTTGGTTAAGGTTCAAGGTGGTTAAAATTCCTTGTGTAAGCCTTGTTTATTTAAGAACAACATGGTGTTTAAAAGTCCATGGTTGGTTCTTGGTTAAGGTTCAAGGTGGTTAAAATTCCTTGTGTAAGCCTTGTTTATTTAAGAACAACATGGTGTTTAAAAGTCCATGGTTGGTTCTTGGTTAAGGTTCAAGGTGGTTAAAATTCCTTGTGTAAGCCTTGTTATCTAAGAACTCTAAGGTGTTTAAAAGTCCTTGGGAGATTCTTGTTAAGGACACAAAGGTGTTTAAAAGTCCTTGTGTGGTCCTTGCCATGGTGTTTAAAAGTCCATGGGGATTAAGGACACAATGGTGTTTAAAAGTCCATGTGTGGTCCTTGGAAAGTGTAAGATCACAATGGTGTTTAAAAGTCCATGTGTGGATCTTATGTTGAATGTATCACTTGTTGCCAATATGACATGTTATGAACTTGAAGCATGTATTGCTTGTTTTAAATGCTTATGAGCATGTGCAAATGATGATTGGACTTAAGGATTATAAATGTGTTTTGTAAATGCATTATTGTGTGGTTTTAAATGAGCATTCCTCACTAAGCTTTTGCTTACGCTCTCTCTCTTTTCTTAAACCAATAATGCAGAGCATTAAAGTGCATTGAGGGCAGCAAGGTGGTGAAGAATCCAAGGGGTGAACTAAGCTCAAGTATGGTGAAGGTTTCTTAAACACTATTAGCTTTTGGCATTTGGCAATGGGAACCTATGTTGTTGTTTTGGGAGATGTTTTGGACTCTCTAAGTTGGTTTAATGATGTTATTAATGTTGGAGTTTGTAATTGGCCTTTACGAGATGGTTTTGGTATTTTGATGCTTGAATGGGTTGCTAAGTAGGAAGCATGCCTATAGATTTGGGGATTTTCATAATTGATGCCATGTTGATGTTTGGTTGATACAATTATGTTCCTTGAATGCTGAATGACTTGCTGGTATAGTTTGGTTGCTTTTGGAGCATGATTGTTAAGTCAATTGCATGATAAACCAGCAAATTTTCTGCAATCTGGGCAACCTGTTTCGGAACAGGTGCTACCGTATCGGAACGGGGGCCTGAAATGGCCTGGGCGTTCCGAAACGGTAGGAACTGTTTCGGAACAGATATGCCACTGCCAGGCCTCGTTTCGGAACACGTTGCGGAACGGTCCCGCGTTTCGAAACAGTTCTCCCCGTTTCGGAACACCTGACCGTTGGGGGCTGACATTGGCGGTTATATGTTTTGGAATGTTTGCGTTTTGGTCCTAAAACATGTTTATGCAATTGTATGAGTTTGAGATGTCCGCTTGAGCTGAAATTTGGCAAAGAAGCATGAAAGATGATTAATTTCAAGTTGGTAACTTTAATTTGGGTTAAGTCCTTATAATTATCAGAATTTACAATTTGGTCCCTTAAGTTGTAATTTGTGCAATTGGGTCCATGAATGTCCTCTAATTGTTATGATGTCTGAATATGATTATCTTGTGAACATATCTAGGGTTAACGTGCATCTAGACAAGATTAAAAAGAAAAAAAAAGGGTCGTTAATCAAGGTTGACTTTCGGGTTGACTTTGGTTTTCCCCGTGTGATCTTCTTAATTCGGGTCGACCGTCTAGGCCGGGTTAAGGGGGTTACACTACATCACGCAGCAACCTAGAATCCTTGCCTAGACATATGTAGGATCACTTCATAATTGCTTTGTCGAACATGGAGTATCTGCCAGACTTGTCGCCGAGACTTCTCTTCATCTCACCTGCCGAGACAGCGAAAGTTGCAAGAGCAGAGTGCTGATGTGGCAGCGAAATTTGCCGCCGCCTCAATCTGCCATTATCCGCCAAGGCAGTAGATTGTGGCAGCTCAAAACACACTTGACCTATTCAACGCACTTTCACATTAAGCAGCAGCATAACCCTGCCCTCTCTATCAACCTAATCACTTCCTTATTATTACTTGTGCTTTTATTTTACTTTTCTTCTCAAACAACCACCTTACTTGTGCATTTACTTTTCTTGTGCAAGAATAACAATTTGAATCAAGCTATCCTATCCATGTGGGAGACGATATCTTATATACTATAACTTGACATGAGTGTGCACTTGCGCTCATAAAGAGTGAACACTCAAACGTTCTACAAGTGGTGTTGAGGGCTTGTAATTGTACCGAATACTCCACCACGGGTGTCACAATGATGGAGGGTTGCTCTCGTGTGTGAGCCTTGAGATGCCAGTAGAGTGTATGAAGGGTTTTGGACAACCCTTGGTAATTCGTGTATTCCGATATGTTTTTGGGAATGTTTTTTATCATTTGTTAGCCAATATAATGGAATGAGATGTTATGGAAAATGTTGTTGATGCATATTATGAAAAATGCATGTTTTACTTTGAGCTTAGCATAATGGTGTTTATGCTTGGAAGGCTTGATGATGTGTAGCAATGGTTTAATTGTTGGAAAATGTATGAATTATGTTGCATGATGTTTAGCATGCTAATTTTTAAAGGCAAGGTGCAAGGTTTACCAAAAAAGGCATGATGGTCTTGAAAAGAGTGAAAAATGGTTTTGTGCATTGATGATGTTTTTGGTTTTGAGCAATCCTCACTAAGCTTGTATGCTTATGCTCTCTTTGTTCATTAATGCAGATAATTAGGTGTTTGGAGGCAGCATTCTACAAGGGGTTTTCCAAGGGACTTCTCTAAATGTATGTTGAGGTTTTAACTAGTGTAATAAAGGCAATGGGGGCGTCCAATACTTTGAATGTTGGTTGCTTTAGTGTTCTCTAATTTCGAGCAAGTTTGATATGCATTTTTGGTTATGTAAAAGGCCTTTTAAGTGTTGGTTTATGCTTGGGTTGAGATTTGACCCTTTCGGTGGTTGTTTTCTTAGGATGCATGCCATTAGATCTCTTGATAATGCTAATGATGCTTTGATGCTAGTTCTGCCATGAATCTTTGATTATTGAAATGTATTTGATTTGCATGCATGTTTAATCATATGTCGAGTTAGTTTTGGATGGTTAAAATCGAGTTAAACCAGCAATTTAAAACGTTTCAGGCCCAGATGTTTCGAAACGCCCTCGATCGTTTCAAAACGAGTACTTGAAAATGCATTGATGCTTCGAAACAGTGAGGCCTGTTTTGATACATTTTGCCTCTGCAAAACCCTATTCCGAAACAGGTCTCGGAAGGTTTCGGAACGAACTCGCATTTCGAAACGGTGAACAATGTTTCGATACGACCATTCTGATATGGGGCCCACCATTCCGAAAAGATTGACTGTTATTTCAGTTTTGGAACATTTTGAGTTTCTGTTTCTATGCGTTTTGGTCCCGTTTGTCATGTATGCAATTAGATGAGTTCCAAAGGTAGTCTTGAGCTGAGCTTTTGCAGAGAAGCATGTAATGAACCTAATTAAAGGTTGATAATTATAATTTGGTAAAAATCCTTACTAATTATCAAATTTGCAAAATGGTCCCTAAACTCGCAATCAGTTATAATATGTGAGCATTTGTGATGTTGTCTTATCTGTTGCTTTTGTACACACATAGGAACCTAACTTACATCTAGACAAGATGAAAAGAAAAAAAAGGTCATTTATTTAGGTAAACTTCCCCGGTTTGCTTCAATATTCCCCGTGTGACCTGTTCGGTTCGGTATATTGGCTAGGCTTGGTCGAGTGGGTTACACGTTGGTTTTCCTCCCTTCAATCCAAATGCTTTCCTTTCGTCAAGGATTGCAAGGTAACTTCTCATTCACTTGATTTTTTACTTATTTGACTTGTCATCAATGAATCCTTCCTTCTAAACTCATTATATTTCATTTTGGCTTTAGGTTGGAAAAATGGGTATTTTCACTTGATTTTCACGGGTCTGATTATCCATGGTTTTACATGTGTTTTAAGCTAAGTTTTGGGTGGTTAAAAATGTCGGAATATTGGCTTAATAATGGGAAACCCAAAATTGGTCAAAAATAGGATTTTTGAGTTGAAAATATAGAGTTTTGGCTTGGCTTTGGGTTGATTTTGTGGTTGTTGGTTCCTTAGGTGTTGGGGACATTCCTAGATGATATTTGATGTGTTTTGATGTTTGAAATCGATGAGTTCAGTTTGGAGTTTAGTTAGAACGAAATTAGTGTTGTTTTGGGTGAAATTTGGGTTTGAATCAAAGTGTTTTTGTTGCAAGAAGTTGAATTCCAAGTTTCTGTTGGTTCACAAGTATATTAGCATCCTAATGTTCTGTTTTGGGTTGGATAAAAGTAGAGGAAATTGAATTGGGCACTTCAAATGCGAGACCAGGTATTTTAGAGGCTTGAATCGGTGTTTCGGCTAGCGTTGGTGTGTTGGCTGGTGAGTGGAAATGTTTTCTAAGACTTAACTTGGTTAAGGATATGTTCTAGGGTTTTGATTGAGCTTGATAAGCCAATCTAAGCTCAAGAGTAAGTTTTAAGCGTTTTAGCCCTTGTTTTCGATAAATTCTACTATGTGTTATGAATATTTCCACAGGGCATGTTTGCCATGAATATCCTTGTTTTCTGCATATGATTGCTTTAATTGATCCCATGTTGGTTATGGCTGTGACCAGAGAACACGAGGTAAGTGTTGGTTTGGTGGGTTATTGACAATGTGAAATCTTATTACCGGATATAGTTGGTCGACCAATAGGATGAGGATGCACACGGGGTAAAAGTTGCGTGTGGCCTTAGTGATGCTAGATTCCACTAAGGAGGAGTACGATGATGTGAGATTCCACCGGAAGTGTCTAGTGGTTTTGAGAACTATCTGCATATCCGAGTAAAAGTGTTAAATGTCAATATACCCATGGTGCTCTAAATTCTCATGTTGAGCATGTTTTATCGTTCATTTCCATTTGTGCTTATGCATGTAGTTGGTTACGTTGTAAGTTTGATGAGAATGAGTATGAGGTAAGCATGCGGCTTGTGGATGCATTCGGTAAATGCACAAGAAGTTAAATGCATGTTTGTTATGTGTTCAAGCATGAGGGAAATGGTTTGGAAATGGTTTTTGGTTTCAAGCAAACTATGGTTTTAAAACTGCATTGTTGTAGCTACTGTTTCAGCACCACTCACTAAGCTTAAATGCTTACGCTCCTTTTCCAACAATGCAAATCCTTAGACTTTCGGAGTAGCTCGGGGAACAAGGGAAAATCCAAGGGTTGATTTGCTCAAGTATGGTTCTTAGAGTTCAATAAATAGTATTAAGTAATGGGATGGGACCTTTTGGTTTAAGGGTGTTGGGTTGTGTGGGGCTCGATTCGTTCAACCGATTATGCTCACCAAGTGATGGAGAGGTGGATATTTGGGTTGAAGGGTTGTGGAAGCTAAAAAGATTAAAGACACAAAGATTTATAGTGGTTCGGCCTTCTAACAAGCACCTACATCCACTACCTTAGATTCCTACTAAGGATTTCACAATCAATCCACTAATTGATTCGTCCCCTTTTCTAGGATTAGGAGGAAACCCTTACAACCGATCAAGCTTCTACCCAAGCCTTGATCAAAAACCCTCTTTTACAAAGAGACAAAGAAAGCAAACTTAAACCCTCTAATAGGTGTTTGTTTGCACAATTAAGCACTCACCCAAAACCTAAAACACTTGAGCAAATTTGACAATTTTGGCTCACTAGTGTTTGTCTATACAAGAATTGACAATTTAAGTGCTAAGACAATTTCTTGATCATTTGATGTTTGACAATATGAGCATTAGTCTTCTCTTGATGCTTGGAGGTCCCTTTTATACTCCCAAATGAGTTTGTAGCCGTTACTAGCCGTTGGGGATGAATTGGAGCCGTTGAGGACTTTATTTCCCTTCATAAATGTTGTTCTGCAGCTAACGGTATCGATACGCGTGGAACGGTATCGATACGGCCTTCATATGAACTAGCCGTTGGGCTCTTGCCAGCCTGGGCGTATCGATACGCTTGAGGGCGTATCGGTACCCTTTGACATTTAAATGGCCGTTGGGAAAATAGCCGTTGGGGTAGTTAAACTGGGATCGGTACGCTGACGTGGCGTATCGAAACGACCCCCTCCGTATCGATACACTAAACCCTCGTATCGATACGGGTTTTGACAGTGGCCAAACCAGGGCAAAAAGGTATCGATACTGGTACACCGGTATCGATACTGGTACTTTGAAATCATGAGTTTGGCTATTAAAAACATGAAAATTCTTTGTCAAAAACCTCTTAAAATACCTCAAACATAATTTCAAGTTGTTTGGACTTAAAAACAAGTTTTAAATTCTTTTCAAATTAGTCCAAAACATTTTTCAATTATTATATCAAAACATTAGTTCTACAATCTCCCCCTTTTTGATATAATAAAACTAACTTGAAAAATTGTTTGGGATTCTCCCCCTTTAACTTTTAAAAATGTGAATAAGAGATTAAAGATATGAAATCAATATTAAGCTCCCCCTTATTCATTTGAAAATTCAATTTTTCAAACCATTTCTCCCCCTTTTTGTTATATAAAAAAAAATTAAAAGACATTTAAGTTCAAGATAACATAGGAGGCAAAAACATTTTGACACACTTAAAATTTTTTGGTTTAAAATTGGCTCCCCCTTACTCAAAGCATCATCAAAATGTTAGTCACAACATATATATGATCATCTAGTTGAATTTAAAAAAAAATTAACAAAAGAAATCAAAAACAACTAGAATTTTACCACACTTGAACTCAAGGTAGGATGTGAAGCCTTCCTTCTTCAAGTGTTCTTCCTTGTGTGCATGGAGCTCCCCCTCAATGTTTGACTTGTTGAACATCTCCATCACACCTATCAAAAGACAATCAAGTAACTTTTGGTATCCAAATTGCTTTGGATCCATGAACGTTAGTAGCACAAATTTTTGACCCCTTAGGAATCCATTTTTCAATGTCATACTTTTTAATTGAAGTGGTTAGTCCTTTTGGGACCCAAACACTTCTAAAACATTTACCATTTTTAAATCTAGGGGCACTAGATTGTCTAACATAAAAATTTGATTTTCCAAAATTGTTTTTCTTTTCAAGCTCCTTGGAAATCAAATCTTTTTCTTCTTGAACATTTTGAAGCAATTTTTGTAAATCAAAACATTTTAGTTCAAACTCTTCAAGTTTTGCTTCAAGTTCAAGTTTGGTTTTAGAAAGCAAATCATTTTGAATTTTTAACTTTGAAACCAATTTTTTGTTTTTCAAAATGTGGCTTTTAAAATCTAAAACCAAATCATCATAGGCATCTTGTAATTCATCAAATGAATAAGAACATGAAGTAGATGAATTAGAAGTTACCCTTGAATCTTCTTCGATGGCCATAAGGCAAAGGTTGGCTTGTTCATCGTCGGTGGAGTCTTCATCACTCCAAGTAGCCAAATGTGCCTTCTTCTTATGGCTTGAAGTGCTTGCCCTCTCCTTTCTCTTAGGTTCTCGTTCAAGCTCTCTCAAGGCTTTCTTCATGAACGGGGCACACTTCTTGAAGAGATGAACTATCTCTTCTTCTTCATCCTCCTCTTCACTTGAGTAGACATGATGGCAAGTGGAGGATTTGAGAGCCATGGCACTTGCATTGATGCCAAGCCCTTTGAGTTTCTTCTCTCCCATAGCTCTAATTTCTTCCCTCTTTTTCTCATCCTCTTTATTTTTCTTCATGATTTGATGAGTAAGGAGAGACCCCATGAGTTCATCAAGCTTCAAAGTCTTCAAATTTTTGGCTTCGATGATGGCGGTCCTCTTTGAGTCCCAAGACTCGGGAAGTGAGTAGATGAGCTTTCGAACAAGCTTTTCTTCCGGGATGGCTTCTCCAAAACCTTTAAGACCGTTGGTGATGGTGGAGAACCTATCAAACATCTTCTCGATGTTCTCTTCCGGATCCATTTTGAAGTTCTCATACTCCAAGGTTAGGAGCCCAATCTTGGTCTCCTTGACTTCATTTGTCCCCTCGTATGTGACTTCAAGCTTGTCCCATACCTCCTTGGCACTCTCACAAGAAGACATCTTCTCATAGATGGATGGGCCAAAAGCACAAAACAAGATGTGCAAGGCCTTGCAATTGAGCTCCATCTTCTTACGATCGTCAGCACTCCACTCCGCTTTACTTCTTTGAGGCACGAACGGACCATCTTCAACTATGTCCCATAGCTTGTAATCTCTTGACTTCAAGAAGAATTTCATCTTTGTCTTCCAATGGGCATAGTGGTCTCCGTCAAAGAAAGGCGGTTTGTCGATTGATTGTGCCATTTGAGCCGGTTGATGAACTAGTGATCGAGCTTGCCGGATCTTCTCAATAGGATGTGAATCCTCTTCGATTGAGCCAAGCTCTGATACCAATTGTTGGGTTGTGTGGGGCTCGATTCGTTCAACCGATTATGCTCACCAAGTGGTGGAGAGGTGGATATTTGGGTGGAAGGGTTGTGGAAGCTAGAAAGATTAAAGACACAAAGATTTATAGTGGTTCGGCCTTCTAACAAGCACCTACATCCACTACCTTAGATTCCTACTAAGGATTTCACAATCAATCCACTAATTGATTCGTCCCCTTTTCTAGGATTAGGAGGAAACCCTTACAACCGATCAAGCTTCTACCCAAGCCTTGATCAAAAACCCTCTTTTACAAAGAGACAAAGAAAGCAAACTTAAACCCTCTAATAGGTGTTTGTTTGCACAATTAAGCACTCACCCAAAACCTAAAACACTTGAGCAAATTTGACAATTTTGGCTCACTAGTGTTTGTCTATACAAGAATTGACAATTTAAGTGCTAAGACAATTTCTTGATCATTTGATGTTTGACAATATGAGCATTAGTCTTCTCTTGATGCTTGGAGGTCCCTTTTATACTCCCAAATGAGTTTGTAGCCGTTACTAGCCGTTGGGGATGAATTGGAGCCGTTGAGGACTTTATTTCCCTTCATAAATGTTGTTCTGCAGCTAACGGTATCGATACGCGTGGAACGGTATCGATACGGCCTTCATATGAACTAGCCGTTGGGCTCTTGCCAGCCTGGGCGTATCGATACGCTTGAGGGCGTATCGGTACCCTTTGACATTTAAATGGCCGTTGGGAAAATAGCCGTTGGGGTAGTTAAACTGGGATCGGTACGCTGACGTGGCGTATCGAAACGACCCCCTTCGTATCGATACACTAAACCCTCGTATCGATACGGGTTTTGACAGTGGCCAAACCAGGGCAAAAAGGTATCGATACTGGTACACCGGTATTGATACTGGTACTTTGAAATCACGAGTTTGGCTATTAAAAACATGAAAATTCTTTGTCAAAAACCTCTTAAAATACCTCAAACATAATTTCAAGTTGTTTGGACTTAAAAACAAGTTTTAAATTCTTTTCAAATTAGTCCAAAACATTTTTCAATTATTATATCAAAACATTAGTTCTACAAAGGGGTTGTTGATATGACTCTTTGCTTTAGACAAGTTTGTTCGGTTATGTCTGGCTTGTAATGCCTCTTAGCATGTTGAAACATGCCTTGGTTTGGCTTTTGACCCTTTTTGTGAATGTTAAGTATGATGGTTTTCTTTATGAATCTTGGTTTATGAATCTTGTCATGTTGAATCTTGCCTTGTAGAATGTCTATCTTGTTTTAATGAGTATTCATGGTTGCTTTAAGTTGTATGTGCGTTTATGAGATGAATGAATGCTTCTTAGTGTGTTTTGTGCTGGCATCCTTGTGTTTTAAATCTGCAGAAATCTGTTTTTGAGCATGGGGTATTGATACGCTCGAGGGCAGTATCGATACAGTCCTCTGTTTTAAGCCTATCGTACCGATACGTAGGGGCATACCGGTACTTATTTTGGTCACTGGAAATCTGAGATTTTGGCGTGAAGTTGGGGTATCGGTATGGGCGTTAAGTGTATCGATACGGTCCCTGGTGTTGACTTTGGGAGCTTGACCATCGAGGGCGTATCGATACCAGCCTAAAAGGGTATCGATACAGTCTCTTAAAGTTGACTTTAGGGGTTTGACCGTAGAAGGTGTATCGATACCGGCCTTTGGGGTATCGATACAGTCTGTAATAAAATTGTTAAAAATTAACCACTAATGACCGTAATTCTTGGTTCATGTTTGTGTTTGTATCTTTCTTTGTGTGTCTGTTCACATAGGTTACAAAATGGCTCTAGACAAGATTAAATAAAAAAAAGAGTTTAGGGTTGCTAATCAGAGTGAAGTCTTAACGGGTTTCTCTTCAATTTTCCTCGTGTACCCCGTTCGATGCGGTCTGATGGATAGGCCGGGTCGAGGGGGTTACCTTTTGGTTGCTTTAAGTTGTATGTGTGTTTATGAGATGAATGAATGCTTCTTAGTGTGTTTTGTGTTGGCATCCTTGTATTTTAAATCTGCAGAACTCTGTTTCTGGGCATGGGGTATCTCTACGCTCGAGGGCAGTATCGATACGATCCCCTATTTTAAACCTATCATACCGATACGCAAGGGCGTATCGATACCTATTTTGGTCACTGGAAATCTGAGATTTTGGCGAGAAATTGGGGTATCTGTACGAGCCTTAGGTGTATCGATACGGTCCCTGGTGTTAACTTTTGGAGCTTGACCATCGAGGGCGTATCGATACCAGCCAAGAAGGGTATCGATATAGTCTCTTAAAGTTGACTTTGGTGGTTTGATCGTAGAAGGCATATTGATACCAACCTTTGGGGTATCGATACAGCCTGTAATAAAATTGTTAAAAATTAACCACTAATGTCTGTAATTCTTGGTTCATGTTCGTGTTTGTATCTTCCGTTGTGTGTCTGTTCACATATGTTACAAAATGTCTTTTAGACAAGATTAAATAAAAAAATATTTTAAGGTTGCTAATCTGAGTGAAGACTTAACGGGTCTCTCTTCGGTTTTCCCTGTATAACATGTTCGATGCGGTCTGATGGCTATGCTAGGTCAAGGGGTTACATTTGTTTGTATCAGAGCTTAGGTTTGCATAGGTTTGCTGAGTCTCCGCAAAGCCGAAAGGTGAGGTAAGTTTATTGTGTATGGTTGTTTGTCGTGATGCACGGTGATTGTAAGCATGCTTATGACTTTCTTTTGTTTTGGTTGGGAGATAGTTAAAGGCACCCACTGCTAGTATACTGTTATTGTATGTGGTTTTTAGTTTAAAGACTTGAGCACCTTGGACCTTGTTACTTGTTGACCCCAAATCATTTCACTTGTTGTGTTTATTGTTTAGTTTTGCATCTGTTAGCATGGTGAGACCGAGGGGAAGGCCTGGAATGGATATTCCAAGGGTTGAGCATATTGAGAACGTTGAGGATGTGCAAGGGGAGAACATGCCTCCTCCTCTTCCTTCTCCGGGTGGTGGTGGAGCGAATGTTGGAGGTGTTGGACCCCAGGTTGGTCAGAGACAGGCTTGCATTAATGTGAATTCGTTGATTCAGGCTATAGCAAGGGCTATTCAGACAGCTTTAGCCGGTGTTCAGGTTGTAGCATCGCCTCAAGGCGTAGGTTCTGGTCTGTCGTTAGAACGACTTCGTAGCTTGGGCGGAGTCGAGTTTTGGGGATCGTCTTCCGTCTCTTTGCTTCAGGGAGATGCCTATACTTGGTGGACTACCATCACAATAGGTATGCCAGAGGCCGAGGTTACTTGGGAATTCTTTAGGACCGCGTTTCGTATGAAGTATCTAGTTCCTCGATACCTAGACGAGAAGAAGAGAGAGTTCATGGCTCTAGTTCATGGTAGCATGACCGTCTCCGAGTATGAGGTACAGTTCGTACGTCTTAGCCATTACGCTTCCGAGGTGGTTCCTACTGAGAGGGAATGATGTGAGCGTTTTCGATATGGTTTGATCCAGGAGGTGAAGACCTACATGTTGTCTTCTGAATATACGGATTTTGATGTATTGGTCGCTAGGGCCAAGGACACTGAACAATCTTTGGGACTTGCTGATCGTAGAGGTGGATCTAGTTCATGGAAAAGGACCGCCGAGTGGGATAGAGACCGTGCGAAGAGGCATAAGGATAGAAAGGCCCCAACATGATCATAGGCGTGGAGGTGGTAATCCGGGGCAAGGCCACCACGGTCAAGGGGCTGAAAATCATACTCTTGAGTGTGCCAAGTGTGGTAGAATTCATTTCGGCATGTGTTGGGACACTTATGGCTCATGTTGGAACTGCGGGTCTCGCGCGCACTTCAAGTGTGATTGTTCATATCCGGATAGGGATGGACAAGCTCCTACATGAGCTGTCGAGCATCAGAGAGGCTGTGGGCGCGGTCGAGGTAACTTGTAGCCTATGAATGATGGTTAGAGTAATGTGGCTCATGTTGTGGCAGTTCAGCTCGAGGGAGGTGGACCAGCTAGTGTATGTGCATCGTGAGGACAAGAATGACACAGATGTGATGGCAGGTAATTTCTCGTTACAGTCTTTGACTTTGCTTTCTTTGATTGATTCCGGCTCTACACATTCATATATTTGAGTAAGCATGCGAAGCTGTTAGATATTCCGGTTGAGATTTTAGATGTGGGTATGAGTGTCACAAGTTCTTTTGGTGAGACAATTGTAGTTAGAAAGATGTACAGAAGATGTCCTTTGATGGTTCAGGGTCATGTTTTTCCCGTGGATATGATGGAATTGTTGTTTTATGGTTTTGATGTAATTTTGGCCATGGATTGGCTTGTGGAACATAGGGCTAGGGTAGATTTTGAGACAAAGTGTGTGTCCTTGAGGCTTTCAGATGGTTATGAGGCAGTAGTAGTGGGCAAGAACATTAAGTTCTTGTCCAATGTTGTCTCAGCTTTAGAGGCTCAAAAGTTAATGGATGATGGTTGTCATGCATACTTAGCCTATTTTAAAGTGTCCATAAGTTCTATATTTTGTGCACATTCTATCTCATATTATTGTTGTTTCTAAGTACATTTTAGGCATAATTAGGATCATGCATTGCATTTTACAATATTCTTTACTTTGCCGTGCTTCTTATTGATTATCTTTTATTTGGTAAAGAAAAGGTACTGTTTTAGTTTAGTTTTAGTTTAAGGTACTAGAGGCTAGAAGGAGAGAGAATCCGAGGACATGATGCTAAGGCAGCAAACCAAATAGCTGTACTGATGCAATTCCAGACAGAGATAGCAGTTGTCGCCGCCATACTTGCCGCCCAGGGTAGCAAGTTGAGGAATTGGAGAATTGGAGTGCGATCTGTAGAGCAGAAAAACTTGATTCTAACGAGGTCATACACTCTATTTCCGGATGCCTATAGCAGCGGCAGAGCCGCCGAAGGAGGAGAACGAGATTACTTGCAGAGCAAGGAAACGTGAAGAAGTCCACATTCAACTCAAAGAAGTCATTAATTAAAGGTTGCATTTAATGCAAAAGCTACTTTAAAGACTTCTACTCCAAGAAGGACTTGACCTAGCTAATGCCTATATATACCCAATGTATTTTTACTTCAAGAAAACTTAGGATTTCCCTTGGGCATAGTTTAGGTTTTGTTGCCGCCATTATGTTCTAAATTCTCTTTGGGTTTGGGTTATGTTGTAAACTAGTGTGAGAACGGTTGTTTAGGATTTTAAGTTTGTTTTTGCAATAAAAATTCAAGGTTTGTTGTTTCCATGTTCTTCATAGTTTTCAATTAAGGCAAGAGATTAATTGTTTACTATCCATTTTTCGGTATTGAGAGAGTCAAACTCACGAAAGGGGTAAATACAATCTTCACCTTAATCAAGTGTTGATCAATTCAGCCTAGACATAAGTTAGGGTTTAAGGCGACTAAAAGAGAACGAACCAAACATTACTGTCTTTGCACGATTCACGTCGCGACTGGTATTATCTGCAGTGGGCATCAACAGCATTCTGACTTAGAAATAAGCAGGATCACTTTCGAAGCGTTTTGTCGAGCCTTGAAGCACTGCCGAGTTCGCCGCTGAAACACACGTCCATTCCACTACCGGGGCAGCGAGAGCGTCTCAACAGCTAATCTGCCATCTCCCGCCGAGGCAGCGAAGTCTGGCAGCGAAAAGCAACTTATCATATTCAACGCAGTTTCACACTACTCAGCAGCATAACCCGGCCCATTCCATCAATCTGATCTCTTCTCTTTTATTTACTTGTGTTTTATTTACTTTTCTTCTTAAACAATTCAACTTATTTGTGCATTTAATTTCCCCTTGTGTAGGAATTACGATTCGAGTTAAGTTGTCCAATCTCTGTGGGAGACGATATCTTTTATACTATAACTTGACAGGAGTGTGCACTAACGCTCATATTTAGAGAACGCCTAACGCTCTACAAGTGTTTGGTGCCTTTGTCGGGGATTGGTAACAACGAAATTTGTATTTATATTTTTGCACTTTTATTTTTATTCACATTTTAAATTTTTTTAGTTTTTATTATTATCTTTAATTGAAAAAAAAAAAGAATTTTACAGTTTTCTTTGCTAGTGATTGACCAGAGCAAACCCAAAAGGCGAAATCGTTTACTTTGTCGATATCGAACGAAGAGCAATAGAACTCAAAAAGGAAATAAAAAAACCCTCAGGAAAGCTAATGTTGAGGGAAAAATAGACGCAACCATGAACGACCTAGACGATAACCCTGCCATCGATGCCCATATCGGCAGGGATGGGCAGCAAGACCCGTCGCCCAGAGAACAACGGCAAGTTCCACCTAGGCAGCAACCCTCAATTCTTCCCAGGCAGCCACTGTATGTTTGAACCACCAGAGACTATTTGGAGCACGATTTCGTAGGGTTTGATCCTACAGTGACAAAGCCTAAGTTTGAAGCAGATCACTTTGAATTAAAGCATGTAATGTTCAACATGATCAACACACTGGGCAATTCGTAGGGACTGCCACAGAAGATTCTCGGCAGCACTTAAGAGGATTCTTGGACATATGCAGAGCTTTCAAAATACACGGAGTGCACCAAGATGTGCTAAGGCTGAGGTTATTTCCCTATTCACTGAGGGATAGGGCAAAGTAGTGGTTGAACAACCAGCCAGCAGGGTCATTCAACACATGGACAGAGCTTTGCAAGGACTTTTTTGATCGTTTCAGCCCATCCAATGTTACAGACAGATTGAGAAACTAGATCATAGCTTTCAGACAAGGGGATGACGAGCCAATGTATGAAGCATGGGAACGGTACCAACATATGCTTAATAACTGCCCGTTTCATGGTTTCCCAGCCTTGACATAGGTGTCAATGTTCTACAACGGGGTAAACTACCCAACTTGAATGATGATCGACGCCTCAGGCAACAGAATCATCCTCGACAGACCACCAGAGGAGACACTGCGGATCTTGAACCAAGCCACCAAGAATGACTATAAGTATCTAACAGCCCGCCGAGGCGGCATTAGGCGGCCATCAGCTGTGAACGAAGTAGAAGCCTTAGAATCTATCAATGCCTGCCTCGACAAACTGACAGAGCTGGTTATGAACATGGAAAAATCCAGTTGAAAGGTCTATGAGGCAAAGGCTGTGGATCCATTCTGTAATGAGTGTAGGAGCAACCACGATTCCTCCAAATGTACTGTATCTGCCAATTTCATGGGAGGATATGAGAGGAACAATAGGCCAGCCACGAACACATACAACCCCAGATAGAGAAATCACCCAAACTTCGCCTAGAGCAATCCTAAAATTGTTGCAAATCCACAACAGCAATAGGGAGGTTACCAACAGAACCAGTCTAGACAGCAAGCTCAGCAACCACAAAACAATTCACTAGAAGCAACTTTACAAACTTTTATGTCTAATACTAGTGAATTTATTGTTCGTACTAATAAGTTTATTGATAAAACTAAATCGTTTATGGACAAGACGGAGATGAGGATGAAAAACCAGAAAGCTGCGATAAAGAACTTGGAGACCCAGTTTGGGCAATTCACGAAGATCTTTAGCCGCATAACAATGGGTGCAACATCCAGCAATACAGAGGCAATAGCTAAACTCACATATGAGCATTTCAAACCATATCGACTAGGAGTAGGAAACAGTTGAATGAGCCCACATATGAGCAGTGCAAAGCCATATCAGCCATCACAGAAGGAACTGCCTGCCGCGGCAGTATCAATACCAGCCGCCCCATCAGATGAGCCTGACAGCAGCCATGAGGCAGATGATCCTCCACATATCAAGTTCCCATGCAAGGAGCGTATTGAGGAAATCCGCCTGCCAGCACCATTCCCCTAGAGGCTTAAGCAATAGAAGTAGGAGCACCATTTCAAGAAATTCTTGGATATTCTGAAACAGGTGCTCATAAATATCCCTATCATAGAAGTCATTCAGAACATGTCCAACTATGCAAAATACCTAAGAGACATGGTTTCCAAGAGGAAGAGAATTGGGGAGTTCGAAACAATTGTTGTGATAGAGGAGTGTATGGTTATGCTACATAACAAGCTGCCGCCTAAGCAGACAGATCCACGCAGTTTTGTTATACCATGCAAAATTGGTAGCAACCATGCACCAAAAGCCCTGTGCGACTTAGGAGACATCATCAACTTAATGCCTAAGGCAGTCTTCGACAAACTAGGAATTGGGCAAGCCAGACCTACCTCCATTATGCTGAAACTTGTTGATCACTCATTCGTACAACAAGATGGGAAATATGAAGACATCTTGGTTCGTGTGGGCAGCCTTATTTTTCTAGCAGACTTCCTCATCTTAGATTGCGAGGCCGATGAAAACGCCTCTATCATCCTTAGGCGACCATTTTTTGCCACGGGTAGAACGTTAATAGATGTGGAGCATGGGGAGTTGATCATGAGGGTAGTCAATCAAAGCATCAAGCTAAATGTGTTACAGCCCTCAAAAAAGGAAAATGAAGGATGCCCAGACGCTAAGGTCTCCAAAATCAACACTGAGACTGGTCAAGACAGCAGCTGTCACGGTAGACCTAAGGGAAGGCTGAAGGACCCAACAACATACCACCTTTCAGAATAGGAGGACCCCCCCAGGAGGAAAAGACAAGAAACACCACCTCAAGAAGTGGTTATGTCTGGGAGATGCACCCAAATACACTCCCAACATAACTTAATTAATTTTATTTTATTTCTTTTATTTTTAGGTTTTAGGAATAGAATTTAATTTATTGCAATTTATTTTTCTTAGGATTAGATTTTAAATTAGTTAAATTTATTTTTCACATTTTATTCTTAGTATTTAATTATCTTTATTTTTATTTCAGGCTTTAAGAATAAAATAGCCGAATCAAGAAGAAGGCCCAACAAGGAGCCCGCCCACCATCCCGCCATGACAGCCAAGGGTGGCTCAGCGCAAAAACTGTGTAACGGCTAGTTGCCCGCTAACGGCTAGCTTCCAACCGCTACAGAAGTAACGGGCAGAAATCCCATAACGTGCGCGAGACAACAATGATACGTATCCGGTTGTGTGATGAGCGAATTCGTATGTGATGTTGCCCGATCATGATTCTAGTATGAAGTTGCAAACTTAAAACTTGAGTGTGGAAGTGATGTATTTGGAATGAA
The DNA here is from genome assembly GCA_030270665.1 of Hibiscus trionum. Classification (NCBI taxonomy): domain Eukaryota; kingdom Viridiplantae; phylum Streptophyta; class Magnoliopsida; order Malvales; family Malvaceae; genus Hibiscus; species Hibiscus trionum. The sequence goes on along the minus strand of BSYR01000064.1, from coordinate 6,381,771 downwards.
GATGGTGAAAGTTGTAGTTTTAATAGGTGCTGGAATGGTTGGTGATTATGGTTTGAAAGATAGATGTAAGGGAAAATGGATAGAAGTTGATATGGATGGAATAGAATCGGTGTGGAACAAGGAAGAACCAACAAGATAGTGAATGTTGACCCGAACCTTACACGTTCTTACCCTTTGTGAAATGATGGAAGAAGGTTGGATTGTGACCCTTTAGCTATAATTGAGCTAAGAACCAACAATATAATCAAATGGAAGTGATGGTGGAAGGGTGGAACGTGACCCGCTAGCTAGAAAGCTAGGAACCAACGTTATAAACAGAATGGAATGAAAAGGGGAAATTTTCCACAAGACTAGCTTGAAAGCTGATAAAGTTCTTAAAGAACAATGAAGAGAACACTCTCATATATTTTCATGCTAAAAAAAGGTCCTTACAAAGGCAAATGAGCATCCTATTTATAGTACATGGCAGCCTAGAATTTGAAAGGACAAAACAATGCATTAAGGCTCCAATTTATGACATTCAATGGTTTGTCTTCAATCCTATCAAGTGTGGCTAGCCATTTGTGTATTTTAGAATGAATTTGGACATAATAAGGCTTGAATGAAGACTTATGCACGTCCAAGTGATGGATCATTTGATATTCCACTTGCTTGGCTCTTAAAAGTGCATGTAGATGACTTAGAATGAATCTGCCCATGTTTGCATCTAAGTGTATGTGTCTCTTCCACTTCCTTTCTTTATTTCTCAACTTTATTGGCTGAATAAAAGCATTATAAAGTCTTCTAAATGCTTCACCCTCCATGGAATTCAAAAAGACTCTCTCTTTGAATGGTGATAAAGATGACATGCCTCCTTGAAGAAGATGAAAAGTCTTCCATTGTTTCCATCTTAATCCCAACGTGTAATGACACTAAAAACACATAAAATATTAATCAAAATATGACAAAAATGTTATGCAAACTTAAAGAATTAATTGAACAAGTTCAATGAATGAACTAGTTTAATTAATGAACCTACATGCTTAAATGAAACACATACATAAGTGAAGTATTTTCATAAATGAAGTGATTGCATAAATGCAACAACAAGCATATTTATTCTCATGGAATGAATGAACTATTATGCAACTACTCATGCAAATTCTTATGCAACTTATTTCAACTTTCCAACAAACTCAAAACGTTGCAAGATCTAATTGTTGCTGTCATTTCTTCATTCATTTTCCAGCATTGGCAAAGCAATCTTTCCACAGCATCTTGAATCATTTTAGATCTTGCATGAGTCATATCAACTTGCCTGTTGGACATTTAATGCCGCCACGGCACCTCTCGGCAACCTCTATTTAAACCTCACTCATCTCATTCATTCACTTTACTTTCACCTCCTTGTTATCTTATTCTTGAATCCGCTGCTCTCTATCTAATTATCTTCTTTTTAAGTTTCAGTTTACTTCTAAATCGTCTCACGCATGGCATCAACATCAGCACCTAAACCTACATTCCAACGTTTTTGTTCCAAGGCAGATGAAAAGAGATATAAAACTCAGTTTGCCAAGCAGGCCATTTGGGAGGAACAAGGGATCCATTACACAATGCAAACAAGGGATCTCGGCCTTGAGCCCGCCTTATTCGAAACCATCCAAAGAAAGGGATGGAAAATATTTGCACGACAACCGGAGATGGAAAACATAACATTGGTCAGAGAGTTCTATACCCATCACCCCCGGCCAGAGCTATCGTTTGTCTATGTCCGAGGGGAGCCTGTCAAGCTCAACGATGTCATGATCAACAGCTTCTACGGCCTAGAGATGGAAGACAACCCCATGAGGAATGGAGGCAGTCACTGGCGGCTGTCGACTACGGTAGACAAAAGGCCAAGTTGTGCGAGCCCAACACACCATGGTTGGCAAGAAAGCATGGCGGCTCTGTCCAAGGCCACCGAGTGCTGCTCGTGCCCATGCTTTGGAACACTTTCATCAAACAGCGTCAGCTGCCCCCTCCCACAACTCCACCGCAGACCGGCTGCGCCTCGCACTCATCCACAACATCATGGTTAACATGCCGATCAACGTTGGGGAGATCATTTTCAAGGAGATCCACAACTATTTCTACAAGACAAAGGGCAGGCTGTACTTCCCGTCTCTCATCACCGGCCTATGTGCCAACTTCAACGTCCCCTCCGAACCAGGAGATGAGATGACACCTGCCAAGGAGGGTTGGACCAGGAAAGTCCGCCTGCAGATGATACAGGCCCAGGAGACAGAGCCCATCACCCCCAGCCAGCCCTCCGCCACCCAGCCAGTCGCCCCCGGTAGTACTGAAGTTACCCTAAATAATGAAGTCATCACACTACTGCGCACTCTTATCAACAACAACAAACGGGTTGAGCAGCAGAAATTGACGTTCATGAAGTACGTGGGGGAGGTCTAAGAGGCTTTTGTGGCCTATCTCCTCCAGAAATTTCCATATGACGACCCCACTCTACCAACCTTCCATGCCGACCTAGCCACCGCAGCTGCACCTCGCGAAGGAACACCATCAAAAGCAGTTACCCGTCACGCTGCCTTCAGCCGCCAGATGCCCTCTCCGACGCACTACCCATCGTACTCCGCCACCTCTGGTTCTAACATAGTGGAAGACTCCCCCGAGAGGCATTAGCAACATATTTCTCCCGCCAGCACAACAGCAACAATGGCAAACACCTCCTCATCTAATGAGGTCGACCAGCAGCCAACAGTATTAGCAGCAACAACAACAGCCCCCATGGCGATAGAACCTCCGTCAGAACAACCGGAGGAGGCCACAATGAAGAGAAAGCGGCACATCATCTCTGCCAAGTCAGAGGACGGGGAGTCAGTGTTGGAGTATGCCCAAAGACCAATCATATGATGATTGAATAGACATACTATTTTACTAGATTTATCAAGTAATGACATTGCCATTATTATCATTTGGTATGTTTTTGTACATCAAACTAACCATTGGATAATAATGTCCATACAATAATACGATTATTGTTAAATAGGATCCTTAGTCGAATATTATTACGGGTATGGACAGTGATAATATATAAAGACTAATATGTGGTTGATGACAAGCGTTGTCATTGACATAGAGATGTCAAATTCAACACATAAGTATTTGTTAGAGAACAACATATTGGATTGACCCGCTATGAGCATGTTTCTTGGGTAATTATGTGACAGTCACAACATTGCTCATGATAAACATATGTATAATCCTCAGACTTGAGATCAACATGATTTCAACATAAAGATTTACGTATTTTGACATAGTCAAACGTGTGTCGTAACTGACTACATTATAAAGACTGATGATTGGATACGTGATGACCTATGTAGTGAAATATGGTTGATCAAGAAAGGATTTGTCCCTCCTACATAATGGGAGAAATATCTTCGGCCACTTGATTTAGTAAGATTAGAAAATGCATGGCCATGCTCGAATATTATGATATGAGATATCATAGAGATTCGTTTATCATAATCTACTCAAGACATCAAGAAACACTAGATGGACAACGCAAGTGTGACTAACCCATGACTTGTGTTCATCTAAGATATAAAGGACAAAAAGATGAAATACATAAAGGAAGTTTATTCAGGAATTAGGAAAGTCAAACCATGACTTCATGCAACTTAGGTAGCAATGATGTATTGCTAGATGCCACTCATTGTTTGTAAAATTAGAACGGTTCTAATTTTGCTGCTAACGTTGCATGAACCTACAAGGGTCACACCCTTCGAATGAAACGAACAAAAATTGGAAACCATACTCCCTATTTTAGGGAGGTTGACGAAAATCCACTATGTGATAAGGGAAATCGGCAACTCCCTTAAATGGGAATAATATTGGATAAATATTGTATTTATCAGATATTATTTAGAGTATGGAAAATATTTAGAGACTTAAATATTATAGAATAAGATTCTAGAAATTTAAATATATATTTGAAATTTATATAATGTATATTTAATTCCAAGTTTATATAGAATTAGATTCCACATAATTAAAAATATATATTTAAATATATTTAAATCCAAGTAGAGATAGAATGAGATTTTATATAATAAAAATATATATATGGATTAAATATAATGTATATTTAAATCCATGTTTTATGTAGAATAAGATTCTACATAATTAAATATATATTTCATTTAATATTATTAAATATAATGTATATTTAATATAAACCAATTTCAAGTAGAATTAGATTCTATAAATTTTGGTTGAACTTGGATTTAAGGAATTCAACTAGAATTAAGTCTCTGAATACTATTTAAAGGGACAAGGGCTAGCAACCAAATCATCCCTATTCCTCCTTGCAAATTTCGACATATCCCGGGGAATTTTCATCTGGAATTTTCGACAAGTCCCAGATTTCTTCTGAGAAGCTGTTCGATATTTTTATGGTGTTCCTCTTGCCCCATAGCAAATTCCTGGTGATTTCCTAGTTCGAATCCAAGTCCCGGTAGAACCCCTGGTCGATTTCAGACTCCCTCAGGAATCCCTGGAGGGATTTCGACTTCTCCCTGGAAGGTGTTCAAACCTGTCGAAATTTATCCCTAAGTGTTAGGGAGGCAGAAACTTTGTTCGTTTTGTTCGGGTGGACTCCGTAGAGGTCGTTGCAAACCTGTGACGATTCTGGTTTTACTTGATGTGGTTATTCTGGCATACCGTCAATTTTACAGTTTTCAGAGTTCTAAAAGGTAACTCTTCATCTTTTCTCCCCGGATTCGTTCCTCTACATGGATCTTGGCTGGATTATGTCGGATTAATTTTTCCGCTGCGCCACGGGGCGTGCCGACGTGACCCAACAGTGGTATCAGAGCCACTTGTATCATACAAATTCGGACTTAAATTCTTGGGTGATGTTTATGTATGAGATGCGTGTTGTTTGATTCGATTTAGATATTTATCGTTTATCGTATCACACCTAATAAAGACTTATTTTTATTATCACTGAATGATTAAGAGTTAATCATAACTATGTTAGGTTTCTTCAATATTAAATGTAACATGTTGAGACTAATAGTTAGTCTAGAGAACAAGTAGTTGTTCGTAGTTTCATAGATTTATGAAATCTTTGAAAGGGCTTCTAATTTGATAAAAGTTATCAAACTATCTTTCATGGTGAATCCATAAGAGTTATGGTTAGACGTTATGAAAAATGCATGTCTAGGATTGGCATCATCAAAGACCTGGTACTTAAGTGTGCCTAGTGCGCCACCTCTCTTTCATGTTGAGCTACCTGGTGCATTTTTTCGTTAACACAAATGGTTTATGAAACCTCATGATCCTTCTTTGGCCCATTAACCGCAACATAGGGATAATCAGTTTAAAACTCCGTAAACACGTCGTTACTTTGTTCGCACGATGTTTGAAATGCATGTTAGATTGCACGGTGTTTTTTTGCATGGTTATAGCCCATAACCTTTATAGTTTTTGTTTTTATAAATACGACATGCGTGTCGTGCCTTTCTCTATCTTCTATTGTACTTCTCTTCTCATCTCACTCCCTCGCCTGTAACGCGAGTTTCTGAAAATTGTAAATACTCATGGAGATAAAGCAAGAACCAAGGTAACAGCGTGGTGGGCCTTCCCTGATGGACCGGGCGTTTCAGAAGCATATTCTTTTTTTAGTAGAATGGTCCTTCCATTGGCTTGGGATGGGTCGCCTTAGGTTAAGAAGGGCTATAATCATTGCATTTTTATTTACTGCTTATATTTACCTTGGATGTGATGCAATGGATGTTTTATAAGCATGATTAAACATAGTTCTATTAATAGGATCAATGTTAAAATGATGAGATAATTAAGTAAATCCCTCACTATAATTCTAAGTCTGTTTTAACCATCCAATATTTACCCTCGTTAAAGCTTCGATCAATATAATGCGAGCTTTGCCAAAGCAATGTCACATTTATCTATCTTAGTTAAACGCGAAGAATAAGCTAGTGATATTCGCCGGTTGAGATATTGGTATTGACTTAATTGGGTTGTTCTAATAGGATTAGAAAACCTAGTGGTTAAAAGTTTTCGATAATCATAAGATGATTAAAGAACAAGAGTTGTTCACCAAAAGATGAGGAATTACATGAGATGTAATTAGTAAGGTGTTACTTACCTAAATAACCATTTCCTAAAAGACTGGCCAAAGCTGATTTAGGAATGGTGAAATACAGATCCTCACTCACTAGAAAAACTGATGAAACGTTTTTCCGAAATTAAAACTAGATGGTTTTACTTTTGAAGAAAATAGTGGGAGTAAATTTATAGTAAAAACCTATCTATAAATTTTAAAATTTAGTAAAACTTATGTAGCATATTTTCTTTGTTGTAGAATTAATGGCAAATAATACTCTATCTTTGCGATCTATCCTTGAGAAGGATAAGCTCAATGGCATAAACTTCCTTGACTGGTTCCACAATTTGAGAATTGTTCTCAAACAGGAAAAGAATGAATATATCATTGAAGAACATGTTCCTAATGAACTGGTTGCCACTGCTTCCAGAGCTGACAAAGACAAGTTTAAGAAACACATGGACGACATGCTGGATGTCGGTTCTCTTATGGTTGCCTCCATGACCCCTGAGCTTCAGAAGCAACATGAGGACATGGTAGCTTATAATATGATTCAAAATCTCAAGGAGATTTATGAAGGGCAAGCTCGTCAAGAGAGGTACGAGACCTCTAAAGCTCTGTTTCAATGCAAGATGAGTGAGGGTGCTCCCGTAGGAGCTCACGTCATCAAAATGATGGGCTACATCCAAACGTTGGAGAAGCTCAGCTTTCCGATGAAATTCGAATTAGCTACTAATGTCATCCTGCAATCGTTGTCGGATAGTTTCAATCAGTTCGTCCTTAATTTCAATATGAATGAAATTAACAACACGCTGCCACAGTTGCTCGGCATGTTGAGAACTGCTGAAATCAACCTGAAGAAGGTAGGACCTAAACATGTTCTGATGGTCCGCAAGGGCAAGAATAAAGGTAAATCAGCAACAAAGTCTAAAGGTGATGGTAAGACCAAAACCAATGGAAAGGAGGCATTGAAACCTAAGAAGGGAATCAAGAAGGATGGAAAATGTTTTCATTGCGGCAAGACCGAACATTGGAAGAGAAACCGCCCCACACACCTACAAGAAGTCAAGAAAGCAAAAACGAGTGAGGCATCAACCTCAGAGGCTTCTAAAGAGGAGGCATCATAATAGACATGGACCTGCGAATGGAAATAAAGCATGAGTTGCTACATCATCCATTAGGACATGTGTTTTTGCTTAAATAGATTTGTTTTAGTTTTTAAGATTATTATTTTGTGCCTAAGTTTTAGTTATCCTTTAAGGACAAGATATTTTAATTTTGAGATTATTTAAATAAATGTTATTCTTTTAATCTCTTATGGCACAACGAATCAACGATCTTTAAACTAATCAAATCAATAATATTTATAAGATAAATAAAACAAATGACTAATCTCAAACTCATAAAAAGTATTAAGGTAATTTGATGAGATCAAATTCAAGAATATTTAAAGTTTGATGAACTTTCAAAGAATATGGGATTGTCCCATAATTAAATCCCACAAGTGGAACGAAAAGTCTTTGAAAGAGAATCAAATATGCTAGACATGTTTTGATTCAGAACAAGTCATTTTCGACTTCTTTACACACTAGAAAAACAACTCTCATACTTAATCGTTTTTTTGAAACGTCATATAAGATATGGACTAAGAATTGTTCTAGAATACCTTTGAAGTTTTAAGGTTACTTACATGTTAAAATGTTTACAAAGTTCGAACCTTAAAAACTCCATTTGTTATTTATCCTAACGAGAACAAAGCGTTTGTTTCTCAAACGAGAGTTTATCTTGAAAGAGATTAATTCTCACAAAGGGATATCATTTCTTCAACTTTAACGAGAACAAAATATTTGTTGCTCAAACGATAGTTTATCTCGAAAGAGAATACTTATCACTAAGGGATTTCATTTTTCAACGAGAACAAAATGTTTGTTGCTCAAACGAGAGTTTCTCTCGAAAGAGATTACCTCTCACAAAAGGAAAAAATGGAATTTGGAATGTGAAGAAATTTTAGACAACAAATTTATGAACCAAAGATTGAGAATGTTCAACAAATGATCAAGGAACATTGGAACAAAACACAACCATTTTGTTGATCCTTAAGAGAATACCATATACTTGAGAAATATGGATTTCTCACTATCCGTACATGGAAACACTCTTCTTTTCGGATCAAGATAAAGACTAGGTCTTATCATAAAGCAATGGTGAGCCCAAAATTCGAGAAATGGCTAAGAGCCATGAGATATGAGATGCAATCCATGTCTAAAACCAAGTATAGACTTTGGTTACCTAAAAGGGTAAAACCTAAGAGGTATGGATGAGTTTTTCAAAAAAGAAAAACCGACATGGATGATAAAGCATACAAAGGATGATTCGTCGCTAAAAGTTTTCGACAAACTTCATAGTATAGACTATGATAAAGCATCTTCCTTGTAGCTATGTTTAATCCATCTTAATCTCACTTGCAAGTAGTTACATACGATGATTATGGAATCAAATAAAGGAATGTCAAAACCACTTTCCTAAGGGAAAACTTAAAACAGATGTGTACATGACACATCCAGAAGGTTTTTTCACTCCAGTAAACACTTGGAAGGTATGTAAGCTACAAAGGTCTATCCGTAGACTAAGGCAAGCTTCTCGAAGTTGGGATATTCGTTTCAGAAGATACAATCAGAAGGTTTGGTTTATCTAGAAACAAAGGGGAGTCTTGTTTTCAAAAGAGCTAGTGGGAGTATTGTTACTTTCCTAAATATTGTATGTAGATAACATACTCATCAAAAGGAACTAAAGATCGCAATCCGTTTTGCATTAATAAAAGATACTGCGAGTTAGCAACCTGAGACATTATCTAACTCTACAACATAGGCTGAATGTATTACAGTCAACATAGCAATAAAGAAGGATGTTTGGATCTAAAGGGTTCACTTCTGAACTAAGGGTTGTTCCCAGCATATTAGATGCTACATAACTATGTTATGATGGAACCTTTGCGTAAGCAAATAAAACCCAAATCTCATCAATAAATCCAAACATATTCTAAAGTACTTACATCTTGGAGATGTGAAAGTATGCAACATACGCACAAAGTTGATAACTTTGTCAACTCCCTGAAAAAGCTTTTGACACAGCATAAGCATGTCAGTTACACTAAGCCATGTCGTATTAGATACGAGAATGATTGGTCTTAGTGCTAGTGGGAGATTGTTGGAGTATGCCCAAAGACCAATCATATGATGATTGAATAGACATAATATTTTACTAGATTTATCAAGTAATGGCATTTCCGTTATTATCATTTGGTATGTTTATGTGCATCAAACTAACCATTGGATAATAATGTCCATACAATAATACGATTATTGTTAAATAGGATCCTTAGTCGAATATTATTATGGGTATGGATAGTGATAATATATAAAGACTAATATGTGGTTGATGACAAGCGTTGTCATTGACATAAAGATATCAATATCAACACATAAGTATTTGTTAGAGAACAACATACTGGATTGACCCGCTATGAGCATGTTTCTTGGGTAATTATGTGACAGTCACAACATTGCTCATGATAAACATATGTATAATCCTTAGACTTGAGATCAACATGATTTCAACATAAACATTTACGTATTCTGACATAGTCAAACGTGTGTTGTAACTGACTACATTATAAAGACTAATGATTGGATATGTGATGACCTATGTAGTGAAATACGGTTGATCAAGAAAGGATTTGTCCCTCATACATAATGGGAGAAATATCTTCGGCCACTTGATTGAGTGAGATTAGAAAATGCATGGACATGCTCGAATATTATGATATGAGATATCATAGAGATTCGTTTATCATAGTCTACTCAAGACATCAAGAAACACTAGATGGACAACGCAAGTGTGACTAACCCATGACTTGTATTCATCTAAGATATAAAGGACAAAAGGATGAAATACATAAAGGAAGTTTATTCAAGAATTAGGAAAGTCAAACCATGACTTCATGCAACTTAGGTAGCAATGATGTATTGCTAGAGGCCACTCATTGTTTGTAAAATTAGAACAGTTCTAATTTTGCTGCTAACGTTGCATGAACCTACAAGGGTCACACCCTTCGAATAAAACGAACAAAAATTGGAAACCATACTCCCTATTTTAGGGAGGTTGCCGAAAATCCCCTATGGGATAAGGGAAATCGGTAACTCCCTTAAATGGGAATAATATCTGGAATAATATTGGATAAATATTGTATTTATCAGATATTATTTAGAGTATGGAAAATATTTAGAGACTTAAATATTATAGAATAAGATTCTAGAAATTTAAATATATATTTGAAATTTATATAATGTATATTTAATTCCAAGTTTATGTAGAATTATATTCCACATAATTTAAAATATATATTTAAATATATTTAAATCCATGTAAAGATAGAATGAGATTCTATATAATAAATATATATATATTTGGATTAAATATAATGTATATTTAAATCCATGTTTTATGTAGAATAAGATTCTACATAATTAAATATATTTTTCATTTAATATTATTAAATATAATGTATATTTAATATAAACCAATTTCAAGTAGAATTAGATTCTATGAATTTTGGTTGAACTTGGATTTAAGGAATTCAACTAGAATTAAGTCTCTGAATACTATTTAAAGGGACAAGGGCTAGCAACCAAATGATCCCTCTTCCTCCTCTTGAAGATTTCGACAACACCCCTAGGGATTCCCCACTGGAATTCGACATATCCTAGAAAGCTCTCTGAGAAGCTGTTCGATATTTTTCTGGTGTTTTACTTGCCCCCTGGCAAATCCCTGAAGGTTCCCTTCCTCGATTGCAAGTCCCGGTTGAACTTCTGGTCGATTTCAGACTCCCTCAAGAATCCCTGGAGGGATTTCGACTTCTCCCTGGAAGGTGTTCAAACCTGTCGAAATTTATGCCTAAGTGTTAGAGAGGCAGAAACTTTGTTCGTTTTGTTCGGGTGGAGTCCGTAGAGGTCGTTGCGAACCTGTGACGATTCCGGTTTTACTTGACGTGGTTATTCCGACATACCATCGGTTTTCCAGTTTCTAGAGTTTCAAAAGGTAAATCTTCATCTTTTCACCCCGGATTCGTTCCTGTATATGGATCTTGGCTAGATTACGTCGGATTAATTTTTCCGATGCGCCACGGGGCGTGCCGACGTGACCCAACAGCTTCTACGGCCTAGAGATGGAAGACAACCCTCATGAGGAATGGAGGCAGTCACTGGAAGCTGTCGACTACGATAGACTAAAGGCCAAGTTGTGCGAGCCCAACACACCATGGTTGGCAAGAAAGCATGGCGGCTCCGTCCAAGGCCATCGATTGCTGCCCGTGCCCATGCTTTGGAACACTTTCATCAAACAACGTCAACTGCCCACCTCCCACAACTCCACCGCAGACCGGCTGCGCCTCGCACTCATCCACAACATCATTGTTAACATGCCGATCAACGTTGGGGAGATCATTTTCAAGGAGATCCACAACTGTTTCCGCAAGACAAAGGGTAGGCTGTACTTCCCGTCTCTCATCACCGGCCTATGTGCCAACTTCAACGTCCCCTCCGACCCAGAAGATGAGATGACAGCTGCCAAGGAGGGTTGGACCAGGAAAGTCTGCCTGCAGATGATACAGGCCCAAGAGACAGAGCCCATCACCCCCAGCCAGCCCTCCGCCGCCCAGCCAGTCACCCCCGGCAGTACTGAAGTTGCCCTGAACAATGAAGTCATCACACTACTGCGCACTCTTATCAACAGCAACAAACGGGTTAAGCAGCAGAAATTGACGTTCATGAAGTACGTGGGGGAGGTCTAAGAGGCTTTTGTGGCCTATCTCCTCTAGAAATTTCCATATGACGGCCCCACTCTACCAACCTTCCCTGCCGACCTAGCCACCGCAGCTGCACCCCGCGAAGGAACTCCATCAAAAGCAGTTGCCCGTCATGCTGCCTTCCACCGCCAGATGCCCTCTCCAACGCACTACCCATCGTACTCCGCCACCTATGGTTCTAACATAGTGGAAGACTCCCCTAAGAGGCATTAGCAACATATTTCCCCCGCCAGCACAACAGCAACAGTGGCAAACACCTCCTCATCTGATGAGGTCGAGCAACAACCAACAATAGTAGCAGCAGCAACAACAATAGCCCCTATGTCGATAGACCCTCCGTCAGAACAACCGGAGGAGGCCACGATGAAGAGAAAGCGGCACATCATCTCCGTCGAGTCAGAGGACGGGGAGTCAGAATCAGATCCAATCAAGAGTGAAGCACCTCGCGAAGAACCTCGCCCAACTACAAAGAGAGTCCAGCCGCCGCGGATAGCAAAAGTCTCGCTTGCCAAGTCTGCTGCCTGGACTTCTGCAGGCTACCGCATTGTCATCCAATCATCATCCCCCTCCTCTGCAGCCAAGACCCAAGCCTCCTCTCAGCCCTCAGCCAACTTTTAGAGTTTTTTTCGTTACTTCTCTTTATTTTATTTTTCTGTTTTATCTTAATTATATTTATTTTACTAGTTTTTTATTTTTTTGCATTTTATTTTGTGCATTGAGGGCAATGCCCGTCTCGAGTTTGGGGGGTTTAGCAGTCATTTTGTTAAGCATAACTAGTGCATCTTAGATTGCATAATATACTTGCCTTGATAAATTAATCGAAAAAGAAAAAAATTGTTAGAACTTATGCCTATGATAGGATAGTCGACTTAAAAATTTTCGCACCAATTAAAAAGACCTTAAATTTGGAGGAAACATGAAGAAAATTTTGGATATTTCTATAATTGCAAAAAATAAAAGCACTCATGTTACTTGCTAAATTTATTTGAATTTTTTATAAACATTGCCTGCTTGAATTATTTGAAAAATTCTAACATGGTTGCAGGAAGCTGCCGCGGCAGGCAACAAACCGGAAAAACAAAAGCACTGCTAAGGCAGGAAAAGAAAGTTTTTGTGTTGTCTATCCCTAGAGGTGCCCGTAACAGGCTCTAGGAAGAATCATGTGCAAGGACACTCCACTGCTATCAAAGTCTATGAATCTAAAAATCTTGAAGTGACGGATAAATTAGCATGAGTGAATGAAAGTCTTCACAGGATAACTCTACTCAATGGGTTCGGGGTTTTGTAGTTTGCTCCTATCTTAATTTCAAACCTAGAAGGGTAGTTGTGATAAGCTGAAGCCCTTATTGCCATGATTATGTAATTGTGCTTAGCTATAATGCCTTGGCAGAAACCTTATATATCATGACAACATCTTTGTTTACTTAGAATATTCTTCATATTCAGCTTGTACACAGTTCTGCACACACTTCACTGCTTTATAGTTTAAAAGGTAATTTATGTTATTCCCCTCTCACTAATCTAATGACAGGTGCCACGGCCTTGAAGTGTTAAATCAAGTTTAAAATAGAATTTTTTATTTTTGATTAGTTTAAAGGGCAAGTATGTTTAGGTTTGCATTGCTTGAGGAAAAGCAATAGAGTACATGGAGAAGGAAGATATAACAGTCTGTAGCTTGACAGCATCAATAAGCGATCTGGAAGTACATATGGGGCAACTAGCTAATGCCTTTAACACTTGCCCTCAAGGTGTGTAAAGTGTCCACAAGTCATATATTTCATACACATTCCACCTCATATTATTGATGTCTTTGAGCTCATTTTAGGCATAATTAGGTTCATGCATTGCATTTTACAGTATTCCTTCGCTTTACCTTGTTTTATAGATTATCTTTCATTTGGTAAAGAAGAGATATTGTTTTAGTGTATTTTTGTTTTTAGGTAATAAAGGCTAAAAGAGGGAAAAAAGGAGCTGAGGATGAAATGTTGAGGCAGCGAACCAAGGGGTTGTACTGATGCAGTTCCAGCTAAAGATAGTTGTTGCCGAGCAATGTTGTTGCCAACCTTGATGCCCACGAAAGCAAACTATGGAGTTGGAGAACCGGAGTGCGATTTGTAGAGCTAAAAATCCTAAGTCTATCACCGCCATCCACTCAATTTTCTGACGTTTGTAGCAGTGAACAGAGCCGCCGAAGTGAGATCTCAAGATTACTTGCGGGCTAAGGTAAATGAGATAAAGTCTACATTCAACGCAAAGAAGTCAGAGTTTAAAGTCACATTAAATGTGGAAAGCTACTTTTGAGGACTTCTACTTTAAGGAGGACTTAACCTGGTTATATGTCTATAAATACTCATTGTACTCCTAGTTCAAATCATCTTAGGTTTTCTATAGACATAGCTAGTGTTCTTTGCCGCCGCCATGTTCTAAACTTCTCTTGGGTTAAGGCTTATGTTGTAAATTAGTTGTGAGACGGTTGTATTAGGTTTTTAGGTTGTTTCAATAAAATATTCCAAGTTTACTTAATTCGTGATCTTCACTTCTTCAATTAGTTTCAAAAGTCCAGTTGAAGAAATCCATTTGACGGGCACAAAAGTGTAAGACTCGCGAAAAAATTAAGTATGGTCTCATCATGTCGAGGTGTTGACTAATTCAGCTTAGACATAAGTTCGAGTTTAACTGGATAAAAGGAGAAACCAAACGTCGTCTGTCTGTGTTAGGTTTACGCTGAGGTTGCTAGGTATTGCCTACATCACGTGGTGACAGAATCCTTGCATAGACATAGGAAGGATCATATTAGAATTGCTCTGTCGAACTTGGAGTATCTACCAGACTTGCCGCCAGGACTTCTTCCCATCTCACCTGCCGAGACAATGAAAGTTGCAAGAGCAGAGACCCGATGCGGCCACGTGACATGGTCGTAGCTTCCGTCCGCCATTACCCGTCGAGGCAGCATATCGTGGCAGCACAAAACAACTTAGCCAATACAACGCAGTTTCACACTAAGTGGAAGCATAACCCTGCCCTCTTTATCAACCTGAATCACCTTTTTTATTACTTGTGTTTTATTTTATTTCGCTTTTCTCTCAACAATCACCTTACTTGTGTTTTTACTTTACCTTGTGCAGGAACCACAAATCGAACTAAGCTGACCAATCCTCATGGGATTCGACATCTTTTATACTATAACTTGGTAGGAGTGTGCACTTGCGCTCTCACAAAAAAGGAACACCTACACGCCCTACAAGTTTTTGGCACCGTTTTCGGGGATTGGTAACATCGAATTTCATTTTTAATTTCTGCACCTTTTATTTATTTTTATTTTATCTTTATTTTCAATCGAAAAAAATACAGTGTCCTTTGCTAGTGTATGACCAGAGCAAACCCTAAAGGAGATCTCCTCTTTTACGACAATATCGAACGTCAAGCAAGAGAAATAAGAAGGAGCTCAGGGAAGTCCTAAAGAAAAACAAAGAAGACAAAGGAAAAGCAGAGGTAAACATGGTAAACGAGGACCCACCCAATGGTGCCGCGCATGGCAGGGATGAGCAGCAAGACTTGCCGCCCAGAGGTCCACAAGATCCACCACGGTAGGATCCCCCACTTCCGCCCTGGCCACTTTAGATTCGAACCACTAGGGCTTATCTCGAACATGTCTTCCGAGGGTTCGATCCCACAGTGACAGAACCTGATATAGAGGCGGACCACGTCGAGCTGAAGCCCGTCATGTTCAACATGATAAACACACTAGGGCACTTTGGAGGGACTGCCACAGAGTATGCTCGGCAGCATTTGAGAGGAATCATGGACATCTGCAAAGTATTTAAAATATACGGGGTCCACCAGGATGTACTGAGGCTGAGGTTATTTCCCTATTCACTGAGGGATATGGCTAAACAGTGGTTGAATAATCAACCGGCAGGATCCTTCAACTCATGGACGGAACTATGTAAAGACTTCTAGATCGATTCTGCCCATCCAACGTCACTGATAGACTGCGGAATGAGATTACAGCTTTTAGACAAGGGGATGACGAGCCAATGTATGAAGCATGGGAGCGGTACCAACAGATGTTGAATAACTGCCCGCTACATGGTCTTAAGGCTTGGACGCAGGTATCAATATTCTACAATGGGGTGAACTACTCAACTCGAACGATGATAGATGCCTCGGCCAATGGAATCATCCTCGACAGACCACCAGAAGAGGCACTGTGGCTGCTGAATCAAGCCGCCAAAAATGACTACAAGTATCCAATATCCCGCCGAGGCGGCATAAGGCGGCTAGCCGCTGTAAACGAGGTAGAAGCCTCAAACTCTATTAATGCCCACCATGACACGCTGACGGAACTGGTCTTGAGCATCGTGAAACTTGCTGAGAAGATCCATGAGGTAAAGGATGTGGAACCGTTCTGTGGTGAGTGTGGGGGTAACCATGATTCCTCTGACTGCACTGCATCTGCAAACTATATGGAAGGATATGAGAGGAACAACAGACCTGCCCAGAACACCTACAACCCTGGATGGAAGAACCATCCTAGTTTCTCCTGGAGAAACCCAAAGACTAGCAGTGCAAGGCCATATCTACAAGAAGTGGGAAGCAGCTAGATGAACCCAGGGTGGAGACACAACCAGAAACCCAGTCAGACCAGAAAAAGAAACTTGTCGCAGCAGCACTAACATTAGCCGCCCCAGCACAAACACCAGCCGCCCCAACAGTTGAGCTGGACAGCAGTCCTGAAGCAAATCATCCTCCCCAGACTAAGCCCCCAAGCAAGGAGCATATAAAGGACATCCGCCTGCCAGCACCATTCCCCCAAACGCTCAAGAGACGGCAACAAAAGCACCAGTTCAGAAAATTCCTGAATATTTTGAAACAGGTGCACATCAACATACCTCTAATAGAAGCCATTCAAAGTATGCCAAACTATGCCAAACATCTCATAGACATGGTTTCTAAGAAAAAGAGGATTGGGGAGTTCGGGACAGTGGCGGTCACTGAAGAGTGCATGGCAATGCTGCACAACAAGCTGCCGCCCAAGGAAACGGACTCGGGCAGCTTTGTTATCCCATGCAGGTTAGGCAGCAAACATGAAACCAGAGCCCTGTGCGACTTGGGAGCCAGCATCAAACTTATGCCCAAGGCCGTCTTCGATAAACTATGTATTGGCCTGCCAAACCTACCTCTGTCATGCTTAAACTTGTTGATCATTGCCTTATACAACCAGAGGGAAAAATCGAAGACATCCTGGTAAAGGTGGGCAACATGATTCTTCCCGCCGATTTCCTCATCTTCGATTGTGAGGCAGATGAAAATGCACCTATCATTCTTGGGCGACCATTCTTGGCCACAAGCAGAACGCTTATAGTTGTGGGACTTGGGGAGCTGACAATGAAAGTAGACGACCAGAGCATCAAGATGAATGTGCTACAACCCTCAGAAAAAGAAAAAGGATGCCCATATGAAAGAGCTGCAAAAATCAGCATAGAAACATGCCAGGGCAGCAGCTGCCGTGACAGACCAAAGGAAAGGCCAAGGGACCTAGTGACGTAGCACTTGAAGGAACAGAAGGACCCACCCGGGGAGAGGAAGAACATACCTATGCGAAAAGCCAAACACAAAACCCTCAGGATATGGTTATGTTTGGGAAATGCACCTCCCAACATAACCTAATTTTCATTTTATTTTTATGCATTAGGATTAGGGTTTCATTATTTTTAGGATTAGATTTGTTTTCAGGTTTTTTTATTTTTCACAAATTATGTATTTACTTTTATTTTTATTTTTATTTGTATTTCAGGTTTAGGAATAAAAGAACACGATAAAGAAGGAGGCCCAGCAAGGAGACTGCCCACCATCCCGCTGAGACAGCAGCCCAGCGCAGCAACGCGTAACGGCTAGTTCGCCGCCAACGACTAGCTGCCAACGGCTCTGAGAATAACGGGCAGAAATCCCGTAACGTGCACCAGAGGACTAGATCGTTGGGCATTTATTGCTGCCACGACATCTCTCGACAACTCCTATTTAAACCCCTCTCACTCCATTCATTTACTTTACTCTAACCTCCTTGATATCTTCTTTTTTATCCCACGGCTCTCGCATTGTTTTCTTTCTAGTTTCAGTTACATAGAACCGCTTCACATGGCGTCCACAACACAACCCAAACCCACCTAAAAGAGATTTTACTCCAAGGCAGACAAGGAAAGATATAGAGATCAGTTCTCTAAGCATGCAGTCTGGGAAGAGCAAGGTTTCCATTACACACAGCAAACGAGAGACCTTGGTTTAGAGCATGCCCTATTCGAAACCATCCACAACAAGGGATGGGAGATATTTGCTCGGTAGCCAGAGACGGTCAATGTTAACTTGGTCAGGGAATTCTACGCCCATCACCCCTGCCCAGGGCAACCCTTTGTCTTTGTTCGCGGGGAGCCTGTCAAACTGAACGTTGCTGTCATCAACAGATACTATGGCCTTGATACGCACGGCAACACTCACGAGGAGTGGAGGCAGTCACTGAAGGCTACCGATTATGAGAAAATCAAGGCCAAACTTTGCAAGTCCAACACGTAGTGGTTGGCAGGAAAACATGTGGGTTCTATCCAGTGTCGCCACCTACTACCCGAGGCAATGCTGTGGAACACCTTTGTGAAAAGGCGCCTGCTGCCCACCTTGATGCCCACGACATCAAACTATGGAGTTGGAGAATCGGAGTGCAATTTGTAGAGCTAAAAATCCTAAGTCTATCACCGCCATCCTGTAACCCCCTTAACCCGGCCTAGACGGTTGACCCGAATTAAGAAAGTCACACGGGGAAAACCAAAGTCAACCCGAAAGTCAACCTTGATTAACGACCCTTTTTTTTCTTTTTAAACTTGTCTAGATGCACATTAAGCCTAATTGTGATCACACAAACATCATACCAAAAGATCACAAACATCAGAGATCAAACAGGGACTCAATTGAACAATTTACAACTTTAGGGACCAAATTGTAAATTCTGATAATTATAAGGACTTAATCCAAATTGAAGTTACCAACTTGAAATTAATCAGGTTTCATGCTTCCCTGTGAAATTTCAGCTCAAAAGGACTTCCCAAACTCATACAATTGCACAAACAAGTTTCAGGACCAAAACGCAAACAATTCAAAACATATAACTGCCAATGTCAGCCCCCAACGGTCGACCGTTCCGAAACGGGAGACAGCCCATTCCGAAACGCGGGGCTGTTCCGAAACAGGCATAGCCCGTTTCGAAACGGGGGGTCTGGCAGAAGCCTTTCCGTTTCGGAACGGCCCCTCCCGTTTCGGACGCCTGGGCACAATTAAGGCACCCGTTCCGAAACGGTAGGTGCTGTTCCGAAACACCCTGCCCAGATTGCTCCAAAACTCCACTTTAAACATGTAATTACACAACCAATCATGCTCCAAATGCTACCAAACTTTGCCAACATGCAATTCAACATATAAGGAACATATTAGCACTAACAATTCAACCAAACATCATCATATGCAAAAAGCCCCAATTCTAATGGCATGCTTCCTACACAAGCTAGCTATTCAACACCAAACTTCCAAAACAAGCATATAAGGTTCCAATTCAAAAGCCAGCAAACACATCAACATTTAACATACTTAGGGAGTCTCCAACACCTCCCAAAACATACACATTGGTCCCCCATTGCCAAATCACCCAAAAGCTAAAATGTTTAACAAAAACCTTCCATACATTGAGCTTTACTTGCACTTGAATTCTTGCCCTTCTTGCTGCCTTCAAAGGTCTCTAATGCTCTGCATTATTGAATTAAGAAAAACGAAGAGAGCGTAAGCAAAGCTTAGTGAGGAATGCTCATTTAAACCATTCAATAATGCATTTATAAAACACTTTATAAAACATGCTCCAAACCATCATTTACACATGCTCAAAAGCATTCTTAAACATGCATCTCATGCATCAAATCAAAACATGTCATATTGGCTACAAGTGATAAGTTCCATTTCTTTAAACACAAGTTCATCAACTTTCACCCCAAGGACTTTTAAACACCTTGGCCCCAAGGACTTTTAAACACCTTGGCCTATGGACTTTTAAACACCATAGAATGTATCTCATCAAGGACTTTTAAACACCTTGATCCCAAGGACTTTTAAACACCTTGGCCATGGACTTTTAAACACCATGAAACGTAACTCATCAAGGACTTTTAAACACCTTGATCCCAAGGACTTTTAAACACCTTGGCCTATGGACTTTTAAACACCATAGAAAAGGATCACCTAAGGACTTTTAACCACCTTAGTGTCCACAACATGAACCATCCAAGGACTTTTAACCACCTTGATGTTCATAAGTAACAAGGCTCACTCAAGGACTTTTAACCACCTTAGTGACCTTAACATTTTAAAAACATCACTTGCCAATATACATCATTTTCATCACTTACATCACTGTTTTTAAGCATAAAACCAAGCCATATTCATCATGCATTTAAAAGCATTAAACCACATCATTTCAGTGTACAAAAGCAAGGAACTCCTACCTAGAGTTACTTCCAACATATGGCTTACATCATCAGCAAAAACCATGCTAAAACATGCTTCCAAAACAGTATGTAAAACATGCAAATAATCATTTTGCATCACAACAAAATCATGGCCACCACTAGAGAGAAATTTCGAAAACTTACGCTCGAGCTTAGCAAAGTTGTTTAGACTTAAACTAAGCTCCCAAGACATTGGTTTCAAAGCCGAAAACCCATTTTCACTCACCGATTCCACTTCGCCACTTGCCGAAGCACGAATTCAAGCTTCCGGATCAACAACTCTTGGATCCAAAGATGCCTCCCCTGATTAAACACATTAAAGCAGAGGTTTAATGCATCATCAAGCATCAAAAGCTTCAATGAAAGCACTCAAACTCGCTGCTCTCATTCATACTCCAATTTCGGCCACCAAACACAACCGAAATTGCATCAAAACCACTTCTCAACAAAGCCCAGCCATAAACCAGCAAAACCTAACATCCATCAACACCATAAAACATCTAAAAACAACCTACAAACATCCTTATACCTCCAGCAACAGCAGATCCACAAGATCACCACAAAAACATCCAAGAAACTTAAGCTAAACTTAGGAAACACAACCTATCCGGGATTGCATCAATCAAAACTCATTTCCTTATCAATTTAGAGTTCATTTAACATCAAAAACACATCTCAAATCACAGGTTAATCAGATCTAACGAAAAATCATGAAAAACCATCAAATCTTGCATTATAAGCCAAGATACAATTCCAAACTCAAAAGCCTTTAATTAAACATCAATCAAGAGTTGATAACTTGGGAATTTCAGTAAAGAACTGATAGTTTAGAGGAGAAGGACGTTCTTACCTCCAAACTTGTGATTCTCCACTTTTTGGAATGAAAATCCTTGAAGAAACACTTAGTAATTGAAGAGATTTGAAGATACAATGATTTGGAATCAAATGAGAGTTGAATGGAGGGATTTAGGTGAAGAAATCAGATCCAATTCTCTGGAAAAGTAGTGTTTGGTTTGAGAGAAAATGAGAGAAAGAAAGTTTAGCAAAGTTGGTTACAAAATCCAAAAATAGCCAAAATGGCTTCCCTCCAATTTTAATAACCTTTAAAATCAGATTTTAGACTTAAAATATCTTAGAAAAATCTGGAGAAATCATCTTTGGATTAATAGCTCCTTAAAGATTCAAAGTTTCAACTCTTTATAAAACAGTCACCAAACTTTCGAAATTTACATTTTGGTCACTAGTCAAAATGTCATACTTCCAAAACCCATTTTTCAAAATTGATTTCACAGTTCACCTAATTATATTAAAAGATGATTTTAGAACATTTTTCCATATTTTTAATGCAACCCGAACTAGGCTTTCCTAATTTTACCTCTTAAGATTCGAACAGGACTTTGACCAAACCGGTCAACGCCCAAAACTTCTAAGCCCAAAACCGGGCTGTTACAACTCTCCCCCTTAAGAAATTTCGTCCTCGAAATTTACCTGAAGGAAAGAGATAAGGAAACTGCTTCAGCATGTCTTCCTTCCGCTCCCACGTGGCTTCCTCAACACCGCGATGCTTCCACAGCACCTTCACCAACTCAATGGTCTTGCCACGAAGAACCTTGCTATCCGAATCCAGAACCTTCACCGGTTCCTCATCATAGGTCAAATCCGGATTCAAAACCACTTCCTCCACAGGCATCACATGCGAAGGATCAGATCTATACTTCCGGAGCATAGAAACATGAAACACATCATGAATCTTCTCCAACTCCTGAGGTAACCTCAACCGATACGCAACAGGACCCACACGCTCAACCACCTCATATGGTCCAATGTACCTAGGGCTCAACTTGCCCTTCCGGCCAAACCTCATCACCTTCTTCCAAGGCGAAACTTTCAAGAACACACGATCACCCACCGCATATTCTATCTCCTTACGCTTCAAATCCGCGTAAGACTTCTGCCGATCAAAAGCAGCCTTTAACCGCTCACAAATGAGCTTCACCTTCTCTGTGGTCCCTTTCAACAAAACCGGCATCGAAACCAACTTTTGACCAGTTTCAGCCCAACAAAGAGGAGTCCTACACTTCCTCCCGTACAAAGCCTCATAAGGTGCCATCTGTATGCTCGCCTGATAACTGTTGTTATAAGCAAACTCAACCAAAGGCAGATGCTTCTCCCAAGAACCTTGGAACTCAATCACGCAGCACCTCAACATATCCTCCAAAATCTGGATAACTCGCTCAGACTGACCATCCGACTGAGGATGATAGGATGTACTGAAATGCAACCTTGTACCCAGAGCTTGATGCAAACACTGCCAGAAACGCGATGTGAACCTCGGATCCCTATCCGACACAATCGACTTAGGCACACCATGCAGCCTCACAATCTCAGCAATGTACAGCTCTGCCAGCTTATCCAAAGAAAACGTAGTATGCACAGGCAAGAAATGTGCACACTTCGTCAGGCGATCCACAATCACCCAGACCGAATTCTTTTTCGATGGAGACAAAGGTAAACCAGATACAAAATCCATGGTAACCCTTTCCCACTTCCATTCAGGGACTTTCAACGGTTGCAACAAACCAGAAGGAAACTGATGCTCAGCCTTAACTCGCTGACACACCAAACACTTGCTCACGAACTCCGCAACATCCTTCTTCAAACCAACCCAATAGTACTCATCACGAAGATCACGGTACATCTTAGTACTACCAGGATGCATAGCAAAAGGACTACTATGACCTTCAGTCAGAATAGCACGCCTCAACTCAGCATCATTGGGCACTACTATCCGACTCCCAAAACACAGCACACCATCATCATTGAAACAGAAATCCGAAGGTCTACCCTCCGCGATATCCTGAACATGAGACACCAAGGAATCATCCAACAACTGCTTATCCTTGATCATATGAACCAAAGATGGCTTCACTTGTAACTCAGCCACAAGACCACCATCATGCGATAAGCTCAAGCTAGCAAACATGGCTCTCAACTCAACAGCTACCTTCCTACTCAAGGCATCAGCAACAACATTAGCTTTTCCAGGATGATACTCAATCGTCAGATCATAATCCTTGAGCAACTCCAACCAACGCCGCTGCCTAAGATTCAACTCCTTCTGAGACATCAGATACCTCAAACTCTTGTGATCTGTGTACACAGTACACTTCTCACCATACAGATAATGCCTCCAGATCTTCAGAGCAAAAACCACTGCAGCCAGCTCAATATCGTGCATAGGGTAATTGCGCTCATGCACTTTCAACTGCCGCGATGCATAAGCCACCACCTTACCCTCCTGCATTAGCACACACCCCAAACCAACATAGGATGCATCACTGTAAACCACAAACTCTTTCCCTGATTCAGGCTGAATCAAGATAGGAGCTTGCGTCAAAGCCGCCTTCAGCTTCTCAAAAGCCTGCTGTCTCGCTTCTGTCCACTCATACTTAACATCCTTCTGCAACAGCTTTGTCAAAGGAGCAGCAATCTTGGAAAACCCATCCACAAACCTTCGGTAGTATCCCGCCAAACCAAGGAAACTACGGACCTCATGAACAGACTTAGGAACCTTCCAGCTCATCACCGCCTCAATCTTCTGAGGATCAACACGAATCCCCTCAGCTGAGACCACATGCCCAAGAAAAACCACCTCTCTTAACCAGAACTCACACTTGCTCAGCTTAGCATAAAGCTGATTCTCCAACAAAGCTTGCAAAACAATCCTTAAATGCTCTTCATGCTCCTCCTCAGTACGCGAGTACACGAGGATATCATCAATGAACACCACAACAAACTTGTCCAGGTATTCATGAAACACACGATTCATCATGTCCATGAAAGCAGCAGGAGCATTTGTCAACCCAAACGGCATCACAAGAAACTCATAATGCCCATACCTTGTCCTGAAAGCTGTCTTAGGCACATCCACATCCTTCACCTTCAACTGATAATACCCTGACCTCAAGTCGATCTTAGAGAACACAGCAGCTCCCCGAAATTGATCAAAGAGATCATCAATCCTCGGCAAAGGATACCGATTCTTGATAGTCAACTTGTTCAGCTGACGGTAATCAATGCACATTCTCATAGTGCCATCCTTCTTCTTCACAAACAAGACCGGTGCTCCCCAAGGCGACACACTCGGCCGGATGAGACCACGATCAAGCAACTCTTGCAACTGCGTCTTCAGCTCCTTCAGCTCCTTAGGTGCCATTCTATATGGAGTAATGGACACAGGAGTTGTATTCTCATACAGCTCAATTCCAAACTCCACCTCGCGGTTAGGAGGTAAACCAGGCAACTCCTCAGGAAAAACACCAGGAAACTCCTTTACAACCCTGATATCTTGCACCCTCAACTCCTTAGAGCTAGGATTCATCACAAAAGCTAGATAAGCTTCGCAACCTTGCCTCAGCATCCTGCTCGCCTCCAAAGAAGACACAACATTGGCAAGAAACTTCACATTCTCACCAACCACCACAACTTCATAATCATCCGCAAGCTTAAGCGAAACACGCTTATTCTCACAATCCACAACAGCACGATGCTCAGCAAGCCAATCCATACCAAGGATCACATCGAAACCATAGAAGGGCAACTCCATAAGATCAACATGAAAAACATGCTCTTGAACAACCAAAGGACACCTTCTATACAACTTTCGAGTCACAACAGTCTCACCAAAAGAACTAGTGACCCGAACACCAACATCCAAAGACTCAACAGGCAAACCAAGCAATTCAGCATGCTCACGAAGAATGTATGAACGCGTAGATCCAGAATCAATCAAAGAAAGCAATGACAAGGACTGCAAAGTAAAGGTACCTGCAATCACATCTGCATCATTCCCGCCCTCTCTCTGAGCATACACCCTCGCTTGGCCTCCACCTTCAGGCTGAATAGCTACAACATGAGCTACCTCTCGGCCACCTTCCTCTCTCCTCTGGAAATTACCACGGCCGCGCCCACGACCTCTCTGCGGTGCAGCAACAACAGGAGCACGCACCTGCTCACCAGCCATCCTCGGACAATCTCGCCTTATGTGGTCTGCAGAACCACAATTCCAGCACCCGTTACCAGCAGCCGCAACAGTAGCTTGTGCCACTCTCTCAGCACGAGGACAGTCACGCTTCAAGTGACCACGTGAACCACAGATCCAACAAGCACTGGGATCCGCTCTAGCATTGCCTCCTCTAGCAGGCACACCACCACCTCTCCTGGCTGAGGACTGATACTTCTGATCTCGTCCCCTCTTGTTTCGTCCACCTCCGGAACTATACTCAGCAGCTCGCTTGCCAGCACCCTTAGCAGACAAACTCAGGTTCATCTCAACGTCCTTTGCTCGGCCCACCAACACATCAAAATCAACATACTCGGTGGCCAACAAATACATCTTAACATTCGTCACAAGACCGTAACGAAACCTCTCGCACCTAGCCCTCTCATCAGGTATCAGCTCCGGTGCATACTGACTGAGCCGTACAAACTGTACCTCGTACTCAGCCACACTCATGCTCCCTTGGGTAAGAGACATGAATTCCCGCTTTTTCTCATCCAGATATCTCACTCCCAGATATCTTCTTTTAAACATATTCTGAAAGAATGTCCAGGTAACATCAGCTTCAGCCATTCCAGCAATGGTAGTCGTCCACCATGTATAAGCATCGTCCTGCAGCAAGGACACAACACAACCCAGCTTTTGCACATCCGTGCAACTCATCTGACCCAAGATACGCTTGGTACTTTCCAGCCAAGCCTCAGAACTCTCAGCTGACAAACCTCTAAACTCAGTCCCTCCAAGACTGCGCAGACGCTCCAAAGGCAATCTGACTCCAGCATCTCCCTGATGCCCAGCTCCCTGAGCTCCAGCTACTGCTGCTCGAAAAGCACCCGCAATAGCTTGTACCAAAGCAGACATATCAGGCATAGCTTGCCCCTGACCAACCTCTGGTCCAGCAGCTCCAGCACCAGCATCAGCTGCAGCTTCAGCTCTCGCACCTCCAGCACCACCACCAGGCGGAGGAGGGGGTAACACAGCACTACCAGTGTGCTCTTCATTCTCATTCTCATTAGGAGCCGTAGCTCTCGCATTACCTCTTAACTCTCTACGTGGTGCCATACTTTTACCATGCAATCACAACACAAATAAAACAAAATCAGGCCCAGCAAGGTAAGCAATCCAAGTATTCAAGCTCAATTTCATTTCAAAACAACATCTTTCCTTTAGCTTTTGTTTGGCAATGGGTACCCTCAACATGCAACATCTGAGCATACAACTCAACTACATCAACATTTCAAACCACTGAACATGCTTTCAAACAACAAACATTCATAGCATACATACTTCAATCATGCATACAAACATTCCCAATTACTCGAGAACTCAGCTCTGATACCACCAAATGTAACCCCCTTAACCCGGCCTAGACGGTTGACCCGAATTAAGAAAGTCACACGGGGAAAACCAAAGTCAACCCAAAAGTCA
Organism: Hibiscus trionum; assembly: GCA_030270665.1. Classification (NCBI taxonomy): domain Eukaryota; kingdom Viridiplantae; phylum Streptophyta; class Magnoliopsida; order Malvales; family Malvaceae; genus Hibiscus; species Hibiscus trionum. Next base: position 6,354,772 of record BSYR01000064.1, on the reverse strand, counting down.
ACCTTGATTAACGACCCTTTTTTTTCTTTTTAAACTTGTCTAGATGCACATTAAGCCTAATTGTGATCACACAAACATCATACCAAAAGATCACAAACATCAGAGATCAAACAGGGACTCAATTGAACAATTTACAACTTTAGGGACCAAATTGTAAATTCTGATAATTATAAGGACTTAATCCAAATTGAAGTTACCAACTTGAAATTAATCAGGTTTCATGCTTCCCTGTGAAATTTCAGCTCAAAAGGACTTCCCAAACTCATACAATTGCACAAACAAGTTTCAAGACCAAAACGCAAACAATTCAAAACATATAACTGCCAATGTCAGCCCCCAACGGTCGACCGTTCCGAAACGGGAGACAGCCCGTTCCGAAACGCGGGGCTGTTCCGAAACAGGCATAGCCCGTTTCAAAACGGGGGGTCTGGCAGAAGCCTTTCCGTTTCGGAACGGCCCCTCCCGTTTCGGACGCCTGGGCACAATTAAGGCACCCGTTCCGAAACGGTAGGTGCTGTTCCGAAACACCCTGCCCAGATTGCTCCAAAACTCCACTTTAAACATGTAATTACACAACCAATCATGCTCCAAATGCTACCAAACTTTGCCAACATGCAATTCAACATATAAGGAACATATTAGCACTAACAATTCAACCAAACATCATCATATGCAAAAAGCCCCAATTCTAATGGCATGCTTCCTACACAAGCTAGCTATTCAACACCAAACTTCCAAAACAAGCATATAAGGTTCCAATTCAAAAGCCAGCAAACACATCAACATTTAACATACTTAGGGAGTCTCCAACACCTCCCAAAACATACACATTGGTCCCCCATTGCCAAATCACCCAAAAGCTAAAATGTTTAACAAAAACCTTCCATACATTGAGCTTTACTTGCACTTGAATTCTTGCCCTTCTTGCTGCCTTCAAAGGTCTCTAATGCTCTGCATTATTGAATTAAGAAAAACGAAGAGAGCGTAAGCAAAGCTTAGTGAGGAATGCTCATTTAAACCATTCAATAATGCATTTATAAAACACTTTATAAAACATGCTCCAAACCATCATTTACACATGCTCAAAAGCATTCTTAAACATGCATCTCATGCATCAAATCAAAACATGTCATATTGGCTACAAGTGATAAGTTCCATTTCTTTAAACACAAGTTCATCAACTTTCACCCCAAGGACTTTTAAACACCTTGGCCCCAAGGACTTTTAAACACCTTGGCCTATGGACTTTTAAACACCATAGAATGTATCTCATCAAGGAATTTTAAACACCTTGATCCCAAGGACTTTTAAACACCTTGGCCATGGACTTTTAAACACCATGAAACGTAACTCATCAAGGACTTTTAAACACCTTGATCCCAAGGACTTTTAAACACCTTGGCCTATGGACTTTTAAACACCATAGAAAAGGATCACCTAAGGACTTTTAACCACCTTAGTGTCCACAACATGAACCATCCAAGGACTTTTAACCACCTTGATGTTCATAAGTAACAAGGCTCACTCAAGGACTTTTAACCACCTTAGTGACCTTAACATTTTAAAAACATCACTTGCCAATATACATCATTTTCATCACTTACATCACTGTTTTTAAGCATAAAACCAAGCCATATTCATCATGCATTTAAAAGCATTAAACCACATCATTTCAGTGTACAAAAGCAAGGAACTCCTACCTAGAGTTACTTCCAACATATGGCTTATATCATCAGCAAAAACCATGCTAAAACATGCTTCCAAAACAGTATGTAAAACATGCAAATAATCATTTTGCATCACAACAAAATCATGGCCACCACTAGAGAGAAATTCCGAAAACTTACGCTCGAGCTTAGCAAAGTTGTTTAGACTTAAACTAAGCTCCCAAGACATTGGTTTCAAAGCCGAAAACCCATTTTCACTCACCGATTCCACTTTGCCACTTGCCGAAGCACGAATTCAAGCTTCCGGATCAACAACTCTTGGATCCAAAGATGCCTCCCCTGATTAAACACATTAAAGCAGAGGTTTAATGCATCATCAAGCATCAAAAGCTTCAATGAAAGCACTCAAACTCGCTGCTCTCATTCATACTCCAATTTCGGCCACCAAACACAACCGAAATTGTATCAAAACCACTTCTCAACAAAGCCCAGCCATAAACCAGCAAAACCTAACATCCATCAACACCATAAAACATCTAAAAACAACCTACAAACATCCTTATACCTCCAGCAACAACAGATCCACAAGATCACCACAAAAACATCCAAGAAACTTAAGCTAAACTTAGGAAACACAACCTATCCGGGATTGCATCAATCAAAACTCATTTCCTTATCAATTTAGAGTTCATTTAACATCAAAAACACATCTCAAATCACAGGTTAATCAGATCTAACGAAAAATCATGAAAAACCATCAAATCTTGCATTATAAGCCAAGATACAATTCCAAACTCAAAAGCCTTTAATTAAACATCAATCAAGAGTTGATAACTTGGGAATTTCAGTAAAGAACTGATAGTTTAGAGGAGAAGGACGTTCTTACCTCCAAACTTGTGATTCTCCACTTTTTGGAATGAAAATCCTTGAAGAAACACTTAGTAATTGAAGAGATTTGAAGATACAATGATTTGGAATCAAATGAGAGTTGAATGGAGGGATTTAGGTGAAGAAATCAGATCCAATTCTCTGGAAAAGTAGTGTTTGGTTTGAGAGAAAATGAGAGAAAGAAAGTTTAGCAAAGTTGGTTACAAAATCCAAAAATAGCCAAAATGGCTTCCCTCCAATTTTAATAACCTTTAAAATCAGATTTTAGACTTAAAATATCTTAGAAAAATCTGGAGAAATCATCTTTGGATTAATAGCTCCTTAAAGATTCAAAGTTTCAACTCTTTATAAAACAGTCACCAAACTTTCGAAATTTACATTTTGGTCACTAGTCAAAATGTCATACTTCCAAAACCCATTTTTCAAAATTGATTTCACAGTTCACCTAATTATATTAAAAGATGATTTTAGAACATTTTTCCATATTTTTAATGCAACCCGAACTAGGCTTTCCTAATTTTACCTCTTAAGATTCGAACAGGACTTTGACCAAACTGGTCAACGCCCAAAACTTCTAAGCCCAAAACCGGGGCGTTACACATCCACTCAATTTTCTGACGCTTGTAGTAGTGAACAGAGCCGCCGAAGTGAGATCTCAAGATTACTTGTGGGCTAAGGCAAATGAGATAAAGTCTACATTCAACGCAAAGAAGTCAGAGTTTAAAGTCACATTAAATGTGGAAAGCTACTTTTGAGGACTTCTACTTTACGGAGGACTTAACATGGTTATATGTCTATAAATACTCATTGTACTCCTACTTCAAATCATCTTAGGTTTTCTATAGACATAGCTAGTGTTCTTTGCCGCTGCCATGTTCTAAACTTCTCTTGGGTTAAGGATTATGTTGTAAATTAGTTGTGAGACGGCTGTATTAGGTTTTTGAGTTGTTTCAATAAAATATACCAAGTTTACTAAATTCGTGATCTTCACTTCTTCAATTAGTTTCAAGAGTCCAGTTGAAGAAATCCATTTGACGGACACAAAAGTGTAAGTCTCGCGAAAAAATTAAGTATGGTCTCATCATGTCGAGGTGTTGACTAATTCGCCTTAGACATAAGTTCGAGTTTAACTAGATAAAAGGAGAAACCAAACGTCGACTGTTTGTGTTAGGTTTACGCTAAGGTTTCTAGGTATTGCCTACATCACGTGGTGATAGAATCCTTGCATAGACATAGGAAGGATCATATAAGAATTGCTCTATCGAACTTGGAGTATCTACCAGACTTGCCGCCAGGACTTCTTCCCATCTCACCTGCCGAGACAATGAAAGTTGAGAGAGCAGAGACCCGATGCGGCCAAGTGACATGGTCGTAGCTTCCGTCCGCCATTACCCGCCGAGGCAGCATATCGTGGCAGCACAAAACAACTTAGCCAATATAACGCAGTTTCACACTAAGTGGAAGCATAACCCTGCCCTCTTTATCAACCTGAATCACCTCTTTATTACTTGTGTTTTATTTTATTTCGCTTTTCTCTCAACAATCACCTTACTTGTGTTTTTACTTTACCTTGTGCAGGAACCACAAATCGAACTAAGCTAACCAATCCTCATGGGATTCGACATCTTTTATACTATAACTTGGCAGGAGTGTGCACTTGTGCTCTCATAAAAAAGGAACACCTACACGCCCTACAAGTTTTTGGCACCGTTTTTGGGGATTGGTAACAGCGAATTTCATTTTTAATTTCTGCACCTTTTATTTATTTTTATTTTATCTTTATTTTCAATCGAAAAAAATACAGTGTCCTTTGCTAGTGTATGACCAGGGCAAACCCTAAAGGAGATCTCCTCTTTTACGACAATATCGAACGTCAAGCAAGAGAAATAAGAAGGAGCTCAGGGAAATCCTAAAGAAAAACAAAGAAGACAAAGGAAAAGCAGAGGTAAACATGGTAAACGAGGACCCGCCCAATGGTGCCGCGCATGGCAGGGATGAGCAGCAAGACTCGCCGCCCAGAGGTCCACAAGATCCACCACGGTAGGATCCCCCACTTCCGCCCTGGCCTCCCCAGATTCGAACCACTAGGGCTTATCTCGAACATGTCTTTCGAGGGTTCGATCCCACAGTAACAGAACCTGATATAGAGGCGGACCACGTCGAGCTGAAGCCCGTCATGTTCAACATGATAAACACACTAGGGCACTTTGGAGGGACTGCCACAGAGTATGCTCGGCAGCATTTGAGAGGAATCATAGACATCTGCAGAGTATTTAAAATATACGGGGTCCACCAGGATGTACTGAGGCTGAGGTTATTTCCCTGTTCACTGAGGGATAGGGCTAAACAGTGGTTGAATAATAAACCGGCAGGATCCTTCAACGCATGGACGGAACTATGTAAAGACTTCTAGATCGATTCAGCCCGTCCAAAGTCACTGATAGACTGCGGAATGAGATTACAGCTTTTAGACAAGGGGATGACGAGCCGATGTATGAAGCATGAGAGCGGTACCAACAGATGTTGAATAACTACCCGCTACATGGTCTTCGGGATTGGACGCAGGTATCAATATTCTACAATGGGGTGAACTACTCAACTCGAATGATGATAGATGCCTCGGCCAATGGAATCATCCTTGACAGACCACCAGAAGAGGCATTGTGGCTGCTGAATCAAGCCACCAAAAATGACTACAAGTATCCAATAGCCCGCCGAGGCGGCATAAGGCGGCAAGCCGCTGTAAACGAGGTAGAAGCCTCAGAATCTATTAATGCCCACCATGACACACTGACGAAACTGGTCATGAGCATCGTGAAACTTGCTGAGAAGATCCATGAGGTAAAAGATGTGGAACCGTTCTGTGGCGAGTGTGGGGGTAACCATGATTCCTCTGACCGCACTGCATCTGCAAACTATATGGAAGGATATGAGAGGAATAGCAGACCTGCCCAGAACACCTACAACCTTGGATGGAAGAACCATCCTAGTTTCTCCTGGAGAAACCCAAAGACGAGCAGTGCAAGGCCATATCTACAAGAAGTGGGAAGCAGCTAGATGAACCCAGGGTGGAGACACAGCCAGAAACCCAGTCAGACCAGAAAAAGAAACTTGTCGCAGCAGCACTAACATTATCCGCCCCAGCACCAACACCAGCCGCCCCAACAGCTGAGCAGGACAGCAGTCCTGAAGCAAATGATCCTCCCCAGACTAAGCCCCCAAGCAAGGAGCATATAGAGGACATCCTCCTGCCAGCACCATTCCCCCAAATGCTCAAGCGACGGCAACAAAAGCACCAGTTCAGAAAATTCCTGGATATTTTGAAACAGGTGCACATCAACATACCTCTAATAGAAGCCATTCAAAGTATGCCAAACTATGCCAAACATCTCATAGACATGGTTTCTAAGAAGAATAGGATTGGGGAGTTCGGGACAGTGGAGGTCACTGAAGAGTGCATGGCAATGCTGCACAACAAGCTGCCGCCCAAGGAAACAGACTCAGGCAGCTTTGTTATCCCATGCAGGTTAGGCAGCAAACATGAAACCAGAGCCCTGTGCGACTTGGGAGCCAGCATCAACCTTATGCCCAAGGCCGTCTTCGATAAACTATGTAATGGCCTGCCAAACCTACCTCCGTGATGCTTAAACTTGTTGATCATTCCCTTATACAACCAGAGGGAAAAATGGAAGACATCCTGGTAAAGGTGGGCAACATGATTCTTCCCACCGATTTCCTCATCTTAGATTGTGAGGCAGATGAAAATGCACCTATCATTCTTGGGCGACCATTCTTGGCCACAAGCAGAACACTTATAGTTGTGGAACTTGGGGAGCTGACAATGAAAGTAGACGACCAGAGCATCAAGATGAATGTGCTACAACCCTCAGAAAAAGAAAAAGGATGCCCATATGAAAGAGCTGCAAAAATCAGCATAGAAACAGGCCAGGGCAGCAGCTGCCGTGACAGACCAAAGGAAAGGCCAAGGGACCTAGTGACGTAGCACTTGAAGGAACAGAAGGACCCACCCGGGGAGAGGAAGAACATACCTAGACGAAAAGCCAAACACAAAACCCTCAGGATATGGATATGTTTGGGAAATGCACCTCCCAACATAACCTAATTTTCATTTTATTTTTATGCATTAGGATTAGGGTTTCATTATTTTTAGGATTAGATTTGTTTTCAGGTTTTTTTATTTTTCAGAAATTATGTATTTACTTTTATTTTTATTTTATTTTTATTTTAGGAATAAAAGAACACGATCAAGAAGGAGGCCCAGCAAGGAGACTGCCCACCATCCCGCTGAGACAGCAGCCCAGCGCAGCAACGCGTAACGGCTAGTTCGCCGCCAACGACTAGCTGCCAACGGCTCCGAGAATAACGGGCAAAAATCCCGTAACATGCGCCAGACGACTAGATCGTTGGGCATTTATTGCTGCCACGACATCTCTCAGCAACTCCTATTTAAACCCCTCTCACTCCACTCATTTACTTTACTCTCACCTCCTTGCTATCTTCTTTTTGATCCCACGGCTCTCGCATTGTTTTCTTTCTAGTTTCAATTACATAGAACCTCTTCACATGGCATCCACAACACAACCCAAACCCACCTACAAGAGATTTTACTCCAAGGCAGACAAGGAAAGATATAGAGATCAGTTCTCTAAGTATGCAGTCTGGGAAGAGCAAGGTTTCCATTACACACAACAAACGAGAGACCTTGGTTTAGAGCATGCCCTGTTCGAAACCATCCACAACAAGGGATGGGAGATATTTGCTCGGTAGCCAGAGACGGTCAATGTTAACTTGGTCAGGGAATTCTACGCCCATCACCCCTGCCCAGGGCAACCCTTTGTCTATGTTCGCGGGGAGCCTGTCAAATTGAACGTTGCTGTCATCAACAGATACTATGGCCTTGATACACACGGCAACACTCATGAGGAGTGGAGGCAGTCACTGACGGCTACCGACTATGAGAAAATCAAGGCCAAACTTTGCAAGTCCAACACGTAATGGTTGGCAGGAAAACATGTGGGATATATCCAGTGCCGCCACCTACTGCCCGAGGCAATATTGTGGAACACCTTTGTGAAGAGGCGCCTGCTGCCCACCTCCCACAACTCAACTGTCGACCGGCCGCGCCTCGCCCTAATTCATAGCATTCTGATGAACCGGCCGATAAACGTTAGGGAGATCATATGCACAGAGATCCACAATTGCTTCAAAAAGAAGAAAGGTAGGTTGTACTTCTCATCCCTCATCACGGGCCTCTACACCAACTTCGGTGTCCCGGTAGAGCCTAAAGATGAGTTAACAACTGCCAAAAAAGGCTGGACCCAAAAAGTTCGCATACAGATGATGTAGGACGCAGAGAAAGAGCCAACAACACCCAGCCAGCCTTCTGCCGCTCAGCCTGAGACTTCAGCCGCCCTCGGCAGCATTGAAGCTGCCCCAGAAATTGAAGTCCTCACACTGTTGCACACCCTTCTAGACAGCACAAAACGCATCGAGCAGTAGCATATGGCCTTCATGAAATTTGTGGGGGAATGCCAAGAATCCCTTGTAGGTTATCTTCTGCAAAAATTCCCTGGTGAGGGACCCATCCTGCCGCCATACCCTGTAGAGCTTGTAGCAGTGGCACAAGCACAAGGAACGCCACCTGTCGTCGCTGCCCGCTAGGCCGACCACCAGGTGCCTTCTCCGATGCACTATCCAACCTACTTAGCCACTACCCCATCCAACACAGTGGCAGACTCCTCCGAGAGGCACCAGTAGCACTATGCACCTACAGGCACAACAAGGACAGTGGCAGACACCTCCTCTTCAGAGAAGATTGAGCAGCAACTGCCAAAGACAGAAACAACAGTGGTAGCAGCAGTAGCAGCCATCCCTATGGCGATTATCCCTCCAACAGCACCCACGGAGGAAGGCATTAGGAAGAGGAAGCGGTACATCATAGCCGCCAAGCCTGTGGACTTCGAGGCGGAGTCAGAAGAGCTTGAAGCACCTCTTGCCGCTCCCTCTGCCGAACCTCAAGAAGAGCCTCTGTATACGCCGAAAAGAGTCCAACCATCGCGGAAAGCAAAAACTTCACCGGCTAAGGCTGCTGCCAAGACATCTGTCGGCCGCCGCTTCGTCATCCACACCTCTTCCTCCTCCTCAGCAGAAAAGACTAAAGGCCCCTCTCAAACTTTTAGTTGTTTCTTTTCCTTTTCTTTATTTTATTTTTATTCTTTTTCTGTTTTCTTTTATTTATCTCTTGTATTTATTTTCTTTCATTTTGTGCATTGAGGGCAATGTCCATCTCGAGTTTGGGGGGAATAGCTCTCGCATCTTTTGTCTAGGCATACTTAGTTGCATATAGGTTGCATTGTACTTGCCTTGGTAATAATCGGAAAAGAAAATTTTGTTATATAACATGTTCCTATGATAGGATAGCCGATTAATTTATTTTTGCACCGAATTAAAAGAAAGCCTTAATTTTGGGAAAAGCATGAAAAATGACTTAGAATTTTTTTTCTTTTTGCCTATAATTGTCAACACCTTTTTTACTTGTTGAATGTGTTAAAATATCTTATGAACATTACCTTCTTATTTTTATAATTCTTTGCAAAGTTCTAACAATGATTGCAGGTAGCCGCCAAGGCAGGCAAAAGAAACAAAACAATACAGCACTGCCACGGCGGTAGAAGTAAAAACAAGGAAAATATGATGTTTTACCCTAGAGGTGCCCGCTACAGGCTCTATGAAGAATCATGTGCGACGACACTCCGCTGCTATCAAAGTCCATGAATCTGAAAGCTTTGAAGTGACAGACAAATTAGCATGAGTGAATGAAAGTCTTCACGGGATGACTCTACTCCAAGGGTCCGGGGTTTTGTAGTTTGCTCCTATCTTAACTTCGGACCTAGAAGAGTAGTTGTGATAAGCTGAAGCTCTCACTGCCATGATTAAAATATTATACTTAGTTGTGCTGCCTCGGCAGCAACCTTATAAATCGTAACAGCATCTTTGTTTATTTACTTATTCTTCATATTCAACTTGTACACAGACATGCACACACTGCACTGGCATGAGAAATTAAATTCTGAGTTATCTTCTTGCTAATTTCCCTTCACTAAATTAATATAGGTTCCACGGTCTTGAGGCATGAAATCAAGTCGAAAAACTGGTTTATCTTTCTGATTATTATTAGAGCTAGTATGTTAGGTTGCATTGCTTGAGGACAAGCAATAGTTCGAGTTTGGGGGTGTGTAAAGTGTCCACAAGTCCTATATTTCGTACACATTCCACCTCATATTATTGCTGTCTTTGAGCTCATTTTAGGCATAATTAGGTTCATGCATTGCATTTTACAGTATTCCTTCGTTTTACCTTGTTTTTATAGATTATCTTTCATTTGGTAAAGAAGAGATGATGTTTTAGTGTACTTTTGTTTTTAGGTAATAAAGGCTGAAAGAGGGAAAGAGAAGCTGAGGATGCAATGCTGAGGCAGCGAACCAATTGTTTGTACTGATGCAGTTCCAGCTGAAAACAGTTGTTATCGAGTAGCTGTCGAGCAATGTTGACGCCTACCTTGCTGCCCACGGCAGCAAACTATGGAGTTGGAGAACCGGAGTGTGATTTGTAGAGCTAAAAATCCTGAGTCTATCACCACCATCCACTCGATTTTCCGACGTCTGTAGCAGTGGACAGAGCCGCCAAAGCGAGATCTCAAGATTACTTGCGGGCTAAGGCAAACGAGATAAAGTCCACATTCAACGCAAATAAGTCAGAGTTTAAAGTCACATTAAATGTGGAAAGCTACTTTTGAGGACTTCTACTTTAAGGAGGACTTAACCTAGTTATATGTCTATAAATACTCATTGTACTCCTAGTTCAATTCATCTTAGGTTTTCTATAGACATCTAGTGTTCTTTGGCGCCGCCAAGTTCTAAACTTCTCTTGGGTTAAGGGTTATGTTGTAAAATAGTTGTGAGACAGTTGTATTAGGTTTTTTAGTTGTTTCAATAAAATATTCCAAGTTTACTTAATTCATGATCTTCACTTCTTCAATTAGTTCCAAATGTTCAGTTGAAGAAATTCATTTGTCGGGCACAAAAGTGTAAGACTCGCGAAATAATTAAGTATGGTCTCATCATGTCGAGGTGTTGACTAATTCGGCTTAGACATAAGTTCGAGTTTAAGCGGCTAAAAGGAGCAACCAAATGTCGACTGTCTATGTTAGGTTTACGCTGAGATTGCTAGGTATTTTCCTACATCACGTGGTGATAGAATCCTTGCCTAGACATAGGAAGGATCATATTAGAATTGCTCTTTAGAACTTGGAGTATCTGCCAGACTTGCCGCCAGGACTTCTTCCCATCTCACCTACCGAGACAGCGAAAGTTGCAAGAGTAGAGACCCGCTGCAGCCACGTGATAGGGTCGTAGCTGTCGTCTGTCATTACCCGCCGAGGCAGCATATCGTGGCAACACAAAACAACTTAGCCTATACAACGCAGTTTCACACTAAGTGGCAACATAACCCTGCCCACTTTATCAACCCGAATCACCTCTTCTACTACTTGTGTTTTATTTTATTTCGCTTTTCTATCAACAATCACCTTACTTGTGTTTTTACTTTACCTTCTGCAGGTACCACAAATCGAACTAAGCTGACCAATCCTCGTGAGATTCGACATCTTTTATACTATAACTTGGCAGGAGTGTGCACTTGCGCTCTCACAAAAAGGGAATACCTACACGCCTTACAAGGTGCGTTGCCAAGTGTGTAACGCCCCGGTTTTGGGCTTAGAAGTTTTGGGTTTGGACCGGACCGGTCGGGTTGCGGTTCGAATATAAAAGGTGATTTTTAGGAAAGCCTAGTTCGGGTTGCATTAAAAATATGGAAAATGTTCTAAAATCCTCTTTTATTATATATAAGAGGAAGGTGAAATCAATTTTGCAAAATGAGGTTTGGAGGTGTGACATTTTGGGTTACGGACCAAAATGTAATTTTTGAAAATTGTGTGACTGTTTTAAAAAGGATTAAAACTTTGAATCTTTAAGGAGCTATTTACCCAATGGGAGTTTCTCCAGATTTTTCTAAAATATTAAATGATTTATTAAAGGTTTTTAAATAAAAGAAAAGTGGAGGGAAGATATTTTGCCATTTCCAACTAACTTTTCCATTTTCCATTTTCCTTTTTCTCTCATCTTTCCTCTCAAACCAAACACATTTTTCTCCAGAGCTTTTCCTCTGATTTTGTCCCCTAAATATCACATTTCAATTCTCTTTTGATCTCTAATCATCTCTTCAACAAAACCTCATCATTTGCTATTTGGATTTTCAAGATTTTGGTTCCAAAAAGGGAGAAAACTCAAGTTTGGAGGTAAGAACGTCCTTCTCCTCTGAACTTTAGGTTCTTTATTGAAATTCCCAAGTTCTCAATCCTTAATTTGTGTTTTATAAAAGGATTTATTGATTTGTTCTTGATCTTGGCTTTTAAATGCAAGATTTGCTTGATTTTATTGAAATTTCGTATGATCTGATTGGGCTGTGTTTTGAGGTGTCAAATTGATGTTAAATGAATGTTAAATTGACGATAAATTGAGGTTTTATCAATGCAATCCCGAATAGGTTGAATTTCCTAAGTTTTGCTTGAGTTTTTGGTTGTTTTTGGAGTGATTTTGGTGATCTGTTATGGCTGGAGGTATAAGGACGTGTTTGTGATCATTTTGGATGTTAATTGATGTTTAAAAATGGTTAGAAGTGATGGATCTTGGCTGGGTTAAGTTTCGGAAGTGTTTGGTGGTGATTTCGGTTGTGTTTGGTAGCCGAAATGTTGGATTTGTGATGAGCAGCGAGTTTAGTTGTGCTGCTGGTGTTTTTAGTGCATTATGATGCATTAATCCTCTGATGTTATGTGCTTAAAACAGGGGAGATTGATCCGTGAGCATTAGAGGTGGTGTGGAAGGTTTCGGGTGCTTGGAAGGCTTGTTGGCTAGCCTTGTTTTGTGTATCGGTGAGTGAAGTTGGGTTTTCAGCTTTTAAACCAAGGTTTGAAGGTTTTGGGAGCTTAGTTTAAGTCTAAACAACTTTGCTAAGCTCAAGAGTAAGTAAATGGATTTATCTCTTGGTTTGTGTTGTGAATTGGTTTTAAAGAATTTGTGATTGATGGTTGCTATGCATATGATTTGCATGTTTTAAACTCTGTTTTGAAAGCATATTTTAGCATGGTTTAATGCTGGTTTTGAAAGCCATGTGTAAAGGATGCTCAAGGTAAGAGATCCTTGGTTTTGTATATTGAAATTGTGGAATCGATGCATAGTGTTGCATGTTGTTTAATGGTTTTGTGTGATGTTTTAAAACAGTGGAATATTGTTATTAATGATGCATATTGGTGAGTGATGGTTAAGGTTACAAAGGTGGTTGAAAGTCCTTGTGTAAGCCTTGTTTATTTAAGAAAAACATGGTGTTTAAAAGTCCATGGTTGGTTCTTGGTTAAGGTTCATGATGGTTGTTGCATTTTGACTATGCTTGTGAATCAATGGATAAATGTGGTAAGATGGTTATATTGGCAAGTGATGTAAGTGGTTCTTGGTTCTTTGATCGGATATAGTTAGCCGGCTATAGGATTGGGTGCACCGTGAATTAAGTCGCCTTGGATGTGGAGTGGTTAAGTGTGAACCGGTAAACTCCATCCAAGTATCCTAACGAGATGATTAAGGTTATAATGGAAGTTGAGATTCCATTCGAGGACCTTGGTTAAGCAAAGGTAATAATGGTGGTTAAAATTCCATTTGAGGACCTTGTGCTTGTTAAGATCACAATGGTGGTGTAAAGTCCATGTGTGGATCTTGTATAGGGTGTCCCGGATCTCGTTAGTGATGTTATACAACTACCAATCGGTGATGCTAAGGTTATATGGTGTTTAAAAGTCCATATATGGGAACCTTGTGCATGTTAAGGTTGTATGGTGTTTAAAAGTCCATACATGGGAACCTTGTGAAAGTTAAGGTTATATGGTGTTTAAAAGTCCATATATGGGAACCTTGTGCATGTTAAGGTTGTATGGTGTTTAAAAGTCCATACATGGGAACCTTGTGAAAGTTAAGGTTGTATGGTGTTTAAAAGTCCATACATGGGAACCTTGTGAAAGTTAAGGTTGTATGGTGTTTAAAAGTCCATACATGGGAACCTTGTGAATGGTAAGGTCAAATGGTGTTTAAAAGTCCATTTGGGGACCTTGGATTGGTAGTGTGTATGAAGCGTGGGGACAACGCTTGTGATCCGCGTATCCGATCGGATGTTGAGTTGAAAAGTGGATTTGGTTGATTACTTGGAAGCCAATATAATGTTCTTGAATATAATGAAGCATGAGATGCTTGAATTGATGCATGGTTGCATGAGAATTGCTTAATGTATTATGAAATGCATGTTTACTTGTTAGTTTGAACAAGTGTTGTTTATCTATTGAGAATGGTGCATGTGTGCATGAAATCTATTTAGTGCATTGAAATCTTGTGAAGACTTGTTTTCAAAAGCATGAGTTGCAAGTATTGATGTTGTGGTTCATATGTTGCATTTGTAATGCATGTGTTATAATGAATGAGAAAATGGTTTAAAAAGGGTTATTGCTTAAAGTGATAATCAAGTGTGAGAAAGGTATGTTGTGAATTGGAAGTGATTTCCAAGGGTTTGAATTTAACTTTGCATATGGTGTTTATGCATGATGTGGTTAAATTGATGGTTTTGCAAGTTTATGTTTTGAATAGGCTTGCTTAGCTTTCTAAGCTAAGGATTGGTTTTCATGACCGAGCAATGCATGGTTTTAAGCATGTTGTTGAAAAGGGTTTTCAAACAATGCTTTGGTTTATGAAATCGAGTTGTTTTCAAAAGTGGTTTTATGATTCCCTGCATTGATGGTGTTTTGGTTTTGAGCATTCCTCACTAAGCATTATGTGCTTACGCTCCTTTTTGTCCATCAATGCAGATATTTGAAGTTTGGACAGCGAGAAGCAAGGGATTCAAGGAGAACTCCACTTGAGATGTATGTCTCGGTTAATAGCTATAGTTAATAAAGGCAATGGGGGAAAGAATCTCTTATGTTGATGTTTTATGAGATTGTATATGTTGGACAAGTTTGGTTTATGATTTTGAATCTTGTGGTTTAATGTTGCAACGTTTGAACCATCTTGTGCTTATGTTGTTATGCTATGCTTCTTGTTTGAAAAGCATGATTGAGTGTTGGATGTGTTGAATGAGTTGGTGCATCTAGGGGTGGTTTTGTATCTAGATTTTGATGCAAATTGGTAGGTTTGATGTTTGGCATGTTGTTGATTTAGTGTGGAATGGTTTGGAGCATGTTTGATGGGGTTTAAAGGTGTTAAAACAGGCCAAACTGCTGTTTCTGGGTAGGGTGTTTCGAAACACCCTTGCCTGTTTCGAAACAGGCCCTTGTTTTGGCTAGGGTGTTCCTGAACGGCCTAGCCCGTTTCTGAACACTTTGGCTACTGCCAAGGGGTGTTCCTGAACGGCCTAGACCCGTTTCTGAACACCTGATGGTTTGCAAGCTTTACGTTTTAGTCTCGTTTCTTGTTTGTGCAATTGCTTGAGTTTGAGATGTCCGTTTGAGATGAAATTTTGCAGAGAGGCATGAATCATGACTAATTTCATAATGGTAACTTAAAAATTTGTAAAGTCCTCTTAATTTTCAGAATTTACAATTTGGTCCCTAAATTCGTATTTTGTGCAATTGGGTCCCTTATCGTTTTCCGATTGCTGTGATTTTTGAGTTTGCTTATCTCAAGAGTATGCCTAGGTTTAATGTGCATCTAGACAATTTTAAAAAGAAAAAAAAAAGGTCGTTAATCAAGGTTGACTTTCGGGTTGACTTTGGTTTTCCCCGTGTAAACTTCTTAATTCGGGTCAACCGTCTGGGCCGGGTTAAGGGGGTTACATTTGGTGGTATCAGAGCTGAGTTGCGGAAGCTTGGGGAAAATGATAAATTGTTGTAATTTGTGTTTGATGTATATCCTAATGTGTGGTGGAAAGCTGGTTGAAATGCGTGTTTTTTAGTGAATTGTTGATGTTTTTAGCATGCTTTTGATTGTGAATCTTCATTGAACTAAGGTGGATTTGTGCTGATGATATGCTGGTGATGTGAGCTGATTTTATGAATGATGAAAGTGTGATGGGTATGATATGTTGATATTATGCTGTTGCAAGTGAATGTTGTTTGGTGAGAGTATGATCGAAGTATGTTGATTGATATGCTTGAAGTTGTGATATCCATGTGTTTTTTACTGTTATGTCATGTAAAAGGGGAGAATTCGGGATACCCATTGCCTTATTATTATAGCTATTGTGTTATTTTGGAGTTGGAGTTTGAATCCTTGCTTAAAGCTGGTCTGATCAATTTGTTTGTTTTGTTATGATTGCTTGTTGTTAATAGTATGGAGAAATCAATGAGAGAATGGCAGTTGGGTGAGATGGTTGCTGCTTTAGAGCAGGTTGTTAAGGCGTGGAATTCACCTTTTAGTGGAGGTGTTTCGTCTCAGTCTTCAGTGCCTGGAGTTGAGGTAGTAAGGCAGGAGGAAGAAGTTGGTTCTGTGATGAAAAGTTCATCACCTGTTGTTCAGGAGGTGTTGGGAACATCTCAGGCTGTGGCAAAAGTGAAGTCAGTAGACGTGCTGGTGGTGGGATGTGTGGGTTTGTCGAAACAACATTTACATGATTTGGTAGCTGTGGAGTATCATGGTTCGTCACCTGAGACGTTTGGGGCCTGGTTGGCCGGTGTAATTCTGATTTTGGATCAGGAAGGTTGTGACTATGCCTGTAAGCTGGGGAGTGTTGTCTCATTGATGTTGGAGGACGCGTGTGCCTGGTGGACATCTGTGGCGGTGGCGTCGCATATCCACGATATAGATTGGGACTTCTTTGTGTCTGCCTTTTATGAAAGGTATCTTGGAGAGAAATTCCCAAGGGTTGAGCAACGTGATAGTGTGGTTTCAATTTATGAAGGTGAGAAAGGTTTAAGTAAGGAAGTTGTGGGTGGAGTGGAATCTCAGTTACCGGTGTGTGACTGTTGTGGAAGGCGCCATGTTGGAGGTTGTTGGGGCGCAGGTGCGTGTTGGAACTGTGGTTCTAAAGAACATGTGAAGCGGGATTGTCCTCATGTGGTTAAATCAGCTTCAGTGGTAGCAAAAGGGTCTCTGAAGGGTCGTGGGCACGGCCGAGACGAAGTTCGAAGGTGGCAGGAAGAGCAGAAAGTTGTGAAGAGTTTGGGAAATGAAATCTGTTGGAAATGTGGGTCTGTTGGACATATGAGGCGTAATTGTTTGAAGTTGGCTCGGGATAGCCAGGGTGCTTTGCTGCGGGGAGATGGTGATGACCTTAGTGTGTTAGCTGATGCTACAGTGGTGCGGCTGGAGAATGATGGTTCTGCGAGGAAGAGAGCTCGACTGTTGAAGCTCCGGGGCAGTGAGGTATTTTTAGGTAACCTTGTTAAGTAACCTTTGCCTAGTTATCTTAGTTTGGTTTTGGTTTGGTTTCCCTTGCGTTGAGGGTTTGGTCTTGTTGCTAGCGTGTTGGGGTAGTAGTTGTAGTTGTTTTGAAAACAACTTTAGCGTGAAGAGGGCTTTAGTGAGTATCTTGTGGATAATGGTTGCTAGAATGATGGAGTTAGACAAGTTAGAAGTGAGTTAGGAGGTTGTTCTTAGACAGATTCTGAGGATGTTATTGGTGGGTGTGAACTGACATACATGCACAGTTAAAAATCATTTGTTATATGCTATATTATATATGTGCTGGTCCATGCATACATGTGACATGACATTAGAGGTTTTGCATACATGTACATCAGGCATTGATAGGGCATATTGGTGACCATGCATACGAACGTTCACACTCACTAATAGCTAATCGAGTCTGTTAGTGTTGTGATAGGGTTAGGTTGGATGATGGGTTTTAGAGGTTGTTTTGGTGCTAGGAGAATGTTAGAAGTAATGGAGGGTATTAAGCAAGCTGTTGGTAGTAGTGGGTGCGGTATAGCATGTTGGTAGAAGGAAAGTGTTTGGCGCTTTATGAGTATAGCCAGTAGTAGTGGTGGTTCCTTGGTGTTAAGTGATGTTGCAGGTTAGTGGATGTGTTCTCAGAGTGCTGAGGTAACTTGGCATTGATATTGTAGTAGAAGGGTTGTTTTTATAGGTGATGGTTTTTAGCAACCTTTGAGGAGTTGAGAAGAGGGTTTTTGTTGTGGGTTGTAGAAAAGGGTTAGCCTGGGAGAATAAAGTTTCGTAATCTAGAGATGTATGTATAGGTTGGGCGATGTTCTAGTAGGGTAAGTGTTGTGGTCAAAGCTTTAAGTGGAAAGGCAATGTAAGATCGAAGGCCATTGTTGGTTGGACGGGTTCTTGTAAGAAGTGGTTGGCTGGTTGTGAATAAGTAAATTCCTTCTGAAGTCGGCTGGTGGTGTATGGAACGGCTGGCGGAGTCAAGATTGAGGTTTTGTGATGTGATTTTTGGATATTGGATGAGTAGTCCTGGTGAGTCGTTATGGTAATGATAGCGGCGGATGTGAAGTAATGTCAGCATTACGTTGAGAGGGTTGGGTAAGCAGTTGATGCTTAAGAATTTTTGCTTGTTGGGAAAATCTGTGAAGGAGGTTGGGGAGTTTGCAAAGAGTTTTAGAAGCAGTGAAGGTTGTGGGTACATAGTGGCAGAACTGGATTGGTTGGTGTCACTGTGTGAACAACTTTTGGGAGTTGTGTGTTGAGGTGGAGTATGCTGTAAAAGTTTGAGGTTCTTCAGGTTGTTGTTGAGGCTATGTGCAGTCTGGAAGTGTGAAAAGTTAAGATGTGGTTAACATCTGAGTGTTCTGGAATTTGTGAACAGTATGTGTTGGTGTTGAGTTTGGGTGAAGTTGTGATGAGAGTGTTCAGTGGTGGTTAAGTCTCATGTGTTGCTTTGTGGGTTGTTTTGGGAAGTTTGGTTGCGCTCTAACCGCCGGTTGAAATTTCGAGGACGAAATTTCCTAAGGGGGGAGAGTTGTAACGCCCCGGTTTTGGGCTTAGAAGTTTTGGGTTTGGACCGGACCGGTCGGGTTGCGGTTCGAATATAAAAGGTGATTTTTAGGAAAGCCTAGTTCGGGTTGCATTAAAAATATGGAAAAATGTTCTAAAATCCTCTTTTATTATATATAAGAGGAAGGTGAAATCAATTTTGCAAAATGAGGTTTGGAGGTGTGACATTTTGGGTTAGTGACCAAAATGTAATTTTTGAAAATTGTGTGACTGTTTTAAAAAGGATTGAAACTTTGAATCTTTAAGGAGCTATTTACCCAATGGGAGTTTCTCCAGATTTTTCTAAAATATTAGATGATTTATTAAAGGTTTTTAAATAAAAGAAAAGTGGAGGGAAGATATTTTGCCATTTCCAACTAACTTTTCCATTTTCCTTTTTCCTTTTTCTCTCATCTTTTCTCTCAAACCAAACACATTTTTCTCCAGAGCTTTTCCTCTGATTTTGTCCCCTAAATATCACATTTCAATTCTCTTTTGATCTCTAATCATCTCTTCAACAAAACCTCACCATTTGCTATTTGGATTTTCAAGATTTTGGTTCCAAAAAGGGAGAAAACTCAAGTTTGGAGGTAAGAACGTCCTTCTCCTCTGAACTTTAGGTTCTTTATTGAAATTCCCAAGTTCTCAATCCTTAATTTGTGTTTTATAAAAGGATTTATTGATTTGTTCTTGATCTTGGCTTTTAAATGCAAGATTTGCTTGATTTTATTGAAATTTCGTATGATCTGATTGGGCTGTGTTTTGAGGTGTCAAATTGATGTTAAATGAATGTTAAATTGACGAGAAATTGAGGTTTTATCAATGCAATCCCGAATAGGTTGGATTTCCTAAGTTTTGCTTGAGTTTTTGGTTGTTTTTGGAGTGATTTTGGTGATCTGTTATGGCTGGAGGTATAAGGACGTGTTTGTGATCATTTTGGATGTTAATTGAGGTTTAAAAATGGTTAGAAGTGATGGATCTTGGCTGGGTTAAGTTTCGGAAGTGTTTGGTGGTGATTTCGGTTGTGTTTGGTAGCCGAAATGTTGGATTTGTGATGAGCAGCGAGTTTAGTTGTGTTGCTGGTGTTTTTAGTGCATTATGATGCATTAATCCTCTGATGTTATGTGCTTGAAACAGGGGAGATTGATCCGTGAGCATTAGAGGTGGTGTGGAAGGTTTCGGATGCTTGGAAGGCTTGTTGGCTAGCCTTGTTTTGTGTATCGGTGAGTGAAGTTGGGTTTTCAGCTTTTAAACCAAGGTTTGAAGGTTTTGGGAGCTTAGTTTAAGTCTAAACAACTTTGCTAAGCTCAAGAGTAAGTAAATGGATTTATCTCTTGGTTTGTGTTCTGAATTGGTTTTAAAGAATTTGTGATTAATGGTTGCTATGCATATGATTTGCATGTTTTAAACTCTGTTTTGAAAGCATATTTTAGCATGGTTTAATGCTGGTTTTGAAAGCCATGTGTAAAGGATGCTCAAGGTAAGAGATCCTTGGTTTTGTATATTGAAATTGTGGAATCGATGCATAGTGTTGCATGTTGTTTAATGGCTTTGTGTGATGTTTTAAAACAGTGGAATATTGTTATTAATGATTCATATTGGTGAGTGATGGTTAAGGTTACAAAGGTGGTTGAAAGTCCTTGTGTAAGCCTTGTTTATTTAAGAACAACATGGTGTTTAAAAGTCCATGGTTGGTTCTTGGTTAAGGTTCATGATGGTTGTTGCATTTTGACTATGCTTGTGAATCAATGGATAAATGTGGTAAGATGGTTATATTGGCAAGTGATGTAAGTGGTTCTTGGTTCTTTGATCGGATATAGTTAGCCGGCTATAGGATTGGGTGCACCGTGAATTAAGTCGCCTTGGATGTGGAGTGGTTAAGTGTGAACCGGTAAACTCCATCCAAGTATCCTAACGAGATGGTTAAGGTTATAATGGAAGTTGAGATTCCATTCGAGGACCTTGGTTAAGCAAAGGTAATAATGGTGGTTAAAATTCCATTTGAGGACCTTGTGCTTGTTAAGATCACAATGGTGGTGTAAAGTCCATGTGTGGATCTTGTATAGGGTGTCCCGGATCTCGTTAGTGATGTTATACAACTACCAATCGGTGATGCTAAGGTTATATGGTGTTTAAAAGTCCATATATGGGAACCTTGTGCATGTTAAGGTTGTATGGTGTTTAAAAGTCCATACATGGGAACCTTGTGAAAGTTAAGGTTATATGGTGTTTAAAAGTCCATATATGGGAACCTTGGCATGTTAAGGTTGTATGGTGTTTAAAAGTCCATACATGGGAACCTTGTGAAAGTTAAGGTTGCATGGTGTTTAAAAGTCCATACATGGGAACCTTGTGAAAGTTAAGGTTGTATGGTGTTTAAAAGTCCATACATGGGAACCTTGTGAATGGTAAGGTCAAATGGTGTTTAAAAGTCCATTTGGGGACCTTGGATTGGTAGTGTGTATGAAGCGTGGGGACAACGCTTGTGATCCGCGTATCCGATCGGATGTTGAGTTGAAAAGTGGATTTGGTTGATTACTTGGAAGCCAATATAATGTTCTTGAATATAATGAAGCATGAGATGCTTGAATTGATGCATGGTTGCATGAGAATTGCTTAATGTATTATGAAATGCATGTTTACTTGTTAGTTTGAACAAGTGTTGTTTATCTATTGAGAATGGTGCATGTGTGCATGAAATCTATTTAGTGCATTGAAATCTTGTGAAGACTTGTTTTCAAAAGCATGAGTTGCAAGTATTGATGTTGTGGTTCATATGTTGCATTTGTAATGCATGTGTTATAATGAATGAGAAAATGGTTTAAAAAGGGTTATTGCTTAAAGTGATAATCAAGTGTGAGAAAGGTATGTTGTGAATTGGAAGTGATTTCCAAGGGTTTGAATTTAACTTTGCATATGGTGTTTATGCATGATGTGGTTAAATTGATGGTTTTGCAAGTTTATGTTTTGAATAGGCTTGCTTAGCTTTCTAAGCTAAGGATTGGTTTTCATGACCGAGCAATGCATGGTTTTAAGCATGTTGTTGAAAAGGGTTTTCAAACAATGCTTTGGTTTATGAAATCGAGTTGTTTTCAAAAGTGGTTTTATGATTCCCTGCATTGATGGTGTTTTGGTTTTGAGCATTCCTCACTAAGCATTATGTGCTTACGCTCCTTTTTGTCCATCAATGCAGATATTTGAAGTTTGGACAGCGAGAAGCAAGGGATTCAAGGAGAACTCCACTTGAGATGTATGTCTCGGTTAATAGCTATAGTTAATAAAGGCAATGGGGGAAAGAATCTCTTATGTTGATGTTTTATGAGATTGTATATGTTGGACAAGTTTGGTTTATGATTTTGAATTTTGTGGTTTAATGTTGCAACGTTTGAACCATCTTGTGCTTATGTTGTTATGCTATGCTTCTTGTTTGAAAAGCATGATTGAGTGTTGGATGTGTTGAATGAGTTGGTGCATCTAGGGGTGGTTTTGTATCCAGATTTTGATGCAAATTGGTAGGTTTGATGTTTGGCATGTTGTTGATTTAGTGTGGAATGGTTTGGAGCATGTTTGATGGGGTTTAAAGGTGTTAAAACAGGCCAAACTGCTGTTTCTGGGCAGGGTGTTTCGAAACACCCTTGCCTGTTTCGAAACAGGCCCTTGTTTTGGCTAGGGTGTTCCTGAACGGCCTAGCCCGTTTCTGAACACTTTGGCTACTGCCAAGGGGTGTTCCTGAACGGCCTAGACCCGTTTCTGAACACCTGATGGTTTGCAAGCTTTACGTTTTAGTCCCGTTTCTTGTTTGTGCAATTGCTTGAGTTTGAGATGTCCGTTTGAGATGAAATTTGGCAGAGAGGCATGAATCATGACTAATTTCATAATGGTAACTTAAAAATTTGTAAATCCCTCTTAATTTTCAGAATTTACAATTTGGTCCCTAAATTCGTATTTTGTGCAATTGGGTCCCTTATCGTTTTCCGATTGCTGTGATTTTTGAGTATGCTTATCTCAAGAGTATGCCTAGGTTTAATGTGCATCTAGACAATTTTAAAAAGAAAAAAAAGGGTCGTTAATCAAGGTTGACTTTCGGGTTGACTTTGGTTTTCCCCGTGTAAACTTCTTAATTCGGGTCAACCGTCTGGGCCGGGTTAAGGGGGTTACAAAGTGACACTGGAGATGCTCGGCACCAAAATAATGAGTAGTGCAAGGCCATAACCCTTCGGAGTGGTAAGTACTGTGAGGCAGAGATGGCTGCCAAACGACCAGTCGATTGCCAAGGCGAAAAGCCAGTGTCAGCTAGGGGTGTTCAAATTTGGGTACCCGAAATTTTTGGGTATCAAACCCTCGACCCGTTACCCGGCCCATACAAACCGGGTACCCGAAATTTTGATTTTTTAATATTAAAATTACATTTTATATGAAATTAATTGATTTGTCAGGATCTTGTCGTTTGGTTCTTTTTTTAGAGTTGCCTACTATTGTCTTTTAACTTCTAAATTATGGAATCTGCCAACATTTATTATTTATAATTTCCCTATTATCTTCTAAGTTCTAACTTCTAATAATATTATGAAATTTTATTCAAAAAAAGAATAGTATGAAATTTATTATTATATGTTTTTCTTGCTAAGCATAACAAATAGTCAAATACTACTATATTAGTATTGTGTAAACTGTAAAAGCAACAATTTAATGTTGTAGTGCGTCCATAAAACCACCAAACTAAATTGCATCTTCCAAACCGAATTGCATCATTCAAACATCACAAAGTTTAAAAATTCAAATTGCATAATTCAAATATAAAACTTAAAATTTTAAACAAAATGCAACTAAAAACCCACCATTCAAGTCATCAAAATGCAACTAAAACCCCACCATTCAAGTCATCAAAAAGCAACTAAAGAAATGTTTTTCATTGCTCCAAAACTTCGTTTATCTCGTCGATGATGATTATTGATTGCTCTAAAGTCAAGTCTTGCATTTCTACATAAAATATTTTAAATATATGTCAATAAATCGATAACAAATTAACAATAGTATAAATAAATATTACAAATGAAAACAATAAATTTAAAATTGAAAACTAACCTTCTTCCATATTTTCCAATGCTAGCAAGCTCTTCTCTATCATAATGGGGTCATGAGAAGCATGGATCCAATCTTGAGTACAAACAAGAGCTTCCAACAACCTAGGAGTCAAAGAGGTTCAGAAGGAATCAAGAACACGTCCTCTCGTGCTAAAAGCGGACTCCAAAGCAATGGTAGAAACCAGAATCCCTAGTATATCACGTGTCATGCTCATAATAATAGGATAGTGTTGAGTTGTGTGGGGCTCGATTCGATCAACCGTTCTTGCTCGCCAAGTGTGGAGAAGTTGGATAATTAGGTGTTTTAGTGGGAGGTGAAAATTTGGCAATTTGACACAAGGATTTATAGTGGTTCAACCTTCTATCCAAGGTCTACATCCACTACCTTAGCTCCCCACTAAGGATTTCCAACAAATTCACTAAGAATTTCGTCCCCTTTTCTCGGATTAGGAGGAAACCGTTACAACCCTCAAAGCTTTCTACCCAAAGCTTAAAGGAACACTCTCTTTACAAAGAAAGACTTAGCAAACTAGAAATCCCTCTAATAAGTGTTTGTTTGCAATTCTAAGCACTCACCCAAAACCTAAAACACTTGAGCAAATTTGACAATTTTGGCTCACTAGTGTTTGTCTATACAAGGATTGACAATTTAAGTACAAAGACTATATTTGATCATTTGTTGATTGAAAATTGAAGCATTAGCCTTTACACGATGCTTGGAGGTCCCTTTTATACTCCTTGATGAGTTTATAGCCGTTACTAGCCGTTGGGGATGATTTTGAGCCGTTGAGGACTTTATTTCCCTTCATAAATGCTGTTCTGCAGCTTTCCGTATCGATACGCTTGGACCCGTATCGGTACGGCCTTCATTAGAAACTAGCCGTTGGGCTCTTGCCAGCCTAGGCGTATCGATACGCTTGAGGGCGTATCGGTACAGGTTTACTTTTAAATGACCGTTGGGAAAATAGCCGTTGGGGTGGTTGAAAGGGGATCGGTACGCTTACCAGGCGTATCGAAACGATCCCGATCCGTATCGAAACGGCCAAGCATGTTTCGATACGGGTTTTGACAGTGACCAAACCGAGGCAAAAAGGTATCGATACGGGTTGGACCGTATCGGTACGGGTAGCTTGAAAACTTAAGTTTGGCTATATAAAAGCATGAAAAGTTTTGCCAAAAACCTCTTAAAATCCCTCAAACATAAATTCAAGTTGTTTGGACTTAAAAACAAGTTTTAAATTCTTTTCAAATTAGTCCAAAACATTTTTCAATTATTATATCAAAACACTAGTTCTACAATCTCCCCCTTTTTGATATAATAAAACTAACTTGAAAAATTGTTTGGGATTGTCCCCCTTTTAACTTTGAAAATGTGAATAAGAGACTAAAGATATGAAATCAAATAAAGCTCCCCCTTATTCATTTGAAAAAGCAAATTTTCAAACCATTTCTCCCCCTTTTTGTTATATCAAAAAGAATTTAAAACATTAAGTTCAAAATAACAATAGAGGTAAACATTGACACAAATAAGAATTTCGGTTTTTAAAATGGCCCCCCCTTACTCAAAGCATCATCAAAAATGTTAGTCCAACATATATGATCATCTAGTTGAATAAAAATAAGACAAATAAATGAAAAAACAACTAGATATTACCACACTTGAACTCAAGATAGGATGTGAAGCCTTCCTTCTTCAAGTGTTCTTCCTTGTGTGCATGGAGCTCCCCCTCAAAGTTTGACTTGTTGATCATCTCCATCACACCTAGCAAAAGACAATCAAGTGATTTTTGGTATCCAAATTGCTTTGTATCCATAAACGTTAGTAGCACAAATTTTAGTCCCCTTTTGAATCCATTTTTCAATATCATCCTTTTTAATTGAAGTGGTTAGTCCTTTTGGGACCCAAACACTTCTAAAACATTTTCCTTTAATAAATCTAGGGGCACTAGATTGTCTAACATAAAAGTTTGATTTTCCAAAATTGTTTTTCTTTTCAAGTTCATTGGAAATCAAATCTTTTTCTTTTTGAACTTTGAGAAGCAAATTTTGTAAATCAAAACATTTTTGTTCAAAATCTTTAAATTTTGCTTCAAGTTCAAGATTTGTTTTGGAAAGCATATCATTTTCAATTTTTATTTTTGAAATCAACTTTTTGTTCTTGGAAAATGATGCCTTGAATTCCAAAAGCAAATCATCATAGGCATCTTGTAACTCATCAAATGTATAAGAATTTGAAATAGATGAGTTAGAAGTTACCTCCCCCTCATTGAGGGCCATCAAGCATAGGTGGGCTACTTCATCATCGGTGGATTCTTCATCACTCCATGTGGCCACATATGCTTGTTTTGAAGATGATCCCTTCTTTTTGGATTTGTGGGAGTCTTTCATCTTCTTCATCGATTCATGCTTGGATTTTTCCATTTTGCTCTTCATGAATCGGGAAAATTTATTGAAGAGATAGGCCATCTCTTCATCTTCACTTTCCTCCTCACTGGAATCTACATGATGGCATGTGGAGGATTTGAGAGCTACGGCACTAGCATTGATGCCTAGCTCCATGATCTTCTTCTTCCCCATCGCTTTAATCTCTTCCTTCTTCTTCTCCTCTTCTTTATTCTTCTTCATGATTTGATGAGTAAGGAGTGACCCCATGAGTTCATCAAGCTTCAAGGTCTTCAAATTTTTGGCTTCGATGATGGCGGTCCTCTTTGAGTCCCATGACTCGGGAAGGGAGTAGATGAGCTTTCGGACAAGCTTCTCTTCCGGGATGGCTTCTCCATAACCTTTAAGACCATTGGTGATGGTGGAGAACCTATCAAACATCTTCTCGATGTTCTCTTCCGGATCCATCTTGAAATTCTCATACTCTAAGGTGAGGAGCCCAATCTTGGTCTCCTTGACTTCATCGGTTCCCTCGTATGTGACTTCAAGCTTGTCCCATACCTCCTTGGCACTCTCACAAGAAGACATCTTCTCATAGATGGTTGGGCCAAAAGCACAAAACAAGATGTGCAAGGCTTTGCAATTAAGCTCCATCTTCTTGCGATCGTCGGCACTCCACTTCGCTTTGCTTCTTTAAGGCACGAATGGACCATCTTCAACTATATCCCATAACTTGTAATCTCTAGATTTGATGAAGAACTTCATCTTTGTCTTCCAATGGGCATAGTGAGTTCCGTCGAAGAAAGGCGGTTTGTCGATAGATTGTGCCATTTGAGTCGGTTGATGAAAAAGTGATCGAGCTTGCCGGATCTTCTCAATAGGATGTGAATCACCTTCGATTGAGCCAAGCTCTGATACCAACTGTTGAGTTGTGTGGGGCTCGATTCGATCAACCGTTCTTGCTCGCCAAGTGTGGAGAAGTTGGATAATTGGGTGTTTTAGTGGGAGGTGAAAATTTGGCAATTTGACACAAGGATTTATAGTGGTTCAACCTTCTAACCAAGGTCTACATCCACTACCTTAGCTCCCCACTAAGGATTTCCAACAAATTCACTAAGAATTTCGTCCCTTTTTCTCGCATTAGAAGGAAACCGTTACAACCCTCAAAGCTTTCTACCCAAAGCTTGAAGGAACACTCTCTTTACAAAGAAAGACTTGGTAAACTAGAAATCCCTCTAATAAGTGTTTGTTTGCAATTCTAAGCACTCACCCAAAACCTAAAACACTTGAGCAAATTTGACAATTTTGGCTCACTAGTGTTTGTCTATACAAGGATTGACAATTTAAGTACAAAGACTATATTTGATCATTTGTTGATTGAAAATTGAAGCATTAGCCTTTACATGATGCTTGAAGGTCCCTTTTATACTCCTTGATGAGTTTATAGCCGTTACTAGCTGTTGGGGATGATTTGGAGCCGTTGAGGACTTTATTTCCCTTCATAAATGTTGTTCTGTAGCCTTTCGTATCGATACGCTTGGACCCGTATCGGTACGGCCTTTATTAGAAACTAGCCGTTGGGCTCTTGCCAGCCTAGGCGTATCGATACGCTTGGACCCGTATCGGTACGGCCTTTATTAGAAACTAGCCGTTGGGCTCTTGCCAGCCTAGGCGTATCGATACGCTTGAGGGCGTATCGGTATGGGTTTACTATTAAATGACCGTTGGGAAAATAGCCGTTGGGGTGGTTGAAAGGGGATCGGTACGCTTACCAGGCGTATCAAAACGATCCCGATCCATATCGAAACGGCCAAGCTTGTTTCGATACG
This sequence comes from Hibiscus trionum, assembly GCA_030270665.1. NCBI lineage: Eukaryota > Viridiplantae > Streptophyta > Magnoliopsida > Malvales > Malvaceae > Hibiscus > Hibiscus trionum. The sequence continues at coordinate 6,326,873 of BSYR01000064.1, read as the reverse complement.
GGTTTTGACAGTGACCAAACTGAGGCAAAAAGGTATCGATACAGGTTGGACCGTATCGGTACGGGTAGCTTGAAAACTTAAGTTTGGCTATATAAAAGCATGAAAAGTTTTGCCAAAAACCTCTTAAAATCCCTCAAACATAAATTCAAGTTGTTTGGACTTAAAAACAAGTTTTAAATTCTTTTCAAATTAGTCCAAAACATTTTTCAATTATTATATCAAAACACTAGTTCTACAGATAGTTATTTGTTTGAACAGATCACCAAGTCAAGATATCAAAACCATCATTATCACGCACACATTTATCCCCCAAGTATCTGTCTAGCTCACTTGTTGTTTCTGAAGTATCATTTAATTCTATCTCGGTCACATAATCCTTTCTCAAGTTTGTTCCCTTAACCTCCCTTATTTCTCCCTCACCACTATGACCACTAGAATAAGGATCGAAAGAGCATGATCTCGTTTGAGTTGACGAAGGATGCGAAGAAACATAAAGATCAAACAATGATGCCAAAGTACTTTTAATCTATTGACACAAGTCAAAAGAATAGCTAGGATCATAAGAACGACGAACGAACCATTCGACATATCTTAACTTATGCCTAGGATCAAGAACTAAAGCAATGAACATCAATACATTCACATTATTGACATTCGTCCAATACTTGTTAAATTTCAATTTCATTTGACGTGCCATACTCCTAACCCCATCATTCAAGTGATCAACAGAATGATTGATTGTATACCCAACATCATGAATTTCCTCCACAAAAGTATTGCCAGTCATATACCTTGATCCGAAGAAACTTATTGTAGCCTCATAAAAATTTTGAAGAAAAGGCAAAAAAGAGATAATTTTATCCCAATGTTCATCATCAGGAGCACCACCAACCTTTCGAGGCTCCTTTGTGTAATGAAGATACATGGTTTTCAGATTCTTGAAAGCCTTCCTAAACACCAAAGCACTTTTAAGCATGGAAAAGCTAGAATTCTACCTTGTTTCAATGTCCAAGCAAACAACATATTTAGAATTTATTTTCTCCTCTTCAACACAAGCTTTAAACTTTTGAAGCCTTGCAGGGGAAGATCTCACATATTTCACAGCAGCACGGACTCTTATAACTGAGATATCAACATCTTTCAGCCCATCTTTAACAACCAAATTCAAAATATGTGCAGCACATATCATATGCAAAAATTCAGCATTCAACACACTACCATCCCACAAGTTAAGGATTTGCTTCAAATACTTGATAGCTAGATCATTAGAACTAGCATTATCGACAGTTATAGTCATTATCCTTTTAAGATCTCATTCTAGCAAACACTTTTCAACAGCCCTACCAATAAGTTCCCCAGAATGACCAGCAATGGAACAAAATTTTATAATCATTTTACACAATTTCCAATCAGCATCAATGAAATGGGCAGTAAGACACATATATGACAAATTTTGGCCAGATGTCCATGTATCTGTGGTCAGACATACCCTAGAAGATAGATTACTGAAATAATTCTTCAACTTCTTTCTTTTTTCAATAAACAGAGCATAACAATCTCTAGTAATAGTAGTATGTGAGGGATGAACAAAACTAGGAACTACAACCTTACAGAAATGATGAAATCCTTCCCGTTCAACAAAACTAAACGGCAACTCAACAACAATCACCATCCTAGCAAGTGCTTTTCTAATCTCATCTTGATCAAAATGCCATAATCTAGGAACACTACCAGTTTCAATAGTCTCATCATCATTGCACTTTGTCTTAGACTCAAAATCTAAGATTGTTTGTTTTGTATCTACATTAAAAGGGGAATTCTTACACCGACTAGTGTGACGCTTCATGGCATTAGTTCCATTACTAGATGCACAAGATATCTTTTGAGAACAATAAATACATTCAACATGATATTTATCACCCTCAATTTCTTTAAAATGTTCCCAAACATCAATTTTTTGTTTACCTCTTTCACTTGTAGCTTCGACATGCTTTTTTCCTTTCCTTTTGTTTTTTTTTTTTTTGCATTTTTTGGAGTCTTTGTCACCTCTTCAGGTTCCTTAGGTGACTCATCGGAGGAAGATGTCCTTGTAAAATCATCATTTTCCCCAGTCATCGACATAACCTGGAAAAAAGAGTTAAAAAATTCTATTGTACATAACAAAACAAAAACAAAATCTGCACATACAATATTCTGCTGAAAAATTAAAATTCTGCAGCACATAAAAAACAGTAGCAAAATCTGCACATACAAAATTCTACTGCACATACAAGATTCTGCTCAAAAATTAAAATCTACACATACAAAATTTTGTTGTACATACAAAGTTGCAGATAACATGGATCAATTTGGTAATTTTCCTCTTCTTTTAACCAAGAAGTCGTTGGTAACTTAGATCATTCGATTCTATTCCTAATTCAAAGAATTAACCAAATTAGGTAACTTGTTAAACTTCTTTTAACCAAATTAGGTAACATAGGAGCCTTAAACTTGTTAAATAGAGAAACATAAAAGTCAATAATTCACAAATGATATCTAAGACAAAGTTGCAGATAACATCGATCAATTTGTTAATTTTTCTCCTCTTCTTTTAACCAAGAAATTGTTGGTAACTTTGATCATTTGATTTCATTCCTAATTCAAAGGATTAGCCAAATTAGGTAACATTGATCTAAAATTTTCTAAATCCTGACTTGACATTAAATAGACAGGTTTGAGATGAAATATTGAATCAAAACAGCATGTAACCCTACTATTGCATGTTGAAAAAACTCAAATTTATATGAAAGATGATATCTTGGAAGGAATGAACAAAGATTAAAAAATAGGGTATTGGGATGTAGATTTAAAAGTTCAAAATTAATAATATCCATGTATAACTTCACAACCAAAACAATCAATCTCAAATCATCCAATTAGAAAAGGGTGGAAAACTAGAGTTGATAGATTACAAATAGAGTAAACTTTGGGCAGAGAGTGAAGACGGAGAGAGGGGCAGCGCCGTAGCAGATCGTCGATGAAGGGAGTCACCTGACCGGTCGTCGATGGAGACTGGAGAAGAGAGAGTGAGATACAATTTGAATTTTGAAAGAAGGAATTAGGGATTGTTGTAGTTTGGTTTGCGAATCGTGGTGAAAGACTAAGAGTTGATCTGAATGAAAGAATGATATGAGATATGTTTTAAAACTCAAAACGGTGTGCTTCACTAAAATAATAAAAAGAATAAATTAAAAAAACACAAATCGGGTATCGGGTAGTCGGGTACCCGATAAAGGAGCATTTTCTGACCTGGGCCTGACCCGGATACCCAAAAAAATAACGGGTCGAGTACCCGACCCGAAAATTCGGGTAATTTTTAAAAAAATACTTAGTAATTTTTAATCGGGTATACAGGTCATTCGGGTCGAGTAATTTTGAACACCCCTAGTGCCAGCAGACAAGCCAAGGGAAGCAGAAAAAGAGAACCTCAAAACAGATGATGCCGATACCAGTACCAGTTTCGATGCCAGACTTGATGCCAATAACAATGTCGAACTTAATGACAAGCATGATTCCAACATCAAGGACAAACAGACTGAGGTTAGACAACACCCTGATGCCAGAACTGATGTCAGGACTGCGTTGGCAAAGTCATCGGCATCAGCATATGTTTATTCGCCACCACCATTTCTAGCAAGACTTCAAAAGCACAAGCAAGATCAGTAGTTTAAGCGCTTCTTGGAAGTCCTTAAGCAGCTGCAAATCAACATTCCACTGGTAGAAGCCCTTGAACAAATGCCAAACTATGTGAAATTTATGAAAGATATTTTGTCCAAAATGAGGAAGTTGGGAGAATTTGAGACTGTAGCACTCATGCAAGAATGCAGTGCCATGATTCTAAACATATTGCCACCAAATTTGAAAGATCCGGGGACTTTCTTTTGAATAATTCCCTGCACCATCTGCAACAGATTCGTGGGCAAGGCATTATGCGACTTGGGTGCCAGTATTAACCTGATGCTAGTGTCTATTTTCAAAATGCTTGGCATAGAAGCGAGAACCACCATCGTGACGCTCCAGCTGGCAAACCGATCATATGCACATCCCAATAGTAAGATTAAGGATGTCTTGGTAAAGGTAGATAAATTTATATTCATGGCTGATTTTATCATTTTGGATTATGAGGCCGATGTGAATGATCTAATTATTTTGGGTAGGCCATTTCTTGCCACGAGTAGGACTCTTATTGATGTTCATAAAGGGGAACTAACAATACGAAAGAATGATCAACATGTTGCTTTTAATGTGTTTAAAGCTTTGAAGTGTGCAGATGAGCCAGATGAATATCAGAATGAGGAGACTATGGAGTCTGTTTTTATGATGAACATGACACAGTAGTGCCAGGATGCAGAATTTGATGTCAACATGCTTGATGGCATTGCTGAACTTTTTGAGAAACTTGAGAAATAAGCCTTGGAGGTTGAAGATGTGAACCATTTCGATCCATTAGAGTTGATTGGAAAAGAAAGTGTTGCACCAAAGCCATCAATAGAAGAACCGCCAGAATTGGAGCTTAAGCCATTGCCACAGCACCTTAAGTACGCCTATTTAGGTAAAAACTCTACTCTGCCAGTGATCATTGGCACTGATCTCACCCATGATCAGTAGGCAAGGTTGCTGGAAACATTAAAAACTTATAAGCAAGCGTTGGGTTGGACCTTGGCAGATATCCGAGGTATTAGCCCAACCATTGGTATGCACGAGATCATCTTGGAGGAGTATCATGGTAAGACCATTGAGAGTCAAAGGAGGTTGAATCTGAGCTTGAAGGAAGTTATAAAGAATGAGATTATCAAATGGCTTGGTGCCGGGATAATCTACCTCATATTCGATAGCTCTTGGGTTAGCCTTGTTCAATGCGTGCCAAAGAAGGGTGGCATGACTGTTGTGAAAAATAGCAAGGATGAGTTGATCCCCTCTAGAACGATCACAGGATGGAGAGTGTGCATGGATTATAGGCGGTTGAACAAAGCCACGAGGAAGGACCACTTCTCATTGCCTTGTATCGACCAGATGTTAGGCATATTCGCAAGTAAAGTTTTCTACTATTTTTTATGGTTATTCGGGTTATAATCAGATTGCAATAGCCCCTACCGATCATGAAAAGACAACATTCACATGTCCCTATGGGACATTTGCTTTTAGAATAATGCCATTTGGTTTGTGTAACACAACGGCAACGTTTCAACGTTGTATGATGTCTATTTTTACGATTTAATTGAGCATAACATGGAAGTTTTTATGGATGATTTCTCAGTGTTTGGTAATACATTTTAGAAGTGTATTCTGAGTTTGAAACATGTACTATAAAGATGCATCGAGATGAACCTGGTGTTAAACTGGGAAAAATGTCACTTCATGGTGAAGGAGGGCATTATTCTTGCACACAAGGTAACCAAGAGTGGACTAGAGGTTGATCCAGCAAAAGTAGAGGTAATCAAGCAACTACCACCTCCTAAAAGTGTTAAGGGTATAAGAAGTTTCTTAGGACACGCAGGTTTTTATCGAAGATTCATTAAAGATTTTTTCTAAGATATCCAAACCTTTATGCTTGTTATTAGAAAAAGATGCAACTTTTGCTTTTGATGATTCTTGTTTGAGAGTGTTTCAGGCCCTCAAGGAGAAGCTGGTTAATGCCTCTATAGTCGTAGCACCAGACTGGAATGAGCTTTTCGAGCTCATGTGTGATGTTAGTGACTATGCCATTGGAGCAATACTTGGACAGCGATGTGGCAGAGTTTTTCATGCCATATATTATGCAAGCATAACACTTAATGAAGCACAACTTAATTACTCTACAACTGAGAAAGAATTTCTTGTAGTTGTATTTGCGTTTGATAAATTTAGATCTTATTTGATTGGTAATAAACTTGTTGTTTTTACATATCACTCGGCATTGAAGTACCTCTTGGAAAAGAAGGATGCCAAGCCGAATTGATCCGGTGGACGCTCCTAATTCAAGAATTTAACCTTGAGATCTGATACAAGAAGGGTAGTGAAAACTTAATAGCTGACCACTTATAATGATTAGAGTATCACCTAGAGGATGGTAAGTCTAATGCCATCAGAGATGAGTTCCCATACGAGTATTTACTCGCAGTCAATGTCACGTCATGGTATGCCGATATAGTCAATTATTTGGTAAGTAAGATCATGCCACAAGATTTGGGGTACAATGCCAAGAAACGGTTTTTGCACTATGCCCGACAGTATTATTAGGATTATTCATTTCTATTTAAGCAATGTGTCGATCAAGTGATCTTTCGTTGTGTGCCAGAGGATGAACAGCTTGCTATTTTGCAGTCATGCCATGTCACGCCATATGGAGGACACTTCGCAGGAATGAAGACGGTTGCCAAGGTGTTGCAGTCAGGATTTTATTGGCCTACGTTGTATAAGGATGCCCACGACTATGCCAAGGCATGCGACTCATACCAACAAACTGGAAGCATCTCCAGTAGATAACAACTACCGCTCTAGAACATAATGCCAGTGGACTTGTTCTATGTTTGGGGGATAGACTGTATGGGCCCATTTCCCCCATCTTTTGGCAACATATATATCCTTGTAGCTGTTGACTATGTTTCAAAATGGGTAGAGGCTATTGCCCTGCCAACAAACGATGTCAAGGTTGTTGCTAAATTTTTGCACAAACATATCTTTACTCGCATTGGTGCTCCTCGAGTGATCATTCATGACGATGGCACTCATTTTAAATTTCATGAAATTTCCAAAGCTTTGTGCAGATACAGAATTCAGCAAAGGATAGCCATGGCATACCATCCACAGACGAATGGCCAAGCCGAGATTTCCAACAAGCAGATTAAGAACATACTTGAGAAGATTGTAAATCCTTCTAGAAAGGATTGGTCTTTAAGGTTAGATGAGGTTTTGTGGGCATATAGAACTGCCTTCAAAGCTCCTTTAGGCACTTCTCCTTTCAGGCTTGTATTTGGAAAACCATGCCATCTGCCAGTAGAGCTCGAGCATAAAGCCTACAAGGCAATCAAAACACTTGAAATGGCATGGGCAATAGCTGAAGAAAAGAGGATAATGGATATTAATGAGTTGGAAGAATTTCGAGCACAAACCTACAAGAATGCCAAGCTGTACAAGGAGAGGACAAGCGCTGGCATGGTAAGAGGATCATGCCAAGACACTTTGAGGTAGGCCAGCTAGTTCTTCTGTTTAACTCACGATTTAAATTGTTTCCAGAAAAGCTTAAGTCGAGATGGTCGGGCCCGTTTGAGGTTGTGAAGCTTTATGTCCATGGTGCCATGGATATTAAAAATTTGAAAACCGGTGAGATTTTTAAAGTGAATGGCCAGGGCTTAAAGCATTATCTGGAATGAGAGCTGAGTACTGCCAATGAGATTATTCTCTTGGCAAGAATTACCGTGAGACCATTGATAGGTTTGATACTTTGTAAATATTAGGTTAGAAGTTTTTATTTTTAGGATTTAAGATTTTTCTTTAGTTTTCTTATTTATTTTTTAGTTTTTCTTTGATGGGTTGAAAGGTTTCTTATGAGTGTGTGCAGAATTATGGTGCCAAGCACTATGCTAGGGCAGAGAAGTTGGTTAAACAATGTAGGGCAGGATTGGACAATGCGGTGCTAGAAGCAGAAATGTGCCAAGGCACAGTGCCATGCCCAGAGCAATGCCAGCAGCTGAGCTTGGCATGCGGCGGCAATGTCTTGGAGAAAAAAGAAATTACCCTAGCTTGATTCAATTTAAACCATGAGAGAGAAAAACTCAAAATTTTACCCTTAGCTGCCAAGATTTAAGTTGAATTTAATTCAATTTAAATCACCTTATCACTACATATCTTATCCCTTAAAAACCTATCCTTGTCACTTATCCTTTCTATACTTATCACATCATCCCTTTTTCTCTCCCTCATACACGCCTATCTTAATTATTACCTCTCTTACACAAATCATAATTAAAACCTACCATAACATTCAACCTTTCCCTCTATCAAATCTTTAAACCTTTACCCTCCTTCTCACTTGGGTTTGGAGGTGTGCATTCCTTCACATTATGCCATGTCATGCATTTCATGTTTAATTTTCTACTTTAATGCCATGCCATGTAGTTTAGATTTGGTTTGCATACCGAACCACAAAAAAAGTGAAAAAAGAAAATGTTATCTCGGCTAAATTTTGAAGCATGTTAACACTTGTAGGCAAGCTTAATTTGACTTAGGTTTCTATCCGATGAGGAAAATTTAAATCTTTAATGTCTATGCCAGCAGAATAATGATGCCAGGATTGCTTGCCAATTGATCTCTAGTTTAGGGGAGTGAATTTATACTTAACACGTGATATGTATCTAGTTCCCTAGAAAACTTAGGTTGTTTGACATTATGCTCAGTTTCTAAACAAAGAGAGAATAAAATGCCAAGGTAAAAATAGTGCACCAATGTGTGCCAAATGCTGAAGGACTTTAAAACACTCCTCTGCCTTAGAAGAATCATTAACTTGGGGCCTCGTGGTATTCTCCCTCTTAGTTCTCAAGCCAACATCACTTAATGTATGAGTGTAATAGGATAGTAAGTGATGTATTCTGGACTAACGTGGGTAATCGTGGTATGCTCCCTCTTATATCACATGCCAAACAGTGCATGACGCTACCCTAATTTAATGCCAGCAATTAAAAATATATATACCTTTGGCAGAGAGAAAAAAAGCAATAAAATAATATGAATATTGTGAATAAAATTGGTTAAGGGGGTGAAAGGACACTTGATGCATATTTCCTACACTACATGCACTCTCATACCTGTAGAGCGTAGCATTGGGGTGTTCTCTAAATATGAGCGCAAGTGCACACTCTTGTCAAGTTATAGTATAAAAGATATCGTCTCCCACGAGGATTGGACAGCTTATTCGAATCACAATTCCAGCACAAGGAAAATAAATGAACAACTAAATTTAGTTTGTAAAGAAAAGTAAATAAACATAAGTAATTGAGAGAAAAGATTAGGGTGATAGAATGGGTCAGGTTATGCTGCTCAGTAGTGTGAAAGTGTGTTGAACAGGTTAAGTTGTTCTATGCTGCAAGACTTTGCCATCGGGCATTAGTAGATTCAATGGCCTCTACTTCATTCAGAACTGTTGGTCGCCTTATGCCGCCGCAGAGGGATGTAGAGAACTTGTAGTCGTTCTTAGCAATTCTGTTCAGAATCTGTAGTGCCTCCTCAGGTGGTCTATCCAGGATGATTCCATTGGCTGAGGCGTCGAGCATCATTCGTGTCGGTTGGTTTACTCCGATGTAGAACATCGACACTTGAGTCCAGGATGGGAAACCATGAAGTGGGCAGTTGTTTAGCATCTGTTGGTACCTCTCTCAAGCTTCATACATTGGTTCGCCATCCCCTTGGCGGAAGACTGTGATCTCGTTTCTCAATCTGTCGGTAATGTTTGAAGGACTGAAACAATCAAGGAAGTCCTTGCACAACTCCGTCCAAGTATTGAATGAGCCCGCTTGTTGGTTGTTCAGCCACTACTTTGCCCTATCCCTCAGTGAATATGGAAATAATCTCAGCTTGAGCACGTCTTGATGGACTCCATGTATCTTGAAAGCTCTGCATATATCTAGGAATCCCCACAAGTGCTGTCGAGCATCTTCTGTGGCAGTTCCTCAAAATTGCCCAGTGTGTTTATCATGTTGAACATTACGAGCTTCAGTTCGAAGTGATCAGCTTCGATTTCAGGTTGTGCAATAGTTGGGTCAAATCCCCTAAAGTCGTGCTACAAATAATCCCTGGTGGTGCGCCCATATTGTTGCTGCCTGGGCGAAACTGGTGGCTGTTGTCTAGGCGGTGGATCTTGCTGCCCATCCCTGCCGTTACGGGCATTGTTGGCAGGGTTGTCGTCTTGGCCGCTATGCATGACTGCCTCTGCCTTTCCTTCTTCCTTGGATTTCTAGAGGGCTTCTCTTGATTCTTTTTTAAGTTCTCTTGCTCTTCGTTCGATCTCGTCAAAGAAAACGATTTCTTCCGATGGGTTTGCTCTGGTCATGCACTAGACAAGAAAACTGTAAAATTCTTTTTTATTAATAAAAATAATAATAATAACTAAAATTAAATGCAAATAAAATAATAGTGCAGAAAAATAAAAACGAATTTACTGTTGCCAATCCCCGGCAACGGCGCCAAAAACTTGTAGAGTGTTGGGGTGTTCTCTAAATATGAGCGCAAGTGCACACTCTTGTCAAGTTATAGTATAAAATATATCGTCTCCCACGATGATTGGACAGCTTATTCAAATCGCAATTCCTACACAAGGAAAATAAATGCACTAGTAAATTTAGTTTGTAAAGAAAAGTAAATAAACACAAGTAATTGATAGAAAATATCAGGGTGATAGAATGGGTCAGGTTATTCTGCTCAGTAGTGTGAAACTGCGTTGGACATGTTAAGTTGTTCTGCGCTGCCAGACTTTGCTGCCTCGGCAGAAGATGGCAGACTAGCTGCTTCAACGCTTTCGCTGCCTCAGCAGTGGAACGGATGGTTGGTTCGGTGGCAAACTCTACAGTCCTTCAAGGCTCGGCAGAACGCTTCAATAATGATCCCGCTTATGTCTAAGTCAGAATGATGTTCTTACCCACTGCAGATGATACATGTCGGCGTGAATCATACAATGAACAACAACTTTTGGTTCGTTCTTTTTTAGCCGCCTTAAACCCTAACCTATGTATAGGCTTGATTGATCAACACCTGGTATTGATGAGATCGTGCTTACTTATTTCGTGAGTTTGACTCTCTCGATACCAAACAAATAGATTGCTTCCAATTGATCTTTTGAACTCAATTGAAAACAGCGAAGAACATGAAATAAGCAAACCTTGAATTTAATGCAAAAACAAACTTAAAACCTAAACAACCGTTCTCACAACTACTTTACAACATAACCAAACCCTAGAGAATTTAGAACATAGTGGTGGAAAGAAAACACAAGAGAAACTAGGCTATGCTGACTATGTGGTGTGAAATGTCTAAAATACAAGGTATAATTGGATATGTATAGGGCATGGCCTAGGGTAAGTCCTCCTTGGGGCAGAAGTCTTCTTTAGGATGAAGTAGCTTTAGCATTGAATGGGTCCTTTAAATTCTGACTTCTTTGACTTGAAATTGGACTCCTTGTGGCACAAGTAACCTTAAGCCACCTTGGATAATCTCTCCTTGGGCGGCTCAGTCCGTTGTTCTCGGCATCGATAAATTGTGTGAATGGGCTCATTGGACTCAGAAAATTAAGCTCTTCCAATCGCACTCCAATTCATCAATTCCTTAGGTTGCTGCCCTAGGCGGCAGGTATGGCGGCGGCAGCTACTCGGCAACACTTCTCTCTGTGTTGAGCTACTTCAGTATCAGCATCAGCTCTTCAGCTCATCTCTCCTTCTACCAGCTTCTAGTACCTGAAACTAAAACTAAACTAAAACATTACATTTTTTCACCAAATCAAAGATATTCAATATAAACATGGTAAAGTAAGGAATACTGTAAATATTGCATGCATGCACCTAAATATGCCTAAAATGTACTTAAGAAGAGCAATAATATGAGATGGAATGCATATAAAATATAGGACTAATGAGCTATTTACAATACCCTAAGCCTAGAGTTATATTGCTGCTCTTGAATTCATTGTCTGCTTGGCATCATTGCATCGAGATAACTGAGGATAGACCTATGCCAACATCTTTACAAATCCGAATAAGCAAACTAAACATGCTCAAGGTGTTTAACATCACCAAATATAACTAAGAGTAAAAATCCCTCCCATTGCCTCTTATTACACTATGGTAAAACCACATACATTGCTTAGTCAAAAATGATTGGATTCCTCTTGCTTTCTTGCTGCCTTAATTTTTTAATTCTCTGCATTGATGAAACAAATGAGCGTAAGCATAAAGCTTAGTGAGGATCGCTAAAAGCAAACATTCATCAATGCATTTTATAAAATCAAGATAACGTCATTTGCAAACTCATGCCTTCCTTTAAAACATGCTCTTTAGAGCATCAATGCACTTTTAAAACCACATGCTCAAAGCATCATTAAAAACAAAAGCAACATCCTTTGCCCATGCTTAAACCAAGCATCACATGCATTCTAGCATAATTCCAAAGCATTTCATGCTTAATCATTAATCATCAACATTATATTGGCTCGCAAGTGATCAATCTCAAACCATATCATAACCACAACAAAAGACACAATTGGATACGCGGATTACAAGCATTGTCCCACACGCTTCATACACACTACCGGACTACACAAGGTGGAGATATACGGCACAATCACAACCCCTCAACACCCGTGATGGAGATTAATGGCACAATCACAACCCCTCAACATCACTCATCGGTAGTTGTATAGTTCCACTAACGAGAGTACGGGACAAATACCACAAGACTCATACACGGGATTAAACTATCCACCGTTGTGATCTTAGCCTCAATCGTTAGGGTACTTGGATGGAGATTACGGCACAATCACAACCCCTCGACATCCAAGGCAACTTTATTCACGGTGCACCCAATCCTATAGCCGGCTAACTATATCCGATTAAAGTAACCAAAAACCATTTCCATCACTTGCCAATATAATCATTTAACATCATTATTCCATTGTTTTACAAGCATAAATCACAATGCCATTTTCACAAGCATAAACATGCTTAAACTCGAATGCATACATCTCATAAAACCAAGGATCGCCTACCAAGTGCATCCTTAAAAAATGGCATTAAACACTAGCATTATCAATGCTCAAAACATGCTTTAAAATATTAAATTAAACTACATTTAATTCAAGTGCATTTTCCAACAAAAACATAGCACATTCCGAGAGAGACTTTCGAATCACTTACTCTTGAGCTTAGGTAAGCATTTCAAACTTACACTAAGCTCCCAAGACCACGCTCAAAGCGTTACAAAACTGGAAAATCCATTTCCACTCACCGATACGTGAAACCTTGCTCGCCAACGTGAAAATCACCCTTCTGAAGCCTCCAAAAATGCTTCGTTTTCTTCCGAATCAAGATCCCCTGTTTTTAGATCACCAAAACAGAGATCCAAATACATTAAAATGCATTTCAACACCAGCAACTAAACACAAACTCGTTGCTCACCAAAACTACACCAATTTACCCATCTGAAACAATCGAAAACTCAATCGATTGCTTTCTAAACCATGCCCAGCCAACATACATCACTTTCAACCATTATTAAACATCAAAACACATCTAAAGGCAACTTAAACTCATCCTTATACCTCCAGGAAGCATAACTTCATCATTTCACCTCAAAAACCCAACTAAAACCATCAAGAAACTCAAGGATCTCAAGGATTTCGGGATCTATATTATCAAAACCCTTTTTCAACATTTTAATCAATTCAAAACTCATTTAAAACCAATCCAAAACAGAGTTCATCAATACCTATCCGAAAATCAATATTTACAACATATTTTTGCAAGATTTTGATCTCAAATCAAAACTATAATAAAAAAAATCAACCAAAAACAACATTTAGAAGCCAAAGATCTTGGGAATTTCATTAAAGAACCTAGATTGAAGGTTGAGAACGGGATTTACCTCCAATCATTGCCTTCCTCAATGATTGACAAGTTTTTCTTTAACAAATCTTGAAGAATTTGAAGAGAACTCTTGAAATTTGTTTAGAAATCAATGAAAGAGTGTTTAGGAGAAAATAAATCTAGAGAAAGGAGTTGGGAAAATGGTTTTGCTGAAATGAAAGTTAGTTACGTGAAATGAATTCTCAATTTCCCAATTAACCTATTTTAATTAAAAAATCATTTCTATTTTAATTATTTAAAACCCTTTTAAAACACATGTCAAATTAAGGAATGTGTAATTGCACCAAAGCTCCCTAAAGATTCTAAGATTTTGACTCCTTTTTTGAAATTTTGCAATTTCCCACAGTTTTGAAACTTTACATTTTGGTCACTACCCAAAATGTACCACTTCCAAAGCTCTTTTTGTAAAATTGATTTGACCAATCTCTTAAACATGATTATAGAGGATTTTAGCAATTTTTACCATATTTTTATATTTTTTCGATCCTTGATTTCCCTAAACATCCTAATACGATTCGAATCGTTTTCGACCGGTCCGATCCGATGTCAAAAACATCTAGGCCCAAAACCAGGACATTACAACTCTCCCCCACTTAGGAAATTTCGTCCTCAAAATTTTACTTGAAGGAAAAAGGTGCGGAAATTGTTTCAGCATGTTCGCCTTGCTTTCCCAAGTGGCCTCCTCAACTCCTCGGTGTCGCCACAACACCTTCACAAGCTCTATCGTCTTGACACGAAGAACTTTGCTGCTCACATCCAGAATCCTCACCGGTTCCTCATCATAAGACAGATCCGGGTTCAACTTTATCTCCTCAACAGGCATCACATGCGAAGGATCCGATCTGTACCTCCGCAACATCGAGACATGAAACACATCATGAATCTTTTCCAACTCGGGAGGCAACCTCAACCGATATGCCACAAGACCAATACACTCCACAACCTCATATGGTCCAATAAACCTTGGGCTAAGCTTACTCTTACGCCCAAATCTCATCACATTCTTCCAAGGCGATACTTTCAAGAACACATGTTCACCAACCGCGAACTCAATCTCCTTACGTTTCAGATCCGTGTAAGACTTTTATCGATCTGATGCTGCCTTCAAACGCTCAAAAATGAGCTTCACCTTCTCAGTGGTTCCTTTCAACATAGTCGGCATCGAAATCAACTTTTTCCCTGCTTCTGCCTAACATAGAGGGGTTCTGCACTTCCTCCCATACAAAGCCTCGTACGGTGCCATTTGAATACTTTCCTGGTAACTATTGTTGTATGCAAACTCAACCAACGGCAAGTGCTTCTCCCAAGAACCCTGAAAATCTATAACACGGCATCTCAACATGTCCTCAAGCACCTGGATAACACATTCCGACTGCCCATTCGTCTGAGGATGATAAGAAGTACTGAACTTCAACCGTGTACCCAAGGCTTGATGCAAACATTCCCAAACCGTGATGTAAACCTCGGATCCCTATCCGACACTATGGACTTTGGCACCCTGTGCAACCGCACAATCTCAGAAATATACAGCTCTGCCAGCTTATCCAAGGTGTACGTAGTATGCACAGGCAAGAAATGTGCACAGTTCGTAAAGCGATCAACAATCACCCAAACCAAATTCTTCTTCGATGGTGACAAAGGCAAACTAGACACAAAATCCATGGTAGTCATTTCCCACTTCCATTCTGGGATTCTCAAAGGTTGCAACAACCCCGAAGGTACCTGATGTTCAGCCTTCACTCGCTGACACGCCATGCACTTACTAACGAACTCAGCAACATCCTTTTTCAACCCCACCTAGTAGTACTCATCCTTCAAATCATCATACATCTTGATACTACCAGGGTGCATAGCAAAAGGACTACAATGAGCTTCAGTTAGAATAGTGCGACTCAACTCAGTATCATCTGGCACCACTATTAGACTCGCAAAACACAGAACACCATCACCACTAAAACTGAAATCCGAAGGTTTACCCTCCGTAATGTCCAGAACATGAGGGACAAGAGAATCATCAAGAAACTTCTTATCCTTGATCAACTGGATATGAGATGGTTTCACTTGCAATTCAGCAATAAGACCACCATCTCGCGATATGCTCAAGCGAGCAAACATCGCCCTCAACTCCACAGCCACTTTTCTGCTCAAAGCATCGACCATAACATTGTCCTTTCCCGGGTGATACTCGATCGACAGATCATAATCCTTAAGAAACTCCACCCAACGATGTTGCCTAAGATTCAACTCATTCTGAGACATAAGATACTTTAAGCTCTTATGATCCGTAAACACTACACACTTCTCGTCATACAGATAATGCCTTCAAATCTTCAAGGCAAACACAACAGTCGCAAGCTCAAGATCGTGAGTAGGGTAGTTACACTCATGCACCTTCAACTGCCTAGATGCATAGGCTACTACCTTACCCTCCTGCATCAACACACAGCCCAAACCAACAATGGACGCATCACTATAGACTACAAACTCCTTACCAGACTCAGGTTGAATCAAGACAGGAGCTTGCGTCAAAGCTTCCTTCAGCTTCTCAAAAGCATGTTGCCTCACATCCGTCCACTCAAAGTGAACATTCTTCTACAACAACTTGGTCAAAGGTGCAGCAATCTTTGAGAAACCCTCGACAAACCTACGATAATATCCAGCCAAACCAAGAAAACTTCGCACCTCTGTCACCAACTTAGGCACCTTCCTACTAATCACTGCCTCAACCTTACGCGGATCAACACGAATACCCTCAGCCGATACAACATGCCCAAGGAAGACCACTTCCTTAAGCCAAAACTCACACTTACTTAGCTTGGCATACAACTGGTTCTCCAACAACGCTTGCAAAACTATCCTTAGATATCTATAATGACCCTCCTCGGTACGAGAGTACACAAGGATTTCATCGATGAACACTACCACAAATTGATCCAAGAACTCATGGAACACACAATTAGTCATGTCCATGAAAGCATCAGGTGCGTTGGTCAAACCAAACGGCATCACTAAGAACTCGTAATGAACGTACCTTGTCCGAAAAGCCATCTTAGGTACGTCCACATCCTTTACCTTCAACTGGTAATACCCTGACCTTAAGTCAATCTTAGAGAACACGGAAGCTCCTCGAAACTGATCAAAGAGATCATCAATCCTTGGCAAAGGATACTTGTTCTTAATCGTCAACTTGTTTAGTTGCCGATAATCAATACACATCCGCATTGTCCCATCTTTCTTCTTTACAAACAAGACCGGTGCACCCCAAGGTGATACACTCGGCCGGATGAACCCTCGGTCAAGCAACTCCTAAAGTTGCATCTTCAACTCTTTCGGCTCTTTAGATTACATGTGATAAGGAGAAATGGACACCGAAGTCGTATTCTCATACAACTCGATACCAAACTCAACTTCTCTGTTTGGCGACAACCCAGGCAATTCTTTCGAAAAGACACTCGGAAAATCGCAAACGATTCTGATGTCCTGCACACGTACATCCTTTGTACCAGGATTCATCATGTATGCAAGATAAGCATCACAACCCATCCTTAGCATACGGCTTGCTTCCATAGCCGAAACAACATTAGACAAGAATTTCACATTCTCGCATACTATCACCACTTTATAATCATTAGTAAGCTTTAAGGTAACTCGCTTAACATCAAAGTCAACCACCGCCCTATTCTCTGATAGCCAATCCATACCAAGGATCACCTCAAAACCATAAAAGGGTAACTCCATCAAATCCACAAGAAAAACGTGACCCTAAACAGATAAGGGACACCTCTAGTACAACTTCCTAGTGACTACAGTCTCACAAAAAGAACTCGTCACTTGCATTCTGTAGAACTAATGTTTTGATATAATAATTGAAAAATGTTTTGGACTAATTTGAAAAGAATTTAAAACTTGCTTTTAAGTACAAACAACTTGAAATTATGTTTGAAGGTATTTTAAGAGGTTTTTGGCAAAGATTTTTCATGTTTTTAATAGCCAAACTTGTGATTTCAGAGTACCAGTATCGATACAGTAAACCCCCATACCGATACCTTTTTGCCCCAGTTTGGCCACTGTCAAAACCCGTATCGATACAGGCCCTTGCCGTATCGATACGGAGTGGGGTCGTTTCGATACGCCAGGTAAGCGTATCGATCCCATTTCAACTACCCCAACGGCTATTTCCCAACTGCCATTTAAATGTGAACTCGTACCGATACGCCCTCAAGCGTATCGATACGCCTAGGCTGGCAGGAGCCCAACGGCTAGTTCCTTATGAAGGCAGTACCGATACGGTTCCATGCGTGTCGATACCCATAGCTGCAGAACAGCATTTATGAAGGGAAATAAAGTCCTCAACGGCTCCAATTTTATCCCAACGGCTAGTAACGGCTACAAACTCATTTGGGAGTATAAAAAGGACCTCCAAGCATCAAGATAAGGCTAATGCTCATATTGTCAAACATCAAATGATCAAGAAATTGTCTTAGTGCTTAATTTGTCATTTCTTGTATAGACAAACACTAGTGAGCCAAGATTGTCAAATTTGCTCAAGTGTTTTAGGTTTTGGGTGAGAGCTTAATTGTGCAAACAAACACCTATTAGAGGGTTTTAAGTTTGCTTTTATTGTCTCTTTGTAAAAGAGGGTTTTGATCAAGGCTTTGGGTAGAAGCTTGATCGGTTGTAAGGGTTTCCTCCTAATCCTAGAAAAGGGGACGAATCAATAGTGGATTGATTGTGAAATCCTTAGTGGGGAGCTAAGGTAGTGGATGTAGACCTTGGTTAGAAGGTTGAACCATTATAAATCATTGTGTCAATCTTTATTTTAGCTTCCTTAACCCTTCCACCCAAATATCCACCTCTCCACCACTTGGTGAGCAACATTGGTTGATCGAATCGAGCCCCACACAACTCAACAATTGGTATCAGAGCTTGGCTCAATCGAAGGGGATTCACATCCTATTGAGAAGATCTAGCAAGCTCGTTCACTAGTTCATCAACCGGCTCAAATGGCACAATCAATCGACAAACCGCCTTTCTTTGACGGAACCCACTATGCCCATTGGAAGACAAAGATGAAGTTCTTCATCAAATCAAGAGATTACAAGCTTTGGGATATAGTTGAAGATGGTCCGTTCGTGCCTCAAAGAAGCAAAGCGGAGTGGAGTGCCGACGATCGCAAGAAGATGGAGCTTAATTGCAAAGCCTTGCACATCTTGTTTTGTGCTTTTGGCCCAACCATCTATGAGAAGATGTCTTCTTGTGAGAGTGCCAAGGAGGTATGGGACAAGCTTGAAGTCACATACGAGGGAACCGATGAAGTCAAGGAGACCAAGATTGGGCTCCTCACCTTAGAGTATGAGAACTTCAAGATGGATCCGGAAGAGAACATCGAGAAGATGTTTGATAGGTTCTCCACCATCACCAATGGTCTTAAAGGTTATGGAGAAGCCATCCCGGAAGAAAAGCTTGTCCGAAAGCTCATCTACTCACTTCCCGAGTCATGGGACTCAAAGAGGACCGCCATCATCGAAGCAAAGAATTTGAAGACTTTGAAGCTTGATGAACTCATGGGGTCACTCCTTACTCATCAAATCATGAAGAAGAATAAAGAGGATGAGAAGAAGAGGGAAGAAATTAGAGCTATGGGAGAGAAGAAAATCAAAGGGCTTGGCATCAATGCAAGTGCCATGGCTCTCAAATCCTCCACTTGCCATCATGTCTACTCAAGTGAAGAGGAGGATGAAGATGAAGAGATAGTTCATCTCTTCAAGAAGTGTGTCCCGTTCATGAAGAAAGCCTTGAGAGAGCTTGAACGAGAACCTAAAAGAAAGGAAAGGGCAAGCACTTCAAGCCATAAGAAGAAGGCACATGTGGCTACTTGGAGTGATGAGGACTCCACCAACGATGAACAAGCCAACCTTTGCCTTATGGCCATCGAAGAAGATTCAAGGGTAACTTCTAATTCATCTACTTCATGTTCTTATTCCTTTGATGAATTACAAGATGCCAATGATGATTTGGTTTTAGATTTTAAAAGCCACATTTTGAAAAACAATAAATTGATTTCAAAGTTAAAAATTCAAAATGATTTGCTTTCTAAAACCAAACTTGAACTTGAAGCAAAACTTGAAGAGTTTGAATTAAAATGTTTTGATTTACAAAAATTGCTTCAAAATGTTCAAGAAGAAAAAGATTTGATTTCCAAAGAGCTTGAAAAGAAAAACAATTTTGGAAAATCAAATTTTTATGTTAAACAATCTAGTGCCCCTAGATTTTTTAAAGGAAAATGTTTTAGAAGTGTTTGGGTCCCAAAAGGACTAACCACTTCAATTAAAAAGGATGACATTGAAAAATGGATTCCTAAGGGGTCAAAAATTTGTGCTACTAACGTTCATGGATCCAAAGCAATTTGGATACCAAAATTTACTTGATTGTCTATTGCTAGGTGTGATGGAGATGTTCAACAAGTCAAACATTGAGGGGGAGCTCCATGCACAGAAGAAAGAACACTTGAAGAAGGAAGGCTTCACATCCTCCCTTGGGTTCAAGTGTTGGTAAAAATCTAGTTGTTTTAGCATTAATTTGTTTTATTTTTAGTTTATTCAACTAGATGATCATAAATGTTGGACTAACTTTTTTAATGATGCTTTGAGTAAGGGGGAGCTAATTTTAAACCAAATTTTTTAAGTATGTCAATTTTTTTTGCCTCCTATGTTATTTTGAGCTAAATGTCATTTTAAATTCTTTTTGATATAACAAAAAGGGGGAGAAATGGTTTTGAAAAATTGCTTTTTTCAAATGGATAAGGGGGAGCTTTATTTGATTTCATATCCTTAATCTCTTATTCACATTTTTTAAGATAAAGGGGGAGAATCCCAAACAATTTTCCAAGTTAGTTTTATTATATCAAAAAGGGGGAGATTGTAGAACTAATGTTTTGATATAATAATTGAAAAATGTTTTGGACTAATTTGAAAAGAATTTAAAACTTGCTTTTAAGTCCAAACAACTTGAAATTATGTTTGAAGGTATTTTAAGAGGTTTTTGGCAAAGATTTTTCATGTTTTTAATAGCCAAACTTGTGATTTCAGAGTACCAGTATCGATACGGTAAACCCCCGTAGCGATACCTTTTTGCCCAGTTTGGCCACTGTCAAAACCCGTATCGATACAGGCCCTTGCCGTATCGATACGGAGTGGGGTCGTTTCGATACGCCAGGTAAGCGTACCGATCCCATTTCAACTACCCCAACGGCTATTTCCCAACGGCCATTTAAATGTGAACCCGTACCGATACGCCCTCAAGCGTATCGATACGCCTAGGCTGGCAGGAGCCCAACGGCTAGTTCCTTATGAAGGCAGTACCAATACGGTTCCACACGTATCGATACCCATAGCTGCAGAACAGCATTTTTGAAGGGAAATAAAGTCCTCAACGGCTCCAATTTTATCCCAAAGGCTAGTAACGGCTACAAACTCATTTTGGAGTATAAAAGGGACCTCCAAGCATCAAGAGAAGGCTAATGCTCATATTGTCAAACATCAAATGATCAAGAAATTGTCTTAGTGCTTAATTTGTCATTTCTTGTATAGACAAACACTAGTGAGCCAAGATTGTCAAATTTGCTCAAGTGTTTTAGGTTTTGGGTGAGTGCTTAATTGTGCAAACAAACACCTATTAGAGGGTTTTAAGTTTGCTTTTATTGTCTCTTTGTAAAAGAGGGTTTTGATCAAGGCTTTGGGTAGAAGCTTGATCGGTTGTAAGGGTTTCCTCCTAATCCTAGAAAAGGGGACGAATCAATAGTGGATTGATTGTGAAATCCTTAGTGGGGAGCTAAGGTAGTGGATGTAGACCTTGGTTAGAAGGTTGAACCACTATAAATCATTGTGTCAATCTTTATTTTAGCTTCCTTAACCCTTCCACCCAAATATCCACCTCTCCACCACTTGGTGAGCAACATTGGTTGATCGAATCGAGCCCCACACAACTCAACACATTCCTACTTCAAAAAACTCAACAGGTATATCAAGAAAATGTGCATGCTCACTCAAGATATAAGAATGTGTGGATCTGGAATCAATCAAAGCCAACAATGATAAAGATTGGAGGACAAAGGTACCTGCGATGACATCGGTATCGTTGCGCTCCTCACGCTGAGCATAGACCCTTGCAGGACTGCCTCCCTCATGCCGAACTGCTACAACATGAGCAATGCCTCGTTACCCCTCGTCTCTCCTCTGGAAATTCCCTCGGCCGCACCTACGGCCTCTCTGAGGTGCAACCACAGCAGGTGCACGTTCTAGGCCTCCACCAGCCAACAGAGGACACTCGCGCCTCATATAGTCTGTTGAACCACAATTCCAGCAAGAATTCTTCGTTACCACAACAGGAGCTTGTACCTCTCTAGCTGCACGTGGAAAATCTCGCCTCAGATGGTCCCTCGATCCGCATGTCCAGCACGTGTTCTGCTCAGACCTCACTCAGCCTCCCTGAGCCTGACCATCCCGTCCTGGAGCACCTCACCTCGCATCAGGTTGATGTCTCCTATCTCGACCTCTCTTGTTCCATCCACCACCAGAACTAAACTCAATTGCTCTCTTACCAAAGCTAGGACCATGTCCACGAGATGTTAGACCCAAGTTTTGCTCGATGTCCTTAGCCCGACTTATGAGCACATCGAAATCCATGTAGTCCGCAGCCAACATGTAAGTCTTTACTTCCTGCACCAGTCCATAACAGAAACGATCGCAGCGATGCCTCTCACTCAGCACCAACTCAGGTGCATATTGGCTTAGACGTACGAAATGGACCTCGTACTTAGCCACAGCAAGATTTCCCTATACAAGCGACATAAACTCGCGCTTCTTTTCATCCAAGTATCTCAATCCAAGATACTTCCTCTTAAAGGCATTTTTGAAAAACTCCCACTCTACCCCACTGGGTTCCATACCAGCGATGATAGTTGTCCACCAACTATAAGTGTCACCCTAGAGCAGAGAAACTGCGCATCCCAGCTTGCGCACATCGTTACATCCCATTTGATCCATAATACGGATCGTGCTAGCTAACCAGGCTTCTGACGCCTCAGAAGACATTCCCTAGAACTCAACAACTCATAAACTCCTCAGCTTTTCCAAAGGCAAACCCATCTGCCCAGCTGCAGGGGCCTGAACATGCGCTCCGGCTACCGCAGCCTGAAACGCTCCAGTGATCACCTCAACCAGTGGCGCTAAATCACCCAATCTGGGACTAGCTTGTCCTTGTTGCTCCAGCTCTCCACCCCCAGGTGGTGGTGGAGGTAAATTCTCATCAACTGGGTTCTCAACCCCCTGATTACCCTGATTGCCCTGCTCAGCCACAGGCACAATCGTGTTTGACCTAAGCTCTCTCCTCGGACCCATTGTGCTATTTTTAACAAGGCATAACAAAAAAAACAAATCAAACCATGATTTAGGCCAGCCTCAAGCAAGGATCCAAGTCAATAAAAACATTTAACTAGTGTAATAAGGCAATGGGCACCCCGATTTCCCTCAAGCATAACATGGCATACAATAGCATATCATGTTCATCATGCTTTACATCATCCAAAATCAGCTCATATTCTTATCATATCATCATCATACAATCATATCTAACTAACACATGATTCACAACAATCAAGCATGGCATAGGCTCCAACATTTCATCAAAAACATGCTTTTTTAGACAACATACATCAAAACATACCAATTTCACTTACCAACATCCTCAATTCTTTCGAAACATGGCTCTGATACCAACAAATGTAACCCCCTTAGCCCGGCCTAGACGCCCGACCCGAACTAAGAAGATTATACGAGGAAAACCGAAGTCAACTTGCAAAAGTCAACCCCGATTAACGACCCTTATTTTTTTATTTTATTTTTTCTAGATGCACATTATTACCCTATATGTTTAGCAAAGAGATTAGGCGAAAACGGCACAGTGATCGGAATTCAATTAGGGGTTCAATTGCATTCATATGACTTTTAGGGACTAATTTGTAAATTTCAGGAATTACAAAAACTATCTAGTTTTTAAAATTACCAACCCAAAATTAATCATATAACGTACCAGTGTGTCAAATCTCATCTCAAATAGACCATCCAAACTCAACCAATTGAAAAAACATCATTCACGGACCAAAATGTATGTAACATGACCTTAACACAATTCAAATTCAGCATTCAACGGTCGAGTGTTTCGGAACTGCAAACCCTGTATCGGAACAGCCATTTCGAAACAAGAGAGGTCGTTTCAATATGCGGGGGTGTTCTGAAACCTCAAGGAACCCGTTTTGATACGTTGGTTCACAGTGGCGAAATTTTCCAGAACGTGCCTTCCTGTTCCGAGACACCTTGGTCATTACAGGCCTCTGTTCCGAAACAGACAAGGGCTGTAACCCCCTTAACCTGGCCTAGACGGTTGACCCGAATTAAGAAAGTCACACGGGGAAAACCAAAGTCAACCCGAAAGTCAACCTTGATTAACAACCCTTTTTTTCTTTTTAAACTTGTCTAGATGCATATTAATCCTTAGATATGATCATACAACAGCATACTCAAAGATCATAAACATCAGAGATCAAACAGGGACTCAATTGAACAAATTACAACTTTAGGGACCAAATTGTAATTTCTGATATATATGAGGACTTAACCCAAATTAAAGTTACCAACTTGAAATTAATTAGGTTTCATGCTTCTCTGTGAAATTTCAGCTCAAAAGGACTTCCCAAACTCATACAATTGCACAAACAAGATTCAGGACCAAAATGCAAACAATTCAAAACATTTAACTGCCAATGTCAGCCCCTAGCGGTCACCCGTTCCGAAACAGGCAGAGCCCGTTTCGAAACGCGGGGCCGTTCCGCAACGCGTACCGAAACACGGGCTGGCAGTAGCCAAACCGTTTCGGAACGGTCCCTCCCGTTTCGGACGCCTGGGCTTGTTTAAGGCACCCGTTCCGAAACGGTAGGTGCTGTTCCGAAACACCCTGCACAGATTACCCCAAAATGCATACTTAAACATGCAATTAAACATCCAATCATGCTCCAAATGCCACCAAACTTTACCAACATGCAATTCAACATATGTGAGACATACTTGCATCAACAATTCATCGAAACATCAACATATGTGAAAAGCCCCAAATCTATAGGCATGCTTCCTACACAAGCAACCATTCAAGCATAGACTTTCAATTCAAGCATATAATGGCCAACCACAAAAACCAGCATTCTCAACAACATTCAACATACTTAGGGAGTTCAAAACATCTCCCAAAACATACACATAGGTCCCCCATTGCCAAATTACCAAAAGCTAAATGTACTTAAGAAAACCTTCCATACTTTGAGCTTTACTTCCACTTGAATGCTTGCCTTCCTTGCTGCCCTCAAAGTACTTTAATGTTCTGCATTATTGATTTGAGAAAACAAAGAGAGCGTAAGCAAAAGCTTAGTGAGGAATGCTCAATAAAACCATCCAATAATGCATTTATAAAACACTTTATAAATCATGCTTCAAATCATCATTTACACATGCTCAAAAGCATACTTAAACACGCATCTCATGCATCATATCACAACATGTCATATTGGCCACAAGTGATAAGTTCCATTTCTTTAAAAACAAGTTCATCAACTTTCACCCCAAGGACTTTTAAACACCTTGGCCCATGGACTTTTAAACACCATGGCAAGGACCACACAAGGACTTTTAAACACCTTTGTGTCCTTAACAAGTTCACCTCAAGGACTTTTAAACACCTTGACCCCAAGGACTTTTAAACACCTTGGCCATGGACTTTTAAACACCATGATAATAATCACCCCAAGGACTTTTAAACACCTTGGCCCCAAGGACTTTTAAACACCTTGGCCCATGGACTTTTAAACACCATGGAAAGGACCACACAAGGACTTTTAACCACCTTTGTGTCCGTAGCAAGAATCATCCAAGGACTTTTAACCACCTTGATGTTCTTAAGTAAACAAGGCTCACTCAAGGACTTTTAACCACCTTAGTGACCTTAACCTTTTCAAAACATCACTTGCCAATATACATCATTATCATCAATTTATCCACTGTTTTAAAGCATTAAACCAAGCCATATTCATCATGCATTCAAAAGCATCAAACCACATTTAATCAATGTTCAACAACAAGGAACTCTTACCTTGAGCTTCCTTCAACATATGGCTTACAAAAACAGCATTAACCATGCTAAATCATGCTTTCAAAACAGAGTTTAAAACATGCAATAAACCACATTGCACCACAATCAAATCATGGCCACCACTAGAGAGTATTTCCGAAAACTTACACTTGAGCTTAGCAAAGTTGTTTAGACTTAAACTAAGCTCCCAAGACATTGGTTTCAAAGCCGAAAACCCAATTTCACTCACCGATTCCACTTCGCCTCTTGCCGAAGCACCAAATCAAGCTTCCGGATCGCCACCACTTGGATCCAAAGATGACTCCCCTGTTTTAACACATTAAAACAGTAGATTAATGCATCATCATGCATTAATAGCTTCAATGAAAGCACCTAAACTCGCTGCTCTCATCCACACTCCATTTTCGGCCACCAAGCACAACCGAAAATGCATCCAAACCACTTCTCAACAAAGCCCAGCCATAAACCATCAAAACCTAACATCCTTTAACATCATTTAACATCTAAAAAGAACCTAATAACATCCTTATAACTCCAGCAACACCAGATCCACAAGATCACCTCAAAAACAAACAAGAATCACAAGCTAAACTTAGGAAACCCAACCTATCCGGGATTGCATCAACCAACACTCAATTACTTATCAATTTAGAGTTCAAATAACATCAAAAACACATCTCAAATCACAGATTTAACAGATCAAACGAAAATCATCAAAAATCACCAAATCTTGCATTATAAGCCAAGATCCATTTCACAACTTAAAAGCCTTTAATAAAACATCAATTAAGGATTGAAAACTTAGGAATTTCAGTAAAGAACTGATAGTTTAGAGGAGAAGGACGTTCTTACCTCCAAACTTGAGTTTCTCCTCTGTTTGGAATCAAAAACCTTGATGAATCAAGTAGCAAATGATGAGGTTTTGTAGATATGATGATTAGGAATCAAAAGAGAGTTGAAAGGAGAGATTTAGGTGAGAAAATTAGAAACAATTCTCTAGAAAGAAAGTGTTTGGGTTGAGAGAAAATGAGAGAAAAGAAAATAGGAAGTTAGTTATCAAAATGGCCAAAATGGCTTTCCCTCCTCTTTTGATATGTTTTAAAATCAGAATATAGCTTAAAATATCTTAGAAAAATCTGGAGAAACTACTTTTGGAATAATAGCTCCTTAAAGATTCAAAGTTTCAACCCTTTCTAAAACAGTCACAAAACTTTCAAAAATTACATTGTGGTCACTAGCCAAAATGTCACCCTTCCAAAACTCATTTTCCAAAATTGATTTCACAGTTCACTTAATTATATTAAAAGATGATTTTAGAACATTTTTCCATATTTTTAATGCAACCCGAACTAGGCTTTCCTAATTTCACCTTAATAGATTCGAACAGCACTTTGACCAAACCGGTCAATGCCCAAAACTCCTAAGCCCAAAACCGGGGCGTTACAACTCTCCCCCCTTAAGAAATTTCGTCCCCGAAATTTACCTGAAGGAAAGTGATAAGGAAACTGCTTCAGCATGTCTTCCTTCCGCTCCCACGTGGCTTCCTCAACACCTCGATGCTTCCACAGCACCTTCACCAACTCAATGGTCTTGCCACGAAGAACCTTGCTATCCGAATCCAGAACCTTCACCGGTTCCTCATCATAGGTCAAATCCGGATTCAAGACCACTTCCTCCAGAGGCATCACATGTGAAGGATCAGATCTATACTTCCGGAGCATAGAAACATGGAACACATCATGAATCTTCTCCAACTCTTGAGGTAACCTCAACCGATACGCAACAGGACCCACACGCTCAACCACCTCATATGGTCCAATATACCTAGGGCTCAACTTACCCTTCCGGCCAAACCTCATCACCTTCTTCCAAGGCGAAACCTTCAAGAACACACGGTCACCCACCGCATACTCTATCTCCTTACGCTTCAAATCCGCGTAAGACTTCTGCCGATCAGAAGCTGCCTTCAAACGCTCACAAATGAGCTTTACCTTCTCTATGGTCCCTTTCAACAAAGTCGGCATCGAAACCAACTTTTGACCAGTTTCAGCCCAACAAAGAGGAGTCCTACACTTCCTCCCGTACAAAGCCTCATAAGGTGCCATCTGTATACTTGCCTGATAACTATTGTTATAAGCAAACTCAACCAAAGGCAGATGCTTCTCCCAAGAACCTTGGAACTCAATCACGCAGCACCTCAACATATCCTCCAAAATCTGGATAACTCGCTCAGACTGACCATCCGACTGAGGATGATAGGATGTACTGAAATGCAACCTTGTACCCAGAGCTTGATGCAAACACTGCCAGAAACGCGATGTGAACCTCGGATCCCTATCCGACACAATCGACTTAGGCACACCATGCAGCCGCACAATCTCAGCAATGTACAGCTCCGCAAGCTTATCCAAAGAAAACGTGGTATGCACAGGCACGAAATGCGCACACTTCGTCAGGCGATCCACAATCACCCACACCGAATTCTTCTTCGATGGAGACAAAGGTAAACCAGATACAAAATCCATGGTAACCCTTTCCCACTTCCACTCAGGGATTTTCAACGGTTGCAACAACCCTGAAGGAAACTGATGCTCAGCCTAAACTCGCTAACACACCAAAAACTTGCTCACAAACTCCGCAACATCTTTCTTCAAACCCACCCAATAGTACTCATCACGAAGATCACGGTATATCTTGGTACTACCAGGGTGCATAGCAAAAGGACTACTATGACCTTCAGTCAGAATAGCACGCCTCAACTCAGCATCAGCAGGCACTACTATCCGACTCCCAAAACACAACACACCATCATCATTAAAGCAGAAATCCGAAGGTCTACCCTCCGCGATATCCTGAACATGCGACACCAAGGAATCATCCAGCAACTGCTTATCCTTGATCAACTGAACCAAAGATGGTTTCACTTGCAACTCAGCAACAAGACCACCATCTTGCGATATGCTCAAGCTAGCAAACATAGCCCTCAGCTCAACAGCTACTTTCCTACTCAAGGCATCCGCTACAACATTAGCTTTTCCAGGATGATACTCAATCGTCAGATCATAATCCTTGAGCAACTCCAACCAACGCCGCTGCCTAAGATTCAACTCCTTCTGAGACATCAGATACCTCAAACTCTTGTGATCTGTGTACACAGTACACTTCTCACCATACAGATAATGTCTCCAGATCTTCAGAGCAAAAACCACTGCAGCCAGCTCAATATCATGCGTAGGGTAATTGCGCTCATGCACTTTCAACTGCCGCGATGCATAAGCCACCACCTTACCCTCCTGCATCAGCACACACCCCAAACCAACATAGGATGCATCACTGTAAACCACAAACTCTTTCCCTGATTCAGGCTGAATCAAGATAGGAGCTTGCGTCAAAGCCGCCTTAAGCTTCTCAAAAGCCTGTTGTCTCGCTTCCGTCCATTCATACTTAACATCCTTTTGCAACAGCTTCGTCAAAGGAGCAGCAATCTTGGAAAAACCATCCACAAACCTTCGGTAGTATCCCGCCAAACCAAGGAAACTACGGACCTCATGAACAGACTTAGGAACTTTCCAATTCATCACCGCCTCAATCTTCTGAGGATCAACACGAATCCCCTCAGCAGAAACCACATGCCCAAGGAATACCACCTCCCTTAACCAGAACTCACACTTGCTCAGCTTAGCATAAAGCTGATTCTCCAACAAAGCTTGCAAAACAATCCTCAAATGCTCTTCATGCTCCTCCTCAGTACGCGAGTACACGAGGATATCATCAATGAACACCACAACAAACTTGTCCAGGTATTCATGAAACACACGATTCATCATGTCCATGAAAGCAGCAGGAGCATTTGTCAAACCAAACGGCATCACAAGGAACTCATAATGCCCATATCTTGTCCTGAAAGCTGTCTTAGGCACATCCACATCCTTCACCTTCAACTGATAATACCCTGACCTCAAGTCAATCTTAGAGAACACAGCAGCTCCCCGAAATTGATCAAAGAGATCATCAATCCTCGGCAAAGGATACCGATTCTTGATAGTCAACTTGTTCAGCTGACGGTAATCAATGCACATTCTCATAGTGCCATCCTTCTTCTTCACGAACAAGACCGGTGCTCCCCAAGGTGACACACTCGGCCGGATGAAACCACGATCAAGCAACTCTTGCAACTGCGTCTTCAGCTCCTTCAGCTCCTTAGGTGCCATTCTATAAGGGGTAATGGACACAGGAGTTGTATTCTCATACAGCTCAATTCCAAACTCCACCTCGCGGTTAGGAGGTAAACCAGGCAACTCCTCAGGAAAAACACCAGGAAACTCCTTCACAACTCTGATATCTTGCACCCTCAACTCCTTAGAGCTAGGATTCATCACAAAAGCTAGATAGGCTTCGCAACCTTGCCTCAGCATCCTGCTCGCCTCCAAGGTAGACACCACATTGGCAAGAAACTTCACATTCTCACCAACCACAACAACTTCATAATCATCCGCAAGCTTAAGCGAAACTCGCTTGTTTTCACAATCCACAACCGCACGATGCTCAGCAAGCCAATCCATACCAAGGATTACATCAAAACCATAAAAGGGCAACTCCATAAGATCAACATGAAAAACATGTTCTTGAACAACCAAGGGACACCTTCTATAAAGCTTCCGAGTCACAACAGTCTCACCAAAAGAACTAGTGACACGAACACCAACATCCAAAGACTCAACAGGCAAACCAAGCAATTCAGCATGCTCACGCAAAATGTATGAATGCGTAGATCCAGAATCTATCAAAGAAAGCAATGACAAGGATTGCAAAGTAAAGGTACCTGCAATCACATCCGCATCATTCCTTCCCTCACGCTGAGCATACACCCTCGCTTGGCCTCCACCTTCAGGCTGAATAGCCACAACATGGGC
This sequence comes from Hibiscus trionum, assembly GCA_030270665.1. Lineage (NCBI taxonomy): Eukaryota > Viridiplantae > Streptophyta > Magnoliopsida > Malvales > Malvaceae > Hibiscus > Hibiscus trionum. Next base: position 6,296,122 of record BSYR01000064.1, on the reverse strand, counting down.
CACTCCACGACCACCTTCCTCTCTTCTCTGGAAATTACCACGGCCGCGCCCACGACCTCTCTGCGGTGCAGCAACAACAGGAGCACGCACCTGATCACCAGCCCACCTAGGACAATCTCGCCTCAAATGGTCTGCGGATCCACAATTCCAGCACCCATTACCAGCTGTCGCAACAGGAGCTTGCACCTCTCTCACAGCACGAGGACAGTCACGCTTCATGTGACCACGTGAACCACAGATCCAACAAGCACTCGGATCAGCTCTAGCATTGCCTCCTCTAGCAGGTGCACCACCACCTCTCTTAGCTGAAGACTGATACTTCTGATCACGTCCCCTCTTGTTCCGTCCACCTCCGAAACTATACTCAGCAGCTCGCTTGCCAGCACCCTTAGCAGATAAACTCAGGTTCATCTCAATATCCTTGGCTCGGCCCACCAACACATCAAAATCATCATACTCGGTAGCCAGCACATACATTTTTACATCTGTCTCCAAACCATAACGGAACCTTTCACACCTCTCTCGCTCATCAGGTACCAGCTCAGGTGCATACTGACTGAGTCGCACAAACTGCACTTCATACTCAGCCACACTCATGCTTCCTTGGGTAAGAGACATGAATTAACGCTTCTTCTCATCAAGATATCTCACACCAAGATATCTCCGCTTGAACACATTCTGAAAGAATGTCCAAGTCACATCAGCTTCTGCCATCCCAGCAATAGTGGTTGTCCACCACGTATATGCATCCTTCTGCAGCAAGGACACAACACAGCCAAGCTTCTGCACATCAGTGCAACTCATCTGACCCAAGATTCGCTTGGTACTCTCTAGCCAAGGTTCAGAACTCTCAGCAGACATACCCCTGAACTCAGTCCCACCAAGACTGCGCAGACGCTCCAAAGGTAGTCTAACTCCAGCATCTTCCTGATGCCCCGCTCCACGAGCCCCAGCTACTGCTGCTTGAAAAGCACCAGCAATAGCTTGCACTAACATAGACATATCAGGCATAGCTTGCCCCTGACCAGCCTCAGGTCCAGCAGCTCCAGCACCAGCTGCAGCTCCAGCTTCCTCAGCCCCAGCACCACCACCACCAGGTGGAGGAGGAGGTAACACCGCACTACCCGTGTTTTCCTCATTCTCGTTCTCATTAGGAGCCGTAGCTCGCACACTACCTCGTAACTCTCTACGTGGTGCCATACTTTTACCATGCAATCACAATACAAATAAAACGAAGTCAGGCCCAGCAAGGTAAGCAATCCAAGTATTCAAGCTCAATTTCATTCAAAATAAACACCATTTCATTAGCTTTTATTTGGCAATGGGTACCTACAACATGCTACATCACAGCATACATCTCAATTGCATCCAAATCACAAGCCACTAAACATGCTTTCGATCAACAAGCATACAAGGCATACATACTTCAATCATGCACACATTCATTCCCAATTACTCGAGAACTCAGCTCTGATACCACCAAATGTAACCCCCTTAACCCGGCCTAGACGGTTGACCCGAATTAAGAAAGTCACACGGGGAAAACCAAAGTCAACCCGAAAGTCAACCTTGATTAACGACCCTTTTTTTTCTTTTTAAACTTGTCTAGATGCATATTAATCCTTAGATATGATCATACAACAGCATACTCAAAGATCATAAACATCAGAGATCAAACAGGGACCCAATTGAACAAATTACAACTTTAGGGAGCAAATTGTAATTTCTGATATATATGAGGACTTAACCCAAATTAAAGTTACCAACTTGAAATTAATCAGGTTTCATGCTTCTCTGTGAAATTTCAGCTCAAAATGACTTCCCAAACTCATACAATCGCACAAACAAGATTCAGGACCAAAATGCAAACAATTCAAAACATTTAACTGCCAATGTCAGCCCCTAACGGTCACCCGTTCCGAAACAGGCAGAGCCCGTTTCGAAACGCGGGGCCGTTTTGAAACGCGGGGCCGTTCCGCAACGCGTACCGAAACACGGGCTGGCAGTAGCCAAACCGTTTCGGAACGGTCCCTCCCGTTTCGGACGCCTGGGCTTGTTTAAGGCACCCGTTCCGAAACGGTAGGTGCTGTTCCGAAACACCCTGCACAGATTACCCCAAAATGCATACTTAAACATGCAATTAAACATCCAATCATGCTCCAAATGCCACCAAACTTTACCAACATGCAATTCAACATATGTGAGACATACTTGCATCAACAATTCATCGAAACATCAACATATGTGAAAAGCCCCAAATCTATAGGCATGCTTCCTACACAAGCAACCATTCAAGCATAGACTTTCAATTCAAGCATATAATGGCCAACCACAAAAACCAGCATTCTCAACAACATTCAACATACTTAGGGAGTTCAAAACATCTCCCAAAACATACACATAGGTCCCCCATTGCCAAATTACCAAAAGCTAAATGTACTTAAGAAAACCTTCCATACTTTGAGATTTACTTCCACTTGAATGCTTGCCTTCCTTGCTGCCCTCAAAGTACTTTAATGTTCTGCATTATTGATTTGAGAAAACAAAGAGAGCGTAAGCAAAAGCTTAGTGAGGAATGCTCAATAAAACCATCCAATAATGCATTTACAAAACACTTTATAAATCATGCTTCAAATCATCATTTACACATGCTCAAAAGCATACTTAAACATGCATCTCATGCATCATATCACAACATGTCATATTGGCCACAAGTGATAAGTTCCGTTTCTTTAAAAACAAGTTCATCAACTTTCACCCCAAGGACTTTTAAACACCTTGGCCCCAAGGACTTTTAAACACCTTGGCCCATGGACTTTTAAACACCATGGCAAGGACCACACAAGGACTTTTAAACACCTTTGTGTCCTTAACAAGTTCACCTCAAGGACTTTTAAACACCTTGACCCCAAGGACTTTTAAACACCTTGGCCATGGACTTTTAAACACCATGATAATAATCACCCCAAGGACTTTTAAACACCTTGGCCCCAAGGACTTTTAAACACCTTGGCCCATGGACTTTTAAACACCATGGAAAGGACCACACAAGGACTTTTAACCACCTTTGTGTCCGTAGCAAGAATCATCCAAGGACTTTTAACCACCTTGATGTTCTTAAGTAAACAAGGCTCACTCAAGGACTTTTAACCACCTTAGTGACCTTAACCATTTCAAAACATCACTTGCCAATATACATCATTATCATCAATTTATCCACTGTTTTAAAGCATTAAACCAAGCCATATTCATCATGCATTCAAAAGCATCAAACCACATTTAATCAATGTTCAACAACAAGGAACTCATACCTTGAGCTTCCTTCAACATATGGCTTACAAAAACAGCATTAACCATGCTAAATCATGCTTTCAAAACAGAGTTTAAAACATGCAATAAACCACATTGCACCACAATCAAATCATGGCCACCACTAGAGAGTATTTCCGAAAACTTACACTTGAGCTTAGCAAAGTTGTTTAGACTTAAACTAAGCTCCCAAGACATTGGTTTCAAAGCCGAAAACCCAATTTCACTCACCGATTCCACTTCGCCTCTTGCCGAAGCACCAAATCAAGCTTCCGAATCGCCACCACTTGGATCCAAAGATGACTCCCCTGTTTTAACACATTAAAACAGTAGATTAATGCATCATCATGCATTAATAGCTTCAATGAAAGCACCTAAACTCGCTGCTCTCATCCACACTCCATTTTCGGCCACCAAACACAACCGAAAATGCATCCAAACCACTTCTCAACAAAGCCCAGCCATAAACCATCAAAACCTAACATCCTTTAACATCATTTAACATCTAAAAAGAACCTAATAACATCCTTATAACTCCAGCAACACCAGATCCACAAGATCACCTCAAAAACAAACAAGAATCACAAGCTAAACTTAGGAAACCCAACCTATCCGGGATTGCATCAACCAACACTCAATTCCTTATCAATTTAGAGTTCAAATAACATCAAAAACACATCTCAAATCACAGATTTAACAGATCAAACGAAAATCATCAAAAATCACCAAATCTTGCATTATAAGCCAAGATCCATTTCACAACTTAAAAGCCTTTAATAAAACATCAATTAAGGATTGAAAACTTAGGAATTTCAGTAAAGAACTGATAGTTTAGAGGAGAAGGACGTTCTTACCTCCAAACTTGAGTTTCTCCTCTTTTTGGAATCAAAAACCTTGATGAATCAAGTAGCAAATTATGAGGTTTTGTAGATATGATGATTAGGAATCAAAAGAGAGTTGAAAGGAGAGATTTAGGTGAGAAAATCAGAAACAATTCTCTGGAAAGAAAGTGTTTGGGTTGAGAGAAAATGAGAGAAAAGAAAATAGGAAGTTAGTTATCAAAATGGCCAAAATGGCTTTCCCTCCTCTTTTGATATGTTTTAAAATCAGAATATAGCTTAAAATATCTTAGAAAAATCTGGAGAAACTACTTTTGGAATAATAGCTCCTTAAAGATTCAAAGTTTCAACCCTTTCTAAAACAGTCACAAAACTTTCAAAAATTACATTTTGGTCACTAGCCAAAATGTCACCCTTCCAAAACTCATTTTCCAAAATTGATTTCACAGTTCACTTAATTATATTAAAAGATGATTTTAGAACATTTTTCCATATTTTTAATGCAACCCGAACTAGGCTTTCCTAATTTCACCTTAATAGATTCGAACAGCACTTTGACCAAACCGGTCAACGCCCAAAACTCCTAAGCCCAAAACCGGGGCGTTACAAGGGCGTTCCAAAACGTCTGGGCCTGCAACTTCCCAAATTGCTGGTTTTATCAAATTTTCATCTCCGAAACCCTTCCGACACTTGTCCCAACTCACATACATCATGGATAAACATCAAAGACCACACATACGAAACACAAGCAATATCATAGCATTAATCATGCAAGTTATAGGACTAAAGGCATGCTTCCTAGTTGTCAAAATAGCAAAAAGGCTAAAAACCACATTCACACTCAAACCAGCACTCAAAGGCCATTTACAAATCTGAATAAGGAAACTAAACATGCTCAAGGTGTTTAACATCACCAAATATAACTAAGAGTAGAAATCCATCTCATTGCCTCTTATTACACTATGGTAAAACCACATACATTGCCTAGTCAAAAATGCTTGGATTCCTCTTGCTTTCTTGTTGCCTTAATTGCTTAATTCTCTGCATTGATGAAACAAATGAGCGTAAGCATAAAGCTTAGTGAGGATCGCTAAACCTAAGCATTCATCAATGCATTTTATAAAATCAAGATAACGTCATTTGCAAACTCATGCCTTCCTTTAAAACATGCTCTTTAGAGCATCAATGCACTTTTAAAACCACATGCTCATAACATCATTAAAAACAACAGCAACATCCTTTGTGCATGCTTAAACCAAGCATCACATGCATTCTAGCATAATTCCCAAGCATTTCATGCTTAATCATTAATCATCAACATTATATTGGCTCACAAGTGATCAATCTCAAACCATATCATAACCACAACAAAAGACACAATCAGATACGCGGATTACAAGCGTTGTCACACACGCTTCATACACACTACCAGACTACACAAGGTGGAGATATACGGCACAGTCACAACCCCTCAACACCCGTGATGGAGATTAATGGCACAATCACAACCCCTCAACATCACTCATCGGTAGATGTATAGTTCCACTAACGAGAGTACGGGACACATACCACAAGACTCACACACGGGATTAAACTATCCACTGTTGTGATCTTAGCCTCAATCGTTAGGGTACTTGGATGGAAGTTATGGCACAATCACAACCCCTCGACATCCAAGGTGACTTTATTCACGGTGCACCCAATCCTATAGCATGCTAACGATATTGGATTAAAGTAACCACAAAAAATTTCCATCACTTGCCAATATAATCATTTAACATCATTATTCCATTGTTTTACAAGCATAAATCACAATGTCATTTTTCACAAGCATAAACATGCTTAAACTCGAATGCATACATCTCATAAAACCAAGGATCACCTACCAAGTGCATCCTTAACAAAATGGAATTAAACACTAGCGTTATCAATGCTCAAAACATGCTTTAAAATAGTAAATTAAACCACATTTAATTCAAGTGCATTTTCCAACAAAAACATAGCACATTCTGATAGAGACTTTCGAATCACTTACTCTTGAGCTTAGGTAAGTGTTTCAAACTTACACTAAGCTCCCAAGACCACGCTTAAAGCGTTACAAAACTGGAAAATCCATTTCCACTCACTGATACACGAAACCTTGCTCGCCAACGTGAAAATCACCCTTCCGAAGCCTCCAAAAATGCTTCGTTTGCTTCCGGATCAAGATCCCCTGTTTTTATATTACCAAAACATAGATCCAACAGCATTAAAATGCATTTCAACACCAGCAACTAAACACAAATTCGTTGCTCACCAAAACTACACCAATTTACCCGTCCGAAACAATCGAAAACTCAATCGATTGCTTCCTAAACCATGCTCAGCCAACATACATCACTTTTAACCATTATTAAACATCAAAACACATCTAAAGACAACCTAAACCCATCCTTAAACCTCCAGCAAGCATAACTTCATCATTTCACCTCAAAAACCCAACTAAAACCATCAAGAAACTCAAGGATCTCAAGGATTTCGGGATCTATATTATCTAAACTCTTTCTCAACATTTTAATCAACTCAAAACTCAATTAAAACCAATCCAAAACAGAGCTCACCAATACCTATCCGAAAATCAAGATTTACAACATATTTTTGCAAGATTTTGATCTCAAATGAAAACTATAATAAAAAACTCAGCCAAAAACAACATTTAGAAGCCAAAGATCTTGGGAATTTCATTAAAGAACCTAGATTGAAGGTTGAGAACAGGATTTACCTCCAATCCTTGTCTTCCTTAATGATTGACAAGTTTTTCCTTAACAAATCTTGAAGAATTTGAAGAGAACTCTTGAAATTTGTTTAGAAATCAAAGGGAGAGTGTTTAGGAGAAAAGAAATCTGGCGAAAAGAGTTGGGAAAATGGTTTTGTTTAAATGAAAGTTAATTACGTGAAATGAATTCTCAATTTCCCAATTAACCCATTTTAATTAAATAAAATCATTTCTATTTTAATTATCTAAAACCCTTTTAAAAAACATGTCAATTTAAGGAATGTGTAATTGTATCAAAGCCCCCTAAAGATTCTAAGATTTTGACTCCTTTTTGAAATTTTGCAATTTTCCACAGTTTTGAAACTTTACATTTTGGTCACTACCAAAAATGTACCACTTCTGAAGCTCTTTTTGTATAATTGATTTGACCAATCTCTTAAACATGATTTTATAGGATTTTAGAAATTCTTACCATATTTTTATCCTTTCCTGATCCTTGATTTCTCTAAACCTCATAATACGATTCGAACCGTTTTCGACCGGTCCGATCCGATGTCAAAAACATCTAGGCCCAAAACCATGGCGTTATATGCTTCGAGAGAAGATTTTCAAGTCGATGAACTTACTTCAGGAGTGAAATCTACCCCTCGGGAGTAAAGGTTGGAACTTAATCGAATTAATTAAAGGAAGACTACATTATAGAGATATAAGGGATTTTACTTGATTAATTTAGGGTATTTCCATCGAGAGAGGCAATTCCACCATTTTTGAACCTGCTCGGCAAAGCAATGCTAAGACTGGATTTATTTGCGGATGGCATGGCATGATTAACGTGATTTCCAAGCACCCCCTACCAACATTCATCTTTTGCTAAAACTCTCTCTTGCCGAAGTTTCATTACTTTTATTTCTCTTATTTTATTTTAGCTTTATCTTAAACCACCTTCAATCTAAATCAAATCTTGTTTCTCGAAGACAAGTAACTCTGCAAAGCAATCGAATTCCAAATGCAATCCCTGTGGGATCGATACTCAGCTTAACTGAAGTATTACTTACAGACCGCGTATACTTGCACGCAATAGATTTTCTTGGCACTATGTTGACACTTTTCCAATATCTTTTACGCTCTATTGCAAGAAAATAATCATTCATGCCGAGAGTCTACACCAAGTTTGGGGGAGCTAATACTCATGGACCCAAAATGATTTGAGTATCAAAATCAAGACTTAATCTTTGTTTGTATGGGGATCATTGCTACAAGGCCAAAGCTTCATGTGCAAATTCATGGTACCTTGATAGTTGATGCTCGAGACACATAACTGGTGACAAGAGTCGGTTCTTGGAGCTAAAACCAAAGAGTGGAGGAGTAGTGACTTTCGGTTACAACTCTAAAGGCCACATTGAAGGAATTGGTTCCATTGGTAATCACACTTCCATCTTTATTGATAATGTTTTATTTGTCAATGGTCTTAAACATAATCTTTTAAGCATAAGCCAACTTTGTGATAAAGGTTTCAATGTTCTTTTTGATTTAAATAGTTGCAAAATTATCAATGTTGAAACTAACAAAATTGTGCTTATTGGTCATCGCATAGGAAACATATACTTGGTGCATTTAGATGACATTCATATTCCCAATGCATGTTTTTTGCCAAAGATGAGCATGATTCATGGTTATGGCATAGAAAACTAAGGCATGAAAGCATGAGTGTTTTAGAAAAAAATGATCTCAAATGATCTTGTAAGAGGTTTGCCAAAAGTAAAGCTTTCATATGATAAAATTTGTGATGGTTGTGCAAAAGGAAAACATAAAAGAGTTTCTTTTAAACATATTAATTATGTTTCTACAAGTAGAGTTTTATAATTGATCCACATTGATCTTTTTGGCCCTATTAGAACAATGGGTTTGGGTGGAAAATCATATGCATTTGTCTTAGTTGATGACTACTCTAGATTTACTTGGGTTCTATTCTTAAGTACCAAGGATGAGGCTTTAGAAAAATTCATCACATTTTCAAAAATAACTCAAAATGATGTTGGTCACTCTATTTCTCACATTAGAAGTGATCATGAAACCAAATTTCAAAATCTAGGTTTTGAGGATTATTGAAACTCAAATGGTATAAGCCATAACTTTTCCGCTCCTCGCACACCTCAATAAAATGGGGTTGTTGAGAGGAAAAATCGAACTTTAGAAGAAATGGCTAGAACCATGCTTTGTGAAAAAAAATTCCAAAGTATTTTTGGGTGGAAGCCATAAATACTGGTTGTTATATTGTCAATCGTGTAATGATTAGGCCTATTTTAAAGAAAACACCTTATGAGCTTCATAAAAGAAAAAGGCCTAACATTAGCTATTTTCATCCTTTTGGACGTAAATGTTTTATTTTAAATCATGGAAAAGACAATTTAGGGAAAATTTGATGCAAAAAGTGATGAAACAATTTTTCTTGGTTATTTTTTAAACTCTAAAGCCTATCAAGTATTTAATAAGAGAACTTTAGTAGTAGAAGAGTCTATATATGTGGTTTTCGATTATAACCTCCTTTTGAGGAAGGGTTCTTGTGATGATGATGATGATGCGGGAATTATTGATGCCAATAATGGTGGAGGAGAATCATCAAAGGCGGATGAAGTTTCAACTAAAGAAGAAGTACAAGATCCACCTCTAGAAGCCTTGAAGGACATGACTCTAGAGGAAAAGGAGGTGACCTATCTAACGGAGTTCAACTATGTCAAAGGTGGTGAGGTTTTGGGTGATCCATTCAAAGGGGTAACCACTAGATCTTCTTTTAGAAATATATGTAATTTTGTTGCATTTATCTCATGGATAGAGCCTAAAAATATCAAAGAAGCATTAAATGATGAATATTGGATATTGGCTATGCAAGAAGAGTTAAATTTTGAGAGAATTAAAGTATGGAAATTAGTTGATAGGCCTAGTAATAAATCTACCATAAGAACTAAATGGATTTTTAGAAACAAACTAGATAAGAGTGGTAACATAGTGAGAAACAAGGCTATACTTGTTGCTCAAGGTTACACTCAAGAAGAAGGAATTCAATTTTGATGAAACCTATGCACCCGTAGCTAGAATGGAAGCTATTAGGATGCTTCTTACATTTACATGTTATCATGAATTCAAGCTTTTTTCAAATGGATATAAAAAGTGATTTTCTAAATGGTTTTATAAATGAAGAAGTGTATGTAAAACAACCACCCGGTTTTTAAGATCCAAAATATCCAAACCATGTTTCTAAACTTTCAAAAGCTTTATATAGTTTGAAACAGGCTTCTAGAGCTTGGTATGAAAGATTATCAAACTTTTTAATTAAAAAAGTTTTAACAAAGGAAATGTGGATACTACACTCTTCATTAAAAGAAAATGCAAAGACATCTTAGTAGTTTAAATTTATGTTTATGTTATTATTTTTGTTTCTGCTAATGAATTGTTTTGCCAAGATTTTGCTAAGTTGATGCAAGGCGAGTTCGAAATTAGCATGATGGGTGAGCTCTCATTCTTCTTGATACTCTAAATCAAACAAAGGAAGGATGGCATCTTCATCAATAAAGCTAAGTACATCAAGGACATGCTCAAAAAGTTTGGCTTGGAGAATGTGAAACCTCAAGCCACACCAATGAAATCTTCTACAATGCTTGACAAAGATGAAGGAGGTAAGTGTGTTGATTTAAAGCTTTATAGATCAATGATAGGATCTTTGCTTTATCTTACCGCAAGTAGACTGGATATCATGTTTAGTGTTTGCTTGTTTGCTAGATTTTAAGGTAGTCCTAGAGAATCACACCTACATGACGTCAAGAGAATCTTTAGATACCTTAGAGACACCCTTTGTTTAGGTGTTTGATATCCTAGAGATTCCTCATAGTTTGCATGCTTATTCGAATGCGGATTATGGAGGTTGTAAGATAGATAGAAACAGTACCTCTGGTACTTGTCAATTCCTAGGTAGTATGCTTATATCGTGGTTTTCAAAGAAACAAAATAGTGTAGCATTATCTACCACCGAGGCGGAATATATTTCGGTCGGAAGTTGTTGTGCTCAAGTCCTTTGGATGAAGCAACAACTCTTAGATTATGGAATTGATGTGGGTACCATCCCTCTAAAGTGTGACATTACTAGTGTCATTTGTCTCACTAAGAATCCCATCCAAGATTCTAGAGACAAACACATAAAGATGAGACATCATTTCATTAGAGATCGTGTCTTGAAAATTGATGTAGTTCTAGAATATGTAGACACCTTGAACCAATTAGTAAATATCTTCACCAAACATTTAGACAAAGAGCGTTTTTGGTCTCTTAGGAGAGAGTTAGGGTTTACTATCCTTTCTTGGACCTTAGAGCCCTTTTGGTGTTTAAACCATGCTTGAATTTGGTTGATTTCCATGCTCTTGTGTTTTTGCTCCTATATGCTCTTGTGTTTACATGTTGATCGCATATCATATATATGCATTTTGATTTGATAAATTTTGAATTTTCGAGCTTCTTGCAGCCAAAAATGTCATTTTTGGCCGAGGGGTACCGATACGGGATATCGTGTATCGGTATAGGTATCATGAGATAGTTTCAGTACATGTTTACCTGTAAAGGTACGGGTTAAGGATCGGAACGGATAAAAACCATACTGGTATGCGGTTTCAGTACGCACAGGTGGCATATCAGTACGTGTGGTCGTCGAAGTCTTTAAATGCCATTAAAGAGGGGTTTTCCTAATTAAACTCAACATCTCACTTTTCCTAAAAACCCTAGGTCGAAAATCTCCTATTTAAACCCTTCAAACCTATTGATTTTCTTACATATCTTCAAAATCTTTTGGGGGCTTTTGGTTTTAACATCAAACTCAAGTTAGCATCATCAAGTTTGTGCAAAATCATCTCATCATTCATCCATAATCCACATACTCAAGGTATAAACTATTTTCTTTTGTTTTCGATTTATTCCATACTTGTATACTGTTTTTCATCAAAAATTATACATTTAGTATGTATATAACTTTGTTTTCAAAGATTTTACAGAAAAATCTTTCAAAACTGAAATTTTTTGTTTGAAAATAAAATTGTGCTCGTATATTTTTCTACACTATTTTTTTTCTTTCACTAAAAATTCTTTTTATACTTGTATATGTTTTTAAGATATACAACATAGGTTTTCACAATACCTTGATCATTGGATTGAATGTGATGTTTATGCATACATTTTTTGTGGTTTGAATTTGTTTTCAGGATTTTATCATGGCTCCTTGAAAAAGACCAAGAAAAGAGATGGGTACTGCCTCTTCAAATCCTAATCCTACCGAACCCAATTCCAAAAACAATGGTACAAAACCACACTTAATCGTTCTTTTTCAAAAGTGTTTTAACGAACCTCAATATCCTCGCGCTTTAGATCATTTTAAACAATACCAAACTTTTAGTATCAGTCGTGAGCATGTGGTTTCTATACCTTTCATGGCTTCCAATGAATTTAATTTTCATTATCTTCATTTAATAACTCAATGGAAGTTCATGCCCTTTTTTAATATACCTGACATTCTCTACAAAAATCTTGTCCTTGCTTTTTACATAAATGCATGGTGTGTTTACAATCGTGAGAAAACTGAAGTTGTTGCTTTAGAGTCATACCTTGTGGGTAAAAAGTTTTTACTTGATTTTACCATTATTGTCGATCTTTTGGGTTTGGAAGATGTGGGTTTAGATGATGAAGAGAAATTCCCTCGTCGTTATAGTAGCTCCATTACCGTGTTTGACGCTCATGAACGCTTCCTTCACTTTATCATCACTTGGTGGTTCCGGTCATCCTGTGGTAAGTGGTCTACTATACGCCAAGTTGATGACTTTTGGCTCTATTGTTTCCGTGAGGGTAAGCGTCCTAACCTAGCTCAAATCATTCTTGCCGAGCTTGTCTTCTTGGTTTAGAATTGTCATACCTCGCTTGTTACTTTTTTTCACCTATGTGGCCGCCTTGAGTTTCATGTTCCATAAGCTAGAGATTGACTGCTCTTACGATCTTATCTTGCCTCTCACCGATCCATTAATGACAAGTCCCTTCGTAAGGCAAAGTTCACCTTTTACAATGGAGAATGGATTCGGATTGTGGATCTTCTCAGAGATGTTCAACCCAAACCTGTAACACCCCAATTTTGGGCTTAGAAGTTTTCGGTTTGAACCGGACCGGTCGGATTTTCGGTTCGAATATAAAAGGTGGTTTTAAGGAAAGCCTAGTTCGGGATGCATTAAAAATATGGAAAAATATCTAAAAATCCTCTTTTAATATATAAGAGGGTGGTGAAATCAATTTTACAAAATGAGATTTGGAAATATGACATTTTGAGTTAGTGACTAAAATGTAATTTTTGAAAAGTTCGTGATTGTTTTAAAAGGATTGAAACTTTGAATCTTTAAGGAGCTAATTTACCCAAGGGAGGATTTCTCCAGATTTTTCTTGATTTTTAAGACTCATTTAATGTTTAATTAATAAAAAGAAAAGAGGGAAAAAATATTTTTAGTTTCATAACTAACTTTTATCAAAAATTTCCCATTTCATTTTCTCTCAAAATTCCCTCAGCCAAACACATTTCCACAGCAACTTTTCCTTTGATTTTCACACCTAAAGTTGAGATTTCAATTCCTAAATGATTCCTAATCATTTCTACATCAAATCCTTACCATTTGCTTAATGAATTTTTAAGGATTTTGGCTCTAAACAAGGAGAAATCCACATTTAGAGGTATGAACGTCCTTCTCTTCTAAATACTCAGTTCTTTACTGAAATTCCCAAGTTCTCAATCCTTAAATTGAGTTTTATTAAAGGTTTTAATGTGGTGATCTTGATTTTGGCTTAAAATGCAAGATTTGGATTTAATTTTGAAGAAATTCGTAATAGATGATTGGGCTCTGTTTTGAGATGTCTTTTTGATGTATTTTGGATGTCTAAATGATGTGAAATGGAGGTTTAATCAATGCAATCCCGAATAGGTTGATTTTCCTAAGTTTTTACTTGTGAAAATGGTGGTTTTTGAGGTGATCTTGGTGTTCTGTTAATGCTGGAGGTATAAGGACGAGTTTGAGTTCATTTTGGATGTTGATTGATGTTTAAAAATGGTTAGAAGTGATGGATCTTGGCTGGGTTAAGTTTTGGAAGAGTTTGGAGGTGTTTTCGGTTGTGTTTGGTAGCCGAAATGTTGGATTTATGTAGAGCAGCGAGTTGAGTTGTGTTGCTGGTGTTTTTAATGCATGATGATGCATTAATCCTCTGTTGTTATGTGTTTAAAACAGGGGAGAATGATCCAGAAGCAATAGAGGTAGCGTTGGAGGGTTTCGGATGCTTGGAAGGCTTAACGGCTAGCGTAGTTTTGTGTATCGGTGAGTGAAGTTGGGGTTTTCAGCTTTAAAACCAAAGTTTGAAGGTTTTGGGAGCTTAGTTTAAGTCTAAGCAACTTAGCTAAGCTCAAGAGTAAGTAAATGGAATCTCTCTCTTGGTTTGTGTTATGAATTGGTTTCTAATGCACTTGTGATGGTTGGATGCATGTATTTAATTTGCATGTTTAAATTCTGTTTTGAAAGCATGGTTTAATGCTGGTTTTGAAAGTCATGTGTTGAAGGATGCTCAAGGTAAGAGATCCTTGGTTTTGTACATTGGAATTGTGGAATTGATGCATAGTGTTGCATGTTGTTTAATGGCTTTGTTTAATGCTTCAAAACAGTGAAGTGATGATGGTAAGTGATGTAAGTGGTTGTTGGTTACTTTAATCGGATATAGTTAGCCGACTATAGGATTGGGTGCACCGTGAATCGAGTCGCCTTAGATGTCGAAGGGGTTGTAATTGTACCGTAAACTCCATCCGAGAATCCTAGCGATTGAGGAAATTTGTGTCACCGCGATGGAGGATGGCTCTCGTGGGTGGGCTTTGTTAAGTGCCACCACGATGGAGGATGGCTCTCTTGGGTGGGCTTTGTTAAGTGCCACCACGATGGAGGATGGCTCTCGTGGGTGGGCTTGGTTAAGTGCCACCACGATGGATGATGGCTCTCGTGGGTGAACCTCGTTAAACGTCACCACGATGGAGGATGGCTCTCGTGGGTGGACTTTGTTAAGTGTCACAACGGTGGAGGGTTGCTCCCGTGTGTGAGCTTGGTTAAGGTGATTATAATGGTTGTGGTAGCGTCCATGTGTAAGCCTTGTGATGTGTCCCGGCTCACGCTAGCGTGTTATACAACTTCCGATGAGTGATGTTGAGGGGTTGTGATTGTACCGTTAAACTCCATCACGGGTGTTGAGGGGGTTGTGATTGTACCGGTAAACTCCACCTTGTGTTGTTCGGTTGTGTGTATGAAGCGTGTGGGACAACGCTTGTAATCCGCGTATCCGATTGTGTTTTGTGTTGTGATGGTTTGTGAATTATCACTTGGAAGCCAATATAATGTTCTTGGATGTAATGAAGCATGAGATGCTTGAAATGATGCAAGGTTGCATGGGAAGTGTGTAATGTTCTAAGAATGCACGTATTACTTGTTAAGCTTGAACAAGTGTTTATCTTCTATTGATAATGGTGCATATGTGCATGGAATCTCTTTAGTGCATTGAAGTCTTGTGAGGACTTGTTTTAAAAGGCATGTAGTGCAATGTTGATTTTGGAAGTTCATGTGTTTTGCATTTGTTGATTGCATGAGATGGTTTGAAGGAACCAATGGTTTTCGAAAGGTTTTGTTTTG
Organism: Hibiscus trionum; assembly: GCA_030270665.1. Classification (NCBI taxonomy): domain Eukaryota; kingdom Viridiplantae; phylum Streptophyta; class Magnoliopsida; order Malvales; family Malvaceae; genus Hibiscus; species Hibiscus trionum. The sequence continues at coordinate 6,280,487 of BSYR01000064.1, read as the reverse complement.
AAATGGCCATCAAGCATATGTAAAGTATGTTGTGAAGTGGAAGTGTTTTCCAAGGAATTTGAGTTTAACCTTGCATGTGGTGTTTATGCATGGAAAGGTTTAAATAATGGTTTTTGCAAGAATGTGTTTTGGGGTAAATTGTTTAGCTTTTCTAAGCTAAAGGTTGGTTTTCATGTTGTGCAAGGCATGGTTTAAAGCATGATGTTCAAAAGAAGAGCTCCACTTGAGTCTCGGTTAATAGCTATAGATAATAAAGGCAATGGGGGGAGAGTCTTTTATATAGATGTGTAATGAGATTATGTATGTTGGACAAGTTTGGTTTATGATTTGAACTATGTGGTTTAACGCTTGCAACGTTTGAATCTTCTCCTTCATAAGTTGTTATGTTATGCTTCTTGTTTTAAAAGCATGATTAAGTGTTGGATGTGTTGAAAGAGTTGGTGCACCTAGGGGTTGTTTTGTATCTAGATTTTAATGCAATTTGGTAGTTATGATGCTTGGCATGTTGTTGATTTGTTGAGGATTGATTTAGAGTATGTTCGATGGTGTTTAGACGAGTTAAAACAGGCTTTTCTGCTGTTTCTGGGCAGGGTGTTTCGAAACACCCTTGCCTGTTTCGAAACAGGTGCTGGATTTGGCCTGGGTGTTTCGAAACGGGTAGAGGTGTTTCGAAACACTTTGGCTACTGCTAAGCCCCGTTTCTGAACGGTCTATTCCCGTTTCGAAACACTTGACCGTTGGGCACTGATTTGAATGGTTTTGAAGTTTGTAAGCTTTACGTTTTAGTCCTGATTTTTGTATGTGCAATTGCTTGAGTTCGAGATGTCCGTTTAAGGTGAAATTTGGCAGAGAGGCATGAAACATGATTAATTTCATAATGGTAACTCAAAAATTGGTAAAGTCCTCTTAATTTCCAGAATTTACAAATTGGTCCCTAAATTCGTATATTGTGCAATTGAGTCCCTTATTGTTTTCCAATTGCTGTGATTTTTGAGTATGCTTACCTCAAGAGTACACCTAGGGTTAATGTGCATCTAGACAAGCTTAAAAAGAAAAAAAGGGTCGTTAATCAAGGTTGACTTTCAGGTTGACTTTGGTTTTCCCCGTGTAATCTTCGTAGTTCGGGTCAACCGTCTAGGCCGGGCTAAGGGGGTTACATTTTGTGGTATCATAGCTGAGTTGCGAATGCTTGGGGAAATGGTAAATTGTTGTAATAAGTGTTTGATGTTTTTCTGATGTGTGGTTGAAAGTCGGTTGAAATGTGTGTGTCTTTCAGCGAATTGTTGATGATTTTAGCATGCTTTTTTATTGTGAATCTTCATTGAGCTAATGTGGATTTGTGCTGATGATATGCTGGTGTTGTGAGCTGATTTTATGAATGATGAAAGTGTGATGGGTATGATATGTTGATGTTATGATGTTGCGGGTGAATGTTGTTTGATGAGAGCATGATCGAGGTATGTTGATTGATATGCTCGATGTTGTGATAATCATGTTTTTATTGATTGTTATGTTGTGTAAAAAAGGGAGAATTCGGGATACCCATTGCCTTATTATTATAGCTATTGTGTTATGTTGGAGTTGGAGTTTTGAATCCTTGCTTGAAGCTGGCCTGATCGTTTTGTTTGTTTTGTTATGATTGTTTGTTGTTAATAGCATGGTGAAATCGATGGGAGAATGGCAGTTGGGTGAGATGGTTGCTGCTTTAGAGCAGGTTGTTAGGGCATGGAATTCACCTTTTAGTGGAGGTGTTTCGTCTCAGTCTTCAGTGCCTGGAGTTGAGGTAGTGAGGCAGGAGGAAGAAGCTGGTTTTGTGATGAAGGGTTCATCACCTATAGTTCAAGAGGTGTCGGGAACATCTCAGGCTGTGGCGAAGGTGAGGCCTGTAGACGTGCTGACTGTGGGACGTGCGAGTTTGTCGAAACAACGTTTACATGATTTGGGAGCTGTGGAGTATCATGGTTCGACACCTGAGACGTTCGAGGCCTGGTTGGCCAGTGTAATTCTGATTTTGGATCAGGAAGGTTGTGACTACGCCTGTAAGCTAGGAAGTGTTGTCTCATTGATGTTGGAGGACGCTTGTGCTTGGTGGACATCTGTGGCGGTGGCAACACCTATCCACGATATAGATTGGGACTTCTTTGTGTTTGCCTTTTATGAAAGGTACCTTGGAGGGAAATTCCCAAGGGTTAAGCAACGTGGGGGTGTGGTTTCAGATTATGAAGGTGAGAAAAGTTTAAGCAAGAGAGTTGTGGGTACCGACCTCGGGAGCGGTCAGCGTAAGAGGCTACGTGATAGAAGGTTTTGCTTGAATCGAAGTCTGGGTGGTGGTGCAGACGTAGGTCAAGTGTGGTATGATCAAGGAGTGGTAGCTCGGTTGCCGAAGTGTGACCGTTGTTGAAGGTGTCATGTTGGAGGTTATCGGGGCGCGAGAGTTTGTTGGAACTGTGGTTCTATGGAGCATGTGAAGTGAAATTGTCCTCAAGTGGCAAGATCAGCTTCAGTGGTAGCAAAAGGGTCTCAGAAGGGTCGTGGGCACGGCCGAGACAAGGTTCGAAGGTGGCAGGAAGGGCAGAAAGGTGTGAGGAGCTTGGGGAATGAATCTTGTTGGAATTGTGGGTCTGTTGGACATTTGAGACGAAATTGTTTGAAGTTGGCTCGGGGTAGTCAGGGTTCTTTACCGCAGGGAGATGGTGATGATCTTAAGGTGTTGGCTGATGCTGCGGTGGTGCGGCTAGAGAATGATGGTTCTGCGAAGAAGAGAGCTTGTCTGTTGAAGCCCCAAGGCAGTGAGATGTTTACAGGTAACCTTGTTAAGTAACCTTTACCCTAGTTATCTTAGTTTGGTTTCGGTTTGGTTTTCCCTTGCGTGGTGGTATGGTCTTATAGCTAGCAAGTTTGGGGTAGTAGTTGGTGTTGTTTTGAAAACAACTTTAGTGCGAAGAGGGCATTAGTGGGTATTTTGTGGTTAATGGGTTGTTAGAATGGTAGGGTTGGACAAGTTGGAAGTGAGATAGGAGGTTTTTCTTAGGCGGATTCTGAGGATGTTATTGGTGGGTGTGAACCGACATTCATGCACAATTAAAATCATTTGTTATATGCTATATTATATATGTTGGTACATGCATACATGCGACATGACATTAGAAGTTTTGCATACATGTACACAGGCATTGATAGGGCATATTGGTGACCATGCATACGAACGTTCACACTTCCTAATAACTAGTTGGGTCCGTTAGTGTTGTGATAGGTTTTAAGAGTTGTTTTGGTGCTAGGAGAATGTTAGAAGTAATGGACGGTATTAAGCGAGCTGTCAGTAATAGTGAGTGCGATATAGCATGTTGGCAGAAGGAAAGTGTTTTGGTGCTTAAAGAGTTTAGTGGTGTGGTGGTGAGAAGATTACCGGTTGAAGTTAGAATCGGTCAGAGTGGTTGTGAATAGCTGGTAGAAGTGGCAGTTTCTTGGTGTTAAGTGATGTAGTAAGTTAGTGGATGTGTTCCAGAGTGCTGAGGTAACTTGGCTTTGATGTTGTAATAGAAGGGTTGTTTTTGTAGGTGATGGTTCGTAGCAACCTTCGAAGGGTTGAGAAGAGGTTGTGTTGTGGGTTGTAGAAAAGGGTTAGCCTGGGGTGAATAGAAGTTTCGTAATCTTAATGTGTATGTATAGAATGGGCGGTGTCCTGGTAAGGCTATTGTTGTAGTCAAAGCTTGAAGTGGAAAGGCAATGTAAGTTCAAGGGCCGTTGTTGGTTGGACGGGTTCTTGTGAGAAGTGTTTGGCTAGTCGCGTATAAGTAAATCCCTTCTGTAGTCAGCTAGTGGTATGTGGAACGGCTGGCGGAGCCAAGGTTGGGGTTTTTTGACGTGAATTTCGGATGTTGGGTGAGTTGTCCTGGTGAGTCGTTATGGTAATGATTGTGGCGGATGTGAAGGAATGTCATCAATACGTTGAGAAGTTTGAGTAAGCAGTTGATACTTAAGAATTTTTGCTTGATGTGGTAACCTTTGAAAGAAGTTGAGCAGTTTTGCAAGGGGTTTTAGAAGCAGTGAAGGTTGTGGGTCACATGGTGGCTGAAACTGGATGGGTTAGTGTCACCGTGTGTACGAGTTTTGGGAGTTATGAGTTAAAGTGGTGTATGCTGTAAAAGTTTGGAGGTTCTTTGGGTTGTTGGGACTATGCGCAGTTCGGAAGTGTGAAAGGTTAAGCCGTGGTTAACATCTGAGTGTTCTGGAAATTGTGAACAGTATGCGGTGGTGTTGGGTTTGGTTATAGTGTAAGTTGATTTGTGGAGAAGTTGGTTTGGTGGAGTTTTGTGTGGAGAGTGTTTAGTGGTGGTTAAGTCTCATGTGTTGCTTTATGGGTTGCTTTGAGAAGTTTGGTTGTGCTCTTTTCGCCGGTTGAAATTTCGAGGATGAAATTTCCTAAGAGGGGGAGAGTTGTAACACCCCAAATTTGGGCTTAGAAGTTTTGGGTTTGAACCAGACCGGTCGGATTTTCGGTTCGAATATAAAAGGTGGTTTTAAGGAAAGCCTAGTTCGGGATGCATTAAAAATATGGAAAAATATCTAAAAATCCTTTTTTAATATATATAAGAGGGTGGTGAAATCAATTTTACAAAATGAGGTTTGGAAATATGACATTTTGAGTTAGTGACTAAAATGTAATTTTTGAAAAGTTCGTGACTGTTTTAAAAGGATTGAAACTTTGAATCTTTAAGGAGCTAATTTACCAAAGGGAGGATTTCTCCAGATTTTTCTTGATTTTTAAGACTCATTTAATGTTTAATTAATAAAAAGAAAAGAGGGAAAAAGATATTTTTAGTTTCATAACTAACTTTTACCAAAATTTTCCCATTTCATTTTCTCTCAAAATTCCCTCATCCAAACACATTTCCACAGCAACTTTTCCTTTGATTTTCACACCTAAAGTTGAGATTTCAATTCCTAAATGATTCCTAATCATTTCTACATCAAATCCTCACCATTTGCTTAATGAATTTGTAAGGATTTTGGCTCTAAACAAGGAGAAATCCACATTTAGAGGTATGAACGTCCTTCTCCTCTAAATACTCAGTTCTTTACTGAAATTCCCAAGTTCTCAATCCTTAAATTGAGTTTTATTAAAGGTTTTAATGTGGTGATCTTGATTTTGGCTTAAAATGCAAGATTTGGATTTAATTTTGAAGAAATTCGTAATAGATGATTGGGCTCTGTTTTGAGATGTCTTTTCGATGTATTTTGGATGTCTAAACGATGTGAAATGGAGGTTTAATCAATGCAATCCCGAATAGGTTGATTTTCCTAAGTTTTTACTTGTAAAAATGGTGGTTTTTGAGGTGATCTTGGTGTTCTGTTAATGCTGGAGGTATAAGGACGAGTTTGAGTTCATTTTGGATGTTGATTGATGTTTAAAAATGGTTAGAAGTGATGGATCTTGGCTGGGTTAAGTTTTGGAAGAGTTTGGAGGTGTTTTCGGTTGTGTTTGGTAGCTAAAATGTTGGATTTATGTAGAGCAGCGAGTTGAGTTGTGTTGCTGGTGTTTTTAATCTATGATGATGCATTAATCCTCTGTTGTTATGTGTTTAAAACAGGGGAGAATGATCCGGAAGCAATAGAGGTAGCGTTGGAGGGTTTCGGATGCTTGGAAGGCTTAACGGCTAGCGTAGTTTTGTGTATCGGTGAGTGAAGTTGGGGTTTTCAGCTTTAAAACCAATGTTTGAAGGTTTTGGGAGCTTAGTTTAAGTCTAAGCAACTTAGCTAAGCTCAAGAGTAAGTAAATGGAATTTCTCTCTTGGTTTGTGTTATGAATTGGTTTCTAATGCACTTGTGATGGTTGGATGCATGTATTTAATTTGCATGTTTAAATTCTGTTTTGAAAGCATGTTTTAGCATGGTTTAATGCTGGTTTTGAAAGTCATGTGTTGAAGGATGCTCAAGGTAAGAGATCCTTGGTTTTGTACATTGGAATTGTGGAATTGATGCATAGTGTTGCGTGTTGTTTAATGGCTTTGTTTAATGCTTCAAAACAGTGAAGTGATGATGGTAATTGATGGTATTGGTAAGTGATGTAAGTGGTTGTTGGTTACTTTAATCGGATATAGTTAGCCGGCTATAGGATTGGGTGCACCGTGAATCGTGTCGCCTTGGATGTCGAGGGGGTTGTAATTGTACCGTAAACTCCATCCGAGAATCCTAGCGATTGAGGAAATTGGTGTCACCACGATGGAGGATGGCTCTCGTGGGTGGGCTTTGTTAAGTGCCACCACGATGGAGGATGGCTCTCGTGGGTGGGCTTTGTTAAGTGCCACCACGATGGAGGATGGCTCTCGTGGGTAGGCTTGGTTAAGTGCCACCACGATGGAGGATGGCTCTCGTGGGTGAACCTCGTTAAACGTCACCACGATGGAGGATGGCTCTCGTGGGTGGACTTTGTTAAGTGTCACAACGGTGGAGGGTTGCTCCCGTGTGTGAGCTTGGTTAAGGTGATTACAATGGTTGTGGTAGCTTCCATGTGTAAGCCTTGTGATGTGTCTCGGCTCTCGCTAGCGTGTTATACAACTTTCGATGAGTGATGTTGAGGGGTTGTGATTGTACCGTTAAACTCCATCACGGGTGTTGAGGGGGTTGTGATTGTACCGGTAAACTCCACCTTGTGTTGTTTGGTTGTGTGTATGAAGCGTGTGGGACAACGCTTGTAATCCGCGTATCCGATTGTGTTTTGTGTTGTGATGGTTTGTGAATTATAACTTGGAAGCCAATATAATGTTCTTGGATGTAATGAAGCATGAGATGCTTGAAATGATGCAAGGTTGCATGGGAAGTGTGTAATGTTCTAAGAATGCACGTATTACTTGTTAAGCTTGTACAAGTGTTTATCTTCTATTGAGAATGGTGCATATGTGCATGGAATCTCTTTAGTGCATTGAAGTCTTGTGAGGACTTGTTTTAAAAGGCATGTAGTGCAATGTTGATTTTGGAAGTTCATGTGTTTTGCATTTGTTGAATGCGTGAGATGGTTTGAAGGAACCAATGGTTTTCGAAAGGTTTTGTTTTGAAATGGCCATCAAGCATATGTAAAGTATGTTGTGAAGTGGAAGTGTTTTCCAAGGAATTTGAGTTTAACCTTGCATGTGGTGTTTATGCATGGAAAGGTTTAAATAATGGTTTTTGCAAGAATGTGTTTTGGGGTAAATTGTTTAGCTTTTCTAAGATAAAGGTTGGTTTTCATGTTGTGCAAGGCATGGTTTAAAGCATGATGTTCAAAAGAGGTTTTTCAACCAATGCTTTGGTTTATTGATTTGTATCTACTTTTTAAGAGGGTTTTGTGATTCGCTGCATTGATGGTGTTTTGGTTTTGAGCATTCCTCACTAAGCATTATGTGCTTACGCTCCTCTTTGTCCATCAATGCAGATAATTGAAGTTGGGACAGCAAGAAGCAAGGGATTCATGGAGAGCTCCACTTGAGAAGTATGTCTCGGTTAATAGCTATAGATAATAAAGGCAATGGGAGGAGAGTCTTTTATATTGATGTGTAATGAGATTGTGTATGTTGGACAAGTTTGGTTTATGATTTGAACTATGTGGTTTAACGCTTGCAACGTTTGAATCTTCTCCTTCATAAGTTGTTATGCTATGCTTCTTGTTTTAAAAGCATGATTAAGTGTTGGATGTGTTGAAAGAGTTGGTGCACCTAGGGGTTGTTTTGTATCTAGATTTTAATGCAATTTGGTAGTTATGATGCTTGGCATGTTGTTGATTTGTTGAGGATTGATTTAGAGTATGTTCGATGGTGTTTAGACGAGTTAAAACAGGCTTTTCTGCTGTTTCTGGGCAGGGTGTTTCGAAACACCCTTGCCTGTTTCGAAACAGGTGCTGGATTTGGCCTGGGTGTTTCGAAACGGGTAGAGGTGTTTCGAAACACTTTGGCTACTACCAAGCCCCGTTTCTGAACGGTCTATTCCCGTTTCGAAACACTTGACCGTTGGGCACTGATTTGAATGGTTTTGAAGTTTGTAAGCTTTACGTTTTAGTCCTGATTTTTGTATGTGCAATTGCTTGAGTTCGAGATGTTCGTTTAAGGTGAAATTTGGTAGAGAGGCATGAAACATGATTAATTTCATAATGGTAACTCAAAAATTGATAAAGTCCTCTTAATTTCCAGAATTTACAAATTAGTCCCTAAATTCGTATGTTGTGCAATTGAGTCCCTTATTGCTTTCAGATTGCTGTGATTTTTGAGTATGCTTACCTCAAGAGTACACCTAGGGTTAATGTGCATCTAGACAAGCTTAAAAAGAAAAAAAGGGTCGTTAATCAAGGTTGACTTTCAGGTTGACTTTGGTTTTCCCCGTGTAATCTTCGTAGTTCGGTCAACCGTCTAGGCCGGGCTAAGGGGGTTACATGTGGTGGTATCAGAGCTGAGTTGCGAATGCTTGGGGAAATGGTAAATTGTTGTAATAAGTGTTTGATGTTTTTCTGATGTGTGGTTGAAAGTCGGTTGAAATGTGTGTGTCTTTGAGCGAATTGTTGGTGATTTTAGCATGCTTTTTTATTGTGAATCTACATTGAGCTAATGTGGATTTGTGCTGATGATATGCTGGTGTTGTGAGCTGATTTTATGAATGATGAAAGTGTGATGGGTATGATATGTTGATGTTATGATGTTGCGGGTGAATGTTGTTTGATGAGAGCATGATCGAGGTATGTTGATTGATATGCTCGATGTTGTGATAATCATGTTTTTATTGATTGTTATGTTCTGTAAAAAGGGGAGAATTCGGGATACCCATTGCCTTATTATTATAGCTATTGTGTTATGTTGGAGTTGGAGTTTTGAATCCTTGCTTGAAGCTGGCCTGATCGTTTTGTTTGTTTTGTTATGATTGTTTGTTGTTAATAGCATGGTGAAATCGATGGGAGAATGGCAGTTGGGTGAGATGGTTGCTGCTTTAGAGCAGGTTGTTAGGGCGTGGAATTCACCTTTTAGTGGAGGTGTTTCGTCTCAGTCTTCAGTGCCTGGAGTTGAGGTAGTGAGGCAGGAGGAAGAAGCTGGTTTTGTGATGAAGGGTTCATCACCTATAGTTCAAGAGGTGTCGGGAACATCTCAGGCTGTGGCGAAGGTGGGGCCTGTAGACGTGTTGACTGTGGGACGTGCGAGTTTGTCGAAACAGCGTTTACATGATTTGGGAGCTGTGGAGTATCATGGTTCGACACCTGAGACGTTCGAGGCCTGGTTGGCCAGTGTAATTCTGATTTTGGATCAGGAAGGTTGTGACTACGCCTGTAAGCTAGGAAGTGTTGTCTCATTGATGTTGGAGGACGCTTGTGCTTGGTGGACATCTGTGGCGGTGGCAACACCTATCCACGATATAGATTGGGACTTCTTTGTGTTTGCCTTTTATGAAAGGTACCTTGGAGGGAAATTCCCAAGGGTTAAGCAACGTGGGGGTGTGGTTTCAGATTATGAAGGTGAGAAAAGTTTAAGCAAGAGAGTTGTGGGTACCGACCTCGAGAGCGGTCAACGTAAGAGGCTACGTGATAGAAGGTTTTGCTTGAATCGAAGTCTGGGTGGTGGTGCAGACGTAGGTCAAGTGTGGTATGATCAAGGAGTGGTAGCTCGGTTGCCGAAGTGTGACCGTTGTGGAAGGTGTCATGTTGGAGGTTGTCGGGGCGCGAGAGTTTGTTGGAACTGTGGTTCTAAGGAGCATGTGAAGTGAAATTGTCCTCAAGTGGCAAGATCAGCTTCAGTGGTAGCAAAAGGGTCTCAGAAGGGTCGTGGGCACGGCCGAGACAAGGTTCGAAGGTGGCAGGAAGGGCAGAAAGGTGTGAGGAGCTTGGGGAATGAATCTTGTTGGAATTGTGGGTCTGTTGGACATTTGAGACGAAATTGTTTGAAGTTGGCTCGGGGTAGTCAGGGTTCTTTACCGCAGGGAGATGGTGATGATCTTAAGGTGTTGGCTGATGCTGCGGTGGTGCGGCTAGAGAATGATGGTTCTGCGAAGAAGAGAGCTTGTCTGTTGAAGCCCCAAGGCAGTAAGATGTTTACAGGTAACCTTGTTAAGTAACCTTTACCCTAGTTATCTTAGTTTGGTTTCGGTTTGGTTTTCCCTTGCGTGGTGGTATGGTCTTATAGCTAGCAAGTTTGGGGTAGTAGTTGGTGTTGTTTTGAAAACAACTTTAGTGCGAAGAGGGCATTAGTGGGTATTTTATGGTTAATGGGTTGTTAGAATGGTAGGGTTGGACAAGTTGGAAGTGAGATAGGAGGTTTTTCTTAGGCGGATTCTGAGGATGTTATTGGTGGGTGTGAACCGACATACATGCACAGTTAAAATCATTTGTTATATGCTATATTATATATGTTGGTACATGCATACATGCGACATGACATTAGAAGTTTTGCATACATGTACACGGGCATTGATAGGGCATATTGGTGACCATGCATACGAACGTTCACACTTCCTAATAGCTAGTTAGGTCCGTTAGTGTTGTGATAGGGTTAGGTTGGATGATGGGTTTTAAGAGTTGTTTTGGTGCTAGGAGAATGTTAGAAGTAATGGACGGTATTAAGCGAGCTGTCAGTAATAGTGAGTGCGATATAGCATGTTGGCAGAAGGAAAGTGTTTTGGTGCTTAAAAAGTTTAGTGGTGTGGTGGTGAGGAGATTACCGGTTGAAGTTAGAATCGGTCATAGTGGTTGTGAATAGCTGGTAGAAGTTGTAGTTTCTTGGTGTTAAGTGATGTAGTAAGTTAGTGGATGTGTTCCAGAGTGCTGAGGTAACTTGGCATTGATGTTGTAATAGAAGGGTTGTTTTTGTAGGTGATGGTTCGTCGAAGGGTTGAGAAGAGGTTGTGTTGTGGGTTGTAGAAAAGGGTTAGCCTGGGGTGAATAGAAGTTTCGTAATCTTAATGTGTATGTATAGAATGGGCGGTGTCCTGGTAAGGCTATTGTTGTAGTCAAAGCTTGAAGTGGAAAGGCAATGTAAGTTCAAGGGCCATTGTTGGTTGGACGGGTTCTTGTGAGAAGTGTTTGGCTAGTCGCGTATAAGTAAATCCCTTCTGTAGTCAGCTAGTGGTATGTGGAACGGCTGGCGGAGCCAAGGTTGGGGTTTTTTGACGTGAATTTCGGATGTTGGGTGAGTAGTCCTGGTGAGTCGTTATGGTAATGATAGTGGCGGATGTGAAGGAATGTCATCAATACGTTGAGAAGTTTGAGTAAGCGGTTGATGCTTAAGAATTTTTGCTTGATGTGGTAACCTTTGGAAGAAGTTGAGCAGTTTTGCAAGGGGTTTTAGAAGCAGTGAAGGTTGTGGGTCACATGGTGGCTGAAACTGGATGGGTTAGTGTCACCGTGTGTACGAGTTTTGGGAGTTATGAGTTAAGGTGGTGTATGCTGTAAAAGTTTGGAGGTTCTTCGGGTTGTTGGGACTATGCGCAGTTCGGAAGTGTGAAAGGTTAAGCTGTGGTTAACATCTGAGTGTTCTGGAAATTGTGAATAGTATGCGGTGGTGTTGGGTTTGGTTATAGTGTAAGTTGATTTGTGGAGAGGTTGGTTTGGTGGAGTTTTGTGTGGAGAGTGTTCAGTGGTGGTTAAGTCTCTTGTGTTGCTTTGTGGGTTGCTTTGAGAAGTTTGGTTGTGCTCTTTTCGCCGGTTGAAATTTCGAGGATGAAATTTCCTAAGAGGGGGAGAGTTGTAACACCCCAATTTTGGGCTTAGAAGTTTTGGGTTTGAACCGGACCGATCGGATTTTCGGTTCGAATATAAAAGGTGGTTTTAAGGAAAGCCTAGTTCGGGATGCATTAAAAATATGGAAAAATATCTAAAAATCCTCTTTTAATATATATAAGAGGGTGGTGAAATCAATTTTACAAAATGAGGTTTGGAAATATGACATTTTGAGTTAGTGACTAAAATGTAATTTTTGAAAAGTTCGTGACTGTTTTAAAAGGATTGAAACTTTGAATCTTTAAGGAGCTAATTTACCCAAGGGAGGATTTCTCCAGATTTTTCTTGATTTTTAATACTCATATAATGTTTAATTAATAAAAAGAAAAGAGGGAAAAAGATATTTTTAGTTTCATAACTAACTTTTACCAAAATTTTCCCATTTCATTTTCTCTCAAAATTCCCTCAGCCAAACACATTTCCACAGCAACTTTTCCTTTGATTTTCACACCTAAAGTTGAGATTTCAATTCCTAAATGATTCCTAATCATTTCTACATCAAATCCTCACCATTTGCTTAATGAATTTGTAAGGATTTTGGCTCTAAACAAGGAGAAATCCACATTTAGAGGTATGAACGTCCTTCTCCTCTAAATACTCAGTTCTTTACTGAAATTCCCAAGTTCTCAATCCTTAAATTGAGTTTTATTAAAGGTTTTAATGTGGTGATCTTGATTTTGGCTTAAAATGCAAGATTTGGATTTAATTTTGAAGAAATTCGTAATAGATGATTGGGCTCTATTTTGAGATGTCTTTTTGATGTTTTTTGGATGTCTAAATGATGTGAAATGGAGGTTTAATCAATGCAATCCCGAATAGGTTGATTTTCCTAAGTTTTTACTAGTGAAAATGGTGGTTTTTGAGGTGATCTTGGTGTTCTGTTAATGCTGGAGGTATAAGGACGAGTTTGAGTTCATTTTGGATGTTGATTGATATTTAAAAATGGTTAGAAGTGATGGATCTTGGCTGGGTTAAGTTTTGGAAGAGTTTGGAGGTGTTTTCGGTTGTGTTTGGTAGCCGAAATGTTGGATTTATGTAGAGCAGCGAGTTGAGTTGTGTTGTTGGTGTTTTTAATGCATGATGATGCATTAATCCTCTGTTGTTATGTGTTTAAAACAGGGGAGAATGATCCGGAAGCAATAGAGGTAGCGTTGGAGGGTTTCGGATGCTTGGAAGGCTTAACGGCTAGCGTAGTTTTGTTTATCGGTGAGTGAAGTTGGGGTTTTCACCTTTAAAACCAATGTTTGAAGGTTTTGGGAGCTTAGTTTAAGTCTAAGCAACTTAGCTAAGCTCAAGAATAAGTAAATGGAATTTCTCTCTTGGTTTGTGTTATGAATTGGTTTCTAATGCACTTGTGATGGTTGGATGCATGTATTTAATTTGCATGTTTAAATTCTGTTTTGAAAGCATGTTTTAGCATGGTTTAATGCTGGTTTTGAAAGTCATGTGTTGAAGGATGCTCAAGGTAAGAGATCCTTGGTTTTGTACATTGGGATTGTTGAATTGATGCATAGTGTTGCATGTTGTTTAATGGCTTTGTTTAATGCTTCAAAACAGTGAAGTGATGATGGTAATTGAGGGTATTGGTAAGTGATGTAAGTGGTTGTTGGTTACTTTAATCGGATATAGTTAGCCGGCTATAGGATTGGGTGCACCGTGAATCGAGTCGCCTTGGATGTCGAGGGGGTTGTAATTGTACCGTAAACTCCATCCGAGAATCCTAGCGATTGAGGAAATTGGTGTCACCACGATAGAGGATGGCTCTCGTGGGTGGGCTTTGTTAAGTATCACCACGATGGAGGATGGCTCTCATGGGTGGGCTTTGTTAAGTTCCACCACGATGGAGGATGGCTCTCGTGGGTGGGCTTGGTTAAGTGCCACCACGATGGAGGATGGCTCTCGTGGGTGAACCTCGTTAAACGTCACCACGATGGAGGATGGCTCTCGTGGGTGGACTTTGTTAAGTGTCACAACGGTGGAGGGTTGCTCCCGTGTGTGAGCTTGGTTAAGGTGATTACAATGGTTGTGGTAGCTTCTATGTGTAAGCCTTGTGATGTGTCCCGGCTCTCGCTAGCGTATTATACAACTTCCGATGAGTGATGTTGAGGGGTTGTGATTGTACCGTTAAACTCCATCACGGGTGTTGAGGGGGTTGTGATTGTACCGGTAAACTCCACCTTGTGTTGTTCGGTTGTGTGTATGAAGCGTGTGGGACAACGCTTGTAATCCGCGTATCCGATTGTGTTTTGTGTTGTGATGGTTTGTGAATTATCACTTGGAAGCCAATATAATGTTCTTGGATGTAATGAAGCAATGAGATGCTTGAAATGATGCAAGGTTGCATGGGAAGTGTGTAATGTTCTAAGAATGCATGTATTACTTGTTAAGCTTGAACAAGTGTTTATCTTCTATTGAGAATGGTGCATATGTGCATGGAATCTCTTTAGTGCATTGAAGTCTTGTGAGGACTTGTTTTAAAAGGCATGTAGTGCAATGTTGATTTTGGAAGTTCATGTGTTTTGCATTTGTTGAATGCATGAGATGGTTTGAAGGAACCAATGGTTTTCGAAAGGTTTTGTTTTGAAATGGCCATCAAGCATATGTAAAGTATGTTGTGAAGTGGAAGTGTTTTCCAAGGAATTTGAGTTTAACCTTGCATGTGGTGTTTATGCATGGAAATGTTTAAATAATGGTTTTTGCAAGAATGTGTTTTGGGGTAAATTGTTTAGCTTTTCTAAGCTAAAGGTTGGTTTTCATGTTGTGCAAGGCCTGGTTTAAAGCATGATGTTCAAAAGAGGTTTTTCAACCAATGCTTTGGTTTATTGATTTGTATCTACTTTTTAAGAGGGTTTTGTGATTCGCTGCATTGATGGTGTTTTGGTTTTGAGCATTCCTCACTAAGCATTATGTGCTTACGCTCCTCTTTGTCCATCAATGCAGATAATTGAAGTTGGGACAGCAAGAAGCAAGGGATTCAAGGAGAGCTCCACTTGAGAAGTATGTCTCGGTTAATAGCTATAGATAATAAAGGCAATGGGGGGAGAGTCTTTTATATTGATGTGTAATGAGATTGTGTATGTTGGACAAGTTTGGTTTATGATTTGAACTATGTGGTTTAACGCTTGCAACGTTTGAATCTTCTCCTTCATAAGTTGTTATGCTATGTTTCTTGTTTTGAAAGCATGATTAAGTGTTGGATGTGTTGAAAGAGTTGGTGCACCTAGGGGTTGTTTTGTATCTAGATTTTAATGCAATTTGGTAGTTATGATGCTTGGCATGTTGTTGATTTGTTGAGGATTGATTTAGAGTATGTTCGATGGTGTTTAGACGAGTTAAAACAGGTTTTTCTGCTGTTTCTGGGCAGGGTGTTTCGAAACACCCTTGCCTGTTTCGAAACAGGTGCTGGATTTGGCCTGGGTGTTTCGAAACGGGTAGAGGTGTTTCGAAACACTTTGGCTACTGCCAAGCCCCGTTTCTGAACGGTCTATTCCCGTTTCGAAACACTTGACCGTTGGGCACTGATTTGAATGGTTTTGAAGTTTGTAAGCTTTACGTTTTAGTCCTGATTTTTGTATGTGCAATTGCTTGAGTTCGAGATGTCCGTTTAAGGTGAAATTTGGTAGAGAGGCATCAAACATTATTAATTTCATAATGGTAACTCAAAAATTGGTAAAGTCCTCTTAATTTCCAGAATTTACAAATTGGTCCCTAAATTCGTATGTTGTGCAATTGAGTCTCTTCTTGTTTTCCGATTGCTGTGGTTTTTGAGTATGCTTACCTCAAGAGTACACCTAGGGTTAATGTGCATCTAGACAAGCTTAAAAATAAAAAAAGGGTCGTTAATCAAGGTTGACTTTCGGGTTGACTTTGGTTTTCCCCGTGTAATCTTCGTAGTTCGGGTCAACCGTCTAGGCCGGGCTAAGGGGGTTACAAAACCCATGGTGAATCCTCAAGTCGTTCTGGAAGCTTCGGTTTCTCAACATTCCCTTGATGCCCTCATGGCCTATCTTGATGGGAAGTTTGCTTCTTTGGACACCACTATGAACACAAGGTTTGAAGTGATTGATGCTCGTTTCAATTCCTTGGATGAATGGGTTACTTCCATTGAGACTCAAAAAAAGCTTCCATGGACATTACCCTTACCGGTTTTCATGGTGAATGGCGTGGACATTTTCTTGGTGATGATGGCATGGTCGATGAAGATGAAGAAGAGAATGAAAACTCTCCTTAGGCTCTTTTATCTCATACATATCATATCATATTAGGATTTGTGTTTTATGCACCTTTGTTATTTGTTTTGAACTCCTCTGCTTTATGTTTTTATTTGATTTGGTTTAGGTTTTTATGATTAAGTTGGATTGTAATTATGTTGCTTTGAACCATATGCTTTGAATTTATAATATCTATGTTGTTTCTTTATGCTTGGAGTTATTTATTGTTTATATATTGCTATATTTATCCCATTGATTTTGATCTAACAAAAAGAGGAGAAGTAAATGAGATAAAAAAATTTAAAAGTTTTTCAAAAATACATCTTTTAGCCTTAAATAAAGGGAGAGTTATTTCAAAAAGTCTTAAAATTTATTTTGGGTTTTCTATATCCAACATTCTTGAGCCTATTAGAGTTAAATCTTTGTAACCCACTTGAGTGATTTTACTTGTAATCATTTTATTCAAGTTTTGGGTTGAGTGAACTTGTAATTGGGCAAACAAACTACCTTTGAGAGGATTTTCATATTGTTATTCAATTTCTTGTAAAAGAGTGTTTGATCAAAGCTTTGGGTTAGAAAGCTTTGATTGTGTAAAGGGTTGCCTCCATAGCCTAGAAAAAGGGGAAGAAATTCATAGTGAATTTGTGAAAATCCTTAGTGGGAAGCTAAGGTAGTGGATGTACACCTTGTTAGAAGGTTGAACCACTATAAATCCCTTGTGTCTATTTTTTTATCTTTCTATTTGCTTCCCTTCAATTTTTAAATAGCTAATTCACCCCGCTCTTGGCCAAATCACATTGATTAATCATCCCAACAATAACAACCATGATGATTTGGGAGGAGATTCAGGAACAAAAGAACAAGGTCTCGTGGTAGAGGCATATCTGGTTCCCTTGTCACATTCCTAAACATTCTATAATCTCATGGATGGCCATACTAGATCGTTTGCCTACGAATGATCGGTTGCTAAGAATGGGTATCAATCTTGAAGATAAAAGTAGATTTTGTGGCTCGATTAGTGAATCTAGAAATCACATTATCTTTGAATGCCTTTTTCAAAAGGCATATGGGAGAACATTTTACAACCGTGTCATGTTTATAGAAGAGTTGACGGATGGAATGAAGAACTGAGCCGGAGTATCCAACACATTAAAGGGAAATTGTTGCTGACTACCATCTTAAAGCTAGCTTGGAATGCTTTCGTTTATAGCATTTGGATTGAACGCAATAACAGGTTGTTTCGAAAAAAATAGTAGAAGTGGAGCAGATATTCTTTTTTTTATAGGTAAAGGTGGCCTCGTTAAAAACCCCCCCTCATATTGAACAACATATATTACATATATCGCCCGATAGCGGAATGAGGGAAAGAGTGCCCACTGCTTTTATTCATATTCAAAATAAAATACAATACAAAGTCAAATTCAATGACCAATAGACCACTAACCCAGTACAACCAGAACCTCATTCTCCTAATCTCCCAGTACCTTATCCAATTCCCCTTTTAGTTAAACGGTCAGCTTCAATGTTAGCTATCCTTGGGATATATCGGAAATAACATACCTTTTTTGCGCCTAAGTCCACCACTTCCTGCAGCAGCTCTTTGAATTGATGGGGGCACAGTGAAGGATTGGAAACCCAGTCTAAGGCAATTTTACAGTCCCCTTCGGCAATAATCCTGAAATTCTTGCACTCCTCTGAAGAGTTAACTAGCAATAAACCGTACTTCAAGGCTTGTAACTCGGCTAAGATTGCAGGCCCAGCGCCAATTTGTTTGCAAAATGACGTTACGACCTCACCTTTATGATTACGGATGATACCACCTATCCCACCGACACTTCCATTCCTTGCCATGGCTCCATCTACATTTAACTTCAGAAATCCCACCGGAGGGGCTGACCACACCTGCGTCGCACTGATTTATTTTGGCACCGAACCTAAAAGATCCGAGATTGCTGGGTTGTTCACTATTGATTCCAAAGACGCTGCAATTGCAGGGAATTTACTTCTATACCAAGACACCAATCTCATTGTTGCTACAAAAAACAAGTTGGTTCTGTCCAACGATCCTCCATTGAAAATAACCTCGTTCCTTGACAACCAAATCGTACAAATAACCACTGCTTGAATGAAGTTCCATATGGACTCCTCTGACTTATTCGGGTGAGCTTCAGACCAGCACCTAAACAGTGAGCAAACATCAAATGGCAGAACCACGCATACATTCCAATATGCAGCAAACTTCATTCATAAGTTCCAAGATATCGAGCAAGAGATAAGTAAATGCTGAATAGTTTCTGAAGCTTGTGAACAAAAAGGACAATCAGCATTTCCAATAGATGAAACCCCTCTTTTAACCAATTCTGATCAAACTGGGATACTCTTCTTTAGCACCTACCACAGAAAAAATTCAACCTTTGGCGGAACCCTTCCTTTCTGTTACGTGTAAAAGAGTCTATCGCAATTGTAGTGCAAGTGTACACGACGCAAGTAGTAAAGTGATACGAAGTATCGGATATCGTCTACACAGGGATTGGGCTAATAGCTTCACCTAAATTCACTGCACGGAAGTAAAGAAAATATTTAAGAAGTTTATCACGAGAATAATAAAGAAAACGTAAATAAAAGAGTAGCGGTATCAAGATAGAGAGAATGGGCTGGTATTGAATTGCTCAGTAGTGCAGGTATTGCAGAGTTTAGGAAATCCAGTTCTGTCGTCGCACCTGTCGCTGGCAGCACCTGTCGCGGCAGCTGTCCGTTGGTCGTCGCGACAGCAAACACACCAACTCAGTACGTTCAAGTTTGGCAAGAATCCCAGATCTGCCTTGGCCTATCCCTAGGTCCAAGTCTGTCGATGATCACGTCTTGATGATACCTCCCGGCGTGAATCGAAGGATGAACACCGATGTGTATGAATTCTTCCTTAGCCACTTAACCTTGCCCTATCCCTAGGCACAAGATAGTTCAACTATAAACTAGAGAACTTGCTCTTATTTTCTTCGTATACTTAACTCTCCCGATGCTAAGTAAATGGATAACCTCACAATGCTCTCCCGATGCTCTTGCAAGATATTAAAAACCAAATAAGAGAACTTGAAGTTTATTTTATTGAACTTGGAAAAATCCTAAAACAAAAGCAACCCTTGCAACTACTTTACAAATCAACCCGTGGCCCTAGGGGGTTTTTAGAACATAACGACGGCGGGTAGACGGCGGAGGGTTTTGGGTTATCGGTTATGGGGAAGATGTCTCCTAGGTTAAAATCTATGCCCTTATATAAGCTTTGAGCTCAAGAATTCTAAGATAACAAGGATTACAACTTTAATTAAAAGTAAGATTCTAACAAAGACTTAATCTTCAAGTATCCTACTTTTCAGCCGCCTCCTTGTTTCATGGGATTTCCTCTCCTTGAGCTTTGGCTTGACATATCTTTTGATCCGGGGCTTGGAAAAATATATGGTTTTCACACGACAGACGAGCATAATTTTCTCTATCTATCGAGGTCCACTTTGCTTTTCCTCCACTGACTTGCTGTCGTCCTCTGCTGTCACGGCAGATCCATGGCAGCATCGTCCTCATCGTCTGCTCGTCCAGTTCAGCTCTTCTGCTTCTCTGCCCTGCGCCCGCCTTCTCCGTCTACTATGGTAGCAACCTGCAAAATCAGCCCTTTTTTAGTAGAATCCGTGCCTTTAATATATTTGTGATGTTTTGCTGTAAACTGACCTAAATGCAATGCAATGATGCTTGAATGCAGCAGAAATATGGGTTAAAAAGGGTGTAAATAATAGAACTTTTACAGACTCAACACACCCCCAAACTCAAGTTTTTGCTTGCCCTCAAGCAATTAAGACCTAAAAAAATGAATATTTTTGTGTTGGCTTTCAAGCAGTGAACTGTCCCTTACCCGTCGCTCATTCTCTGTGGCGGCAGCAACCTGTCGGAAAGATTAGGATCTGTTCGGAATCTCACTATAGTCCTCGTGTAGTGTGTGCAGGCTTGTGAATAGTTATATGCCAAGACTCTCTTAGTTTCACTAGAATATTCAACTCTTAACTTGAATTTTTATGCCAAAGTTTATCTTCTTGAAGGCACATTTTCATGTTTCTTTGATTTTTTTTTTGTTTTGACTTTATTTCTCTATTTTTTCAAGCTAAAGTTTCACTAGAGCCGGTTTCGGGCACCTCTAGCTAACTTCCTAGAGCCGGTTTCGGGCACCTCTAGGGCTATTGAGTCTATTTTGCTAAACTTCTTTCCTAGAGCCAGTGTTAGGCACCTCTAGGGGCTATTCAAGTGCTAAGCTTCCTATTCTAGTTTGGCTAAAAGAAATCTAAGCAGTATAACAGTCACAATGGTGTTTAAGTTTTCAGAACTATATAAAGGCTCTAAACTTCTCCTTAATCTGTCCTAAAGATGCTGCCACGGCAGAGCTGTCATGACAGGGAAGTTTACTTCACAGTTTTAAGCCAACAGTTTTTTTTAAGAGAACTTAAAAGACACAACAATTAATTAAAAATGTACTAAGACTCCATTAAAATGGAGGGTTGCCACCCCCAAACTCGAGGGTTGCATTGCCCTCAATGCAAATGACAGATAAAATGAAGGCAGGTACATCACAAAATATAGATAAGCAGGCAGCAAGAAAAAGAAAATAAAAGACTTAGATTTTAATCGTCGTCTTCACTGCTGTTGCTGACACGGATCTGGTGGCGGCGTCTGGATGATGGGGCAGGCTGGGCAGGTTGCTCCACGACCTGGATATCTGAGCTGCTGCCGCTATCCCAAGTGCTGCTGTTGCTGCTGGTGGTGGCCTTGGGCATTAGTTTTCTGTCTGCCACGTGTTTCTGCCTCTTGACAAGCGTGAACTCCTCCTCCAAATTCCTCCTAATAGGAGGGTCTGTCTTGATGTCAGCCGAGGGTGGTCGTTTCGTCCCTCAGGCGGAGGTGTCTGCCGGAGGGCTGCCAGCTGCCGGCTGGGCAGGTGATTGGGTGGAAGCAGCAAAATGTGCAAGTGGGGAGGCAGGTGGTGTAGGCGTGTGGACAGGGGTGGGGGTGTGGAAATAGTGGGCAGGGAAGGTGGGGAAAACAACATCGGGATAATTTAAAGTATTGGTAATGAAATTTACCGTCGAGTTGGCGAAATCCCGGATAAATGTCATTAGCCCCATCTGTCTGTCTTCCACCCGCTGTATGGCAGCAAGGATTTGGGCAGATTGGTCGGTCTGGGCGGCTGCTGTGGCAGGTTCATCGGCAGGTTCCTCGGATGATTCTGCTGGGGAGGCAGCCGGGTTGAAGGAGGAGAGGGGGGTTGCGACTATCAGCTCCATAAGGCTGGTAATGTTGTTGTTGGTCCAACCTCGTCCTTGGACCAGTTTATCGGTGGATGCCTCTAGGACAGCAGCGCAGCGGCAGAGAGATGTGATCATGAATGGTAGGCAGAGGCGGGAGGTTGATTGAAATGTACAGTCCAAGACGCTTTCCCTCATATAACGGCCCACGTTGATAACCCGATCGTTCATGATCGAATGGATGAGGGCTAGCCGCTGCTGATCCACTGTTGTGTGATGGGAGGACGGCAGGATGCGCTTCTTGATGAAAGCGTTCCAGAACTTGGCTTCTGGGAGCAGTTGCCCCCTTTTTACAGAGTTGGGATTTTTCTTGCTTGTAGTCCACTCCGTCCCTTCCTCTGTCACCTCTGCCATGACAGCACCGTAAGCGGCAGAGTCGAGGGTGTCTAAAAATTGCTGGTGGGCATCGTCGTTGGGACCGAAATAGAGACCATACAAATGGTTGATACTATCAGCTGTGAATGGTACCTCTACCCCTCGGACAATGACTGATGTCACCGTCCTGCTGTCGATGGCAGCATAGAACTCCCTCACCAACGTGTCATTTAATTCTGATGGTTGTTCTGTGAACTGCTCCCATAGTTGAGCCCTTATTGCCCTCGCGATGAATGGTCGGAGCCCCATGTTTGGTGCCTTTCGGATGTAGATGAAACCTCGTTCTTCCCATAAGTCCTTCGTTGCGAAGGCCGACGGTGTGGGTGCTGCTGGTGAAGAGGCTGAGGCAGCACTGCGGCGGGTCTGTCTAGAAGACATGTTAGTTGCAAGGGTTGTGAAAGTAAAGAAAACAAAGAAAAACAAGAGGGGAAAACAAGTAAGAATAAGCAGAAGTGAGGAAAATGAAAATGAGAACGGGGTTTTATAGCGGTCGAGTTTCTGCCCCTTTAATGTTGTAACGGCAGGCATGAATAACGGGGCGACTGTTGAGTTTGGCATGTCTGACGCGTCTGACACGTAATTATGCGTCTGTTACGCGTTTGTCACACGCTTCTGCGTCTGCCGTGTCAGTCTGTTGACAGCCTGTCTTATCCGTGTCTGCGGCGGCAGCTGGAACGACAGGCTTCAATAAATGGGCTCTGTTGGGCTGATGGATGGATGATGGGCTTGGATCACTTCTTCTTTTCTTCTTGACTCATTTATTTGCTGAAAACAGAAAATATAAAAACATTATTTGAATAAAATAAACCTAATTTCCTAATAAATAATAAATAATAAAAATAAATATAAATAAAATTTAGGTTAAATTAGGGATGCCTTGTGGGGCATCTCCTAAAGTAACCACTTCCTGTATTCCTGGGGCTTCAGTCCCCTGATAATGCTTGAGGCGCTGTCCATTGACTTTGAATTGGTGCCCGTCTTTTAATGATCGGATTGTGATGGCACCATGGGGAAAAACTTGTACCACTTGGAATGGGCCAGACCATCTAGACTTTAGCTTTCCTGGGAAAAGTTTCAGTCTAGAATTGAACAACAACACAAGCTGCCCTGGGCAGAACTGTCGTGGCAGCAACTTCCTGTCATGCCACTTCTTAGTTTTCTCCTTGTAGATTCTTGCATTATCGTAGGCCATTGTCCGTATTTCTTCAAGCTCGTTCAGATCTAACAGCCTTTTCTGGCCTGCCTTGTCCAAGTCCAAATTTACTGCCTTGATTGCCCAATATGCTTTGTGCTCTATCTCGACAGGTAGATGACAGGTTTTCCCATAAATCAGTCGGTATAGAGACATGCCCAATGGAGTCTTAAAAGCTGTCATATATGCCCATAATGCATCATTAAGGAGTAAAGACCAATCTTTCCTAGTTGGTTTAACCATCTTCTCAAGAATGTTCTTAACTTCCCTATTAGATATCTCAGCTTGTCCATTGGTCTGTGGGTGGTATGCTGTCGTGATCCTGTGCTTGACACCATATTTCTTCAATGCGGCAGCAATAACCCTATTGTCAAAATGTCTCCCTTCATCACTGATAATCGCCTTAGGGATGCCAAATCTAGAGAAAATGTTCTTGTGTAGAAATTTTTGAACTGTCTTGGCATCATTCTTTTGAGTGGCGATAGCTTCAACCCACTTAGAGACATAATCCACTGCTAGGAGGATGTATAGATTTCCACATGAAGATGGAAAAGGTCCCATGAAATCAATCCCCCAAACGTCGAAGATCTCGACTTCCAGAATGTTCTGCAGTGGCATCTCGTTTCTCCTCGAGATGTTACCTGTCCGCTGGCACCTGTCACAGTTCTTGTTGAAGTTCTGTGCATCTTTATACAGTGTCGGCCAGTAAAATCCTGACTGCAGCACCTTGGCAGCAGTTTTATTGCCTCCTAAGTGACCTCCATATTGTGAAGCATGGCAGTGATGGAGAATGTCTTCTTGCTCTTCTTGTGGTACACACCTCCTTATAACTTGATCTGCACACATTTTGAAAAGAAGAGGTTCGTCCCAATAATAATGCTTAACATCATTTTGGAACCTCTTCTTGGCTTGATAATTAAGATCGGAAGGGAGTATTCCGCTAACTATAAAATTAACGAAATCCGCATACCAGGGGAGTTCAGAAGACTTACCTGCCGCCATGGCTGTCGCGTCAGCGATTGCGGCAGCAAAGAGCTGCTCATCTGGGAAGGTCTCCAGTATGTTTGTCTCATCTATTGGCAGACTATGTCCCTTCTCCAACCTTGACAAGTGATCTGCCACCTGATTTTCTATCCCTTTTTGTCCTTGATCTCTAGGTCGAATTCTTGTAATAGCAAGATCCATCGTATCAATCTAGGCTTTGCATCCTTCTTTGCGAACAAATACTTCAGGGTAGAATGGTCTGTGTGCAATATTACCTTCGTCCCAAGTATGTAAGAACGAAACTTGTCGATGGAGAACACCACAGCTAAAAGCTCCTTTTCTGTGGTGGTGTAGTTCACTTGGGCGTCATTCAATGTCTTGCTGGCATAATATATGACATGAAACAGCTTATCTCTGCGCTGCCCAAGTGCTGCCCCGACAGCATAGTCACTAGCATCACACATGATCTCGAATGGCTGTGTCCAGTCTGGTGGCTGTACTATTAGGGTTGTTACCAGTTTTTCCTTCAGAACCTTGAATGCTTCAGTACATTCTTCATTAAAGTCAAAGGGTCGGTTCTGCTCTAAAAGATGGCATAGGGGCTTGGTGATTTTTGAGAAATTTGCAATAAACCTTCGATAAAAACTAGCATGCCCTAAAAAACTCCTAATGCCCTTGACTGTGGTCGGCGGCGGCAGCTTCTCAATTACTTCTATTTTAGCCCTGTCGACTTCTATCCCACGGCAGCTAATCTTATGGCCAAGGACTATCCCCTCATCCACCATAAAGTGGCATTTTTCCCAATTCAAAACAAGATTTGCTTTTTCACATCTTTCAAGTACCTTTTGAAGATTGTCGAGGCAGCTCTCAAAATCGTCTCCAAAGACGGAAAAATCATCCATAAATATCTCGAGGAAGTCCTCTACCATATCGGAGAATATGGCCATCATGCACCTTTGGAAGGTGGCAGGTGCATTACATAGTCCGAACGGCATCCTCCTAAAAGCGTGCGTTCCGTAGGGGCAGGTGAAAGTCGTCTTTTCTTGATCCTCCGGTGCGATAGCAATTTGGTTGTAACCTGAGTAACCATCAAGAAAACAATAGTAAGATTTACCCGCTAATCTATCAAGCATTTGATCAATAAAGGGTAAAGGAAAGTGGTCCTTTCGGGTAGCTTTGTTAAGCTTTCGATAGTCCATACAAACCCTCCAACCGGTCACAGTCCTGGTTGGGATTAATTCATTGTTCTCATTGGTTATCACGGTCATTCCTCCTTTCTTTGGAACGCATTGCACCGGGCTCACCCATTTGCTGTCGGAGATGGCGTAAATAATATCAGCATCTAA
Organism: Hibiscus trionum; assembly: GCA_030270665.1. NCBI lineage: Eukaryota > Viridiplantae > Streptophyta > Magnoliopsida > Malvales > Malvaceae > Hibiscus > Hibiscus trionum. Next base: position 6,255,312 of record BSYR01000064.1, on the reverse strand, counting down.
CCATTTGATTATCTCTTTACGCACCACCTCTTTCATCGCATGGTTTAGCCGCCTTTGGGCATCTATAGTTGGCTTATGGTCTTCTTCTAAAAGGATTTTTTGCATGCATAACGCCGGACTAATGCCTTGAATGTCAGCGATCGTCCATCCAATTGCCTTTTTGTGCTGCCTTGGCATGCCGATTAGCTGCCGTTCCTGTTCCTACGGCAGCTTAGAAGAGATGATTACGGGCAACGTATCATTTGAACCAAGAAAAGCATATTTAAACTGCCCTAGCAGGGGCTTCAGTTCTAAGGCAGGTGGTTCAATAGTAGATGGATTTTGGGTTAAATGGTTATCCGAAGTATAATTCAAAGGTTCGAATAACTTACCTGGACGATTGCCTAACCAGTTTACCTCCTCCTGATCTTCAGTATCAGATGTTTCGGAGTCAGAGGAGTTGCTGTCGTCGGTGCTGTCGTCAGTGCTGTCGTGACAGCTCTGTAGGTGGCTGCCGCGGCAGTGCCCGATTTTTATGTCATGACAGCCCGACGAAATGCAGGGTTGATCAAGGATAACTTCAGTGATAGCCTTGCATTCCTCGTCTGCATCAGCATGCTTCATTGCTTGGAGAACATTCAACTTAATCTCTTGGTCATTCACTCTCATGGTGAGTTCTCTTTTTTCCACATCAATCAGTGATCTTCCCGTGGCTAAGAAGGGTCGCCCAAGGATGATTGGTGCGTTTTCGTCTGCTTCACAATCTAAAACAAGAAAGTCAGCAGGAAAAATAAATTTATCCACTCTTACCAGAATATCTTCGATTTTTCCTTCTGGATGAACGTAAGAGCGGTCGGCAAGCTGCAGAATTACTGTCGTGGGCTGCGCCTTTCCAATACCTAATTTCTGAAAAACAGATTTTGGCATTAAATTGATACTAGCACCAAGATCACAAAGTGCCTTACCCACATATTTGTCTCCGATTACACAAGGTATGATGAAGCTCCCCGGATCCTTCTTTTTCTGGGGTGGCTGCCGATGAAGAATACTCATGCAACCATCTGCCATCCTTACCGTTTCAAATTCCCCCAGTTTATATTTCTTTGACATGACATCCTTGAGAAATTTGGCGTAACCGGGCATCTCCCTAACGGCATCTAACAGTGGAATATTAATATGAACCTGCTTAAAAATATCATAAATCTTTTTAAGTTGAGATTCTTGCTTAGCTTGTTGTATCCGTTGAGGAAAAGGAGGTGGGGGACGATAATCAGCAATACGTCCTTCCCACTGCATACGAATCTGAGGAGGTTTGGGTTCATCATTTTTCTCCTCTGTCGCTTCTGCTGTCGTGACAGGCTCATCGGCAGCAGTCTGTTTCTCACCTGTCGGGGCAGCTTCCTCGGCAGGTTGGTCCAAGGCTGGTTCCTTTGCTGTTTCAACTTCTTTTTCCGGCCCTAGCAGTTTCTTCCCACTCCTAGTAGTAATTGCCTTACATTGCTCATGTGTGGGTGGCCTAGCATTTTCAGTATTACTAGGGAATCCTCCAGTCTGCCTCGGCTTAATATGTTGAGAAACCTGACCCATTTGTGTCTCCAGAGATTTCAAAGTAGCCTCATGATTTGTCATCCTCATCTCTGTTTTATCCATGAAATTCTCTGTCTTCTTGACAAACTGATTCATATTCTCAATATAAGTACCTGTCTGAGACATAAAGGTGGCCAGAGTATGTTCCAGTATACTGCTCGTGGCAGCTGGTGAAGACTGTTGCTGCTGCGGCGGCAGGTGCGTCGGCAGTTGCTGTCGCGTCAGCAATCTAGGTCCTCCCTGATTCTGATTATGTGCTTGGGGATTCAGGGCGTTATTGGGGTTACTCCAGGAAAACTTGGGATCTTTCCTCCAATTGGGATTATAATTGTTGGAGTTGTAATTCAGCTTGTTGTAATTTCCAACATACTTTCCCTCTTCTAACTGTATTGGGCACTCATCCCGACTATGATTTCCCTCACAGATATCACATACTTCCTCTACAGCAAATCCTTGTTGACCATCATCATTCAATAACCTTTTCATTGCTTTAGTAAGGAATGCTACTTGTGATTTTAACGTGCTGTCGACTTCATAATCCTTGACAGCAAGTACTCGTTTACCCCCTCTCCTTGTAGTTGGAAACTGCTCCTCATTCTTAGCCAGATTTTTCAAAACTTGCAATGCCTCGTCTGGATCTTTATCCAATAATAGTCCATTTGCTGCAGAATCAATTCGAATACGAGTTTGTAAGTTAGCAGCATTATAGAACTTAGTTACCTGATTCCAGACGGGGAATCCATGCATTGGGCAGTTCCGAAGAAGAGTAGTAAATCTGTCCCAGGCCTCGTACATCAGCTCGTCATCTTCCTGTTGAAAAGTGGCAATTTCATTACGTAATCGCTCAGATAAATGTGAAGGATTAACACGAGATAAATCTGCCCAGGTCATAATTGAACCCGGCGTAAGTTTATTCCACCAAGTCTTAGCTCTGTCCCTCAATGAATGGGGAAATAACTGAAGCCTCAGTATCTCCGGATTAACTCCTGGTAGTCTAAACGAACCACAGATTTCCTGGAATGTTTTGAGATGCTCCCTAGCATCTTCTGTCACAGCACCACTAAACTGCCCGGCATTATTGATCATACTAAACATGACAGGTTTCAGCTCAAAGTTATCAACTTCAATATCCGGTAGCGTGGTCTCCAGCTCTACATGATCGTTCAACATGTAGTCACGACAGGACCGTCGTCCGGCTGCTGCAGGCGGGTCGCCGACAGGCGGTATACCATCACCAGCGGGCGGGTTACGGGCCATCTTCTCTAGATGCTCCTCAAGGTACTCGTTCCTGGCTAAAAGGTGACGAAGTTGTTTCTTGAGATTGAAGGAACGTTCAACTTTCGGATCTAATGGATACTCAGGATCTTCACCTCTTTTAGATCTGCGCATAAACAAGAAAACCTTGTGAAAAGCAAGAGTTGAAAGCACCAAAAAGAAAAAATAAAAACAAAATAAAAATAAAAACAAAAAGTGCAATAAAAGAAAGGTAGAGTTATGTTGCCAATCCCCGGCAACGGCGCTAAAAACTTGTTGCGTGTAAAAGAGTCTATCGCAATTGTAGTGCAAGTGTACATGACGCAAGTAGTAAAGTGATACGAAGTATCGGATATCGTCTCCACAGGGATTGGGCTAATAGCTTCACCTAAATTCACTGCACGGAAGTAAAGAAAATATTTAAGAAGTTTATCACGAGAATAATAAAGAAAACGTAAATAAAAGAGTAGCGGTATCAAGATAGAGAGAATGGGCTGGTATTGAATTGCTCAGTAGTGCAGGTATTGCAGACTTTAGGAAATCCAGTTCTGTCGTCGCGCCTGTCGCTGGCAGCACCTGTCGCGGCAGCAAACACACCAACTCAGTACGTTCAAGTTTGGCAAGAATCCCAGATCTGCCTTAGCCTATCCCTAGGTCCAAGTCTGTCGATGATCACGTCTTGATGATACCTCCCGGCGTGAATCGAAGGATGAACACCGATGTGTATGAATTCTTCCTTAGCCACTTAACCTTGCCCTATCCCTAGGCACAAGATAGTTCAACTATAAACTAGAGAACTTGCTCTTATTTTCTTCGTATACTTAACTCTCCCGATGCTAAGTAAATGGATAACCTCACAATGCTCTCCCGATGCTCTTGCAAGATATTAAAAACCAAATAAGAGAACTTGAAGTTTATTTTATTGAACTTGGAAAAATCCTAAAACAAAAGCAACCCTTGCAACTACTTTACAAATCAACCCGTGGCCCTGGGGGGTTTTTAGAACATAACGACGGGGGGTAGACGGCGGAGGGTTTTGGGTTATCGGTTATGGGGAAGATGTCTCCTAGGTTAAAATCTATGCCCTTATATAAGCTTTGGGCTCAAGAATTCTAAGATAACAAGGATTACAACTTTAATTAAAAGTAAGATTCTAACAAAGACTTAATCTTCAAGTATCCTACTTTTCAGCCGCCTCCTTGTTTCATGGGATTTCCTCTCCTTGAGCTTTGGCTTGACATATCTTTTGATCCGGGGCTTGGAAAAATATATGGTTTTCACACGACAGACGAGCATAATTTTCTCTATCTATCGAGGTCCACTTTGCTTTTCCTCCACTGACTTGCTGTCGTCCTCTGCTATCACGGCAGATCCATGGCAGCATCGTCCTCATCGTCTGCTCGTCCAGTTCAGTTCTTCTGCTTCTCTGCCCTGCGCCCGCCTTCTCCGTCTACTATGGCAGCAACCTGCAAAATCAGCCCTTTTTTAGTAGAATCCGTGCCTTTAATATATTTGTGATTTTTTGCTGTAAACTGACCTAAATGCAATGCAATGATGCTTGAATGCAGCAGAAATATGGGTTAAAAAGGGTGTAAATAATAGAACTTTTACACACTCAACACTTTCCAAATGAATTTCCTCCAAACTGATTCACCCTTAACAGAAGGAAAAAAAGAATTATAGCAATTTTTGACAGTAAAAGAGCCATTACTAGAGCCATGCCAAAGAAGACAATCAACCTTCAAATCATTAGAAGAAAAATTATTGAGTAATACCATAAGATCGTTCCATTGGGACACTTCCCAATCAAATAGCCTCATCCTTAACTCTACATTCCAAAACCACCACTCGTTCCTTCTTTCTCCAAAATCTGCAACTTTTCAAGATTTATTTGTAGATAGAGCAAATATACGCGGAAACATTACCTGCAACGGCGCCTCCCTGATCCAGACATCCGACCAAAACATTATAGAGTTCCCGTCCCCTACATGCCTACGCAGATTTCCTTGCATAGAGGAGCCCAATGTATCGTTATTCGCAAAGGAATTAACAATTCCTTTCCACATCCAAGAGTTCAAAGGAGATCTAGAGAGAATTGGAAGCAACGAATTAGAGTCTAAATTATATTTAGAACATATCACCTTCCTCCACACACTATCTCTTTCGGAAGAGAACTTCCAAATCCATTTTCCTAATAAAGCCCAATTCTGTAGATTTAAGTCTTTAACCCCTAATCCACCTTCTGATACGGGAGCACAAATATCATCCCAATTTACCCAGTGAATTTTCCTTTGAGCAGCGTGACTCCCCCATAAAAAACTTGCCATCAAGCTGTTAAGCTTCCTATACACCCCATTAGGCATTTTGAATATAGAAAGGAAGTACGTAGGTAGAGATGACAGGACTGATTTAATCAGGACCAGCCTCCCACTATATGACAAGTTATTTGATTTCCAGCTCGCTAAGGCTTCATCGAATTTCTTTGCCACCGGGTCCCAAAGTGCAAAAGAGTTCCTTGGAGGACCCAAAGGAAAGCCCAAATATTCCGAAGGAAATTTGCCAACCGCACAACCAATAATACTAGCCCATTCATAAGTCAATTCATCATTTATATTAATTCCGAATAACCTGCTTTTGGAAAGATTTAATTGCAGGCCTGACGCCACTTCGAAGACTCTTAGCGTTCTTCTAACATTCAAAATCTCACCTATAGAAGCTCCACAAAACACTATGAGGTCGTCCGCAAATTGGAGATGTGATAACCGAAATGACTGCTCGCCTCTCCTAATAATAAATCCATTGAAAAAACCATTACAGACCGCTTTTTCTAGCATAAGATTAAGAGCTTCACCAACCACATTGATAGAAAAGGCGACAGAGAACAACCTTGTCTAAGTCCCCTAGCCAAAAAGAACCGAGGAGTTGGAGAACCGTTTACAAGAACTGAAATAGACGCTGAAGAAATACATTTCCAAATCCAACTACACCACCTATCACCAAATCCCATTTCTTTCAAAATCCGTATCAGGAAGTTCCAGTTGACCGAATCATAAGCCCTTCTAAAGTCAATCTTGAATACTACACCTTTCAGCCCTTTTTTCTTGACATAATCGATACCTTCATTTGCAATAAAGGAACAATCGAGAATATGTCTCCCCGGGATAAAAGCAAATTGATTCTTGCTGATAATTTTATCTACACATAAGCGAAATCTTCTAGCCAAGACCTTGGATATAATTTTATAGATACCTCCAACCAAGCTAATGGGACGAAAGTCTTCTATCGATATTGGACTAGTTTTCTTAGGAATCAATGTGATAAAAGAATTGTTGATACCTTCTTCCCAGTCGAGACCCCTATAAAAATCATCAAAAATCTTCATTAGGTCGACTTTCAAACTTTCCCAAAACTTCTTAAAAACCCCATATTAAAACCGTCTGGTCCAGGTGCACGCGAGCTATCTGATGAAGAGATTGCCTCCCATATTTCTTCCTCCGAAAAAATATTTTCCAATTTCCGATTATGTTCTGAAGAAATTTTATTAAAATCCAACTGCAAATCTTTAACTTCTATAGCAGTATTCTTATTGTACTCGGAAGGGAAAAATTCAAACACCCTTTTTTTATCTTCTGCGGATCCGATTCTAGCACCCCATTAACCAAAAGTGACTGGATGGAGTTGGCTCTACGTATGTTCGATGTTGTAATGTGGAAGAACCGAGTGTTGCGGTCCCCATCATGGAACCATTTCAGCCTCGAGTTTTGTAACCACACTCTTTCTTCCTTCCTAAGCAAAGACCATAGATCATTTTTCAGTGAATTTATCCGCTCCCCAGTACCCGGTGCTGCACTGCCCATCTGGAGCTACCTCTCCAAAGTTGCAATCTGATTTTCCAACCCATGTATTGTTTTACCAATAGGCAAATTTTGCTTGCTGCTCCACTCCTTTATCGCCCCCTTCAACTCCTTTAAAATTCCACCCAACCCTAAGTTGTCGTTGAGAGATTTCATGCTCCTCAAAGTGGAATTCACGTACTCCCCGAACCCCTCTTCATCTAAAAAATAGTTGAATAGTTTAAAAGGTTTGGGTCCCCATGAACCACCCAATTCTTCCAAAATAATAGCATTATGATCCGAAATGCTTTTTGATAACAGCACCTGGTTCAAAGATGGGAAAGCTACAAGAAAGTTTGCATCTAATAGGAATCGATCGAGTCTTACAAAACTAGGGGGTCCCTATTATTGGACCATGTGAATGCTCCACCATTAACCGAGAAGTCCACCAAATTAGCTTCCTAGATAAACCTCCGAAAAATATCAATCGTATTTTTGTTTGCTGGAGCCCCAAATTTTTCCTCATTGCACGTGATAGCGTTAAAATCCCCTCCTAAGCACCAAAGGATAGAAAAATTTCTCATGAAGGCTAATAAATCCGCAAAAAAAAACTTCTTTCTCTGACTCCACAGAGGGACCATAAATATTAATGAACCCACAGACAAAATTCCTCTCCTTAAGCTCCCCAATAATAGCAGTGAAATGATGAAACACAAACTGGTCGAAAGCAGAGAATACTTCTGTGTTCCAAACGGTAATCAGACCACCCGCTGAACCCATAGATGGTGAAAAGATTTTCTCAAACTTGTTACCGCAGCCAAGTTTTCTAAACACCGACTGCCTAACGACTTCAAGTTTTGATTCCTGAAGAAATAGCAAACTAGGTTTCTTGTTCTGCATTAACCTCCTGACAGCACTTACTTTCTCAGACTTACCAAGGCCCCGGATATTCCACGATATTATTGAAAAATTTATGATAAAATGCTAAAAGTTAATCAGATTACATACCCTTTCAATACGACACCATCCTCAAGAGCCCTTCTCCAGCTCTACAACCTTATCAACCAGTGCTTTCTTTCCTCCTTCAAAGGTAATTCCAAGAACTTTGCTCACCCCCCAAACCGCCAAAGCCTCCTCTATATAGCTCAGATGCATAGAATTTGAAGGAGCCTGATCATTTGCCGAAAAGGAACCAATCACGATGTTATCCGACGAATCCCTAACTTTCCTCCGCACTGTTCTTCTAAAATTCGGATAAAAAATTTGGTATAATCCTCAAGGGAGGAGGACAACCTTAGAAAGGATTGCGTAGAAATAGACCTATTTCTTTCCATCTACAAACCAGAAGAAACCTCAAAAAAAGAGGATCCTTGGCCTGGTCTCAAAAAGTTCTCGAGGCTATGAGGAACAATTTTCGACATCAAATTATAATGCAGATTAATTCGATTAGCTTTTCCAACCTCTACCCAGATAGACTCGCCCACAGAGGCTTTTCTAATATTATTTGAGTTACTTTGGGCCACTAGAGAGTATTGGACATTTCTCGCCATCCCACTCAAAGAAGGCCCAACTGGAACATCAAGTCCAATCGAAGATAACTGAAATCCCTGGGGTTGAATTACCACTTGTTCCTCTGCTACACACGTGTCCGACTCAGCGTGATCATTAGTGACACCCAAATTCCCATGCACATTCTCAATGTCATTTGCAGAAGGTACAAAGCAATGAGACTTTTCATTATCCTCTTTGGAACTGGCATCGGAAATTGATTCAACATTGCCAGTTGACCCCGATGCGACCCTACCTTCCGGTTGAACTCCCAACCCCGATGGGCGTATGTTTGGGTCTTGTACTCCCCAAAGATGGTTCTCCGCATCCAACCCCATATCAGGCCACACGTCGGCGAAATTCTTCTCTTCTTCTACGTAGACCCAGTATCTGATTCCGGAAAAGGTTCTCCAGTTTTCATCAAAATACTATAGACCATGCCATTAATCTTAACCGACATAGAACCAGGAACCTCAAACTGACTTGGAACTCTAATAACCAATCTTGCAGTAGAAAGATCACTCTTATTCCTAGTCGATTCATGGATATATAACAGTCGACCCCAACGATTCACCAACTTGCAGAAGAATTTTTCACTCTAACAATGAATTGGAACTCCTGAAATGGATACCGAGCAGAATTCCCAGGGGATACCCTCCATCATCATTGTTCTATCTAAGAAATCAAACCAAAAGGCCAACAAAACTTTCTTATTATCCCAGGTCTCTTTCAACTCAGCAGGAGAATCAAATGTGATAATACAAGACTTTTCCATACAACCCTATTTTGTCATTTTAACTCGAATGCCATCACTAACCAATGTCTTCTGGACAAAATCAATGTCAAAATTACTTTTCAGTATACCTGCTATAGAACATTCGATCCAGCCAATCTCTTCCCCGTGAATGATAAACTCCATGATCTCCTCAGCATCTTTTGAAGATTCGACTTCTACACCAACTGACTTCATTGTGCTAATAGGGTCAACAGTTTTTTCAGAATTTAGATTATCTTAATTTTATTAAGGAGATTGTTCGAATATGATTGTATAGGAAACGTGTAGGAAGAGTTCATACTTGTACTTTTCAGATTTGTATAAATTGGGGATTATCTTGATCTCCCAATAGGATTTTGTACAGTGATTTTGTAGCAGGATTTATGCTTCTATGGATAAATAAAACCAAACATTTATCCAAAAATATAATCTTATTAAAAATTGAATAAATAATAAAAATATAAAAATATATAGTTTTCAAAATTTAATTTTTTTCACTTTTTCAGTGTACCAAGTAATGGAAAGGAAATAAATTTATTTTTCTTCTAATTTTTCATCCTCTCAACCAAACACATCGATGAAAAGAAAAAAATATGTTTTTCATCCTTCCATTTTTACATCCCTTCAATTTTTCATCCTTCTAATTTTTTCTCCCTATTGCTTGGTACAATAGAAAAGTGAGAAGAAAGAAAATTAAGCTTTGAAAACTATAAGTTATTTTTAATTTTTATAATTTTTCCAATATATTTAATATGAATATTTTTATTCAATTTAATCCCTAAAATATTTATTTAATCTGAAATTGGCCCCTATTTTTTATAACTTTTATAATTTAATATAATAATTTTAATATAGTGTTATTTTTGTTCAATTTAATCTCTAAAATTTTTCTTTAATTCAAAATTGACCATATGTATTTTTATTTTTTTTATAATTGAGTCCAATATTTTTAATAAGGTTTTTTTGTCCAATGTAGTCCATATAAATTTTATTTAATCTGAAATTGAACTCTATTTATTTCTAATTTTTATAATTTAGTCTAATATTCTTAATACAAGTAGAAACACCTTATACCTTTGTTTTGCTAAAAAAAATTCAAATCAAAGTAAATTTAACCAAATTGAGGTTTAGGGATTAAAATGTAAATAATTCATAAGTTGGATTTTAAGTTAAAACTCAGTTTTAGGTCCGTTTGAGACTCATTAATTCCACTTAGACTCAATGGTAAATTTGTGTTGAATTCAGATTTGAAATAGACTATTAATTACAAAAATAAGTAGCTTATGGGTCATTTTGCAAATATTCATAAAATATAGGGACCAATTTTTAAAAATTAAAATTAAACATTTCTTTATGAAACCAATATCATCATTGACATATAGACAAAGTTTCAAGTTGATCCGGGCTAAAATGAGTCTTTAATTGCAATTATAAAATTAATGAACGTAAAGTTTCCAATTATAAGATATTGGACTAAAGTACGATAGTTTTCACTTTTCTTTCTTATTTTTCACTCAATTTTAAAGAGAAAACTATTTGTATAGGAGCAAAAAAAAAAACTACCTTCACTCATCTTTTCTCTCATTTCAATTTTTCACTCAACCAAACAACCTTTCAAATTTCTCTTCCATCCATCTTTCAGTTTTTCATTTTTCTGTTCAATGAGTGGAAGAATCATAAGCCAATAAATGCTATTTTTCTTTTGGCTTTCTGATTTCAAAACTGTCGACTGAGGAGCAGCTCCAACAATATACCACCAATAAAATGAACAACTGCTTTATGTCTTTCCTCGGAGTTTTTTAATCAACAAAAACACGATACCCAATTCAAAACTTGGAAAATTAGAAGCAACAAATCAGAAATGGATAATTTGACAAAGTACTTTAAAGAAAATAATAAAGTAAAATTAAAATGAAGAACCTCGACTTTGGCTCCAATCGCCTGAACCTCCCCAAGCACCTTGCTTTTTCGGTGAGGATTAGGATTATTGGTGAGAGTTTGAATTTGGGGTTGAGATTGAGATTTAGGATTTAGAAATTTTAATTTCCCTCTTTTTATTTAAATCTTATGTGATATTAAATATTAATAAAATATATCATGTTATATTAAAAAAATAGTGAAATAATTCATGTCATAATAAAAAGTACTAAAATAATTTATGTTATGGTAGAGTGATAAAACGGAAGCAATTCGAAAATTCAATGATTAAATTAAAAAAATTAAACTCTAATGACCAAGGAGTAAAAAGAAAGTTCAGTGATAAATTTTATAATTTACCTTTTTTTATTATGTTATTAAATTAACATTTAGTATCATTATATTTTAGGGTAAACTAACACAATGACCACCATACTATAGTAAATGTATTAAAATGACCACATTAAAAAAATCGACTCAGTTGACCACCCAAACTATTGAAATTGGATCAATGTGACCACAAGCCGTTAATGGGCTAACGGAAGGTGACGTGGCAGTTAAAAAATTAAAGGTATAATCACACATTTGGTCCTTATTATTTACACATTCTTTCAATTTAGTCCTAATTTTAAATTAATAAAATAAATTAATTAAGTGGTGACACGTGTCAACACCTATTTAGAGGTGGAAAACAAAATCCCCAAACTTACTTTAGATAGGAATTGAACTTGGGTTCAGCAAGGACAAATGCAATGCCTTAACCACTGCACCAAGCACATGTTTGTGCTAAAAATCACCAATTATATTATATTTCTTATTGCTTGTTACCATTTAAATTCATCTTCTTCCTCATCACTCCACATAATCCAGTCGCGTTAAAAAAACAACAATTATTAAAGAGCAAAAATTTCAGATTCGGCATCATGCATTGAATCATTGTTGCTCTCTAACTGCTTCATAACCGATTCCAGAGATTCCGATGTTGATCGTTCCAACTTCTTTGCTTCCTCAATCAGAATTTCTAATTCTTCGACCCTATTTTTGCATTCCTTTAATAATTGTTGTTTTTTTAACGCGATTGAATTATGTGGAGTGATGAGGAAGAAGATGAATTTGAATGGTAACAAACAATAATACATATAATATAATTGGTGATTTTTAGTACAAACATGTGTCTGGTGTAATGATCAAGGCGTTGTTTTTGTCCTTGTTGAACCCAAGTTCAATTCCCACCTAAAGCAAGTTTGGGATTTTTTTTTCTCCTCTAAATAGGTGGTGACACGTGTCACCACCTGATTGGAGGAGGAAAATTATTTATTAATCAAATATAAATAATTAAATTCCTCCAATAAGGTGTTGACATGTGTCACCACCTAATTAATTTATTTTATTAGTTTAAAATTAGGACTAAATTGAAAGAATTTGTGATTATACTTTTAATTTTTTAACTGCCACGTCACCTTCCGTTAGCCCATTAACGGCTGGTGGTCACATTGATCCAATTTCAATAGTTTGGGTGGTCAATTGAGTCAATTTTTTTTAATGTGGTCATTTTAATACATTTACCATAGTATGGTGGTCATTGGGTTAGTTTACCCTATATTTTATTTAAGGCTTAAATGAAAAATTAACCCCTAAACTATAATTTTTCTTTAGTTTTAGCCTTTAAACTATTCTTTAGTCAGAATAAGCTCATAAACTATCATTTCTGGTCACTTTAAGTTTGATAGTTGTTTAAGCTAAAAGAGAATTATTTCGACTAATAAGATGTTGACACATCACAAAAAAATTTTGACCGATAGATAATTTAGGAACTAAAAGAAAAAAATATAACATAGTTCAAGTACTTACTTTGACCGAAAAATAGTTTAAAGACTTAAAGTGATCTAAAATAATAGTCTATGGGTTATTTTAACCAAGAAATAATTTGAAGGCTAAAAGCAAACAAAAAAATATAGTTTAAGGGCTAATTTTTTATTTAAACCTTTATATAATCATCAAACTTAAAATGTGTAAATTTAAATAATTTTTTTATTTTATACATATATAATCATCAAGAAATGAATGGGATGGGTGGAAGACTCAGAAATGGACATGTGTGGAAAGATGGTGGAGGTGAATGATAGTGTAATGATGATAAAATAATGAAAATTTGTGTGAATATTGACAGTTATGATACATTAATGCATGAATGAATGAATCTGACTCTGACCACAAACACACACACACACTCCCCCACGAGTACGGCCTCTCTTCCCTACTTACCCTCCCTCACTCTCTGTCTAATCTTTCCTTTACTTGTTCCATTCTTACACTGCTTCTTTATTTCTTCCCACCCTCCTTTCATTTTTCAAGCTTCTACCTTATTTATGCTTTTAGATGGGTGGGTGTGTCCCTGCTTTCTTTTCTTTTAGGGCAAACTACCCTCTAGTCATTTTATTTATGAGAAATGTTTTATTCTTGTCATCGATATTTTAATTTTTTGAGTTGAGTTTTTCTACACTGAATCGAAAAAATTAATTTTTTTGAGTCGAGCCGAATTTTATTCTCCCATACGAGAGAGAGAACCTTTTTAACTATTTAAATCTTGTATTTATATAAGGACCATTTCATTTAGTATGGTCCTTGACTCCTTGTTTAGGGCATTGGGATGGGCACTCCCCTACTTGCTAACGCTACACGCAATAAGTAGGCCAAATAGTGTGCTGAATGTCTTTTTTGTCTCGGTCAAATTTGAAACTTAATACTCAACTGCTCTACCTATAGTGATAGTTGGGGGCTATTGGTAGTGGGGGTGTTAAGAATATGGGGCATATTTTCAGACGTATAAGCATTTCAGTAAGTGGGAATTGTAGAAAATAATAATGAAGGGCACGTACTTGTAGTTGTATATTTGAGGTTTCCTTCTTTCAAAAGAATTAGCTACATACATATAACACATTCTCCTTCATGCTTTTATTACAAATTAAATGTGGCATGTACCGTATTGGGTTGCCATAATGCTAGTCTTCACACACATTCAATTATTAAACTTGATCAACACGGTATAATTATGGAAATTTAAGCCATACAGGAGATGGCATTTAATTGAAATTGAATAGGTGCAATCTATGTTTTTTTTTTCCTGCTGGTATATCTCATCAATTTCAAATTGAACATATAAGGACAGTCTAACTTGATTTAGTTAATTATGGTCACCAGAAATAATTAATTAACTATTTCCTTATAATTATGGAAATTTACAATATTATTAAGAGGAGAGGATGGTAAACTGCAACGTGGCAGAAGCACAGTGCACACGTCTGCTAGGGACCATTTTTTCTGGTATCTTTATTGTCCCATATGGCTTTGAAAAGCAAACACTGACAAATTTCTTAGTTTTAAGTAATAAACTGGTTTCTTTTTATTTTTCGTGGAATATATAATAATATAATATTAATTATTATGTCAAACAGGCAAGTGGGTATTCAGTCATTCACCTGTCCATGCAAAAAGCAAAAGATAAAGCCAAATACCATGCTAAGATGTACGTATTGGACTGCACGAGAAATTAAAGCTTTTGTTTTTTACTTTTATCGAAATCAAATCAATTTTTACTCTATAAATTCAAAAAATCAAATCAATTTTGTCCTCTATAAATGCAAATTTATCCATTCCTTAACTTATTAATCTTAACTAGCAGATTAGTAGTAATTATATTGTAGATGATGACTTGAAGTCATGGGATTGCTTAAGAACCATCCATTTCATAAATAAACAATGTCATTTGTTATTTTGTTAATGTTCATTTAAGCCTAATAGAAGTCCTCAAACTCTGAATAATTAATATTGTTAGAAATTTATAAGCGAAAATATAATTAAAATAAGATTACTATAATAAACCATACACATGAGAATACAAAGAGTTCTAACATGAAATATCTACATCTCTAAAAAAAACTAATCTTTCAAACAAAGATCGCATGAGGATTACATCTCCCTCTTAATTATATTTCCGTAATTCTAGAGATTAAGACTTATAAAATCAGACGCTTAGTCTCCAAAAAACCTTATTCTACAAGACTTCTTACTTAATATAAATATTTTAGATTTTTAAAATAAATATATTAAATTATATCCATAAAATTCTAAAAATGGAGCGGGTGGGAAATATAGAAAAGATGTATTAATTAGTAGAAAGTGAGTGAGTGAGTGGGGGAGCACAATCAATCACTTTAAATTTTCTTGGTGAGAATGGTATGAATTGATGTTTTATAGGTTGAAAAGCTAATTAATTAAATTCCTAATTAATAACTTTTGGTTGCTTTGATTTTATGGCCATGACTTTATATTTGATTCTGATGGCTTGTCTGGTTAAAGTTAATTCCCATTATGTCTCTTTATTCTTGATTTTTTTGGGGGGTTAAAAATTACTTTTAAAATTTGATTTGGTAACCTGTCTGCTCCATTAACATCTTGTTGCCATATATATGGGTTTCAAAGGCAAAGAACATGGAAGTGTCTGTCTCGTGTGTCACTGGGGCCTCTAAGCTTTAAGCCAAAGCTCCCCCACCTTTGTGTAAAACCTCAGCAAAGCAAATAAAGGGTGCAAAAATTAAAGGAAACAAAAGCTTATTCCTTCTTTTATTCTCCTAGATTTTAACACCCTCACCTACACATACCCACAAATATAAGGACAATATGGGATTGGAGGTAAAAATGAATTTCCCCAAGGATTTAGCAAAATACCCATTAAGCATTTTCTTTCTCTTTTACCTCATGAAGAAAAGTTGTAAGAATATGTGCAAATATCAAACAAAAGGCTAAGGTTATTTGACAATGAAACAGCCCTAAGTTGAAAGTTTACCACTAATATTAACACTAAAACTGTTTCTTAATCTAACATAATATTGTTTTATCAAATAGTTATATCCGGCAAAGCTTTCCTTGCTATGCGAAAGCTACATCTGGAAAATTTGACCTGAGACCCGAACCGACTCATCCGGCTCGAGACCCGAAAGCAACCTGAACATGACTCGAAACCCGAAATAAATTGAACTGAACCGACCCAACCCAACCCGAATTTTAGTTGAACCGAAAATAGACTCAAAACGATTTTGACCCGAACCGAAGACAACCCGAACTAAAGAAAATATATTAAAATAAATAAAGAAATATGAGATGTAAACTGCCGCACAACTCACCAAAAAGCCAAATATAAGGGCTATATAAAGCCATATATGGGGTGCAAAAACCTAACTCGACCTAAATAATCTGATTGAAATCGATCGATCTCCCATTAACCCGAAACCGACCCGACCCGGCATAAGCGAACTGAAACTGACCCGACCCGAAAATCAACTGAACCGACCCGATGTCTGACCCGAAATCACCACATGCCGAACTTAAACCGAACTATACCCGAATCAAACTTAAACTGAATATAGTTAAACTCGAAATGATCCGAACCGAATGACTCGTTTGGCACCTATAGCGAAAGCCATGGTTTTAGTAAAGGAATAATGGTTGAGAGGAAAGCATGACATTATTGTACAATTCTAGCCTTTTGGACCGTTGTATTATATTTTGCCTTATGGAAGTCCAAGAGGGTGTTAACTTACCAAAAAATTCCCTCCACGGTTCCTAAAGAACACATCACTTTGTCTTGCACTTATCCTGCATACCTCAACCTGCCAATCTTGTATCCTTTACTTGTTTTAGGATTGCCAAATTTTGGAGTAGACCCAAGATTACTGGCAACATTTGTCGACCAATTGGTGTAGGGGGCGCATCAGTTCTGGTGTTTTTTCCCCAGAAGAGAACACATAAATTGACCCAAAACTCCTTAATTATTGTCCACAGAATTAGCTTGATAAAGAAAGTGATTCCATCGTGTCCTTGCTTAATCCTAGAGGCACTTTAGTCTTTTCGATGCTTCGAAGTTGCGGTCCTTGATCCATGATTGTGACCGAACAACAAAATTTTGGACCCATATTTTCTGCTATACGTGGTAATTATTACATGGTGATAAAGCTAACATTAGAACACGAGGATTTGTTCACAAATTGAAAACTATTGAAGCCCTAATATATGAACCGAAGCCATAAAATTTTGTGCTTTATAGAAGGAAACATCTGACTAGAGAACAAATTTTTGGTAGGAATCTTTCTGTATAAAAAAAGACTCTCTAGATCAGATGTTCTTGTCTTAAATTCCCTTTCCTTCTCTCTACATATATCACCTTTTCTACGCTCTTTTCCAATCATTCTCTTCCATTTTTGTGATTAAAGGTTTAAAAATATGCCAATAATTTTGCAATTTATTACTCCATGCAAGACATGGAGGATTATCTAATTTGCTTGTGTGGGAAAATACTGCTGAAAATTCCAAAACCCTTGCACAAAATATGGAATAAAATCAATTTCACTCTCCTTTGTGAGAGAATGGGATGTTTAGCTACACTTTGCTCTCGCCAATCAGACATAGCAATTTGCAATCTACAGGCAATTCAAAGTTCAACCATCCTTTTGAAAAAGCAAAACATCAAAGTCTCTATGCCTTTATTCTTAATATTCTTTATTGAGACACCAAAGGAGTAGAATTTCGTCATTATCTGATACAAATTAATTTCAAAACGTAATTTGTAAATTACACTTTTGCACACTAATTCAGGGAAAACATGAACAACAAAAGTTTTACCGTATCTTTAGAGTCAGAGGCGGAACTAGAAAATTTTATTTACAGTGTCAAAATTTTGGGTGTTAATTCATATTTTATTAAAAGCGGACAGAATCAAATCACGAGTGTCAGTTTCCATTAAAAGAACTCAACTATTTTTTAAATTGGTGTCAATGTCCTCGGTGTCTATTCTTCCGTCCATATTTAGAGAGACTATATGCATATGGAAGCTAAAGAAGCAACATGAATTCGAGGGATTTCTTTGTCTAGTTTCCTAATTTTTGGCCCGACTAGACCTTTTAAAATGAGCTTTGGTGATATGTGATTTTTGGAGAAAAAGGATTGAAAGCTTTTGCTTTCCTTTCTGTGTTTTAGCAAATTAATTTGAATTAAGGTGATACTAATACTAGCATTCTTTATGAGCATATATTTTACATTAGGAAGCCTTTTTAGTGCTTTTTATCCCTTTGTTCACAAAGTGTAAAAGCATGTAAAAATGATTAAAAAAAGAATAAGAGAGATGATAGAAACCCCATAAACTCAGAGCCTTTGGCAAAAATAAAGCTAAAAATTATATGAGAAATGTAAAGTGCTCCATTACAATTACCAAGGATCACTTCAAATGTAGTCCATACTTTTAAGATAGTTAAAGGGGTCACTCTCTCTTTTTTTCTCTCTATCATTTTTCTTTCTTTTTTCTCCTCTCTCTCTCTCTCTGTCACTAAGTGCAAAACATACGAAATCAATTAGATTTCATATTTACGTAGGAATATAATATATTGATTTGTTTTGGCACCCTCTTCTCTCCTTTTGTTGCCCTCTGTCTTTCTTGTCTCCTTGTCTGTCTTTAGCTGCTCTCTTTTTCCTTTTTAATATACTCAAGGGTACCTGATTCTCCTCACCAGCTCTCTTCACATTCAGAGATATATAATCGTCATTTCAAATGAGCAGTACACACCCCTAAGATGTAAAATTACATATATATATGTATCAATTGGGCACCCCCAATGTGAACTCCAAATTAGGCTTCTTGGGGCATGCCCCTGAGGAGCTTACATCTGATATTCTCTCGTAGCTTATGCACTTTGGATCCATATCCTTCTGCACCCAAAAACCAAATATAAATAAATACAGAAATGGAAATCATCAACCATGCATGTTTGATGTTTCAGTGAAGAAAGAAGAGGATTGGGTCCACCTCTTAAGAATCATGAGAGGAGAATACAAAAGTTTGATATAGTGAAGGTTATTTTGGGAAACAGAAGGGTGGGAATTAGAACCTGGAGAGAAGGTAAGTTTCCAGGAGAATCCTTGGGTTTCCCATGCAGCCAAGCTTCCCTGTTAGAAACCAACACAAAGAGAGAATATTTGGCATCAGTGGAAGCCATGCATGCATGCAGAATAAAAAGCAAACTGAGAAAAGAAATCTATCTTTTACTGTCTCGTTTTATGCTGATTGAAAATAAAGTGAAACCCATGTGATTGCCCATTACCCACAAACAAGCTTCAAATGCATAGCTTTAACACCCATATTCAATAAATATTTCCACTAATGGGGCCACCACACAGTTTAGCTTTGAGACTAAGTTTTCCATTTGTAGGACCCAACCCGAGCCCACAAAATCCCAAGGAAAGAGATATCTCCATTTTTTAGGTGGATTTGTCATTTGGGAATTTGGATTCTCTCCCGTCTTGGAATATGATAAGGCCATCAGTGCCTTCTTCTTTTCTAATTTCCTCCCTTTTTACCACTCACTACCCTCTCAGATTCTTAATAACTAGTATTATATATTCTTTTTGGCATTTGCATGTAAACAACTATGTTTTTGCATGTGATAGTGGAGAGAAAGAAAGCCTACATAAAGCTAAACCTATACATTAGACAGAGGGGAAAGAAATGGTATCTTTTAGTTCTAATTCTAATGCAAACATTCTTATATATATAAGAGGCAAACTGTTGTCAGTTCTGGTCAAGCAAACAAAAAATGCATATATCACTCGTTTAACTCTATTGGAATTATACAACTACATGTATTCTCTTCTAGAAATGCACATGCATAGGCAGATGAGATGATAAATGAAAACAAAACTAAGGGTTCCTGCTATTTTGTGTTTCTGTGGTGGTTGTGGCATCGATCCCAGTGTATCAATATTATTTTATTTTTTTCAGAGTAACCAATCCGTATGTAGGAAGGAAAGAAATGAAACAGAAAGGACAGGCGCACACTGATTGGGTAACCAAACTAGTATTACTAATAGTGGTAGTGCAGTAGGCAGCAGACCAACCTTGACGAATTGCTCCACAGTCCGTGGTGGTACTCCTTGTCTTGTTGAGCATTTGATGATGACGATCTTCCCTGCTGAACTGATGATATCTCTGATCTTCTCGGGTTCTGAGTTTCAAACATCATATCTTCAGAAGTATCCCCAGATGATCCATTTTCAAATGCATCCAATTGCCCTGCTTAATCAAACCCAAATCTCAACATCATGTACAATTATTCAACATGAATGGTGAAGAATTATTGGTATACTAACCTGATGATGCAGCTGCTCTGTCAGTGGTCTTCACAGTTCGATACATCTGCAGGCAAATTAAGAGTAGGATTGTGAGTAAGGTAAATAAACTTTAATTACCTTCATCTTTAGCCCTTTGGGTAGCTAAAAAGATGGACAAATAAAGTAAAAACCAGAAAGTAGAGTTAATACTAAACTGTTTTGTGTATCACAGACATTAGGCAGTGGGAAAGAGTGCATGCAAACTAAGCAAGTACCAACTGTAAAAAGAAAGAAAGGGGAACGAATATGTAGCCGAGCATAGAAAGCTTTTATCTTTGCATATAAAAATGTGTGCATTTGTGAAATGAGAAACAGTAAAAAAAAAAATCTGGAGTTTAACCATGGTTAAGGGAGGGAGGTTAAAAGAAACCTATCTGAAGAAGATATCATTGAGAAATGATAGTGTCTTTGTACTTTATCTCTCTCTCCCCCTCTATTTCTCTCTCACTGTGAGGGAAAATACTTTTTTTATGAACAAAAACAAAATAATGAATTTAAGTGAGAAACTTGTCTCGGCCTACCTATTGACTCAGTTTTTGAATACCTTGGACTTTGTCTTACTCTCTTTCTTTTTTTTAAGAAGAAGATAGTAATAATTTACTACTGCTCTCTCTCTCTAATTGAATTCTTTTCGTTTACAAGGGCTGGTTCATTCTTCCAAGCAAAAAGCTGTTTATTAGCTTGCAGAATCATCAGATCTAGTAGAAAAAGAAGTGCTGAGGATTTGGGAGAACCTCTGCAAGGAAACATTGGAATTTGTAATGTATATTATTAACATCTTCCGGTAATGCTGACTGTTTAAAAAATGCAAACTCAGCTTACTTCCACCATTAACGCTGTGCCATCAAGCTGCCACTATTCATCAGCTTGAGGAAGTAAGCTCAGAAGAAGAAACGACCCAAAGTTACAGATATATTCAACTACATCCTTCAAGTTTGTGTTTATATTTCCTTCCATTTTAACGAAAACCCTTGCGAGTAGAAAGGGTAGAAAGTTATTTTACCTGGAGATGGGATTTAACATGTGCTAAGGTAAGATCTTTGACATCCATTAGCTCAAGAACTGACTTGGGAGTAGCTCCTAAAATCGTCACAGCAAGAAAAGTAAATAAGGAAAATATACATAATAGTATCCTTTTCTGTTTCCTGATCCTAGATATGCTTAAAATCAAAACGAAGCAATGGTGAAAGAAGGGGGAAAAGGAGTGGAAAGTGAATAGTGGAGACCATACTTTCATGACCACCCAATAGCTCAACAGCATGAACAAAGCGAGCGTGGAGTGTAGTAGTCCATCGCATCCGTGGAGCTCTCATGCTTCGTTTAGCAGGAAACCTGGACATGAATCTTGATCTCATCAATCCTTGAGACTGAAAGGGGTTGAAGCTGGTGTTACTAATTTTGTTAGTTGCCAAATAAGAAGGAGAGGGAGCTAAAGATGAATCCAAGGGCTGTTGAGGGAATGGGAAAGGTGTAGGAGGAGGAGGGTTTTGGTAGACGGGAATTCCCCTTATGGGTCTCAAGAAACCAAACTCTTGTCCTAGCCCTTGTTGTTGCTGCTGCTGATGTTGATACAGTACCGGATGTTGCAGTTGCAGTTGGCTGTGATGGTGAGGGAACTGGCTCTGCTGATAAGACTGGAAAAGATTACCATTGCAACCGGTGGAGCTCCCGTTTTGGAGGAGGTGATGAAGGTGGTTGGAGCTGGAGTTGGACTCTGAAACCCTTTGATTGGAGAAGGAGAGCTCGAAACAGTTATCGGGTTTGGCCATTGAAGACATGGAGTTCCTGGAGTCGAGAGCTCTGGATGTGGGTTTGGTGTTTGGTGGACTGATTTGCAAGGATAAATCTGGTTGTGCAGGGAACAGCTCCATCTTTCAGGCCCCTCCCCCTTCTGCTAGCGTTCCTAATTAGTCCCTTTCTTGCTGCGGTTGTATTTTCGAGATACAACAATACAAGTCAATATGATATCCAGGTCCACCAAAGGATTAGGTCAGGTTTCGAAGGAGAAGAAGGAGATGTGATCCAAGCAGAAAAGGGGTTTGAAAACAAGCTTTTATCTCCCGATGGGGTTGCTCAGTAGTTGCAGAGATTGGAGATTGAAAGAGAGAAAAGAATATGTAAGAAAATGACACTTGAGAGAGAAGAAGATGAGGAAGAAGAGGAGCAGTAAGATATAAGTAGAGGCAGCCTCCTCTTTCTTTTTTGTGGGGGTATAGCATAGCATAGGGTACTACTCTTCTCTTCTCCTCTACTATCCTAGGTCGTGAGAGATTAAAAAAAAAAAACTAAATAAGTTAAATTGAGGGACCTTATTCTTTTTCTATTAACTCTTTTCTTTCTTCTTCCTTTCTCTTTTCTTTCTTTTCTATCTTTTTCTTTTAGGGGATAAAAAGAAGATTTTTTATATACTAATAATAATACTTTACTTTAACGTGTGCATTTGTCCCTCAACAACTCATACTTACCTTTATAACCCCCACGCACTCTTCTCTTTAACTCAATCCTGCCCATCTCCTCTTTCACTGTTCCCTAAATTCCAAAACTAAAATTAATTACATCAACCGAAAATAAATAATTAAACCCCAATTCAATGTATCAAACAAAATTCAAAATTTTTGTAAAAAAATACTCCATAGGAGTACTTAAATACATAATATTCGTTTAATAATTAAAATTTTTTCATCCAATTAAACCCTTGAATTTATTGATTGAATCAATTAAGCCATTTGATCAACATTGACTATTGAATCTAACGATTTTTTGGATCAATTGGTGCAGTGTGTCGTGTCACAATGTTGCAGGGCCGGCCCTGAGCTTTTGGTGACTCAAGGCGAGTCTAAAAATGGGCCATAAATTAGAGATTTAAATTGTGGTTGTGATCGTATTAACAATCATGTTATGTTTATCGTGGTAGTGGACATTACATATGCTATTTCGGTCTCTGCGAGTATCGCGATTGTGAATTTTTTAATAACATAAGTTATTGTGAATATAACAGTTGCAGGCATTGCGGTTTCAGATGGTGCCGTCACCGCCATATAACGACTGTTGTTGTGGTTGCATACCACTATTTAAATCATTGTCCCTAATAGCAAGAATGAAAAAATAAGAGCAGGTCCATAATAACAAATATTAAAAAATCGAGCCCCTAATAACAAATATTGAAAAAAATTAATTTTAAGAATATGCACATAATAACAAATATTAGAAAATTTGGGCCCCTAACAACAAGTATTAGAAAAAAATGAATTTTAAGAGTAGACCCCTAATAATAAATATTGGAAAAAAATTAGCCCCATATTAACAAGCATTGAAAAAATTGGACCCCTCATAACAAGTATTAGAGAACAATTAGACCCTTAATAACAAATATAATTCGAAAAAAATTAC
The DNA here is from genome assembly GCA_030270665.1 of Hibiscus trionum. Taxonomy (NCBI): domain Eukaryota; kingdom Viridiplantae; phylum Streptophyta; class Magnoliopsida; order Malvales; family Malvaceae; genus Hibiscus; species Hibiscus trionum. The sequence goes on along the minus strand of BSYR01000064.1, from coordinate 6,231,813 downwards.
AAACATGTAACTTTCTTGAGCGGTGGGCCCTGGGCGGGTGCGCTTATTGCCTTGGCTCAGGGCTGGGCTTGCACTGTTGTCGCTTGAAATTTTTAGAAATTTTTTATTTTATTTATAAATTTCGTTTAAAGTCCTAAAAATTACATAAAAGCTTAGTTAATTGCACCATATGTCCGCAAATTATTACTTTCAGTCTAAATTGGTCCTTTACCTTTTAAATGTTCCAATTACATCCTCAAACAATGACTCTCATTCTAAATTGGTTCCCAAACTTTTGAATGTTCTATTTTCATCCCCAAACTATAACACTCATTTTAAATCGGTCCCCAAACTTTTTAAATATTCCAATTTCATCCTCAAATTATCATTTATACGAGCATCATATTATTATTACATAATACACATTTGTGTTTCACGACAATTAACAATTTTTATATCGATTTTATTAACATAAGATATGATTAGCATATACTGATTTTGAGATGAAATTGGAATGTTCAAAAATTTTGAGGACCAATTTAAAAATGAGATTCATAGTTTGAGGATGAAATTGGAATGTTAAAAGTTTAGGGACCAATTTTGAATGAGTATTATAGTTTGAGGGCGTGTGGTACAATTAACTCTAAAAAACTTATAAAAAAATATTTTTAAAAATTGTAAATGTCACATGATAACACTATAATTTATTCAATAAAAATTAATGTATAAAGTAAAATGTAAAAATAAATATTCGTAATAATAGAGTAAGCACATTTAACCGATTGGTCAAACTGCTCATCGTTGTTCCCTCATATTCCCTTAGGCCAAGGGTTCTACACCCACTAAGAGCACCTACCCTTTCCCCTAGAGTCACCCTTCTCCTCCCTTCTAGGTAGGATTAGGATTAGAATTAAGATTTCTAAAAAATTTTGTAATAATAATAAGTGACAAAGTTTATATATATATATATATATATATATATATATATATATATATATATATATATATATATGCGTAAGTGGCAAATAAGTACCCAAACTATACCTTTTTCATATAGGTGTCCAAAGTATTTTTCGAGCCAAATAGGTGTCTAACGTTTTTAAAGTTTCCGTTTAGGTACCTTGCCATTAGCAGCTGTTAAAAAAATTCCGTTAGCCAATAAAATTATGGCACACGACAGTATTAAATATTTTTTAAATTTTACTTTTCAAAAATAAATCAGAATTTTAAAAATATCCTGAATTTTTCAAATAATCCTAAAATAGTCTTCAAATCCCTAACCCCAAATCCGGCCAATCCCACCAGCGTTTGTTGCGTTTTTGGCGACGGAATGAAACGCCCTCCCCTCGCCGAACAACTCACACACCGTTCATCGTCCGTTATGACACTGTTCATCGTGAATCATATGAATGAACCTTTCGACGATTTCAGTGATTCACACGGCGGCGGTTGATTTTCGACGACGAGGTGATGGGGTAAATGGTCGTGATGGCCAGACGACGAATGTGATGGGTGGCAGCGTGGCAATCAGCGGAGAAATCATGTTTAATCAGGATTTGAGTTTTGGGGTGTTAGGGATTTCAAAATTTGGGGCTACTTTGTGAAATTTGGGATTTTTTTTCTTTTATTAATTTTATTTATTTTTAAATATAATTTCGAAATTTTGAAAAGATAACACGTGTCAGATAACAGAAATTAACAATAAAAATTAACAGATAATAACGATGGAATATCTATCTAAAAAATATAAATTAGGTACTTATTTAGCACTTAAATATATAAATACTCATATTTTTCTTTTAGATTCGGACAGGTTATGGAATTGAAGCGATGTAGGGTGAGTGATTATTGTATGTCTTTGATTCCAACCACTCATTTAGGCATAATGAAGCCACTAATTCCCAGATTTTTACTTTATGTATGTAAGAGTTTGGGCCCACTCCCTTAATTTCTCTATTCATTTTATCATTGTCTCTTCCTTCCCATGGAGATAACGAGAGATTCTAGGTGAAACCTTTAATTTAAGGTTGACTTGATTCTTCAGGTTATAAGTTTGTACATCATTTTTTACGAGGTTTGTACATAATTGATTACAGAAAGTATAATAAAAATGGTATATACATAAAACATTACATGAGATAACCAAAACTAAAAGTACTCAAAAAAGGGTAAGAAACAATGTACATACATAGTTTGTTACATGAAAACTTAATTTGTTATAAAAAACTATGAGAAATTAAGTATGTACTTAATTTATTACACGTTGTACGTAATTTATTTCACAATTTGTAAGAAAAAAAATGGTACGTACCGAAATCATTATATGAAATCACCAAAACCAAAAATACCACAACGAAGGCTAAGAAACTATGTACATACATAGTTTATTACACGAAAACCTGATTTGTTACAAAAAGTATGAGAAATTGAGTATGTACTTAATTTATTACACGTTGTACATAATTTGTTACAGAATTTGCAATGAAAACGGTATGTACCGAAATCATTACATGAGATCGCCAAAACCAAAAGTACCCCAAACAAGGGTAAGAAACTATGTACATACATAGTTTATTACATAAAAACTTAATTTGTTACAAAAAACTATGAGAAATTGAGTATGTACATAATTTATTACAGTTTGTACGTATTTTGTTACAAAATTTGTAAAGAAAAGGGTATGTACCGAAATCATTACATGAGATTACCAAAACCAAAAGTACCTCAAACAGGGTAAGAAACTATGTACATACATAGTTTATTACATAAAAACTTAATTTGTTAAAAAAAACAATGAGAAATTAAGCATATACTTAATTTATTACACGTTTTACGTAATTTGTAAGGAAAACATTGTGTATCGAAATCATTACATGAGATCACTAAAACCAAAAGTACCCAATCAAGGGTAAGAAACTATGTACATACATAGTTTCTTACATAAAAACCTAATTTGTTATAAAAAGTATGAGAAATTAAGTATGTACATAATTTATTACAGCTTGTACGTAATCTGTTACACAATTTGTAAGGAAAAGGATATGTACCGAAATCATTACACGAGATCACCAAAACCAAAAGTAACTCAAACAAAGGTAAGAAATTATGTGCACACATAGTTTATTACATAAAAACCTAATTTGTTACAAAACTTATGAGAAATTAAGCATGTATTTAATTTATTACATGTTGTACGTAATTTGTTACATAATTTGTAAAGAAAATAGTATGTACCGAAATCATTACATGAGATCACCAAAACCAAAAGTACCTCAAACAAGGGTAAGAAACTATGTACATACATAGTTTGTTACATAAACACTGTGAGAAATTAAGTTTGTACTTAATTTATTACACATTGTACGTAATTTGTTATAGAATTTGTAAGGAAAATGGTATGTACCGAAATCATTACATGAGATCAGCAAAACAAAAAGTACCCAAAAAAGGGTAAGAAATTATGTATTCTTCTTAAATAAAAACCTAATTTGTTACAAAAAGTATGAGAAATTGAGGATGTACATAATTTATTACGGCTTGTATGTAATTTATTACACAATTTGTAAGGAAAAGGGTATGTATCGAAATCATTACATGAGATCACCAAAACCAATAGTACCTCAATCAAGTGTAAGAAGCTATGTACATACATAATTTATTACATAAAAACTTAATTTGTTACAAAAACTATGAGAAATTAAGCATGTACTTAATTTATTACAAGTTGCACGTAATTTGTTACAGAACTTGTAAAGAAAACAATATGTACCGAAATCATTACATTAGATCTCCAGAACAAAAAGTACCTCAACCAAGGGTAAGAAACTATGTACATACATAGTTCATTACATAAAAACTTAATTTGTTACAAAAACTATGTAAAATTAATCATGTATTTAATTTATTACACGTTGTACGTAATTTGTTACAGAACTTGTAAAGAAAACAATATGTACCGAAATTATTACATAAGATCTCCAAAACCAAAAGTACCTCAAACAAGGGTAAGAAATTACGTACATACATAGTTTATTACATAAAAATTTATTTGTTACAAAAACTATGAGAAATTAAGCATGTACTTAATTTACTACACGTTGTACGTAACTTGTTACATAAGTTGTAAAGAAAACAATATGTACCGAAATTATTACATGAGATCTCCAAAACCAAAAGTACCTCAAACAAAGGTAAAAAACTAAGTACATACATAGTTTATTACATAAAAACTAGGTTTGTTACAAAGACTAAGAGAAATTAAGAATGTACTTAATTTATTACACGTTGTACGTAACTTGTTACAGAACTTGTAAAGAAAACATTATGTACCGAAATCATTAGATGAGATCTCCAAAACCAAAAGTACCTCAAACAAGGGTAAGAAACTATGTACATACATTGTTTATTATATAAAAACTTAATTTGTTACAAAAAATATGAGAAATTAAGCATGTGCTTAATTTATTACACATTGTACGTAATTTGGTACAGAACTTGTAAAAAAAAAACAGTATGTACCGAAATCATTACATGAGATCTCCAAAACCAAAAATACTCAAAGAATGGTAAGAAACTATGTACATACATAATTTATTACATAAAAACTTAAATTTTTACAAAAACTATGAGAAATTAAGCATGAACTTAATTTATTACAAGTAGCATGTAATTTGTTATAGAACTTGTAAAGAAAATAGTATGTACCAAAATTATTACATAAGATCTCCAAAAACCAGAAGTACCTAAAACAAGGGTAAGAAACTATGTACATAAATAGTTTATTACATAAAAACTTAATTAGTTACAAAAACTATGAGAAAATTAAGCATGTACTTAATTTATTACACGTTGTATGTAATTTATTACAGAACTTGTAAAGAAAACAATATATACCGAAATCATTACCTGACATCTTCAAAACCAAAAGTACCTCAAACAAGGGTAAGAAAGTATTTACATACATAGTTTATTACATAAAAATTTAATTTGTTACAAAAACTATGAAAAATTAAGCATGTACTTAATTTCTTACACGTTGTACGTAACTTGCTATAGATCTTGTAAAGAAAATAGTATGTACCGAAATCATTACAAGAGATATCCAAAACCAAAAGTACCCGAAACAAGGGTAAGAAACTATGTACATAGATAGTTTATTTCATAAAATGTAACAATCCTAATGAGAGAAAAAAAGCAACCAAGGGGTTTCGAACCCGTGACCCTTAACTACATAGGTTGATGACTTATCCAACTGAGCTAATATAACTCTTGGTTAGTTGTTGCACTAGGGGAAATAAAAATTAATGTTTAAGACCCTAAAATAATAAAAATATCTTACCTGCCACCTTTAATGTGATTTTAATTGGGATCAATTTTTCCCAAAAATTTCCAGAAACACCCAACTTCTATCGTCGTTTCCTTTTTTTCTTCCTTAAACCGAATCGGCCACTGTCGATCAGCTCTCACCGCCGCGCCGTGGCGCTCACCGCCAGCATTAAAACGTTCACCGTTAAACCCCGAGCAAAACCCCTCAACCCACGCGCTCAATCGCCGTCCGTTTCACTGGCAATCAGTCGTTGAAGATTCGCGAACCTAGGGCTAATTCAATCAACCTTTCATTCGAATTTTCCAGCACCGTTCGACGTCTGTTCGCCGCGCCACCACTGCCGTTGGACTCCCCGTCGTAGGTCGATCAAAACCCAGGTTGTCGTTCGCTCGTTCGTCGTTGTTTGCCCCGTCGTCGGAGCTACGCCATTTTCTGACGTGTTTGAACGGTTAAGATTAAATCTGGTGAGTTTGGTTGGTTTCCGGTGCCATTTTGATTCGTAAAAGTGTAATAAAATGATGGTTTTCACTGATTATGGTTTTTTCTCGGCAGAAACGACGTGAAACGAATTTTCCAGCGAGGTTCCGGCGACCGTCCGGCGACCTTCGAGTTCTAAAGGTAAGAGCCGGTCCGCGTAGACCGAACTGGTCTAAACCGGCTGGTCCGGTTGAACCGGTCAGCTCGGTCAACCCGTTGACCCGACCTAACTCGTTGACCCGACCCGACCCGTTGACCGATCCAACCCGTTGACCCGAGTCAACTCAGTGAGTCAACTCGCCCGAGTCAACTCAGTGAGTCAACTCGCCCGAGTCAACCCAGTGAGTCAACTCGCCCGAGTCAACCCAGTGAGTCAACTCGCCCGAGTCAACCCAGTGAGTCAACTCGCCGAGTCAGCCTTGGACCAGTGACGTCAGCATTGACTTTGACCGCTGACGTCATCGTTGACTTTGACCAAAAAGTTAACTTTTTCCGAAAAGTCCTATTTTATGTTTTTCGACGTCCTGAGTCTGATTTTGAAGCCTGTTTCGCAAAATTCTAACCCGAAAGCCCCCCAAATTGAATGTTGAACCCGAACATGCATATGTATAAGTTATGTCATTTAAAAGGAATTGATGATTAAGGACTGATATTGATCTCCTGATTTAATAGGTACTCGCGGATCTCCCGATCGTGCATACGCCCAGCCCAGCTCATCCCGATCTGTACCGCCTTGTGATCCCATCGTCACTCGTACGACCCTAAAACTTAGTATTTTATTACGAATCAAGGTGTAGATCTGATTGTAACCATAATCCTTGTCTATTTAGGTTCTAGTACTGTAGCGGAGCGTGATCCCGGTGCTCGATAGACCCTTTTGACTGACCGATCTCATCTTTTGAGGTGTGTTCCTTGTGTGCTATATGACTGTTGCATATTTATTGTTTTACATGCTTCATACGATTTAATAAAATAGATTATGTGTACATGATTATTAAACTTGATTTTGTGTAAAACTAGCATGTTTTCTTCTTATGAAAGAAACACGATTGTATTGTATGTTGGAATTATGCCCTAGCATTCGATATGACAAGCATGCCTATGGTTTCCGATTATCAGTGTAGGAAATATGTTGTTGAGCATTGATATGATTGTTATTGTTGCGTACTATGTTACTGCCCGGACTAATTAGTAGAGGTACTTGGGGTATGATGTGGAGACTATCGGCTCAGCCCTGATCCAGCTGATAAGACCGCTCGTATTCGAATCCTAAGCTTTGGCTAGGTCCGCCCGTATTCGGATCCTAGGCCTCGGCCAAGTCTGCCCGTTTTCGATTCTTAAGTTTCGACTAGGGTCGCCCGTATTCTAAGGTATATCCTTAGGATGGTACCCCGCCCAATGGGCTTGGGTTAATGCCAGTATAGGATACTGTTCTGGGGAACTGTATCATGGTGTTTGGTTGGAGGGTAGATAGGTTGCATGAAAACTTTGATGCTTTTTATGACATGTTTTGCATAACATGATTTATTATGTATTGATGTAAATGTTTTACTTGCACTGTTGGAACACACTGAGCTTTTTAGCTCACGCCCCAAATTCTTTCCCCTTTCAGATATTTTCGATAGGCCACCCCGTAGCTGACATTTGGAGGATCGACACATTTGGTATTCCTTTTTGAATGTAATGTTTCTATCCACCGTTTGTACTTTCAGGGTGACATGTGCCTATATTTTAATATGTATGGTATTAAACTAAAAATATTTTGATATGCTATTGATACTTACTTTGTAATCATTCTATGATAGGTTTATTTAAGTGGTCATGGCTGCCTATATTATTTATGATGTCTATGTTGTGAATGACTTTGGAAAATATTACTTGACGTATTAAACATGTTTATTTAACTTGATGGTTTTCACTAAGTCCTGCCGTTATGCTGTCGAAATAAATACTTAGTTTGCCAACAGGTTTTCCACTTGAGTTTTAAATTTTGATGTGCCTTACTAGACTTGGTCATTCCGCATAGGCCGGTCTAGGGGGTTACATAAAAACTTAATTTGTTACAAAACTATGAGAAATTAAGCATGAACTTAATTTATTACACGTTGTACGTAACTTGTTACAAAACTTGTAAAGAAAACAATATGTACCGATATCATTACATGAGAGCTCCGAAACCAAAAGTACATCAAACAAGGGTAAGAAACTATGTACATAAATAGTTTATTACATAAAAACTATGAGAAAGTAAGGATGTACATAATTTATTACAGCTTGTACGTAATTTGTTACACAATTTGTAAGGAAAATAGTATGTACCAAAATAATTACATCAGATCACCAAAACCACAAGTACCTCAAACAAGTTTAAGAAACTATGTACATACATAGTTTATTACATAAAAACTTAATTTGTTAGAAAACTATGGGAAATTAAGCATGTACTTAATTTATTACAAGTTGTACGTAATTTGTTATAGAATTTATAAGGAAAACAATATGTATCGAAATCATTACATGAGATCACCAAAACCAAAAGTACCTCAAACAAGAGTAAGAAACTATGTATATACATAGTTTATTACATAAAAAACTTAATTTGTTACAAAACTATGAGAAATTAAGCATGTACTTAATTTATTACAACTTGTACGTAATTTGTTACATAACTTGTAAAGAAAAGGGTATGTACCGAAATCATTACACGAGATCACCAAAACCAAAAGTACCTCAAACAAGGGTAAGAAACTATGTACATAAAAACTTAGTTTGTTACAAAAACTATGAGAAATTAAGCATGCGCTTAATTTATTACACGTTGTACGTAACTTGTTACAGAACTTGTAAAGAAAATTGTATGTACCGAAATCTTTACATGAGATCTCCAAAACCAAAAGTACCTCAAACAAGGGTAAGAAACTATGTACATACATAGTTTATTATATAAAAACTTAATTTGTTACAAAAACTATGAGAAATCAAGCATGTACTTAATTTATTACATGTTGTACGTAATTTGTTACAGAACTTGTAAAGAAAACATTATATACCGAAATCATTACATGAGATCTTTAAAACCAAAAGTACTCAAACAAGGGTAAGAAACTATGTACATGCATAGTTTTTTCCATAAAAACTTAATTTGTTACAAAAACTATGAGAAATTGTTGAGTTGTAGGGTGCTCAATTCTTTCAACCGATCTTGCTCACCAAGTGGTGGGGAGGTGAATTTTTGGGTGGATGCGGTGTGGAAGCTAAAACAAAGATGACACAATGATTTTAGAGTGGTTTAACCTTCTAACCAAGGTCTACATCCACTACCTTAGCTTCCCACTAAGGATTTCCAATCAATCCACTATTGATTCGTCCCATTTTCTAGGCTTAGGAGGAAACCCTTATACACCGATCAAGCTTTCTACCCAAAGCCTTGATCAAACCCTCTTTACAAGAGAAAGGAAAAATGCAAACTTAAATCCCTCTAATAGGTATTTATTTGCTCAATAATGCACTCACCCAAAACCTAAAACACTTTAGCAAATTTGACAATTTTGGCTCACTAGTGTTTGTCTATACAAGAATTGACAATTTAAGTACAAAGACACTTTTTGATCATTTGTTGATTGAAAATTGAAGCATTAACAATATCTTGATGCTTGGAGGTCTCTTTTATACTCCTTGATGAGTTTATAGCTGTTACTAGCCGTTGGGGATGATTTGGAGCCTTTGAGGACTTTATTTCTCACCATAAATGCAGTTCTGCTGCTACCCATATCGAAACGCTTGAACCCGTTTCGATACGCTCTTTAAGTAGAAAGAGCCGTTGCAGTCTGATGAGCATCCGCATCGAAACGCCATGGGTCGTATCGAAACGCCCGTATCGAAACGCTAGACACCTTATCGAAACGCTCTGCATTTAAAAGTTAGTTGGAAAATAGCCGTTGGGGTTTATGACCGTTGTGGTCGATGCCACGTAGGCGTATCGAAACGGCATAGCCCGTATCAAACGCTGTGCAAAAATCTCATCCAGGAAAGGCCCGTTTCGATACCCGTATCGAAACGTTTTTGCTACTGGAATACACCGTATCGAAACACTCAAGGGTGTTTCGAAACGCCTAGAAGGTTTTGTGAAGTTTAAGTTTGAAAAACATGTTAAACCCTTTAAAAACATCCCTAATCATAGTTTCAAGTTATTTGGACTTTGGAAATAGTTTTGAATTCTTTTTAAATCAGTCAAAAACATTTTTCAATTATTATATCAAAACATTAGTTCTACAGAAATTAAGGATGTACTTAATTTATTACACGTTGTACGTAATTTGTTACATAACTTGTAAAGAAAACAGTATGTACCGAAATAATTACACAAGATCTCCAAAAACCAAAACTACCTCAAACAATGGTAAGAAACTATGTACATACATAGTTTATTACATAAAAACTATGAGAAATTAATCATGTACTTAATTTATTCCACGTTATACGTTATTTTATTACAGAACTTGTAAAGAAAATCGTATGTACCAAAATCATTACATGAGATCTTTAAAACCAAAAGTACTTCAAACAAGGGTAAGAAACTATGTACATACATAGTTTATTACATAAAAACTTACTTTGTTACAAAAGGTATGAGAAATTGAGTATGTACTTAATTTATTACACGTTGTACGTAATTTGTTACAGAATTTTTAATGAAAACGGTATGTACCAAGACCATTACATTAGATTACCAAAACCAAAAGTACCCCGCACAAGGGTAAGAAACTATGTACATACATAGTTCCTTACATAAAACCTAATTTGTTACAAAAAGTATGGGAAATTGAGTATGTACCTGATTTATTACACGTTGTACGTAGTTTCTTACAGAATATGTAAGGAAACTGCTATATACCGAAATCATTACATGAGATCACCAAAAGTACCCAAACAAGGGTAAGAAACTATATACATTCATAGTTAATTGTATAAAAACCTAATTTGTTACAAAAACTATGAGAATTAAGTATGTACTTAATTTTTAACACGTTGTACGTAATTTGTTACAGAATTTGTATTGATAATGGTATGTACCGAAATCATTACATGAGATCACCAAAACTAAAAGTACCCAAACAAGGGTAAAAAACTATGTACATACATTGTTTGTTACATGAGAACCTAATTTGTTACAAAACGTATGAGAAATTGAGTTTGTACTGAATTTATTACACATTGTACCTAATGTGTTAGACAATTTGTTATAAAAACTATTGGTACCGAAATCCTTACCAAGAAAATAATTCATCATCATAAATCCAACATATAAATCCAAATATAATAAATATTATAGACTTGCAACTAAAACCAAATTCTTAATCCAAAGTGCATAAGAAGCCTAAACAAATAATCCAAACAAGTACATAAAATTAAGTTCAAAATAACAAAGCATAAAGGCTAAGCATTCGGTTCATCATGGGCTGATGTAGCTTGGAAAAGATGACTACGGACATCATGCATGTCATGCTCTGAAGATGTCACACAACCATCTAAGTTGCGAAGCATGCTGGTAGTCTCCTCGTGAGAGATACGAAGAAATGCATCAATGTTGCTTCATCTTCATCCTTTTTGTGAACCCATTCATCATTAATGAATCGAATGCTCCAGAGCAATAACACTTCTTGGATCAACGCGAGCTTCATCTTCATCCTTTTTGTGAACCCATTCATCATTAATGAACCTTCATCTGGTCTTTTTAGTCGTTGTGTTATCAATCTTGCTCTTCAGACGAATGGCGCGATCAACGGAAGTGTCAATGTTTAACTTCTCAAATATGTGACTTAGAACACATCCATAATTGAGAGAAACATTAGAAGGGTTGTTAATGATTTTGACAAGAGAAGTGAAGATGATTTGGGCAATATTACGTCGATTACCGGTACGAAGTTGGTGTAACCACCAATAGTCGATATGACGTATTCGAGTGCATCGTCCACTAGAGGGGCAAAAGAACCATGTGGTGAAAAGATGTAAGAGCCTATCATATATATGAAGATGGGTAGGACTATGATCAGGAAACTCGATAGGAACACCCTCAAATTCGTTAAAGACACCACTATAAGGCACATCTAAATGGTTGGTTATACTTTCCACAGTGATTCGAATCTCGACACCCATTAGATAGGAATCAATGGAAAAAACCTCGGATTTAAAGTACGAATTATGAACAAGAGTAGCATTGGCATAGAATGCTCTAACAAGGTTATGAAAAACACAAGGTTTAATGCCAAGATAATCCATCCAACCCCATTCGACAAACAAAGGAAAGAAGTCAAATTCATAAATCTCAGAAGTTAAAAAGTTTAAATCTATAGTTCGTTCCGCTCTAATCTCTTTAGTTTCATAAATTTGATGAAAGCGTTGAAGACATTCATGATCTTTAAAACAAAGATTCAAGAAATTTGGGTTTTTAGATTGAGGTTGAGGTTTACTACTATGGGAATTTTGACCTCTTTCAAGATGGGGACGTTTAGTTCTAGTAGGCTTTGTTTTAGGAGGCATGATTTAAAAAAAAGTTAAGAACAATTGGCTTAAAAAAGTTAGTTCGAGACTTTTGACAAACAGTTGGTGGTCATGAATTTGAAATAGTTTTAGGATGGGTTTAGGAATGATTAGATGAAACCTTCTACAAGAAACATAATGTATGGCATAATAGAGGAATCGAAAATCATTAATTTTATCTACATATACTAAAAACATGACGATTTTCATAAACCGTAGGATAAACTAGAGCTTGACAATATTCATTTTATATGTATTGATACTACTTATGCCAAAGAATACCAAATATGAAGAACTATCATGATTAAAGATGATTTCAAACATTAGATGAAACACAATGCAAATTATAAAGAAGTTTTCATACCAAAAAGAACACCAAATTTCTTTAAAAAAAGCATTGGAAAAGATAAGTTTTACATGAAATTTACCTTAGAAGATTGTTAGAGATAATTTTGAGAACCCGAATGGTGGAAAAATGTTTGCAAGAATGAGGGAAGATCTTCAGATGAATTTCAGTGGTTTTGAAGTTTCGGTCGATTTGAATACCACAATTTTAGGGTTTGGGAGTCTTTACGGCAGAATATGGACTATAAATTGGTTTTGGGGTTTTGAAACCCCATTTAATCGTTTCGATAATGACAAACCATGTAAATTAGGTTTACAGTTTCGAAACCACCTTTACATAGTTTCGAAACTAGTTTGGCAGAATAACAAGGAAACCTAATTGCTTCAATAGTTTCGACACTACGTTCAATAGTTTCGATACTAGTTTGGCAGAATGACCTACCATGAAAATTACTTTAGCAGTTTCGAAACCACAGTTTGGTAGTTTCGATACTACTTTGGCAAATTGACCTGCCATGTAAATTGGTTAAGAGGTTTCAAAACCACAGTTTGGTAGTTTTGATGCTACTTTGGCAGATTTACCTGCCATGTAAATTGGTTAAGAGGTTTCAAAACCACAGTTTGGTAGTTTCGATACTACTTTAGCAGATTGACCTGCCATGTAAATTGGTTAAGAGGTTTCGAAACCACAATTTGGTAGTTTCAGTACTACTTTATGCAAACATTTCTTCATGTAACATCATGTTTGCAGCCAAACCCGAAACCTGCTCAACCACGTTCTTTGAATCCTCATCAAGTCTCTCTAAATTCTCTTCAATTTTATTTTGCTTCTTTTCACCAGCTTGAAGAGTCCCTTTGATTTCACTAAGTTCTGAAATTACCTTCTCCAAATCCTCCATAATAACATCATTAGAACCAGTCCTCCTGCCACCATCTTCCCCTTCACCACAATTATCAATATCCAACCCAAGTTCCTGCAAAAGTCATCATTAATTCATTTAATGTCATCCCTTTCCAATATATAATACAAAATTTAATAACCTACTTACTCGAACTTTTATAGCGGGACGATCTCCCTTTAAGCGGGAAACAATCCTGCCTACTTCCTTCTTCCCCCAAGCATGCATGCGGCCAACACGGTTAGCAACAACATATCCTTGGCTTGAAATTCCACTCCAATAATCAAAGAACCTCACCTAGATGACATATTACCCATAATATTATTATCATAACAAAACTTACATAAATTACGTTATACTTCAATGAAACATCCTTTTAAAAAAAGATTACCTCTAAGATAGCAATGCATCAGGTCAAAGACTTACATGCACGATCTTTAAATTTGCGTAGCCCATCAATCAATATCTCATATGCAAATTAACACCAATTTAGTTTTCCCTTCAACCCAGTAGAACACAATAACTTCATATGTTCTAAGGAAGCCACGGTGTTCGCGTTTGGAAAGAAGAAAATACCAACAATGTACAATAAGACTCGAGCCTTCAATTCATCCCCCTCAAAGTGACCACTAAGTATCTCCCCCTCAAGTTGCTGATATTTTACATTCATATTGATCTTGTACTTCAGCGCAATTTCTTTTCCATCATATTTCCTTAGTACGTCTTCAATGTCAACACCTTCATTCTTTAACCCCAATATTACCTCGACATCTTCTATCATTAATGTAAGTTTGTGTCCATTATATTTTATCATTGACCTCTCCAAATCAAAGTTCGCTGCTAACTCGTGAAACAACTCGCGATGAATTGCTCTACTTTTCATTCCAAGCAAAGGGCTAAACCCTAATTCTCCAACAACACCGTCAATCTTCCTCTTGTGCATCTCTTTAGACAAAATAGACACATTCTTCATGCTACATCTTGATGCCATCTCCTATGACATATAATATAACAATAATTACTTCAATGAGATGCATAAATATTTTATGTACCAAAGCTTTTTAACATTAAACACTTTATCTAACTACAAAATACACTTACACTTAGCTTCTTAACTCCCGTCTTCACTTTCTCTTTTGTTACCCATTCCATACAGGCCTGCTTCTTTTCCACTTGCATATCAAAGTAAGGCTTCTTTTCCACATCAGACATTTTTACCCATTTTAATCCTAGTGCTTTTCTCACCTATATCACTCCCCCAAATATTGTTAATTTTTTAAGTACACTTTACAAGCCAATACAGAAAAACATAATAGCATTTTAAATTTCTCACTTACTGCATTTTTCATTTTCTTCCTTCCTCCCTTCAGACCTTTACATTCACTTATACTGTAAATACATCATTAAAAAGTTATGAGTATGCAATACGTATCGCTAACCAAGTAACATTTTTACGAATGCTCTATTGATTAAGTTTTAACTTACTAGAAGTTAAAATACGCACACAATGGTTTATGTGCCTCATCGTCCCCAACTGTGTCATCATTTTCCCCAACTATGTCGCCTTTGATAGGTGCATCCATTACCAACTACTTCTATCTAAAATAAACGTGACATTAGCTTTTATTAATTGGTTAAATACTCAACATCATTTTATAATACACCAAAACAAATTCAATTTCCTTACTACTTCAATCAATTAAAGACAACTATTCCTAACAACTTCCAAACAAACAATAAACAATTCACGTAAACCAAATAATAAATGAAGGAAAGAGGAAACAGATCAAGGATACAAAAGGATAATTACTTTATTTAAAAAAATTCCAACCAAACAAGAATCTACAGCCAGTAAACAATGATGAAAACATAAACAAAACAAGAGAGAATGTGACAATCTATATGAACCGCAAGCCTAAATTAAATCAAATCTAAGCAATAGGGTGATCACCCAAATTATCCGGAAAAATCGATATACTAAACCCACAATTATGCATCAATTCAAATAACAAATATCCACATGATCCCAACACATTCAAAATTATACTTACTTCATCGCTTTTATGTTGATTTTATCATAGCAACAATATGCGTGATCTACTTTGTAACCATTCAACCAAAACATAAAAGTCTTTTAAAAAATGCGTAAAGTTTGATCAAACATCATACATTCTACTATTTTTGTTACACCCCCTACCCGACATGGTCGAGAACCGAGTCGGATGGCGTTACCGGCGAACGATGCAGAGATCGATACGATAAAATTTCAATTAATAACAACACATAAACAATGTTATGCTTTTTAAAAATTACCAAACATACATCTTAGTCCAAATATGTCATTTTTACTACTTTTAAGACAAACTAACATACCATTTTAAGCCCTTAAGCTTTATAAAACATAGTATTTACAAACATAACAAAAACATCATAATCAACTAATGTAATTACTTTGACATCATTCTAGGAGTTCATAGAGACAAAATACTTTACTTTAAGCTCGGGGTGACTTGCCAATTTTTCAACTTATCCTGATCTCGAACCGATAACTTTCTTAACCTGAAATATTATGCAAATGAATGCATTAGACTTTAATAGTCTAAGTGAGGTAGCTAATAATAATGTATGAACATGATATGCCATTTGTCATGCTTAGATGACAATCATAATATCAATTATATGAATAAATATGACATGCTCCTCATTCAATTAATGACAATATCATAATACCATGACAAAGCAATATGAATAACCAATAATTCCCTTGGATCGATTCACGGTAGTGGATACGTAAATTCCTACGCCTCGCCAAACAATGAGTGGTCAAACTGCCGACATCGCCAAATGACTAATACACAAACATCCCTCCGCCTCACCAAATTAATATAGACTGTAGCCCTAGGACTGTAGTCCACCCATACACTAAGCTCATGAATTCTATGGCATGTAAATTGTATCCAATACTTTGATCCCAAGGTTCAATAACAATAATTCAATGACAATAATATCATATCAATAGATCAACAATCATATTTCCATGTCAATAAACAATGGTAAGAATCCAATGGTCAATGATTCTATCTACTTCAATGATTTCGATGATAATAATATCAATGCTACAGATGATGACTCGATGCAATACTTACCAAAACTTACCAATATGACTTTCAATAATGCTTTATGCAAATCCCTTCAATTTAATGGTTAGTAAATCAATAAACAATGATTCGAGATGGCATCTAGCCAACTCTCGGGACTCCGACTACACTCACCTCGATAATCTAAAGCTCTTACGGCTCTCGGATGACAATTCCTTTATTCCTAGCTTTCGATGGAGACGATGGATTAGTCTTTTCCAATTCTTGAGCTAGGAAGAACAATAAGGGATTATTAGAATTGATAGGATAATATCGATACTTAGAATAGCTACTAGCTATTAGACAAATTCATAATTTGGAGCTTAAGGATCAAAAGCTTATCTTAAAGCTTTTAACTTGAAATTGGACATTCAATGACCAAGAGGATCGATAATTGATTTAGGGTTTCCACTTACCCGATCGATAACTATGAATTGATGTTCTTGAATCAAAGAAAACCAAACCTTATGGATCACAAATTAAGAGATGTATGCTTAAGCTTGATGGAGAAGATGACAATGGTGGTGCTTGCTTATTTTTTTAAACAAAGGATGAGTTTGGTATCGGTGGAACTCAAAACAATGGATGAGGGTTTTTCTTTTGTTCATTTATGAAGAGCCAAGACTTAATTATTACTCTATCTCACACTTAGCCAATGAAAAGGTTTCCCTCATCCAAGGGTAAGCTCAAAATAATAATAATTTCTATCTTTTCTTTCCTTTCTAACTTTTTATCAACTCAAGGAAAATGATAACTATATGTCATGCTTGCCATATTTCTGATAATCCCATGTGAAATGGGTGACAAGCACATAGGTGATTCATCATCTCTTTATTTTCTTTTAATATAACCTTCAAATAGATTCAAATCAGGGGACCCGTTTCGAAACGCGTGAAGCTGTAACGAAACGGCTAAGAAAAAGTTAAAAATTTAGTTA
Source organism: Hibiscus trionum (assembly GCA_030270665.1). Classification (NCBI taxonomy): domain Eukaryota; kingdom Viridiplantae; phylum Streptophyta; class Magnoliopsida; order Malvales; family Malvaceae; genus Hibiscus; species Hibiscus trionum. Next base: position 6,214,173 of record BSYR01000064.1, on the reverse strand, counting down.
AAACCATTAAGGCTATATCGGAACGCCCTATAATCGTTTCGAAACGCCTTACCTAGGCTGTTTCGGTACGTGTCTTTACTGTATCAAAACGCCTAGCTCAAAAACATCATTTTAGGCATTTCCAAGGAGGTCTTAACTAAGAATAAGTTCAATTAAGGTCCTTTAACAATATAATCTATAATTTAGGTTGTAAAGATACGATATGTGAACATTTTAATATTGATACTCCGATCATCGAAATCTAATTCCGACTAGCCCCATTTTTGGGGTGTTACAATTATTCAAACTAAGCTTATATAAACTTCCATGTTTATTTCATAACAAGTAAGCAATAAGGAATGCACAAACTTAAGCTTCAATGAAATATAGATAGCTAAGTCTTACAGTTAATTTGAAACCAAGTTACTTTTATATGATAAAATCTATGCACACATCTGTACAAGTAGAGAAACAAATACAAACATCACCCAAACAGAAATGTGTGATTTTCAGTGGTATAATTTTTCATAAAAAATCCTAGTTGAATTTCAACTTGAACCAAAAGCTTCCCATATTTCACTAGACACGAGCCGCATAAGTTTGTTTAAACAACCTTTCAATGAATCATATGTCAATAGAAATCTCATGAAGAATTAACATTATCTACAAGCTTGCAAAATCCTACACAAACAGAGTCACATAATTCCTCAACCACAATTAATTACACATTTACATATTTAAATCAAATTATGTTACTTGTTTGAAATGAAAAAAAAGATAGGTTATTCCGAAAAATCTTTCCACTTCAATTTCCTATTATCATAAACTGTTTCAACTACACTAACATCAAACTATTTCATCATTTTGACTAATCTCATAGAATTTGATTAACCATTGCTCTAAAACTTACTGCTCTAATAAAAGCTGCAATTTATTACCTGCTTAAATCTTGCCTTTGTTCTCTCAGCCTGCATGCAAAAATAATTGTAATTAGAGATGAAAACATACACAATAAAATCCACTGAAGTGAAAGATATTGCAATGCAGTAACATGGAAGTACAACATGCAAATAGAAAATCATAAAATAAAACTAATTATGAGCATTACCTTACTCTACAAGATAGTACCAACATTGACAATATTGTAACTAAGAAACAAAGGATAAAAGAAAGCTAAAATTGAAGCTATTACGTATTCAGACCAGTATATGAAAATCGAAACATACATAAAACAAGATGCATAAAGATAAAACTTAGTTCCTTCCAAGCACTTTATTTAACACCTCATACATGAGATGCATAACAAGGGAAAGAAATATTTGGCTCTGAGTAAAATATGATTTATGTAATGTGTATAGTGCAAGAATTATCATACATGGAATAAATTTTTTTTTAAGTGTGGTATATACATGCAAGTTTGTATAGATGCACATTTGCAAGTGCTTCATAACTGTCCCTGACCACATACTCAAGTACTTTAACACATGGAAAAGCTTTAAGAAATGAAACATAAATGACCACGGTAGAGGGAGCAAAAAATTAGCACTGCAAATAAAACAACAACCACTCATTGGCTAAATTAAGTATATACAAGACAAAATTAGGTAAATTCAGGGAATTCAAATTCAAGGTATCTCTGACAGCAATTGTTAAAGCAACTTCTACATGGATACATGCATTTATGGTGAATCTAATCATGTTCAGTTCTTAAAACATAAATCAAATGAAATTAATAACATGTACCTTAATTTTGAGTGTAAATGGTTGTTAACAAAAGATATATAATAATTCGAAACAAAACAAATCTTAGATCAAACACATTCAACAATGGGAAAGAAAAAAAAATAAATTGAAACATTTGTATTGAACGAATCAAATAAGAAAAACAAAGCACATTCACTCGACATATCTTAATATATCCATATCCCTAAGTCTCTAGCTTAAATGCATAGTAATGAAGTGAGAAAATGAGGTATAACTCGAAAAAATAACATAACTAAAAAATCTTCTCATTTCTAGTTTCATAAAATAAATTAAACAACAAAAACTGAGAACGAAACAAAAGGGATTTGAAGTATATCTTACGCGGAACCAAACAAATCAATAAATTAACTATTTTGCATAAAAAATTATAAAGATGTATTGATTGAGATCGTGATTCCAATAGAGATAAATTAAACGAAAATTAAGGCTTTTTGTAAATAAATTTTTTTACATATGTTTCGTATCGAAACTAAATCGAAAAAGCAAGCCATACCCAAGCAAACCATGAAAAACTAAGGTTGGTTTTAGTTCTCTGCTAGAGATAAACTAAAACAAGACATGTTTCCATTTTATCAAATCAAAAAATAACACGCTTATAAAAATATATAATAATAAATATAAAATTTTAAGAGAAAAATATAACGAGATACAAATGCTAACGGCTTGAAGAGTAACTTACAGAGGTTGCGTCGGCGGGATGTGGTGGCTTCGATGGTGACGTGATGGCTGGGATATGAAGATAGAAAGAGGCCGGTGAGAGACAGAAAAATACCGACCATAGCTTGAAAAGCAGCTTGCGGAGGCTGCGTCGGCGGGATGTGGTGGCTTTGATGTTGACGCTGGTGGTTGAGAAACTAAGAGTGAGAGAGATCGGTGAGAGATATTAAAAATTTAATAGAGAAAAATACCATAACCCTTCTTTTTCCCCCGCTCAACAGAGCCCTTCTGCAACTTTGTAATTGAATTTTCCCCAATTTCAAGGGTTACCGGTTAACCGGGTTGTATTTCTATTTTTTTTCCTTTTTTATTCGAACGGCTAATAATTATTCATGTAAATCTAATGACTAAAACCATTTGATTTTCTTTTAGCCTTATTTTAACATGTTTCTTTTTAGACAAGCCTGGAGATAACATTAACTTTTAACCATCTCGTGAGAATTTTAAAAGGCTATTGTAATAATTTTCTCGTGAGGAATTTATTATATATATAATGAGAGTTTACAATTAGGGTAAATAAACTTGATTCGAACATATTTTTAAAAACTAACGTTTCTATATCATAAACAAGACCATATAAAGAAAAGGAAAACTCTAACTCAAATGCTCGAAACAAAATAGATACAAACATCACCAAAGCTTGGCGATGAAAGGTAAAAACCAACAACAAATAAGATTAAAAATGCATGTTACAATAATAAGTCACGTTGATAACATGATTATTACCATAACTCAACCGCGAACAAAAACAACGACTATGAGCTCGTATCCAAATCTAGTTTGAGGATCCAAAACAGGGAGATCAATATGATAATCAAAAGAGAACCATCTTGATCAGTCGTGGCGGCTTCAAATTCAACCCTGATAAAACAAAATGAAAAAGAAGCGGCCAAACAATCTATTAAAAAATGTGCTAAAAGACAGAAGATACATACCAAAAGCTGGAAAAAAGAGTGTCACAAAAACAGAGTTATTGAATTTAAAAACTAAAAAATTAAAATTAAAACAAAAAATAACAAAAAAATTATCGACTGTTGGCGACCAACATAGTAACTAATAATTCTAGGGCTTTTTATCAAATAATAATAATTTCAGGGTTAGATATGTATAATATATGGTCTCTTTATAGACGGAAAGTCAAAATAACCCTCCTCCTCTATAAGGCAAAGAGAGGGGTGTTTCCAAGGATAAGGATGTCATTTTACATAGTGATTAATAGTACTCCCGAGATCCCGGTCGCAGCCTAAAAATGTTCAATGGACAAAGAGGAAAATGTAGAATGGATTAATTAAAGCGTCATCTTCAAAAGGCAATAAAAACTGTTTTGGATATAGAGGTCATAATTAATTACTGCAAACGACATTTTTGGGTTTGGATTTGCAAAACTTTATTCTTTCATGTGCAAATTACATTTTGCCCTTTATAGCTGCTCTTGTGCTTTTAATTCACTTCAATTCAAATAACGAAATGGGGAATACGCCTCTCTTAATTTTGTTTCATGGTAAAAGAAATAGGAAAATTAACATGTTTATTGCGTAAGGAAAGTTGTGGTTTATTTTTTAATCACCAATATTCGATTCATTAACCGATTAATTTGGATCAAGTTTTGTAGAAACATAATATGACGAATGACTCTCCCAACCCAAATTTCTCTATTCACAACGTTAAAATTTAAATATCTAACCTTATTTAAAGAACCTAACAACTCATTCCATTAGACAATCTTGGGAATTTAGAAATCCCAAATTCGAGTATCACTATGTGTATACTATATATGTATTCTCTTCAAAATTATTCTAGTTTAAACCTCACCATTTATCAGGCATGGTCAATATATGTATTCGAATCATAATTATGTTTTTAACATTTTACAAAAGAAAACATGTATATTGAATAATAACAAATCACCAAATACAACGATAGTATTTAAATTTTCATAGTTTTGAATAATATTTTTTAGTAAAGTTAGAGTCCATTAGTATGGATGTAAAAAGTTGACATGACTTGAAAATTTGACTGAAACCTGTTCGAGTCAGAACTTGTTTTGACCCGAAGAAGTGATTACCCGAAATTGATATGTAACTAACTGTTGTAGACCTAAACCCAAGTTGGACATGATACTGTAGTAACTAAACCCGACCTACACCCGACTTATACGAACCCGAGACTAACCTGGCAAATAATCAATATAACCCGTTGAAACGACCCAAAATCCGATTTTACCTGACCTGTTTTGAACCCAACCTGTTTTGAACCCGACCTGTTGTTGACCTGAACTAATATTGACCTGACTTGATATTTACATGACCTGTAATTGAGGAAGTCTATGATTTGATGATTTTTAAGAGAAAAATTAAGTATTTGAGAAATTATGAATTTATTATATTATAATGTGAGAAACTAATTGATCCATATGATGATATTTTTGTTCATTCTAGTCCCTAAAACTTTATTTTTAGCCAAAATTGACCCATATATATTTTTATTTTTGTTTATTCAGTTGAATAATATTTTTGTTTATTCTAGTCCCTACAATTTAATTTTTAGTCAAAATTACCCCATATTTATTTATATTTTTGGTAATTTAGTCAAATAATATTTTTTTTATTCTAGTACCTAAAATTTATTTTTAGTCAAAATTGACCCTTAATCATTTTTTTGTAATTTAGTCCAATATTTTTAATATGATGATATTTTTGTTCATATTAGTCCTTAAAATTTTATTTTAACCAAAATTTACTCCTATTTATTTTATAATTATAATTTATTAAGTTCAAGTTAAAGGACTATTCGTGTTCAGAATATGGTAAATTTATCTCTATGATTGGTCATTTAACGAATATTGCATATACTAGTTTTTTTTTTTTTATAGACATGCTCATCGTTTTTAAAGTTGATAGTTAATTTTTTTTTTGAACTGGAAAGTTGATAGTTGATTTTTATGTAAAGAAAAGTTAATAATTGATTTTATGCCTTTTGATTAACTATATCTTTTTATTTTGATATAGTACTTAGTATTAATAATACCATTTTCATACTTTATTTTCGGTGTCATTTTTTTTGAACAAATTTTCGGTGTCATTTTTAATTCAATGTAAAACTTTATGCACAATAGTTAAATAAATATTATACCTTACAATTATTTAGATTGTATTAGCTGTTTTGATTAGAAGATTGTATTAGTTAATTGTATAAAAGTATTTGATAAAATACAACATTACTAAGCATATGATCTATATATTAATTTATTATTTATATAATTAATGAGCATGAGTACTGTGCATTCTTTTTTCTTTATATAGGACTAGAGAGGTTTTTTTAACGAAGCCAATGCTCATGATTCCTCCCTATCATCGTTGAAATAAAAGCATTTATCTATTTCAAATATATATATATATATATAAAATTATTTTTAATACAATTTGATTAATTATTAAAATTAAATAAAAATAACAAATGTTAGCATTAAGTTATTTGGAGACTATTTGTAATTGTTAAGGGTAAACGAGTCATTATAACTCTTATGTCAAACCTCTAATTTCAAAACTCCTATCAACAGCATTTTCAATTTGAGAGGTTTCACCCCAATTCACTATTAGAATCCTCTATTCCCCAAACATCTAAAATAGCAGATTTGACTGGTCAAACCTCTAATTTTTGCTCAAAACGCTTTTTACCAAACATGACCATAATAACTAGAGAAAAGTAAGTAAGCTTGTAACATTTTCATACTTTATTTTTTGGCTTAAGTGGCAAATAAGTGCCTAAAGTATACCATTTTTTCTCAATTAGGTGCCCAAACTATTTTTCGGGTCAAATAGGTGCCTAACGTTTCGTTCTGTGCCAAATAGGTGCCTACGGTTAATTTTCACTGTTAAATGCCACGTGTCACCTCCTGAAAAAGTCAAAATTATGTTAAAATAAATAAAATTAATAAAAGAAAATAAAAATAAAAATATATCCTAAAATTTTCAAATATTTCTAAAATAGTCCCCAAATCCCTAACCCCCAAATTCGACCACTCTCGTTGGCGGTAGCTGCGTTACCGACGACGAAATAAAGCGTCCTCCCCTCGCCGAACAACCCACACGCCGTTTGTGGCGAATCGTTCGAAAGAACCATTCGACAATTTCGTCGATTCGCACGACGCCAGTCGATTTCCGGCGACGGGGTGGTGGGGGAAATGGTCGGGATGGGCCGACAACCGATGTGGTGGGCGGTGGCGTGGCAATCGGCGGCAGAATCGGCCCAAATCGGGATTTAGGTTTTGGGAGTTAAGGATTTTAGATTTTGGGGCTGTTTTGTAAAATCTAGAAAATTTAGAGATTTTCTGAAAATTAATTAATTAAATTTATTTTTAATATAATTTTGGATTTTTTAGGAGGTGACACGTGGCATTTAACGGTAAAAATTAACGGACATTGACGACAGGCACCTATTGAGTAAGGTTGAAAACGTTAAGCACCTATTTGGCCCGAAAAATAGATTGGGCATCTAACTGGAAAAAAGGGTATACTTTGGGCACTTATTTGCCACTTAAGCCTATTTATTTTGATAACAACCACTTATCTAATGAGATTAGACACTAGATCTCTTAAACAAGGTCAATAGTTCGAATATTGACGTTGTGAATAGAGCAAAATAGGTTAGGAGGGTCGTCCCCATAATAAGTCTATGCAATATTCAGTTCGAATTAATCAACTAATAAATTAGATATCGGTGATTATAAAAGAAAATGTGGCAAAAGTTAATTTATTTTAAAAAGTCCATACATATTAATTAGTAATAAATAGAAAAAAAGTGTTTTGAAATGAAACAGAAAAGAAAGAGACGTGATAAAATTTGGTTACAGTTGAGCATTGCTGGGGTTTTTCAAATTGCTTAAATTGTTGAAACATTGTAGCTCTGATGTTCCATCATCCATGGAGACCATTCATCACAAACCCCCTAGCCCCAGTAATAAATATATTACCCCTCTCATTTACTGTAGTAAAAATCCAATCCCACAGAAGTTTAATTTCTAAACCTTTTGCATGGGCTCAGACGTCAGAATCTTTATTAGAGAGTAATTAATAATTTTTTAAATAGTCTTTAAGTGATTATAAAATAGTATTTATTCATACATATTTTTAATTCTTTGATAATATATAAACACTTTGTAGATAGAGCGATCCAACTCGAGTCTTTTAAAATAAATATTATTCGTTTTTTCACTCGAACCACTCGTATGCGTTTTTCTATCAGATATGTATGTGGTTCTCTGACCGTCAGATTTGCTGTGTTTTGAATGTATGATGCCCCAAATGTCATGCGATTAAATTAATGGCACACACTAATATACAGCTGCCCAACATACTTCATGTTTAATATTCTAATTTTGGACCGACATCAATCATATGCAACAAAGTTTTCTTTCATTTTTTTTATTTTTTTTGAGTGTCCATATATTTATGAATTTATGTATATTGTCCATTGATCAGAGGTTATCATCCCAAAAAAAAAAAATCGAGACGCCCAATTAATAATATTTTTTTTGACTATAAGACGGTCAAGCTTTTATTAAGGAGGGAAAAAACAGACAAAGCTTTAAAGAGTACAAAACAAAAAAACACGAAACGAAACGAAAAGCAATAAATAAAACAAGAGAAATAGACTCAGATAGCTCAACCGACTCAGCTTCCCAACCAAGAGAGGAAAACCCTTAAGCGTATGAGGGAAGCATAAAAAGGGGGGAGTGTTCCATGGATAACTGTTAAGAACCAAAATCCCCAAAATAAGCAGGAAAACTCCGGTGAAATCACGGCGGATCCCTAAAGCGGCGATCTTCATCGGCCACATGCAAGACCTTCGACGGTGCATCCTCCACCCAGTAACGATCGGCCCGCAAAGACCGTCCTTCTAAAGCCAGCTCATGTGCCGCTCGGTTCTGATGACGGCCACAGAAAAGAAAAACACACGAATCCAATCTCCGGGCAGCGGTACGAATATCTCTGGTAATAAACCCTATTTCCGATAGATCTGGCTCTGTTGATGTTATTTTTTTTAATTACTGACCTCGAATCACTCTCTACTTCTATGGAACGGAACCCGATATCGCATGCAAATTCAATCCCTTGGAGGACCGCCGTTGCTTCCGCCTGAAACGCGCTGGAGATGCCAGTGTTATGCCGGACCCCTGACCCGACGATGAAGCCCTCGTCGTCTCTCAACAGAAAACCCGAAACCGACCTCCTTGTGGGACCGTCGAAACTCGCATCTACATTCAGTTTTACCGAACCAGCCGCGGGGAGCTTCCAACGGGCATTGACGTTTGGAGCTGGGTGCGCCAACAGCGAGGTGAGAATAGTAATTTCCTCACAGTAGCTGATAATAAAGCTCGTTATATCCGTAATGCTTGTAGTTAGACCCTCATGGATGTACTTATTTCTGGAATACCATAGTGCCCAGATTGCTGTGATTATTTTCCTTCTTCGATTGTTGTCACTGTGTTGAAATAACCATAGGAGCCAAACATCAAGGTCCTCTTGGTTCAAGTGCGATGGCCACGAAATCCCTAGATTAGACCAAACCTGTATAGCATAGAAACATCATTTGATGACATGATTCACATCCTCCACTCCAATCGAACAGTGGACACACATAGAGTGGGGGGAAACTCTTTTAATAAACAGATTACGGAACGTAGTTCTTAATGAACCTCCAAACCAAAATCTTGATCTTAGATGGGCCTTCAATTCTCCAAAGATAGGTAAAAATGTTTCCCATAGGAGGACTCGTAGATGGGTTTAAAAGTAACTTGTAACCGCTACGGACGGAATAGACACCTGACCCTTCCCCATACCAAACAAAAACATCCTCCTGACCTGAGGATGAGATTGGTAGTTGGAGAATACGATCTGCTTCAGACTGTGAGAAGCTTGAACGAATCAACGGCTCATTCCAGCACCTAGCCGGGAGGGCAATGAGATCCGACACCATGTTTAAGTGCGACAACCGAGGGGACGATATCCGTACTGAAGGGAAAGATGGCAGCCAGAAGTCGTTCCAAATGGAGACTGATTGACCATCTCCAATTCTCCACCCCATACCCATCTCTAGCAGCTTTCTTGAGCTCCAAATGCTTTTCCATATTAAAGAGGGAGAATTCCCCAGCTCTGCCCGTAGGAAGGTAGAAGACGGGAAATACTTCGCCCGTAGTAATCTGGCAGCTAGAGAATTCGTATTAGTTAGCAACCGATAGCCTTGTTTAGCTAGCAAAGCCACATTGAACTTTGCTAGGTCCCTAAATCCCATTCCTCCCTCACTCTTTAAGAGACAGAGATCTGACCAAACACACCAATGTATCCCCTTTTTCGTAGTTGCATTTCTCCATCAAAACCGAGCCATAATGGCCTCCATATCACGACAGAGGGTTAGGGGCAACAGAAAACAAGACATGACAAACAGGGGGAGAGCCTGTAAAATTGACTTGATAAAGACTTCCTTACCTCTATAGGATAAGTTAATATGATTCCAGCTTTGCGAACGAGATTCTGTTGAGTCTAGAAGTCTTTTAAAAGCCTGCCTCTTATTACGACCCACCATTGATGGTAACCCGAGATAAGTTTCTGGCGAAGTAATTTCAGTAACTCCAAGAGCAGCGCAGAAAGCATTTCTGTTATTAGGGCCAACATTCCTGCTAAAGAAAACATTAGATTTTTCATAATTCACCAACTGTCCCGAACACGATGCATAGACAGAAAGTAAATTAAATACAGTTTGTGCCCCCTCCTGTGTAGCCTCTCCGAACACGAGACTATCGTCAGCAAAAAGGAGATGGGTGACGAGCGGGGCTCCACGAGTGATCCGTACTCCTTGTAAAGAACTGAGACGAGTAGCCCTTCGGAAGAGAGCAAACAAACCTTCTCCACAAATGAGAAATAAGTATGGGCTAATTGGGTCCCCTTGACGAAGACCCCTAGATGGATAGAATCTGTCACCCACAAGGCCATTTAGTACAACCGAGTAGGATACCGAGGTTACACAAGCCATCAAACGGTCAACCCATATCCTAGAAAAACCCATTTGCAACATAACAGCTTCTAGGAAAGCCCACTCTACCCTGTCATAGGCCTTACTCATGTCCATTTTAAGCGCAAAATAACCTTTGGAGCCTGTTCGACGCTTCTGAAAGGAGTGTAGAATTTCGTAGGCAGCTATAATGTTATCCGATATAAGTCTTCCAGGGATAAAGGCACTTTGGGCCTCATCTATGCAAGTATCAAGAACAACTTTGAATCTATTCGCCAACATCTTAGAATAGATTTTATAAAGGACGTTGCACAGGCTTATGGGGCGGAATTGGGCCATAGTACTAGGATTGCTAACTTTCGGTACAAGGACAATATGCGTCTGATTTATATCCGACACCATAACATCTCCCCTGGCCAACCCAATACAAAAGTCTGAAACTTCGTTCCCAACAATACTCCAAAACCGCTGATAAAAGATGGCCCCAAGCCCATCTTGCCCAGAAGCCTTTAGAGGGCTCATGGATTGCAAAGCTGCCTACACATCCTCTCTAGTGAAATCTCTTAACAATTCGTTATTCATAGCCCCATTAATACATGTGGGAATATCTCCCAGAATAGGGGATGCATCCGCCGAACCAGAAGATGAGAAAAGAGTCATAAAGTAACTCTTTGCCACTTCCTGTAACTCCTCCTCCTCCTCCATGTAATCTCCATTACCAGAGTCAAGCCTATCAATTCTATTCTTGCGGCGGCGCTGGCTAGCATAACGGTGGAAAAACGTCGTATTCCGGTCCCCATTTTTTAGCCAGTTTGCCCTTGCCCTCTGTTCCCAGTATATTTCTTCTCTGTCCAATTCAATGTTCAAAGCTAGTTTTGTCTCCAATAGTTCTCCCAACGAATCATCCGAAACCGGATTAGAATTAAGTTGGTCAATTTTCTGTTGGAGCTCGCGAACCGAGAGCTTCTTTTCCTTCCGCAATTTCCTGAACCATATCTCCAAACCACGCCCCACATGGGCTAATTTTTCCACCAAGGTGCCGGATGTCTCCAACCAAAGCGCCCCCACCTCGTCCTCACAAGATTGTTCTAATAGCCATGCAGCTTCGAACCGGAAATGCCATATCTTATTAGAACCAGATGACATGCCATTCGAGTTTAACAAAACAGGGCAGTGATCCGAAATTGAATGCGGGAGGTGATCGACCTGAAAGTTTGGGAATGAACTCCACCATGCCGGATTTGCCACACCCCTGTCTAACCGTTCGCAGATATTATTAGATGCATGTCTCCCCCATTCCCAAGTAAACCACGATCCTCGATATCCCAAGTCCTCCAAATTACAATCGAAAAGAGCATTCCGAAAATTCTCCATTTGCCACCTGCTTCGTAAAAGACCTCCCTGTTTCTCATCCAAACTAAGAATTTCGTTGAAGTCCCCCATAACACACCAAGGCGTTTCTGGGGAATCATTTAAAGACCTTAAAAAATCCCAACATGCCTGACGATTACTAACCTCAGGAGCACCATAGAAACCTGTGAACCTCCAACATAGACCCTCTGTATCTGACTCTACTATAACATCTATATGGCGTGAAGAAAAAGACCGAAGCTTAACTGAAATATTATCCTTCCACCCGAGAGAGAGACCACCACTGCGTCCCATAGAGCTCACATCAATACCATTAACAAAACCACACCGACGACGAATCTTTTCCATCTTCGACGAATGTAGTTTGGTTTCCATTAGAAAAATTAAAGACGGGGAAAAATCGCGCAAAAAAGCGCGCATCCGACGGACCGATCGGGGCGTCCCCAGGCCCCGAACATTCCAACATATCAGTTTCATTGCGTACGGCTGGCTCGCTGAGCGAGACTTGCCGATGAAGGTGTAGAGCTGCCATTCGAATCATTTTGAGCAGAAACTCCTGGCAAGGAAACAAGGGTACGCGGCCGTTTAGTGTTTTCAGAACTGAACATAGGCAAAGCTTCATCCTCGATTCCCATAATCTCATCAAAACTGGGAACAGGGGGAATATTGACATTGGATGAGCGAGACTCATGCAAACCAGCATTAACTCCGGGATTTCCTGAATTAGGTGGGATATTCTCCTTATCAGCATTAGGATCACCCTGGGAGAGATTTGGGGGATAACTGCTGAAATTATTCTACTGAAAGTTAAGTGCGGAATTAGTGGGGGAGTAACCGTTGATCGAATCCGAAGATCTCGCCAAAGCTTGCAAATTTTCGGGGCCAAAGAACAGATCTTCCGAATTCTCCTCCCTCAGCCACCTACTTTGCACCGGAGCCGCTCTGCGCGGTGAAGCACGAAAAGAAGCATCCCACCCCATTGGAATGTCACGGCCCCCCTCAGTGAAGCGTAGAGCGCAAAAACTCTCACCGTGGCCCAAACGGCCACACAGAAAGCAGAACAAGGTCAAACGTTCGTACTCAAATCGGACAAAGTGTGACTTACCATTCTGTAAAATAAGTTTCTTCTTCCTCTTCAGCGGTATTCTAACTCCAAGGGCCTCCTTTTTCGATCCTTTCAACATCCACAATATGGTAGAGGCGGAACAGATATCTACCCTCCCCCAAATCGGAAATCGAGATACCACCCGGTGGATGCCATAGATTGGCCATTGTGGATCGCATCACTGGAAAACTAACAACGCTAGAAGTGAGGAATGAGCCTACAAAACATAGACCAAGATGAGACTGAGACAGTGGATCAGCCACATCCAACTGGATGCCCTCCTCCTCTCCATTGTCAATAGAAAGAGCAGCAAGATCTTGTTCCACACCAGCCATCTCGACAGCAAAACAAGACGTGGAAAGAAACCGGAAGAAAGATATGAAAACGTGCCACAGAGAGCAGACTAAAACGTGCCACAGAGAGCAGATCTATTTTGAGTTAGGTTTCTTTATTGATTTTGAGCAGACCCAATTAATAATAATTAATAACTAATGAAATAACTTTTTAATATACTCTAATTTTAATATATAAACGAGTAAGGGCCAAACCATGACATCTTAGAATAAATTTTGCATTATTATTTTCTTTAAAAAAGTTAAATGTATGTTTTATTTTTTTTTCCCTTTTTTTGAATTATTATTTTTCCTTTTTCATTTCTTACAAATTCTTCAAACTAAATAATTTGTCATAAATGTCAAGCTACGATCATATCAATTTAAACCAACTTTCAAACATATTAGTTTTCTGTACAAGGCTACAACTAATGTTAGAAAGTTCTTTTTCTTTTACTTTTGTTGTTCTTGTTTTTACATTCTTCTATTTTCATTATCGCATTCACAATTTTAATTGAAAGCTTATAACCCATATAAAAGTTTATATTAATTGAATTGTAAGTGATTACAAAGAAAAAAAGCCTATAGCGTTACAACAATTTATGTTTCATTATTATGAGTTTTTTAATAAATGCTTTATAAATTATTAACAATTTTTTTTGAATTATTTTATTTTATTACCCATATAGCAATAAAAATATTACAAAGGAACATTTGCGAGTAGTAAAAAATTACGTCAATGAATCCCTAGTTAAACAAAGATGTATGTTAATACTTAATACTATTCCCTCTATTTATACTCTTACCCATCAACCTTATCTACAATGTAACATCCCTTACTCAGTCTAGGAGATAACTCGGTTCAGGTGATGTTACCACATAACATATCAAGCAACAAACATTCAAAACATAAACATATCACATGCGACTTCATAGAATTTGGATTAAATTTTAAACTTTATTATTCAATTTAGACAAAGAGGACCAATTTGTGTGGTTTTAGAAGTTAGGGACTAAATTGTAAAATTCTAAAAGTCTAGGGACTATATCAATTTTTTTAAAACTTAAGCTAATGTCTCAATACAAGAATTCATTACCTACATTTTAATCATTCCCTAAATGTTAATCCAATTTTAATTCTCTAAGACTTTTACACAATTCTAAAGTTGAAATAAAAAACCTAGGGAAGATTCGATTTATTGGTCTTAGTAGATCCTAGCACATTAATCTCTTAACCACACAATTGATTGAAACTAAAACAATGCCTCATACCTAAAGACATAACCATTTAGCACTAAGCAACATATCAATTTAATCAGGAGAAGAGACCAATACACACATTAAGCATGATAACCATAGTCGATTACCAACATTTCATATTCAGTAGACAATACTCCAAACTACTATGTAATGTCATACATATACCTTACTTGAAACATAAGTCCATGTCAAATGGTTCTAAACAAAATTACATACATCAAAGTCTATTCACTTCCATATAAATAACCTAACCATAATCATCTTCAAGCATAATTAAATATCATAGCATAAATTCAATTAAACAAAAACATAGCATACATATCATAAAATTATATCAAATTAGTTAAAAGTTATTTAAGAGATTTTACATGCCAAAATATCACAAATGATCAATGCCACCACTAAGAGTTTATGAGGGTCAAAATACACACAAGTTACTTGGATTTGGTGACTCACAACTTCAAAAGAGCACGATTTGACGGATACTAACTACTAAGTAGAATTACCTAAAAAGCATGTAAACAAACTATATAAGCCTATCTGGCTTAGTGAGGTAGCAAAGCAATATAACTAACTTGAATTGAATTCAAAATATATCTTAGGTAAAGAAACATGCTTATCGAAATGAATTCATGACATAGACAGAGATACATGCTTAACCGATATAAAATCATAACATATACAAGTATGCATGCTTACAATCAACAATTAGTTCATATAGATTTTTGTACATTAGTTTCTTTGAATTATTCATTTCCTTGGATTACAAGTAACATGCGAATACATGAATCTCAAACCAAAACTATCGCCAATATAACTGATAATGGTCAACCCTCCAACTATCACCAATGACCCACAACACATACCTTCTACTGTCGCCAATATAAGATCATAATCCTTGGATTGTAGTTGTAACGACCCAAATTTCCGGGTCAACATTTAGGTATTAACCCAAGTTATGGACCTTCGTGTGAAATTGGGTAATGAGATCCCTTGGGCCGACTTTAGGCTTTAATTGTTGAGAATTGGACTTATTGGGCTTGAGAAGTAACCATTTTGTGAAGTGGGAGAATGATGTGGGATTTATGATGTGAAATCCCCTTTTGAATAAAAGGGCTGACCACCTATTTAATTGGCTTATCTCCACGTGAAAGAAAGGTGGGACAAAGTGATATCATCTTTCTTTCCCTTCATCCTCCTTCTCCTATACACCACCATTTTTTTCCTTTTTCAACCTTGGTTTCTAGAACTAAAAATCCAAGCTTTATACCCCAAATTTCTCATCCAAGATTCAAGGTTCAAGTATGTTAGTCTCTATCTCTCAAGCTTCAAGAAAAGTATAGTCTTTTGGTGGAAAGAGGAAGTGATTGGAGAGATCTTGCAAGTTAAAGACATGGGGAAAGTTTGAAGAATTTTGTGGGTAAGCTTAAATTCGGATTCGTGCTAAAGGTCAGTACATCTCTGACTCCTACACTTCTTGAAGATCATAAAGTGATTGCTTTGCTTGATTTTGTGGTTAAGATTGCTAGTTTTGGTGTTTAGCTAGCTTAAATCTTTGTTAATAGAAAATCCCAAATTGGACATTAATAAGGAGTAAAAATGATAGTAAACCACCTTAAACAACTTCCATAAGCTTTAGGATCGAGTTAATGGATTAAAGGTTGCGTTTTGGGGGCTTGAGAAGTGATTTCT
The DNA here is from genome assembly GCA_030270665.1 of Hibiscus trionum. Taxonomy (NCBI): domain Eukaryota; kingdom Viridiplantae; phylum Streptophyta; class Magnoliopsida; order Malvales; family Malvaceae; genus Hibiscus; species Hibiscus trionum. Next base: position 6,197,943 of record BSYR01000064.1, on the reverse strand, counting down.
CGAGCCTTGGAAGCCATTTATGGGCTTTGGTACCGATACACGAGGAGCTTGTATCGGTACCATGTGTTATGAAAGATGAACAAATGCAGATTTTGAAGGGTGTATCGGTACGAGCCATGGCCGTATCATTACCCCCTATTTCATCAAATTCTACTAGCGAAATTTCATATCGGTACGTTTGGGGGCGTACTAGTACGAAAGGGGTATCAGTACGCGGGTCCGTGTACCGGTATGGGGTTAAAGATCATCCCTTTCTTTATAAAGCTTGAGTATCGGTACACTTAGGCTAGGTATCGGTACCTAGACACTAGTATCGGTACACATGGTTGGGTATCGGTACCCACTGGGCAATCTGCCCATAATTGTTGAAAATGAGTTCGAGAGGTTAATAATTTGAGGACTATGGTCTGAGGGACTTCTAATGTAATATAATGAATTGTAAAATTAAGAAACCAAGATTTAACCCTCATGGATGAGCGTATCATGTAATAACTTGGTAAGTGATAAATTGAGATAACCATGTTGGTTAGTGTCATTCCTTGGGCATTTGCTTGATGGCTTGACTTGGTGCCAATTACCTCTTGGTGAGGTGTATGAATGCTCGGGGAGCATGTATTATCTTATGATTGTTGTAAAGGAATCCGGATGTCCTAGAGTCAGTACTACGATACTTATATAAGGGGATGCATACTTCAGGCGGAGTGAACAAGTACATTCGACGTACTCACGGGCTAAGTGATCTGGTGCAATTAGAAACCTATTCGTGGCTATAGAGATCCGGATAAGGTATTGACTCGATAGGCTGAGTGAGTTTGAGTAACCTGATAGGCTGAGTGACCTCAAGTAAGGACTACTTGTGGCTAATGTGATCCAAGTATGTAACACCCCATTCTCGGCCTAGTAGAGAACCAATTTAGAAAATGTTACCGGAAAACATGTTTGGAGGTTGGAAGCTTAATCGGAGCCCAGAAACTTATTTGAAAGTTCTATTATTCTCTCTTTAAGACTTAGCAAACCTAATTATCAATTACTAACTCAATTAGGGGTCAATTTTAAACTTTTATAAATTGAGGGACTAACATGTAAAATTTACAAATTACATGTCCTTAACAAAATTTCTTCTTACCAACCTACAATTAGACATACTAACTATTAGCTTGTGAAATTTCATTACTATTCGAGATCATTTACCAGTCCAATTAATCTATCCAAATTTTAGTGACCATTTTATAAATATCTTAAAGCTGATCCTTATGCCTATTAACAGAGTTGATTGACACTGTATCGATACCCTTAGAACCGTATCGATACGCTAAGCCTATTTCCAGATTCTAGATTCAAGGCTTGATAAGCCCGTACCGATACAACTAAGCCCGTATTGATACGAGTTGCTTGCTTATTGGAACCGAGGTGCTTGCTTAGCTTGAGATTGAAGATTGAAATAGAGGCGTGAGCTTATTGGAGACAAAGGTGAGGTTTGATGTTCAGGAGATCAAAAAGCAAATATGAGAGCTTTTCTTCTCTATTATAACCCACTTACTCTCCTTAATCATTTCCCACCTATCCTTTGGCCAATAGAAAGCTTTCCTTTAGGCAAAGAAAGCTTAAACAATTGTTTCTCATAACTTTAACATTCTTAGGAAATTAGCAACCATTCAATGCCTTATTCTGAGTCAACCCACGTGGGGGTGTCAAGCATGTAGGTGATTCATCACCTATCCCCCAAGATTTGCAACTTGTTAAAAAAGCAGAGTTTGACAGAGAACCATATCGATACAGTTAATGACCGTATCAATATGGTTACGCTAAAACAGGTAAGTTAGCTATGGGTAGTTAGGCTGTATCGATACTAGCCTAACCGTATCGATACTCCTGGCTCATATTTCATATTTTCAAGTTTGAAATTATTGCTAAGAGGCTTAATACTCAAATTTGACCAAAAGTAACTTCATTAGTAGAAAAAAGGGTACAAATGTCTACTATTTACAACATTTGAGTGCATCGGATTCAAAATTTCCGGTCGTCGGGACCTGATTTCGATTAGGCCAACTTTCAGGATGTGACAACTCTCCCCTTTAAGAAAATTCGTCCTCGAATTTTCATTTCAAGCAAAGAGATGAGGGTACTGTTTGTGCATAGTCTCTTTCGGCTCCCACATTGCTTTCTCAACCGAATGACTTCTCTAAAGGACCTTTACTAAAGGTATAGCTTTATTTCGAAGTCTCTTGACTTCTTGTGCGAGGATCTGCCCATGTTCTTCGTCGTATGTCAAATTAGACTGAATTTCTACAGACTCCGGTTCAATCACGTGGGGAGTATCTGACCGGTACTTCCGTAGCATAGATATATGGAAGACATTGTAGATTCGACTTAACTCCTCGGGGAGGGCTAGTCGTTAAGCAATATGTCCAAATCTTTCATTTACCTCGAACAAGCCAATGAAATAAGGGCTTAGTTTCCCCTTTTTGCCAAAAAGAAGGATCTTCTTCCATGGAGATACTTTAAGGAAGGCCTTTTCACAAACCTCGTACTAGATGTCTCTCTATTTCAAATTAGCATAAGCTTTTTTTCGGTCAAGTGTAGCTTTGAGCCGGTCACAGATAATGGTTACCCTTTCTTCAATTTCCCGAAGCAAGTCAGGACCTACCACCTTGCCTTCACCAAGTTCGGTCTAACAAATAGGGGTTCTACATCTTCTTCCATAGAGATCTTTGTACGAGGCCATTTGAATCGAAGCTTGGTAACTATTGTTGTATGCAAACTCAAATAAGGGTAGAGATTTCTCTCACGTATTCTCGAAGTCAATGAAACAAGCTTGGAGCATATCTTCTAGAATCTAAAAGGAAGAATAGGAATTGGTACAACCACTTATACATACGAGTCAAAAGGAGGATCTAGAGTTACCCGAATAAACTTTTCAGACTTGCCATCGGTCTGAGGATGGAAAGTAGTGTTTAGGTGTACTCGAGTTCCCAAAGCTTCATGTTAGGTTCTTCAAAACCAAGCTGCGAAACGTGGGTCGCAATTGAAGATGATAGACACAGGAACTCCGTGCAAACAAATAACTTCTCGAATGTACAATTCAACAAGTTTGGTTAGGCTAAAGTCCATTCTCACTGAAATGAAGTGAGCATATTTTGTGAATCAGTCTACAATAACCCAAATGACATCATTCTTCTCTGGTGTCATCGGTAGACCACTTACGAAATCCATCGTGATGTGCTTCCATTTCCATTGTGGAAGCTCGATAGGTTGCAAGAGACCAGTAGGCACTTTGTGTTCGGCTTTAACCCTTTGACAAGTCAAACACCTAGCCACGTAGTCTGTGATTTCGCTCTTCATACCGGACCACCAATATAACTCTTTCAAGTCTTTGTACATTTTGATAGCTCCAGGATGAATAGAGAAAGGACTCGAATACGCTTCACTCAGAATTTGGTTTCGAAGATCATCATCATCAGGAACACATACTGTTTCAGAAACACAACAAACCCTCGAAATTCATAGCAAAGTCAGGATCCTATTTATCCTTGATCTTATCAGTGAGAGTTTGCAGCTTCACATCAGATTCTTGGAGTGCTTTGATTCGAGATACAATGGTTGACCGAACTCTTAGTTTGGCCAACAGCTTGCCATGTTTCTTGAGTTGAAAGTGAGCATTCAAATACCTCAGAGAGGGAGTAGGCTTCCGACTAAGAGCATCAGTTACAACATTGGCTTTACCGATATGGTAATTATCAACCAAGTCATAGTCCTTCAAAAGCTCCATCCACCGATGTTGACGAAGATTCAATTCTTTTTTAGTTAAAATATACTTAAAGCTCTTGTGATCAGTGTACAAGTAACACTTCTCACCGTACAAGTAGTGCCGCCAAATCTTCAAGGCAAACACAATAGCAGCCAATGCCAAATTATGTATCCGATAGTTTAGCTAATAAGGCTTAATCTGATGTGAGGCATAAGCTTTGACTTTGCCTTCTTGCATCAGCACACAACCTAATCCTAGGTGGGGTGCATCATTGTACACAGTGAAATCTTTACCCGATTCAGGTTGCACGAAAACAAGGGCATATGTCAAAATTTGCTTGAGTTGATAGAAACTTCTTTGCTGATCTACTGTCCACACGAAAGGGGTATCCTTGTGGAGAAGCTTTGTTAAGGATGCAACAATCAGTGAGAACCCTTTAATGAATCGATGATAGTAGCATGTAAGGCCCAGAAAACTACGAACTTCTCCAACATTCTTTGGAGGAATCCAATCAAGGATTGCTTGAATCTTCTTTGGGTCAACTTGGATTCCCACAGAAGAAATCACATGGCCCAGAAAAGATACTTCGGATAACCATAAATCACATTTGCTGAATTTGGCATACAATTGTCTTTCTTGGAGAGTTTGAAGCATAATCTGGAGATGTTCCTCATGGGTGGCAGCATCTTTTGAATAGATCAGAATATCATCTATTAACACAACCAAAAACTTATCTAGGTAAGGTCAGAATACATTGTTCATCAGATCCATGAAGACTGCAGGTGCATTTGTAAACCCAAATGGCATTACTAGGAATTCATAGTGGCCATATCTAGTTCGAAAGGCATTCTTTGGCACATCAGACTGCTTCACTAACATTTGATAATACCCGGATCGAAGGTCTATCTTTGAGAAGAAAAACATCTTTCAACTGATCGAAAAGATCACCGATCCTCGGTAACGGATACTTGTTCTTGATTGTCACCTTGTTCAATTGACGATAGTCAATGCATAGACACATCGATCCATATTTCTTCTTAACAAACAAAACCAATGCTCCCCAAGTTGAAGAACTCGATCGGATGAACCCCTTATCCAAAAGGTCTTGGATTTTGGCCTTTAACTCTTTTAATTCAATCGGAGCCATTCTATACAGAGAAATGGAGACTAGTGTAGTCCCCGGTTGCACTTCAATTTCGAATTCCACTTCTCGGGTGGGCAAGAGTCCTGAAAGTTCATCGAGAAACACTTTAGGAAATTCTTTCACTACCGACATATTCTCGAGCTTATCATCTTCCTTAGACTCAATAGCACACATGATATCTTTGTTAGTTTCGTATCTAGCTTTCATCAATGTTACACTTTCCTTACCGAGCCTAAGGAGGTATAATTTCTTTTTTGAGCAATTTACCCAGGCTTGATGTTCAGGTAACCAATCAAGGGCTAGGATGAGATTGAACTCTTGAAAGGGCAAGGCCATCAGGTTAGCCGAGAATGGGATCCCTTAGATCCTCAGAGGACAAGATTTACAAATCAACCGAATAACCACACTACCCCCTAGTGGGTTGGAAACAACAATCTCGGAAGTAACATGTTCTAGTTCTAAGGCATACGTTGCAATCAATGGTTCACAAATGAAGGAATGCATAGAGTCTGGATATACTAAAGCATAAACAAGATCGGAACATAATTCCACCATACATGCAATCACACCAGGATCATCCTCCTGCCCACGACCTCGAACATGGTACATCTGGGCTGAGGTGTGAGGATCGCGTTCAACTGAAGGGGCATTGGTGTTGCGAGGTCTCTCCGCGAATCTAGACTGCACTTGCTTTGTTCCTCTTTCCTTGTTAGGATTATTCTAAGAAGCCACAATGGTAGGAGCATTCAGATTCTGTGAACACTTCCTGATGAAATGACCAGACTCACCGTAGAGATAGCATGACCCAGATTGTCGACGACATTGCCCGGGGTGCCTCTTCTGACAGAAATTGCATAAAGGAATATGGGAACCTTTCGCGGAACCGCCTGTACCGTCAACTGAAGCTGTTCGAGCAATAGATGCTCATGAAGACTGGAACTGTGGCACATACCCAGACCGTGGTAGTTGTTGGACCTAAACCCGACCTAGAAGAAAAGACCGAATTTAGGAAGTCGCGTTTAAAAACTTAACCCTCAAGAAAACCAATTTTGAAAATTATACTTTAATTCAAATTAAAAATATATAATGATAATTTAATAAATATCCTATAATAAATAAAAAAAGATAATAAACATTCGAATGATTACATAAAATCTTTGAAATAAAACCATAGTAAAAGAATGCTAAAATCATCCAAAAATCATAAATGGTCCCCAAGTATAAAATTACATCAATGCCCCGAAATATTAAATAATAATCTGAATAACTAAAAATAGTTCATACTGAATAATAAAATAACCGGATAAATGTGAGATTCTCCAAGTACCGAGTCAACTAATAAGTCTGGGAATCTGAAAGAAGAAACTATAGGGGTGTAAGCTAAAGAGCTTAGTGTGTCTCTAAAGTTCAAACAAACACAAACAAAACCGAGTTTTATTTTTCTGATAAAGTCTTTTCTAAAACACAATAAATCTGATAAATCCAAAACATAATATATGATGCCCGATGCATGACTCAACACTCGACTATCCAATATCATACAGAGTGGAGGTTTCCCTCGCTAGAGTGGAGGTTTCCTTCGCTTTTTGTGAACATAGTTCTAATCCCATGACACAATGATATGATTTGAAAAACATAAATCCGAACTCTTACGAGAATTAAATTTTCTAAGAATTCGATGCTTGATTTAAAAACATAATTTAGTATGCCATTATGATGTTTTCAAAATCATTCTCAATCACAGTAAATCAAATAATAAATCAAGCAGAGTATAAAACATAAGTACACAAATATATAGCACAGTAAGAAACACACCTCACAACAATAAAGCTCTAACGACGAACAAAGGGCGATTGCAGTTTCAATATAAGGTGATGGCAGCGTCAATCCGAGAGGAATTCATAAAGCATGAGAACAACTAAGAGCGACATCACTTTAAAACTTAAGGCTTATATTTATTTCTGTACGTAATAACTATGGCTATATATATAGTTGAACGGTGGTAATCTAAACAAATTAGGTTTATAATAATAATAATAATAATAATAATAATAAGAATTTAAGTTGAAAAAAGAGAGTCAATTCAACCGTGAGAAAAAGGGGAATTAGAATTCAATTTGAAATTAAAGGGTTATATATATATTAAACAATTAAAAAAAGACGGAAAGAAGAAACCAAAATAAATTAAAATTCAATTTGATAAAGGTTTATTTATGGAGTCAGTCCTTAAACTTTTAAAAAATTCATATAGACTTTCAAGTTTGATAAAAATTCTTATTTAGTCCCTCATAAAATTTAGGTTCTAAATTAAAAACTCTCAATTGTTAGTGTTTTCAATTAAGGATTTCATAATTAGTTTTCTAAATTAAATTCCCAAATAATTAGGGTTTTTAAGAATTAGGGATTTTAGATTATAGTTTGGGCGTAATTTTTGGGGTGTTACAGTTGAAAAGTGGCAGGCTTCTGATCCCATTGTTTACCTTTCTTCTAAGACATAGGGGGCTTGGAGTCATCTTTGAACCTCTTATCGGATCGAGCTTGGTTCTACTTTTTTTTTTCTTTCATAAGCCTTCTGGGAGGCTTCAGTCGTGATGGCTCGGTTAACAAGAGTTTGGAAATCCTCTATCTCCAAGGCAATGAAGAGAGGACGTAGTTCATCACAGAGGCCGTCGATAAATATTTGACACTTCTCCTTCTCAATATATGTGATCTCAGCACCATACCTTGCGTATTTGTAGAAATCGTGGATGTACTGCTCCACAGGTCTTCCTCCTTGTCGCATATGAAGGAACTTCTTACGCCTTTTAGCAATATAGTGGTCACCGATGTACTTCTTACGAAACTCTTAAATGAAGAAGTCCCACGTAATCTTGTGCTCAGGCACGATGAGTGACACAGTGTCCCACCAACTCTAAGCTTCTTCAACAATCAAATCCAAGGCACATTCTAACTTATGCTCCTCAGGGCACTTCATTTGCTTGTTCAGCACTTTAAGAGTATTCTCCAGCCAGTACTCTACGATCTCACGGTTGTCCAAGTCTTGGCCAGTGAAAGTATAGACCGAGTATTGTTTGAGCTTGTGAATGGGAACTCTCGAAATAGACGGAGGTGCTTCAACAGGCTGAGGGGTGGTTCTTGTCTGAGAGACACAACCACTTGTTTGTTCATGTTGGCCATTGACATAAGATACTCCTGTTGAGCGGGAGGCATCGGAGGAGGATGAGGTGGGTCGTACTGTCCTAGTTGTTCTGGCCAGTCCTCGGCTCTCAAATTGTCCCCCTGTGTCGAGGAGGAGGAGCCAGGGTTTGGTTCATTGACAAAACGTCTATGAATAGGCGCAAGCATTTTCAGATCTAATTATACAAAAATATTGAATCGTGTAAGCCGAAAGTCACAGATAACATATACAAATAACTCCTAGGCGGCATAAGTATATACAAGCTCATAACGGGCTTTAGTTTAGTCCTAGAATCGACGAAACCTAGGCTCTAATACCACAAATGTAACACCCCATTCCCAGCCTGGTAGAGAACCAGTTCAGAAAGTGTTACCGGAAAACATGTTCGGAGGTCGAAAGCTTAATCGGAGCCTAGAAACTTATTTGGAAGTTCTATTATTATTTCTTTTAAGACTCAGCGAACCTAATTATCAATTACTAACTCTATTAGGGGTCAATTTTAAACTTTTATAAACCGAGGGACTAAAACATAAATTTTACAAATTACAGCTCCTTTGTAACCCCCTCGTCCCGGTATGGCCGGATGACCGGTCCGAGTAAGCTACACGGGGAAAACCGAGTGAAAATCTCCCTAAAGAATTCCCCCTCGGTTAGCAACCCTATTTTTTTTCATTTTAAATCTTGTCTAGATGAGTATTTAATCCTATGTGATCATACAGCGGAACAACATTCACGAGGCAAACAAACGAACTCAGCCCAACATCTTACAGCCCAAATTTTAAGCTTTAACTACAGGCGGTATCGATACCCTTAAGGGGTGTATCGATACCCATTGACTAGGTTTAAGCTTTAACTGCAGGCGGTATCGATACCCTTAAGGGGTGTATCGATACCCCCCCTGACTAGGTCAACGGGTCAAAGTCAACCCGTAGAGACTGTATCGATACACCCAAGGAGTGTATCGATACCCTCCCCAACGGTTGACTTCCCACGGTCAACAATAAGATGACGGTATCGATACACCAGAGGCCGGTATCGATACCGAAATGGACAGTAGCTCCAGTGACCAAAATGGTATCGATACACCCCCCAAGTGTATCGATACACGAGGCCTGAAACAAGAAGGTGGTATCGATACCGTACCAACCGTATCGATACCCCTGCCACGAACTTGCAGGTTTGAGCTGATTTAGGGCACAATGAGGCCCCTAAATCCCTCTAAAACCCCAACCAACACACTAACATCAATCCTAAGGCAAACCAACCATAAAAGCATGCTTTCACAAGAAGCCAAAGGGCACTAATCAACTCAAGGTGATGCACAACACATACAAGCAACTTAGCATTCAAACTTGAACAAGGCAACCTAAACATCTAAAGACATGCCACCACACACAAGCATACATCATAGCATAACAAGATTTACATGTCTTCACTACAAACATAAGCATCCAAAAGACATGGCTTCCAAACAAACACATAGGCATCAACATAAGGCATCAACAAAAGGAAACACAAATGAGTCTAGATACATGCTCCTAAAACACGTAGCATTTCCCATTGCTAGACTACTACATTATTTAATAAACCATACTTGAGCAATTACCACACGCTTGGACGCCCTTTTCTTGCTCCTTGCTAACTCCAAGCTAAAGATCTGCATTGTCGGAAAAAGGAGAGCGTAAGCATAAAGCTTAGTGAGCGGAGCTCTAAAACATAACAACGACAATGCAGGGTTCAAGGCTTTCTTTAAAGTAAGGGTTAACGCATACAAATCATCCAACGACCAAATCCTTCTACTAACATACAAGTTCAATCAAAGGTCAACAGTACAGGCATTTATCATAGCATTTCACTTCATGGTATACATGGTATACAATAAGAAGACAATTATATAGTGAGGTACAACATGAACATTACATGGCATGCACAAGCATAACCAAAACACACACGGTGGGACTACACATCACCGTTCGACTAGTAGTTTTCCAATGGGACTACACATCAAAGTACTCTTCTACTAGTCACTACCGGCGGGACTACACATCACCAGAGTCTTATACCACTCGCTACCGGAGGGACTACACATCACCGTAGCAACGACAACCATCACGTGAGGTTCGACACCAACCATGCAACACGATATACAATCACTATCATGCAACATGTACTCACTATATCATACACAACCAAACAAGGTGTAACAATATCCACAATTAGGCATCACTTACTACTTACAATCTTACCAATCACAAATGGTCTTACTCACCATTTTCGTGCACAACCTGCACCAACTTACACACATCTTACAAGGCATACCAACACCAACATTATTACTATCATACATGATCAACGATACAATATTAAGCAACATGCTTCCTCCCAAGATATTGGAATTACATACATAACAATTCATCACCACAAGTAATGAAACAAACAGTAAAAGGGGAAATTAAAGAGGCAATTCACAACAACTTACTCTTGAGTTTAATTCGACTTTTCAAGCCCAAACTAAATTCTTTCAAAACCATCTTTGAACCAAAACATTACTTGAAAACATTTTCACATCCACATGCTTGAACCAACCTTTGAAATCAATTTAAAACATTAACCACTCACCTCACTTCCTTAGGCAAGCCAAGCAAAGTCGACTCAAGCCTCCTCACTTCCGGATTCGATCCCAAAGCTTTACCAACGCAAATCCTTGCCTCTAATCATCCCAACACAAGTAAATTAACCTCAAATCAGTCCACAACACAACGTAGCAAACCCGGAACACAAACCAAGCTCAAAACACATGTTTTTCGAGCCAAGAACAACCCCAAAAAGCCATTCCCGAGCAGCCCCTTTGCACAGTCCAAAACCGATGATTCCCACACTTAAACTACTCCCAAAAGCTTCCAAAACAACCCTTATACATAGCCTAACCACCAGCCCACAAATTCTCACACAAAACACCCCCAAAATTCAACATTTCAACACTCTAAAACACCCCTAAAACCTAATTTCGGGAAGCACCATAAAACCATGTAAAAATCGGATATGTTGAACCTTATAGACAGTAAACAACTCATATGACATTAATAAATCAAAAGCTTTAGTTTAAGACAACAAAGATGACATTTTTAGTCTAAACTTTCAAAACACCAAAATGCAAAATCATGGGTTTTAATGAAATCTGAGAGTACAAGCATGTAGGGGAAAGAGAGGACAAGTCGAATATATGTTTACCTTTCGAAAATCACCAAGGATGAGGAAGAATGGTGATGGAATAGTGGTTCCAATGGAGGGGGAGGTTTTTGTCGTTGGAAAAATAGAAGAAGAAGAAGATGATGGGGTTTGTTTGAATTATAAGGTAATTAAAAATGGGTTTTATTTGATATTTACACAAATGCCATTAATGAATGGCTATTGGGCTTGGTTTAAAAATTGGGTCCAATACCTTTGTTTTATTTGTAAACAAAACCCGAACCATTATTTAATTTATTTAAATTATAAAACCGAACCCGAATAATATTAAAACATTATTTTCACCCGACCCCTAAACCCGGGTGTTACATCCTTATCAGAATTTCTTCTTACCAACCTACAATTAAATTTACTAACTATTAGCTTGTGAAATTTCATTACTATTCGAGATCATTTACCTGTCCAATTAATCTATCCAAAATTTAGTGACCATTCTATAACTATCTTAAAACCGATCCTTATACCTATTAACAGAGTTGACTAACACCGTATCGATACCCTTAGGACTGTATCGATACGCTAAGCCTATTTCCAGATTCCAGATTCAAGGGTTGACAAACCTTTATCGATACGAGTTAACTTCGTTAACTCTGTATCGATACGCTCTAGACCATATCGATACCATTTTCTCACTAGATTCTAGTGACCAATTTCTGTATCGATATGCTCAAATTGTATCTATACGCCCTATTTGACCAGTGTTGATCAAACCTAAAATGAAAGGACCGTACCGATACGCCATCACCCATATCGATATGCCTTGACCTGTTATGATAGATTTTTACTGGTTTTTATTCGAATTAACCTAGCAAACGTTGTCCAAACATTAACAAATTTTACCAGCAATCTCAAAAGCAATAAATCTAAAAGCATGCAAAATTTTAGGGCGTTTTGAATCCATTTACTAAAGTTTTACCATTTGACACTTTTAAGCCCATTTAGCTAGTTTCCTTTTTTTTCTAACATACCAACTTTCACATTCCATACCTAGGCACTATTAAGCCTTTACAAACACAGCAAAGTAAACGTTTACAACATGTTCAAACCTTATGCCACCTTACTAGGAGTCCAAAACAAAAGGCACACATACATATGCTTAGGAAGAGTGACTTGCAACTGCGATGACACGATCGGGGTTCAAAGCACTTCAGGATCCTGAAATGCATGAGACACACGATTGTTAGGCTTACATAACCTAGTGTGGTAGTTATAACAAATGTAAAACAAGATAGTAATCACATGAATAGCATATTAGCGACATGAATGGCATACTATCAACATGAATGTCATATTAACTTCATGAATGGCACAAGTACATTATTATACAAATATCTCATGCTTAAAGCCAATTATCATAATTTCACATATTTGATGCAAGTCTTATACACATAGCAATTCCTTGGACATAGTAACCGATGGATACGCATATTCGCCTTTACACCTCACATATCGAAAATAGGCTGTAGCCTTGAGCTATAGCTCCGAATATCCCTTACACAAGTCCAACCTTTTCTCACCACATTAAGGCTGTAGCCAAATCCCTTACTTAGTGAGCTCAAATAACCCTGTGGCATGCCAATTGTATCCAAAGTCCACAAGTTTCTAAGGTTACATAATTCATTATAAACTTACCTTTACGCCCATAGGCCGTATCATATCGGATTTCAATTTTAACCTTAGCTCTATAAATCATATCATAGCATATTCATGTCAAGATTTCACTTATATAACATGTTTTGAATATCACATACGAATCTACAACATATCAACAACGTTGAGGACTTACAATGCTTACCATTAGAATCAACATATGCTTGCTCTACTTGAGCCCTTAATCAAATGCAAATTTTAAACATAAACAAATACAACAGGATGGCACCTAGCCTATCCCTTGAAACAACTACACTCGCCTTGATTACAAGGCTCTCAAATTACCACTCCGTTGTGCCTAGCTTCTTTCGGAGACGACAAGGGGTCCTTCTCCACTAATTGAGCAAGTTGTAAGCTTTCAGACGGTGTATCAAAATTCAACAAAGGTCAAAGATGGAACCGAGGTGCTTGCTTAGCTTGAGCTTGAAGATGGAAACGAAGGTGTGAGCTTATTGGAGACAAAGGTGAGGTTTGATGTTCAGGAGATCAAAAGAAAATATGAGAGATTTTCTTTTTTATTATAACCCACTTACTCTCTTTAATCATTTCCTGCCCATCCTTTGGCCAATAGAAAGTTTTCTTTTAGGGAAAGAATGCTTAAACAATTGTTTCTCATCACTTTAACATTCTTAGGCAATTAACAGCCATTCAATGCCTTATTTTGAGTCAACCCACGTGGGGGTGTCAGACATGTAGGTGATTCAACACCTATCCCCCAAGCTTTGCAACTTGGTCAACAAAACAGATTTTGACAGATGATCGTATTGATACACTTAATGACCGTATCGATACGATTACACTAAAACAGGTGAGTTAGTTATGGGCAGTTAGGCTGTATCGATACTGACCTGACCATATCGATACGCTTGGCTCATATTTCACATTTTCATGTATGAAATTATTGCTAAGAGGCTTAATACACAAATTTGACCAAAAGTAACTTCATTAGTAGAAAACGAGGTACAAAGGTCAACCATTTACACCATTTGAGTGCATCAGATTTTAAATTTCCAGTCTCCGGGACCTGATTCTGATTAGGTCGATTTTCGGGATGTGACAAAGTATGTCTAGGACGTAACCGTGGCTTTGGTGATTAGGATATGGTCCATTTAACCCGGCGACTATACGGACATGAGTAACCCTACGACTATGTGAGCACATGTAAAATAAGGATTCGTTGGCCATTATGTAGATGATGTATGGATTCATTTATGTATGATTTATGGATGTATGAATAAAAGCTTATGAATGTATTAACTCGATAGACTGCGTGATCTCTAGTAACTCGATAGACTATGTGACCTTGAGTAACTCAATAGGCTATATGATCTTGAGTATGGCAAAGCTTTGTGAAACATGTAAGACTTATTGTAGACTTGTTGATGCCTTGAGATAGGTGATCTAAGAACTCTAGCCAGTGTAGGCTAGATGATAACTCATAGATAGTGAAGCCTTATCTATGCTCTCTAAACTATATTTATATTGCATGCATATTTTATGATAATTACAAATTGTGGTAGAGTATATATGTACCACTGAGCTTTGTAAGCTCGGAGTTCAGAATCACTTTCCATTCACAGGTTAGTAGGTTGATCGTGATCGAGGAGCACATCAAGAAGGGATCTCCTAATGTTGCATTGCATCAGAGTACAATACTTAGTATTTAGTTTTGGGCTTATGTATTCATAGGACCTTACGAGTTATTAAGTCCATAAAATCTATTTGAAATATTATTTTGGTATTCGGTGTATTAAACTTTGAGCTCCCATTTTTTAAACTTAATTATAATGCTTATTTAACTTCATGGATTTACGAATGTTTAATGCTTTTTAAATGATGGCTAAACTTATGGTTTTAAATTGGAAATTTGATGGGTCAGTTTTTGGGTGACCCGAATGTAGTACTTCAGATCTGGATCTGGATGAGGGTATTACTGTAGTCCCCCTACATACGAGTTCAGTGGACTCTATGTCATACCAACTATACCCTAGGTTAACTCAAATCCAAGGTTTATTATCAAATTCATTTCTTACAAAGAAGTTGAGCTTAAAGCTCCAAAACTTACATTGTTTTCTTTCGTTATCAATTCAGATCATAGCATATCATTTCCATTCGAATTATACCATAACATTTGTAACACCCCAAAATTTTCCCCATTTTGGAAAATCCCTAATTTTAGAATCCCTAAATCGGTAACCCTAGAATTTAGGAAATTTAATTCTGAAACCCTAATTGAGTTATGGGTTAAATTGAGAAAATTCAGAATCATGAGGCTTAGTTTCAGAATTTATGGGTCAATTTGTAATATATGGAAAATTTAAGTGCTCGTTTTCAAACTCTAAATAACTTCAGTGGCTCATATTATAATTTGCCCATCAAATTGGGTATTTAAGCATCATTTTCGGCATTAGAGGGTCTTTTGGGTTCCATTTGATTTTTCAGCCGCACCATCTCCCTTTTCTATCGATATTCATAACCCATCTTCCCTTACTTTTCCGGTGAGCCTCCGACTACCCTCCTTTCACCTTTCGTGGTTTACACGGCCACCAGTTCTGTGATCTTCATCGACCCGCGATCGAACCCCACCCACCGGACCAACCTTATCGATCGTCATTTGGTCAGAAACAATAGAAAATCGTTCGACTTCTCTTTTGTGTTGCACCGCCGCCTAAGCTTTGGTCGTTTGTAGACCAATTTCCTTGTCGTTTAACCCGTGCCGCCGTTTCTGCCACCTAGTTCCGAGTGTGTTCAGTTTTCGTTTGGGTAAGTGTTTGGGTAAGCATTAGATTCGTGATTTGGTTTTTAGTCAATGATTTTGAGTTATGAGTTGTGTTGATCCGGATTTTTTTATGTTTGTGACCTTGGGAATTGTCGTGGTTGTAACAGCGCCGCCGTGCACATTTTGGTTGCCGTCGTCATCGTAGGTTCTGTCGCCGCCGCCGTTCGTGGAGCTTGACGCTGCCGTCATAGGTTCTGTAAACCCTAGCCATATCTGGTGGAAAGGGGTGATGATGATGGGCTTTGGGAGTGAGGGTGTAGTTTGGGTCGGGTGTTCGGCCCGTGAGTTGTGTGTGTGCATAGCTGGGTTTGAACCATATCATGAGGCCCAGATTGCGCGTGTGTGTGTGTTTAAGTGTTGAACCAAAAAATTAAAGGACCCAATAAACCGAACCGGATAAAGTGGTGAATCGAACTACTCTTGTGAACCGAACCGGTTTGACCGTTTGGACCATTGACCAGATTGAACCGAACCGTGAGTCTTTGACCATAGACCCTTTGACTTTGACTAGTTGACTTTCGACCTTTGACCGACTTAGTTGACCTGTTTTGACCAGTTTGACTATTTGACTAGAATTGACCTTTGACCCGTTTGACCAGAGTTGACCGTTGACCCATTTGACTAGAGTTGACCGTTGGCCTTGGACCAGTTTGACTTTGATCAAGAGTTGACTTTTTTGGGAAACGTTCCTCTTGACCTTTTTTCGACGTCCTAAGTCCGTATCCGCTGCCCGTTTTGTCAAATTCAAATCCGAAAGCTCCGTTCTGCTAATTTCAGTAAATTATTCATAAAATCTGATAAGTTGTGAATTTCAGAATATGATTCGGAATATTCCTGTGTTAAGGTGATAACGTCTTCGAGGTCGACGAGTTACCTCCAGTTGTACAGATCGATCGTACATGTTCTCCAAGATCTTCACGTGAGTATAGTTTCAGTTTAGTTCTTAGTGTTTTAGTCGGTGGTTTAGTGTTAGTAATAAATACTATTATAGTATCCATACCTTCGTAGGTCCTGATTCTGCTAGATCTGAGCGTGAGATGCGCTTTTCTCGGTAGTAGAGCTTCTGTTGCTTAAAGGTGTGTCTCTTCCTGTTTTATAAACTTGTGTGTTTCCGTGTTATAAATTATATGTGCTTTTCTGTTATAGAGCTTCGTAAGTAAATGTTTTTTACATTTTGTGGGCATACTCTGTTGTGATTGGATGAATGTTTTCAGACATCATGCATAACATGTCATACTGTGATTTAAGTGAAATATCAGATTTTCGGAATCGTAAAACATCGGATTTATAGTATTGTGCAACTTGAATTTTCATAATTCAAGTTTCGGATGAGACTCAGATTATAAAATCTGCATCATATCATTGTGGGTATATAGTTTGGGATTTGTTCGGGGAAGTTTAGTGGTTTCACCCTTCGGGATGAATTCTGCTTCGGATCAGTGGTTCCACCCTTCGGGCTGAGTTCCACTTCGGATGGTGACGATGGAGAAAGTAGGTTCTGGGGAACCTTACTTTTCGGTATATCGGAGTTGGGTATTATGATTCATGTGCATCAGACATCATATCATCATGATCCAGTTTTGTTGTGTTTTCAGAAAAGTCCTTATCAGGAAATAAAACATTGTTTTGCTTTGTTTTGTTTTTGTTTGCACTTTAGAGACACACTAAGCTCTTTAGCTTACACCCGCATAGTTTCTCTTTCAGATAAACTCAAACACTCTTAGGCGACTCGGTACACGGAGCATCTCGTTTTTCTTCAGATATTTTATCATTCAGTATGAACTCTTTTGAGTACTTTGGATTTCTGTTTTAACATTGTTTGGGATATTTGCGTAACATGGACATTGGGACTGTTTATAATTTGGGATTTATTGGATGCATGCATTTACGAATTTGTTTTCAGATATTTTAATTAATTATCGGAACATCGTTTAAAAGATTGAGTTTTATTTTCATCGGAGTATTTATTGAGTTTTACTCATTTAATCGATTCTTTTGAATTACAAAATATTTTAACCTAAATAGTTTCTTGAGGGACAAGTTTTCAATCGATACTTCCTAGATTCGGCCCATTTCTTTTGGGCCGGGTTTAGGGAGTTACAACATTTCAATTTGGATCATAACATATTACTTCAATTCGAATCATAGCATAAGACTTTAATTCCAATTCGGTTAAGAGCTTAGTAATTTAGTTTAGTTCATAGCATAACCAATCTATTTGAATCATAGTCATAACAAAATTTATTTGAAGTATAACATAGCAATCTATTCAAATTATAATCATAATGAAATTCATTTGAAGTATAACATAGCAAACTGCACTTGGATCATAACATAACAATCTTAACCGAATTATAACATCATAGATCCATTCGATCTACAACATAACAAAATAATTCGGGCCACAACATCATCATGTAACTCAAATCCTAGCTGTAACACCCTGAATTTTTCCCTAATTTTTTTTATAACACTCCCCATAATTTTGGAATTCTCAAATTTCTAAAACCCTAATTTTGGGAATTCTGAATCACAACTTATGGAAACATATGAATTTTAGTTCTGAAATTTTTGAACTCATGACTTAACTTTGAGAATTTTGAATTTCTATTTCAAAATCGTAGTATTTGAATGCTCAGGAATTTTTCAATAATTTTCTAAAATTATAGGACCTATTGAGTGATTAACCCTACAAATTCTAAAGGAATTCTAATTCTCTTAAGCCACTAAAATCAGTTATTTTCTTTTGATTTTTTGTTTTGTTTTAATTATTATAATTTATTTATTGTATTAGTTATTATTATTATTATTATTATTATTAATCTATGTATATTGTGGTCTAAGAAAAACCATATAGTACCGCCTCCAATATAAAAACGCTAAACCCCATTTTCTTTCTAAAACTCAACTGTCGTCCATTGGAACCTATGTCGTATATCCCTTTTTTGGTATTTAGGATCTAGATCTAAAGATTAGGTCTTTGTTTTCTTTATTTTTAACTTGTATTCTACTTGTTTTGTGATTTTAGTGCAAGAATACGAAAGAGGAGAGAGAAATAATACCTTATGGTGTATTCCGGCGATGCAACAGTGGCTCCGGTTGTCTTCTCCAGCTAATGACGCGTCTTCTCAACTCTAGGTGACCTTCCGTTTTCTGTTCTCTCTCCTCAATTATAACCAAAATGATTGCACCATTATTTCCATTAATGACTTTCTCTCTCTCTATTTATATCAGAAGTGCGACGTGACGTCATCGCCAGTGCTAGCAAAGCTAGGTGGCTCTAGCTGAGGGGTGATCCGCGTGAATCCATATAGACCAGTGAGGGCTCACCACGTGTCCATTTTTGGCGGGCTTTTAAAACACAATTGGGTTGTTTGTGTTTTTTTGGGCAGACTTGTGTATAATTTGGGTGGGAAAGCTGAATATAATAGGGATTTGGGCTTTTTGTGTTTTATTTGGACTTTGTATCATGAAATGGACTTTATATATATAAAATGGGCTTTTTATTGTATTTTGGACTTTGAGACTTGCTTTATTTATTTGTTATTTATTTAATATGTATTTATATTTTGGTTTTATTTATATTGAAATATAATATATATATATATGGGTACCCGGACGAAATACGAGTATTACAGCTACCCCTCTTGTCTCATTGTTGTGGAATAGGAAGAGGGCAAAGACTGAAAAGACACGAATTTCATCCGAACCATCCACTCATGGAACCTTGAAGTTGTTCTTCTCATTATGAAATTCTTCAATCTTCCTTTATCTCCTTCTTTAACTGAGGACAAACTCTTCTCATTAGGAATTCTTCCTTCCCTAATCGAACTCTTCTGCTTTGCTGGACGAATTCTTCTCATTGGGAATTCTATCTTCGTCAAAGCAGATTCTTCTCATTAGGAATCCTTCTTTGCGGGCGAACTCTTCTCATTAGGAGTTCTTCTTTGCTGGGGCGGACTCTTCTCATCAGGAATCCTTCTTTGATGGACGAACTCTTCTCATTAGGAGCTCTATCTTTGCTAGGGCGGATTCTTCTCATTAGGAATCCTTCTTTGTTGGGCGAACACTTCTCATTTGGAATCCTTCTTTGTTGGGGCAGACTCTTCTTATTATGAATCCTTCTTTGCTGGGTGAACTCCTGTCATTAGGAGTTATATTTTTCCATCTATTTCCTGTCAAAACAACTAAAATACGAGGGTTAGCATGACCCTAATTTCCTACATGATGCATGAACCATGACTTGTTGAGATTCATCAATATGCTTCTTCCCTTTTAGGTCCCTTTTTGATGCTTCTTTTCTAATTCTCATCTCACATTCAGAATCGGCCGTCACAACCTCATTTCTGCATTTCTGCCCCTTTGCTCTAAAGTGCCCTTTCGGGTTTCCACTTTAGGTTGCTTTTCTCAAAGCGCCCTTTCAGGTTTTCACTTTGGCTTTTTTTAAGGTGTCTTTTCAGGTTTTCACCTCGATTTTCTCTTTCTCTTTTTTTTTTCTTTTTTTTCTTTTCTTCTCTCTTTTTTGATAGAGAATAAAGGACAAGTACTATAGCTGATGAAATCTTGTCCTTGCCAATAATATGTCACCTTTTTTGGCAACATTGCAAATACCCAATCCTTCAATGTTAAAGTTTTGCCAAATCCAAGAGTATTTACAAAATGATGGTTCTCAACAGTAGATCATGGGGCTGCAGACATTCTTTCTCATTCCCAATCTTCATAAACTGTCCTAACTCAGATGCAAATTCAAAAGAACATGATAATGTGTTGGCCTTGTGGTTCTGATCATCTCAACATGAACACAGAGATAAAAAATCATTGTTCTTCTGGTGGCAGACTCTATTGACATCTTTATGGTCTGTCTTCAAGTTTACACCATCTTGTCGTGTACACTCTTCTTCAATACCCCAGAGTGATAAGGTTTACCTGCACTTTAAAAATATAGTAATACCAAGAAATTGTGTGGTTTTATACATTATATCAATCATTTTATGATGCTTTGGAATAAAAAGAAAGCTCGAAAGTGAATTCATAAATTTTATTGCAGCTTATAAATCGAAGTACAACATAGTTTGAAATAGTCATGGCAAACAATAAAATCAAGAAACAAAGTCAGATTTCCGGGCATCCAAGGCATGAAGGATACAACTACCCCATCCACTAGATATAGGGTTGAACTTACACTCGTGTCCAACGGTTCTCAAACGTTGTCAGGATGCTTACATATGTGAAATCCCTTCCAAAATACCAGGTGTCCGAGAGGTCCTGATTATTAGATGCCTAACTCCATTTATCTAAGCTGCCTTAACAGGTTTTCAACTCAAACCCTCCTTTGGTTTCAAGACTCCCTTTGCGAATTTTCTTTTCGAACCCCCCTTTTATTTTTATTTTCTCTCTCCTTTTTGAGATATCTAAGGCGCCCTTTTGGGTTTTCGCCATAGATATTTCATTTTGTGAAGCGCCCTTTCGAGTTTTCACTCTGTTTTTTTATTTTTTTACCTTTTTCACTCCCTTTTTGAATTCTTCACGAATAATATTTCTTGACTGAATCAGAGTTCACTGGCTTATGTAACTCCTTGTCGTCCATTTCAGCCATGATCAATGCTCCTCCAAATAATGCCTTTTTGACAACATAAGGTCCTTCCCAGTTAGGCATCCATTTTCCACGGTCATCTCGATGTATTTGCATGACATTTTTCAACACGAGATCCCCCTCTCAGAATTCTCTCGGGCGCACCTTTTTATCATATGATCACATCATCATTTCTGGTACATTTGGTTGTGACAGATTGCCCTCAACTTCTTTTCCTCAATGAGATTTAATTGGTCAAACCGAACCTGTAGCCATTCCGCATCATCTAACTTCACTTCGGCCAAAACACAAAGAGATGGAATTTCGACCTGAATGGGGAGTACTGCTTCTGTCTCATAGACCAAAGAGTAAGGTGTTGCCCTAGTTGAGGTTCGTATTGAAGTTCGATACACAAACAATGCAAAAGGTAGTTTCTCATGCCAATCTTTCTAAGTTTCTGTTGTCTTCGATATGATATTCTTGTTGTTCTTGTTGGCTGCCTCCACTGCCCCATTCATCTTAGGACGGTAAGTCGCAGAATTGTGATGAATGATTTTAAATTTCTCATATGCTTCTGCTATCACTTTATTGTTGAAATCAGTGGCATTATCCGTGACGATTCTTTTTGGTAAACCATATCGACAAATTATCTCCTTCAAGAACTTGCAAACTGTCATTCTTGTGATGTTAGCATAAGAAGCTGCTTCTACCCACTTGGTAATATAGTCGATGGCCACAAGAATAAAATGGTGTCTATTAGATGCTTTAGGGTGGATCTGCCCGATAACATCCATGCCCCAAATAGCAAAAGGCCATGACGAATTCATTGTATGAAGAGGTACTGGTGGAGAATTAATCATGTCAGCATATATCTGACACTTATGACACTTCTTGGCATATTCAATGAAATCTCCTTCCATAGTTGTCCAATAATAGTCGCATCTCATGATTTTCCTGCCTATAGAGAATCCATTGGCATGTGTTCCATATATTTCATCATGCACTTCTGCCATAATATTCTTTGCTTCATTGACGTTGACACATCTTAACATGATCTGACCTTTTCCCCTTTTATAAAGAATCTCTCCATCAAGTATATATCCTGAAACCATCCTACTAATAGTTCTTTTCTCATTGTCATTTGCCGCTAGCGGATAAGTCTGATACTTTAGATATTGTAGAATATCATAATATCAAGGATACTTATCGACTTCTTCTTCTATGCTGCAACAGTGGGCATAGGTTTCATAACTTTGCATTCAAATCGGCATTATATCTTCTGGCTTATTTTCTAGGAGTACCGAACCCAGTGTAGCTAAGGCATCCGCCATTTGGTTGTCTTCCCTAGGGATATATGTAAAGGTAATTTCTTCAAACTCTTTCATTAGCTCCAAGATCAATTTTCGGTACTCAATCAACTTTACATCCTTTGTTTCCCATTCTCCACGAAGTTGGTAGATCACCAACGCGGAATCCCCATATACTTTCAAAATTTCTATCTTCCTTTCAATAGCAGCTCGCAGGCCCATGACACAAGCTTCATATTCTGCCATGTTATTGGTACAAAGAAATTCTAACTTGCTTGTGAACGGGTAATGTACATTATTTGGAGAAATCAATTCCACGTACAAGGGCATTAGCCGCTCCATCAAAATATAATTCCCAGGTTTTATTATCTGGGATCTCAGTTTTCATTGTGGAGACATTCATCACATCCTCATTTGGGAAATCAAATTTCAGGGGCTCGTAATCTTCTAATGCACGATTGGCTAAGAAATTTGCTATGTCGCTTCCTTTTATTGCCTTTTGGCTCACATACACAATATCAAATTTTGACAACAATAGTGCCAACCTTCCAGTTAATGTCGGCACTTCCATCATAAATTTCAATGGATCAAGACGGGAAATTAGCCATGTAGTGTGGTACAACATATACTGCCTGAGCCTTCGAGTTACCCAGACCAAAGTACAACATAACTTTTGGATTAGCGGGTATCGTACTTCACATTCGGTAAACTTTTTTGCTCAGATAGTAGATAGCTCTTTCCTTCTTTCCTGTACCATCATGTTGCCCCAGAACACATCCCATTGAATTCTCATAGACCGTCAAGTAGAGGATCAGTGGTCTTCTAGGGACTAGCGTGACTAATACTGGAGCATTTGTCAAATATTTCTTAATTTTGTCAAAAGTTTCTTGGCATTCTTCATTCCACTCTCCAGGTTTGTTCTTTTTGAGCAGCTTAAAGATTGGATCACATCTATTGCTCAATTGTGAAATGAACCGAGAAACGTAATTTAACCTGCCAAGGAATCCACAAACTTCTTTCTGCGAACTAGATGATGGCAAATTCTGGATGGCATTCACCTTATCTAGATCTATCTCGATTCCTTTTCTGCTGACCATAAACCCTAGGAGTTTTTCGGATGTTACTCCAAAAGTGCATTTGTTGGGATTGAGTTTTAACTGGTACTTCCTCAATCTCTAGAACAATTTCCTCAAATTTTGAATATGCTCTTCCTTAGTATAGGATTTAGCAATCATGTCATCCACATACACCTCAACTTCTTTATGCATCATGTCATGGAACAAGGTAACCATTGCATGTTGATACATTACCCTGACATTCTTCAATCCGAAAGGCATCACTTTGTAGCAATATGTACCCCCATAAAGTTATGAATGTTGTTTTGACCATGTCCTCCAGATTCATCTTTATTTGGTTATACCCCAAGAAACCATCCATGAAAGAAAAGCATGAATGTCCTGACGTGTTGTCAACTAGAATATCTATGTGTGGTAAAGGAAGCTTTATTCAGATCTCTGTAGTTCACACACATGCGTACTTTTCCATCTTTCTTCGGCACATGGACTATATTGGCCACCCACTCTAGATACTGTGATACTGCGAGGAAAACAACATCAATTTGCTTCTATACCTCTTCCTTTATTTTCAATACCATTTTCGGTCTTAATTTTCTAAGCTTATGTTGATCCGGTTTACATTCTAGCATGTGGGTAACTTATGTACCACTATGTCAGTGTGCAATGCTAGCATGTCTTGATAAGACCAGGCGAAGACATCTTTGTATTCTCGTAGCAAATCAATTAGCTTTTGCTTCTCCTTCAATGGGAATGTTGTTCCTATTTTTACCCATCTTCTGATTTCATCCGTCCCCAAGTTGAGAACTTTCAATTCTTCCTTATGAGGTAAAATCTGCTTGTCTTCTTTTTCCACCAACCTTAGTAATTCTTCAGGGATTTCACATTCTGTTTCATCCTCAACTTCATTGACTTCCACCAAACACACTGGCGGTTCAGAACCTACTATATGATTAGGTTTAGGATCATTCATACAGTCAACAATTGGAGACATGCAAAGAAAATAATAATATATTTTGGAAAGGATGCGAAAAATTAAAGAAACGTGTTTGCCATTTGTGAATCAGCATGAAAAGCATCTTTATTAAATGGATAGGTATAACGTTCCTTTACAGACAATCCCTTATACTTGTGGGCAAAAGTATAAGGTGGTTCCTAGCATTAACTCTGTTTTATTCTTAGCTACAAGAAGAAAGTCTTCGGTAGTCCAATTTTTCAACATCTCGCCTGAGAGATAAGGGCAGATCTATTCCAAAAATTCTCCATGTCGAACCCCCTCGAAAATTCCACCAATGATGAGCCCATCCAAGTTATTGCCGAAAATCTCTTCCTCGTGTAGCTTTATTGTCTCTTGATTAACCTCTTCCAGTTGTTTCTCAACATTTTCAAATCCCCAGGACTTGAAAATCTTCGTAATGTCAAAGGAAGTTACCAGTCTAGAAGAAGTTTTAATCCCCAGTAAACAAGCTTTCCTCTGTTCCTTTCTTTTCTTCAGTTCCCTCAGCCAGTTTTGCATGTTTGGACTAAACCCTAGCCCAAAATGGTTCTTCTTTATGATAATGGGCCTCAGACATAGATGTCCTTGCAAGTGTTTCTCAAATCATTTTCCCATCTTCGTGCCCCTTCCTAGCGTTTCATGCATAGTCATTTTAGTGCAGTTTGATAACCTAGGTTGTGGGAAGGGCTTGCCTTCAGCAACAAAGATAGCATTTACAAACTCTAAAGCCCGAAAAGAACACTCAAGGGCAATTCCATCTGCTTGGATGTACGTGATATCAGTGGTTATTGAGGCAATAATGTCTTCCTCTATATTGACACTAACTAGCTTCCCTTCTATGACAAATTTGAGCTTCTGGTGCAAGGACGATGGGACTGCTCCAGTTGAGTGAATCCAGGGTCTTCCCAACAAACAATTATATGTAGGCTTAATGTCCATTACCACAAAATCTATGTTATAAATTGTCAGCCCGATCAACAGAGGTACTTCAATCCTCCCTAACACATCTCATATTATTCCATCAAAGGCCCTTACAGTATTCTGGTATGTTTTCATGTGAGAGTCATCAATGGGCAACCTCTGTAGATTTTCCATTGGCATAACATTCAGCGTCGATCCGTTTTCAATTAGGACTCATGGTAACAAATACCCTTTGCAATGTGTGGTAATGTTCAAAGCCTTTATTGACCCCATTCCTCCTTCGGAAATTTCATCATCAGTGAAAATGATATAGTTGTCAGCAGTGATATGATTCACAATTCTGTCTAATTTGTCCACAGATATATCATTTGGTATAAATGTCTAGTTTAGCACCCTCATCAAAGAATTGCAGTGCCTTTCGGAGCTTAACAATAACTCCAAGACAGAAACCCTCGCTTGTTGTCTCTTTAACTGCTCAACTATACTGTATTCATTGTGTTTCAGAAACCTCAAAAACTCTTGTGCTTTTTTTTCTATTACTGGCTTGTTTATCTTCGGAGTAGTATCCTCTCCAAAAATCTTTTCTAGTGTTACCACAGCTTTCATTTTAACCTTCTCCACTTCTTTAAGCGCTTCTGGAAAAGAATAGCATCTACCCACTTCATTTACTGCCCCTGTATCAAGCTGCTTATCCTTCTTTTCCTATAACTCGTCCTTCTTTCCATCATTTGACTTTGTTTTTTCTTTTGGCTTTTCTTTTCCTGGTCCGATCACAGAGGCTGTGTAATTCTAGGGAACTGCATTGTTACTTTTGAAAGCAAACAGTGCAGGAGTCGAAATCACAACCTTCGAGATTACTGTCAATTTCGCACTTGCAGTCTTTGGTTTAACAGAGTGAACCAAGGGCTTATGGACCACGTATTTAACTCTGGAATTCAATCTTTCCTCATTCTTGCTTTCTCAAAGAATTCAATCTCTTTGTTATCTATCATTTTCTGAATCAAATCCTTGAACTCTTGACAATTCTAAATCTTATGACCACATTCTTGATGATATTCACTATACACCTCAGGTTGTTTCTCCATTTCCACTTTCATGCCCATTTCAATCATCCTGGCATTATATAACTGTTCAAACACCCATTTCAACGGAGATATAATTTCAGAGACATCAGTCTTCAACCGTCTTGCTTCATCATCTTCTCTAATAGCATTCACACCTTGCCCACCTTGACTTGGCAAAGGGTTTGCAGCAATGCTTGGCTCGTCAAACTTTAAGATCCTTAAATTGTTCAGATTCTGCACCACCTTCTTGAATGACATGTATGTCTCAATCGAATGCCCCGATATCACAGTATGAAATTCACAATGGGCATCTGATTTGTACCATGGAGGGTAAAGAGGCTGCATGGGCGTCAAATGATATGGCCTTACCAAATCTACTTCATGCAACTGGGGATACAATTCGGCATATGTATCAGAATGGGTATGAAATTCATCCTGTCATTTCTTGGCCCACAAGAGTCCATCTTGTTCGAATTTTGTGAGTTTCCCGTTGCAGTCCCGGGTGAAGTAATGGTCACATTCTTCGGAGCCTCATTTGTACTTGTATTATTCACTTCACTATCCTTCATCTTATAATTCCTTCAGGAGCTCTCTCCACTCTCAATTATGTCACTCTTGATCGCAACTTCTATCAATTCCCCAGTCATCACAATATCGGCAAAATTTTGAGTAGCGTTACTGATCAGCCTCTCGAAAAGCGGCCTCTCAGAGTTTGAACAAACATGTGGGCAACCTCAATTTCCATCAGTTGAGGTTGTACTTGCGCTGCGACATCTCTCCATCTTTGAGCATATTGCCAGAGTGTTTCATCATATTTCTGCTCCATGCTTTGCAGCATAACTCGTCTAGGGACCATTTCTGTCACATGTTTATAGTGCTCTACAAAGGCTCCAGAAAGATCCTTCCACGATCGTACGTTCACACAGCTCAGCTGTGTGTACCATCGGGCCGTTAAACCAGTTAAGCTATCCTGGAAACAGCGTATCAGCAACTTCTCATCCTTCAAATGGGCGGCCATTTTCTGGCAGTACATTGTGAGGTGGAGCTTTGGTCAAGTAGTCCCATCATATTTTTCGAAATTTGGGGCCTTAAATTTTGGAGGCAGTATCAAGTCAGTCACTAAACTAATTTCAGCAGCGCCTGGGCCCAACTCATTTGCTTTCTGTAACTCCAGCAAGCGGTCTTCTAAGGCTTTACAACATGCACTGGATGACTGGTGTTGTTCTTGCCAAGTTGATGTAGACCTTCTTCGCAAGAGGAGGTTTTTCAGGTTGCATTCTGATGTGAGATGTAGTTTCAGCTTGATCATTCACGTCGTTTGAAGCATCTTTAGGAGCTTTAGCTTTTCTAGACTCCTTCGGTCCTAACAGGGCAGTCAGCTGACCAATAATCTCTACTTGTGTCTGGGTGAAGTGGTCTTTGATAGATTGCTCCATTCTATCAAATCGATTTTGTGTCCCCACCTGATCATTCTCCATACTGGCAATTCTATCTTCAACAGCCATGGCTTTAGAGCACAGGCGAATTCCGTATGAATGCGGTATGATTGCGGTTTAAAGCAAACTGTCATTAAACTTTTTCTTTATTAGATTCCTTATTTTGCAATATAATATGAAGTTTTAAATGCGTGAATGCAGAAAGAAGGCATTGAATTCAAGAACCAATCATTTAGAAACATTCATTTGTCTAAAAGTTCGAATACAAGGAAAAGACAAACTTCCTATAGGAAACCGCTAGCCCTAATTCCTAAGTTGACTAGCTCATGCAGCAAGCGTGTGATAACTCGTGGGGTGCTTCCTTAGCAGTCTGCGTGGAGGAACTAGCATTTACCAGCCTTTCTAGAAATGTACTGTCATTGATCCTTTGCGTTCTCCATTCATCGTATCTTGCCACTACTCCTAAATCTTGATATGGTTGAACCCTTCTTGGCTTTTCCCATGCTCTAGCAGTCTGAACTACAACCCCTTTGTAGTCATTCATCTTGTTTGTGTACTCGAACTTTGCCATTCCCGCAGTAGCCGGTATAAACTATCGTGAACCAAACTGTCTACACACTAGCAAAGAACAGTAAGTCGTTCCTCCCTAAATTCTTGGCAGTGGAACCCAGTCTTTATCTCCACACCGATATAAGAAAGTTTTTCCTCTATTCTACCATAGAGCCTTCCATACCATGTTAGTATCTTTCAAGCCCTTGAAATATTCTTTCCAGTGTTTTTCACTATTTTCCTCTAAAGGACAGATAACTATGTGTTCCTCAATCGGTGAATATGTGTCAAGATACTTGATTCCCCTGTAAGATGTGTTCCACATGTGACCTCTAAACCGAATTTCAAGTAGTTGTGTGCATCCCCAAAACCTTCCTTCTCCTGATCTCTTACAAGCAGTCAACGATCTGTAAGTTTCTGTCAGGATAGCGGGTACTAGGTTGACTCCTTTATCTAGTCGCTCAAATAGTCCCACAGTTGATGGATCAATATGCCTCGAAGTCCTTGGAAATAAAACCAAACCGTAAATACACAAGGAAAAAAGGCTTCTCATCCTAATAGGCTCATCATTACTTGCCAATATCAGTTCTTTAAGGCTCCTCTAATTGATTCGTTGTCTATCTTCATTTTGATCTCTGCTGTTATTATTTTCCATTTTTCTGTCCAACCACTCTTTTGTCTTTCCAGTTAATGATACTAATTTCTTGATGAAGCTTGAATTATTGACGGGTCTAGTATAGATCTTATCACTTTTAATTCTTGGACAATTAACTAGTATCTCATATTCCTCCAATGTTGGTGTCAAGTCTACTTGTCCGAAGGTGAAACAATTGTACGTTGGGTTCCAAAACTGTGCCAAGGCTCTAAGAAATTCTTGATCAACCTTTATATTTAACATCAAGGCTATGTCTCCGAATTCCTTCTTAAATTGCTCCCTCATTTTATTATCCCATTGATCCCACATTTCTTTCAATTCTGGAAAACATGTATTCTGATTAGTGCTTATCTTCACATAACTCTTCATCTTGGACACTTCGCCTTTACGAAGACTATCCTCTTTCTCGTGTTGAGTTTGCTCAGACCAAGTCCAGATTGCAGTATTATCTTCTCCAATCCTAAACTCTCGAGATATATCAGATACTTCTAAATTGACTGACTCCCAATTCAATGCAAAACAAATGCAATTTATGAAAAAAT
Organism: Hibiscus trionum; assembly: GCA_030270665.1. NCBI lineage: Eukaryota > Viridiplantae > Streptophyta > Magnoliopsida > Malvales > Malvaceae > Hibiscus > Hibiscus trionum. Next base: position 6,168,079 of record BSYR01000064.1, on the reverse strand, counting down.
TAAAAAACAAAACAAAACAAAAAACTTGTTTTATTACCGTGAAGTAATATGAAAAGCAAGTGGACAAATTAATAATTCAGATAAGCAAAATATTTATAGCAACGAAATAACCAAAGAAATGTATTTAAACCGACAGCATATGTCCTAGGTCCTTGTCTCGTTCTAGCGGGGTGGGTTTCTAAAGACAAAATGTGGGCTTTGTTCTAGACTCTCGATTCCCGAACTATCGTTACTGTCTACTGCGACAGTAGGACATCAATTATGTAGTATAGGTCCCTTGTAATGGAGGCATAGGCCCCACGACGCATAAGGTTAGTATACCGGAAGAAGATAAAAATCCGAGCTCGGAGCTAGAGAGCATCACGTTGGATATTGTCTCTCTCCCACTTAAGGGTGAAAAACCCTGGTCGAGGGTTTATGCATGAATGAAAAATATATCATACACAAAAGCTACCCCCATTTTTCCTGAAAATCCATCCAACAATTCTTTTAGGAAAACTTAAGTTCAGATTACTGTTTGAAATGCCAAAATGCCACGTGGAATTAATTAATAGGCATGACTCTCAATTGTGTCCCCAACGGAGTCGCCAAGCTGTCGCGACCATTTTAAAGACCCGTTTATGGAAAAACAGTCTGACGATTAGGGTTTTGGAAATTGGGATTTTCCATCTTTATTTGATCTTGGAATTAGTGGTTTTTCCAATTTTAATCAAATTTTCCTTTATTTTCTTAAAAATTGTTTTAGAGTCGCCATCAGTCACTTTGGTAGATCGGACACCATAAAAAGCGTATCATAGATTCTTTTAATAAAATTCGGGTTTAGGAGTCGGTTACGTGTAGGGAAGGGTTAGCACCCCTACAAACGCATGTTATCGGTACCTTAATAATTCCACGTAGCATTTTGGCATTTCGAACATTAATCTGAATTTAATTAAATCTTTTAATTGTTAAACGGATTCCATTTCGAATGGGAATATCCTTTTGTAAGAAAATACATTTTGGGTGAATATAAGTCTTGGACATCACATTACAATGTGATACTAACCAATCTGTTGTAAGAAAATACATTTTGGCATTTCAAATGAAATTTTTATTTGAATACCCCTTGGTTAACATCACATTACAATGTGATACTAACCAATCTTGGACATTCAAACTTTAATTCAACATCCATTTATTACTACAATGTTCTTTCCTACCTAGTTAATTGTAATTAATTAAAGAATCTAATCTTAAAATGCTCTAACCTATTTTGTTAAATGTATTTGATTTTTCCTAATCATACATACGATATGAGTATTTAAAATCATGCAAGCATTAAAACTATTGCAATTGAATTAAATAAATTAATTAAGGATTAAATTGTAATGAAAACAAAATTACATGAAAAAACATAATAAAACTGGGACTAAATTGAATTAATTTTGGAACTATAGAGCTTAATTACAAGGAAATAGTGGCTAATTTGCATAAATGGGAAAACAAAAGAACCCAATCCTAATTGTCTTAAAAGATAAACCCAAGTCCGTTAAGTTTTAGCCCAAAGGAAACACACGACCCAACTTAAATCTGGCCCAAAATACCCAACCCAAGCTCGAACGGGTCACGGACCCTTCGCATGACCCGACACCAAAACGGTGTCGTGTCAACTCGCCTATATAATCCCTGAAATTGAGTTAACTCGGTCATTCTTCAAACCCACTCTCTCTTTCCTCACTCACTCACTCTCTCTCTAAATTCTCTGAATACGAACACCCAATTACCCAGAAATTTAACCCAATCTCGATCAAACCACGTTTTCATTCCCTGTTCATCCTCCATTCATCCATTTTTACTCGTTTAATCCTCAAAAACCCTAAAACCTCTCTCATTTTTTGTTTTTGAAGATCAAAGTACCCAAAATCTCAAGAACAAACCATAAACACTCCTCAAAACGCATTTTGATCCTTAGCCATCGTCATATACCCTTCTGATGTGTTTCTTGGCCGCCGGAGACGATGTCGGTTATCGGTTACCCCTAACCCTTTTCCAATGACCAGAACTCCTCCGACCAACTTGCAATTTCCAATCACCTTCTCCGATCAACCTGTAACTCTGGCCGCCGGGGAGATTTCTGACCACCGTCTATTGTCGTACTGAAACCCTAAAATCTCTATTTCCTCCTTTTTTTTCAAACCTAAACCCTAATTCGCTACTCATTTCATCAGAAACACCCGACTTCCCCTCCTAAACTAACTACCCGAATCGAAAAACCCTTCAGTCTCTATCATTTTCGACTTCGGCCAAACCTACTTCTTTATTTTCTCACACTGGCGATGCTCACAGTACCCAAGATTCGAGGTAAGCGTCTCTTCTATCTTTTATTTTTAATTTCTGTTTCGAATCTCTAGCTTATTTTAGGTTTAGACACTGTTTTTTAGTACTTAGGATCTTGATCTAAAGATTAGGTCTATGTTTTCTTTATTTTTAACTTGTATTTTGCTTGTTTTGTGATTTCAGTGCAAGAATACGAAAGAGGAGAGAAAAATAATACCTTTTGGTGTATTCCGGCGATGCAACAGTGGCTCTGGTTGTCTTCTCCGGCAAATGGCGCGTCTCCTCAACTCCAGGTGACCTTTCGTTTTCTTTTCTCTCTCCCTTCAATTATGACCGAAATGATTGCACCATTCACTACAAGAAATTTATAATATTGCAACAAAATTATTTATCACTAAAAGTATTAAATTTGTCACGATATATTTATTTTGACAAATTTTATTTGTTGCCATGTTTGTTAGAACAACCCCATCATGTAAAGTATATTGTGACAAAATTGTATTTGTTACTATTTTATATTATTTATCGTAAAAATGAAATTTCGTTACTATAATTAACTTATCATGAGAAAATATTTGTCGCACTAAATTAACTATTTCATCACGAGAAGTGCGTTTTGTCACAATTAATTTGTATTTTAACATCAAATATAAAGAGTTTTTGTGACAAAATTACATATTGTGACAAAAATTAATTTCTCATTACTTCTATTTAGTCAGTAAATGTAACTTACAGAGACAAAATATTTCTTAGAATAAAATACTTATTTCATCACAAAAAAATAAATTTTGTCACAATTAACTTAAATTTTAACTTCGAACGAAAAAAAATTCGTGACAATAATACATATTACAACAAATATTTAATTTCTCAATACCTTTATTTCGTCACCAAATATTACTTATAATGACAATATATGTTAAAATAAAATAATTATTTCATCACAAAAAATATATTTTTTCACAATTAATTTGTATTTAACATCGAAAAATATTGTTTTGTGACAAAAACAAAAATTACAATAAAGTTTATTTTCTCACAAAGGTAAACTACATAAACAAGTCTAAATCTTGATTTACGTTAATTAAACAAGTTCTAATTGACATTCTCCTTTCTGAAACTGTCACGCTTGGATTGGATTCTTTGTCTTTTCTCTATTTCAATGACTTTTTGATCTCCATACCTTGTGTAAGTCTCAACGAACTCATTGTTCTTTTTTTCCAACTCAATCTACACTCTAACCAAAACCACATGCACTAAAACCATAGAACAAGAAAAGTTAATATAAAACTATTAATTTCTACTCTTTATATCACACAATTTCCATAGAATGTGTGCTTTTATAATATGTCATGTGTAATAAAAAAAAAGAAAAAAGATGAATTGAACCTGCTGAAGTAATATTTGGTTTAACACTTGCATGCTTAGACAAAGCTTTCATGCACTCTTCTTCGCTCATCTGGAATATCAAGCACTCTTCTATATGATGGTGCACCTGCATATCTGCACATGATCACCAACACCAATAACAGTTATGTCCCATGATGACATGACGACACATGATTATATAAATTTTTTTCTTATTTTTTTATCTTTTAATAATTTTATTGAGTTAATTTTATATTTTGCAAAGTTTTAGCATAATTACAAATAAAATACTAAACAAATTTTATTAATTGCTGCTAGAATATTCTTGCATAAAGTAACCACCTAACTTTTCTCAGTCAATAGATTTTATTTTATTAATTGCTAATGATAGAAATAACAAACATTATGATATTACACAAAGCATACTGCTCACTCCTCCAAAAAAAACCAATACAAAGCGCTCTTTGCTAACAATTCAAGCACAACACCAACGGGCTTTAAGCAAATCAAAGACAAAATCAAGGAAACAAAACAATATAAACACGACTGCCTTCATCAGCATCAGCTTTATCACAACATTGTTTACATATCAACCATCACATAGCCATACCAACAACAGAATCACCTATCTTGTATATAAGTACTTATATTTTATTTTTTTCTAAAGGATATTCAGTCATGGTACAATCTTTTTGGCTGAAACTATTCAGTCTATTCCAAGATAATAAATCTAAAATGACATGCTTAAAATTATCCATAGCAATTGGCATGTTAGACTTGCCTGCTTCATTCTCCGCATCTCATATTTCTTCCTGAATGCACTTGACTGCTCGAATTTTTAAAAGTCCTCATTATCAAATCATCCATCTATCACCATTAATATTCAAAAATCAGAAAAAAAAAGAGTAATTGATAAGCTATGCATTACAAACTATAAGATCAATAAGCTTCCCACCACAAACAGTTAGATGGCAGTAAAGAAAACAAGGCAGTTTTGCACTTATGAGCAAAAGGTAAACAAACTCCTTGATTTATTATTCTCGAGGCTATAAAATGCAATTATGGTAGCTTTAAATGTTTTGATATAGCATTTAGACACTTCACTGTTTTTTTAGTTCCTACTATTACCTCTGTTGCATCTCCATTAGCATTCGAACATTTCAGTTTATGTTCGTATCAGCTTGTTCAAACACAAAACAGTGTTCCTCAGATTATTATGAAAATGAACAACAAATAAAAAGAACCATTCCAACCCTTAAAGCCTTGTGGAGTCATACACAAAATGGTATAAATATTTAGAATTAAAAAAATTACATGTTAGAACATGTCAAACACTAAATATAAAGCCTACCTATATACAATCTCAATAATATCAAGTTACCAACAAACAATTTTGAAGAAGGGATTGTGACCTGAACCAAATTTTGTATCGGTTTGAGAAGTTGAAGGTGCAGAAGGCAACCAACCTCCAATTTTAAGAGCAGCAGTTCCATCAAGTATAGCTCGATTCTTATCTGAAAACAAAATTATTCCTGTTCGGCGGTATGCGTGAGAGAGAAGAGGGAGACATTTGCTTCTCTTCTAGGTTTAAGAAAAAAAATGCATTTAAAAAATAGAATATAGTAATCTATATACTTACCCGATTACCCGTCAGTCCGACCTGATAGAGATCCTTGACCCGCGTTTTTTTAAGCTTTAGGGTTATTTGTCGTTTAAGTCACGTCGCCTTTTAGGAGTCTTCATTTAGGTCCTCAATTAGTCTTTTAGGTTTAGATCTAATACAATTTAGTCATATTTAATTTTAATTTTATTGATTTTCAGCATGTAGGTTTAATTTTCTTTCAATTAGATCCTAAATACTAGCTAATTAGTTGTTAATTAAGCCTTGAAATTTAGTTTTTTTAATTTAGGTCACTGTTTCGCATGTTTGTTTAATAAATTGACCATATAATTAATTCCATTCAATTAGGTATTTTTCACTAAATTGAGTAGTAATTAAGCCTTTTCGATTTGAATCTTATTAATTAAATTGAGGTAATTGTTTTTATTAAAAAAATGTGTTATTTATTCTATTAATCATGATTGTTTGTATGCTTCAAAATGAAATTACTTTTGATTTATTCAATTGTGCATATTGATAAGTTTTCTAATATTATGAGCATTGTAGAATATGTAGAAAATGCATGGATTGTTTTGATCATCATTACAGGGGAAAATACTTGTGACAATATATTGTCACTATAATTAAAATATATAACTAAAAATATATTTTTTCATAAAAAACTTCAATCTTATTATTTATTGTGACTTTTTTGTAACAATAACTATAATTTATAGTTACAAAACTTCTCACTCTATTAAAAAGAATTTCCACCAAAAATAGAGGGAAACATATGTGACAATATTTTGTCACTATAATTAAAATATATAACTACAAACAAATTATGTCACAAAAACTTGAATCTCATTATTTGTTGTGATAATTTTTTTTGTAACAATGATTATAACTTATAGTTACAAAACTTGTCACTATATGACTTTTTTTTTGCGCCGAAATGGAGGAAAACATTTGTGACTATACATGTCACTATAACTGTAACCCCCTCGTCCTGGTCTGGTCGGATGACCGATCCGACTGGGCCACACGGGGAAAACCGAAGCGAAACCCGTTAAGGTTCCCCCTCGGTTAACGACCCAGAAAATTTCCTTTTAACTTTATCTTGTCTATAGGCATAATTAAATCCTATGTGAAGCACAACAGCGGAAAATACAAACAATTTAACATCGACCAATCAAACGATACAATAAACAGCTCATTTTAGCCCTTTACAGCAGGCTGTATCGAAACGCCCTTAGGGTGTTTCGATACGCCTTGAGTTAGTCAACAGGCCAGGGTCAACCATAGGGAGACCGTTTCGAAACAGGGGTGACCCGTATCGAAACGACCCTAACGGTCAACTTCTCGTGGTCAACGAGATTTGACCGTTTCGAAACACCAAGGACCCGTTTCGGTACGCCTATATCTCGTCAATTTCTCAAAATTCCAGTAGCAAAAATGTACCGAAACGGCCTCTATCCGTTTCGAAACGGCTAGCCAAATGCAAAGGGACCGTATCGAAACAGGGTGTCCCGTTTCGATACGCCCCTGTCTGCAGACTCCTTTTTTGCTGTTTTAAGGCACAAGGGTGCCCCAAAACACCACCAAAACACCCTACAACACTTTAACAATTAAACCTAAGGCAAACCAACATATAAGCATGCTTGAACATCATTAAAACAAGGCTTAACACCAAGGCACAACATCATAAGCCACACATCCATACATGTCATTATAGATATTAAGCTTTAACATATCCAACACTTAAGCAATTCTAGATAGCAAAATACTAACATGGTTTCAAGCAAGGCATACATCCCAAAAGCCAAATTAACAAACACATACGAGGAGTCTAACATGCTCCTAAACAACAACAACAATATATTCCAAAAGCATCATAACACGACACCTATCCCAAATCACATTGGCTCACAATTAACTACATATTGGCAACATAAACTACAATCCGTATTGGCACCTAGCTATGACTCGAATACGCGGATAACCGTTGGAACTCGCATCCAACAACTCAACCAATACATGACGGTGGGATTACACTCATCACCGTTCACGTGGAGGGGATTCCACTCATCCTCACGCCTCATTTCACGCGGAGGGGATTCCACTCATCCTCACGCCCGTCGATGGGATTCCACTCATCACCGACATATAAATATATAAAAAGGTTTCCGGGCGAACCCGTACTCCATCTTGATGACTACCATCATCAAGACCACGCGCGCATTTTGACTCATGTGTGCACACTAAACATCCTAATGATCGATCATTTGTACCCAAGCATACTAGTGCCAATACTAACACATTCCACAATACCCTTTTATTAACAACTTCCGTGCTTAGCACGTACTCACCATGACTTACCGTCATGCACAAACAACATTTCCATGCCTAGCATGTACTCACCATGATCCTCGGATCAAGCAATCACCTCATAGTATCATTTACATGTCAACACCACATGTACATCATTAACAACCATATCACATCATATTTTACACATGTCTATAACCATATCATATCTATCATCAACATGCATATAACAATGCATCAAACATGCCTCAACATATATGTATACAACATATACATAATCAACACCATCACAATTTAACACGAGTCATATACAACCATTAAAGAGTGCAACCAAAGTCTCTAATCAAAGCTTGGGATTAGGCTACCACTCTAATCCCAACTCTAGGTGGGTTTACCAAGCCCATCCTAGGTTCACATGCTTGAACCAAATACTCAAAACTATTTTAAAAAAAATATTTAACCACTCACCTCCACCTCCAAGCTCATCTACCAAGCAACCATGGTCTACAATTTCCGGATTTGTTCCCAAGGCTTCACCAACACAAATTCCTGCTTCTAAACAACCTCAAACACAATTCAAACAATCTCAAATCAGCCCAACATCAAAAGACCAACCCGGAATACAATTCAATCACAATTCACAATGTTGCAAGCCATGACCAAACCCCATACTTTGCAATCTCGGACAGCCCACATACCCCTTCCAAAATCCATGTTACCAATACCCATTGCACCCACAAATGATCCCGAATCAACCCCTAACCATAGTACTACCATTGGACTATCAATTCCCACCTAAAACAACCCCCAAAACTCACCCAAAACCCTCCAAAAACCCCATTTATACCCAAATTCGGGAATTCATTTAAAACACTCTAAAAATTATATATATATTGAACCATTTGATTCATAGACATCATATCTAACAATAACAAATCAAAAGCCTTAGTAAAAACCCATAAAGCTTTAACCTTTAGCTTAAAACTTTGAAAAACCCAAATGTAAAATACATGGTTTTAGTAAAATCTAAAAATACTAAAATGTAGAGGATAGCAAGGCCAAGTCAAAACTATATTTACCTTTCAAAAAGCTCAAAGGATGAGGAAGAAAGGAGGTGGAAGAGTGAGGTGAAGAGAAGCCCTCTTCTCACGTTGGAAATGGAAAATGGGGAGGAGGATGAAGATGAGTACATGCTCATCTTTTGCTTTATTTTAAATTCACCCAAAAAATAAGGTTTACCACTATGCCCTTAATGAAAGTCCAAAACTCATATCTCTTAAAGTCCATGGATTTTGGACCCAAGAGATAGGCCCAACATAGTTGTAAATATTTTGAAATCCTGAGGCCCGCGAAAATATTTTATTATCTAAATTGTAAAACCGAACCCAAAATAATATTAAAATATTATTTTCACCCGACCCCTAAACCCGGGTGTTACAACTCTCCCCCACTTAAGGAATTTCGTCCCCGAAATTCATCGAACGTGGAGAGCCACTGAAACATGCTCCTCCACACATTTCTCTCTCACCACAACATACTGACCAACTCGGTATACCTACCACACATCATTAGCTACCTGACACTAAGAGCTCAACTGATTCTCCGTTGCACGCAAATTCAAACTCAACTCAATCTCTTCAACAAACATAGCGCATAACATATCTGACTCACACTCCCGAATTATAGATACACAGACACCTCACAAATCTCCTTCTAACTCTGGTGGTGACCACAACCAATAAACAACAAAACTAACCCGATTCACCAACTCATACAGCACTGTTTAAAAACTTGACCGATAACTTTCTCTGACTGATCATCTGACTTCATCAATTAACCGAACACTATGCAGACGTCTTCAAAAACAATCTAGTTGAAATCTCGGATCTCTATTACCCACTTCCATTAAGAACCTTCCACGGATGTAACAAACTAGAAGAAAAATGACGCTCGGTCTTGACATGCTGACAAATTTTACACTTACCCTGACACTGAACCACATTATTCATCATCTCAACCCCGAAGTATTCATCTTCAACCCACAATGCGTCTTCATACTACTCAGATGCAATACAAATAAATTGCCGTGTGCTTCGGCCAAAACAATACGTCTCAAAACACTATGTCAATCGGTATAACTAATCTGTCTCTGAAATGCAAAACTCTATCATCTCTGAAACTGTATTCTGAAGGTCTTCCTTCTACTATGTCTTGCACGTAAGGTGCCAAGAACCTGTCTTGCAACTGTTTCTCTTCAAGCATTCTGACTCAATGTAGGTTTAACATGTACCTCGGCCACAAGAATACTATCATCCGGTAAACTGAATTCGGCAATTACATCTCGCAGCCCAACTACTAATCTAACAACAACATAGCTCGGAACATCGGTTTCTACGTTGACTATCTTCGGATGGTACTCAATCTTGATATTACAGTCTTCAAGCATTTCTAACACTTTATGTTGTTCAAGTTTCAACTCTTCCTAAGTTGTCTAACAATTCAAGTTCTGATAATATGTACGTACACACTGTGCATTTCTTACTATCCAAGCCTTGTCTCTAAGTCTTCGAAGCAATTCAACTGCAATTAATTCTATGTCTCGAGTCGGATAATTCTTTCCACGGTCCTTCAACTAACTCGATGAACAAGTCACAATCTTCCGTCTTGCACAAGCACACAACCTAACCCTACATGTAACACATCACTACAGTTCACAAGCTCTTTCTCTAGTATAGGCTGGATCAAGGTCGAAGCTCTCTTCAAAGTTTCTTTCGGTTTCTCAAGGGTTCAATGCCTCGCATCTAACCTCACAACTGAACATTCTTCTGTAGCAATCTGACAAAAGAGCAGCTATCTTCGAACGGCTATTTACAAACTTCCGGTAGTAACACTGCTAGACTTAGAACTATAGGTTCCTGTCACAGTCTTCAATTTCTTCCAACTCATATCTTCCTCTGTCTGTTCAAGATTTGTTCTAATACACTCGGCTAATTTACATGTCCTAAGAGAACATCTTCATTAACTCGAAGTTCACGTTGCACAACTTGGTATACAATTAATTCTCTAATAGAATCTACCACACTAACTTCAAAGCTTGTCCTGATCTTCCTCGGCACTTGAATATACTCACGTGACATCTAGAAGAGCTACTACAACTGATCAAGAAACTCAGAAAAATATTCTGCTCAACATCTCTATGAAGGTAACTAATACACTAGTCAAACAAAACGACATAACTCAGAGCTCAAGGTGATCACATCCTGCCACTAAAGCTGTCTTCGGTACTTCAACTTTTCTCACTTTCAACTGGTAGTAAACGGATCTCAAACTAATCTTCAAATAGACTGAAGCACACACTAACTGACCAACAAATCACTGACACTCGGAAACGGATACTAATCATTCACTGTCACTGGTTTCAACTGTATGTGATCTGAACACATTCTCGTACTGTCACTCTTTCTTCTTCACAATTCACACTGTAGAACTCTGAGATGATGCACTAGGCCTAATGAATCTAAGGTCTAACAAGTCTCGAAGTTGATTCTTCAACATTCTCAATTCTGTCGGGAATTATAAGATACAAAACAATCAAAACAGGAGCAAACTCGGAGACGATCTCAATAACAAACTCTTCTTCTCTGTCAGGAGACAAACTGGGTAATTCTTGTAAACACTTCTAGGAAAACACAAACTATCCTAACATTCTACGGTCTAATCTTCATTCAAAATCAAATCCGTCACAAATGCTAAGCAAGCCTGTCTACTAAACTCAATCAATCTTTGCCCTCTAAAACTGGATCAACATTCGACAAGAAGTTCACATCCTCACCTACCACTACAGTCTCACGAAAATCTGCAACTTCAAGGCAACTCTCTCTTCGTCCCAACGTATATCCTAGCTTTGTGCTCTACAAGCCAAACCATGTCGTAAAGGTACATCGAAACCGTAGAAAGACAATCACTTCACATCTACTAGAAACTAGTAACCCTGAACCACCAACAAACATATTTTGTACATCCTTCTGATCACTACTATCTCTCAAAAGGTCTAGTCACATGCGTCCCTACGGCTAAAATCTCAACATAGATACATCAAAATCCTTTGCACGCTCACACAAACGGACGAATCTGCAAAAATTGCAACTTCACAAGTACACAGCTGTTAGTCTTCGGCCCTCTTGTCTTCAGGCTGGTCCTTCAACAAAATCTAACTCTTCTAAATCGTTCTTAGAGCATTGCGAAACCTCAAAATTCAATTCTGATTACATACAAACTATCATGCTGGAACCGGTTCTATAACATCAGTCCTGACGACTCAAACATCCTACTACCAAACAATCTGAAGTTAAAGCTCAAGACTTCCTTCTCGGCTCTACTATATCGGAAGCGACTTCATCTCTCCCTCTTGCTAGAAGATAACTCAGACGTACACTGGCCTAATCGCCCAAATCGATTCCTACTCACGGATACTGATCGGCTGTCTTGTACTAAAACCATAGGCTGAATTCTAACGATCACCAACTAGCATTTTTGAATTTCAGCTTACTCACACGAGACCCTTACCCTGATCTCGCTAAAATAACTAAGGTGCTCATAGCTACCTCTAACACCTCATCGGCACATTCAAACTTGCATGATTGTTAACAACATACGGAAGTACGGACTCAGAACCAATCAGAAGAGACAAACTCAAAATTGTACCAAGAGCTTATCTACTATAACATAGATACCACTCTGACTCCCACTCATAGGTCTTCACTTCTTTTCACCAACTAATACCAGAATCGGTCTCATCGTCCCTCACCAACAAGAATCAACTCACGTGCACGCGGACTCGAGCAAACAAATTGTACCTCAACTCCGGTACAACCATACTCCCCTAACTATAGCAAAGAACTTCCTCCACATTTTCAAAAACCACAATTTCCACCTACCGATTCACGGCCCACACACACTGGCCTCAAACTTACTAAAAGCAATAAATCAATCAACAATTTAACATACAAGTTGGGTTAGCAAAGGAAAGGTCCAAGTGGCTCAAGTATGGTTTCCCTCACTTAAAATCCTTTTTCCGATGTAATAGAAGCAATGGGGCTCTACTCAACATGTTTCAAACAAATCAGCACACATACATGCTCAACCAAGCATATAACAAGGCATACTTGCTAAACAAGCAAACACATGCGTACGATCAAACAACATACATTCTCTATCAAACAATCACACATCACAGCATACGCGGATAACAAGCAACATGCTTACATGGCAAGCATACACCGTGCAATTACAGTGCAAGAACTTAGCTTACCTCACTTACCTGCCCAAGGTCTCGGTAACCTTAGGCTCTGATACCAACAAATGTAACCCCCTCGTCCTGGTCTGGTCGGATGACCGATCCGAGTGGGTCACACGGGGAAAACCGAAGCGAAACCCGTTAAGGTTCCCCCTCGGTTAACGACCCAGAAAATTTCCTTTTAACTTTATCTTGTCTATAGGCATAATTAAATCCTATGTGAAGCACAACAGCGGAAAATACAAACAATTTAACATCGACCAATCAAACGATACAATAAACAGCTCATTTTAGCCCTTTATAGCAGGCTGTATCGAAACGCCCTTAGGGTGTTTCGATACGCCTTGACTTAGTCAACAGGCCAGGGTCAACCATAGGGAGACCGTTTTGAAATAGGGGTGACCCGTATCGAAACGACCCTAACGGTCAACTTCTCGTGGTCAACGAGATTTGACCGTTTCGAAACACCAAGGACCCGTTTCGGTACGCCTATATCTCATCAATTTCTCAAAATTCCAGTAGCAAAAACGTACCGAAACGGCCTCTATCCGTTTCGAAACGGCTAGCCAAATGCAAAGGGACCGTATCGAAACAGGGTGTCCCGTTTCGATACGCCCCTGTCTGCAGACTCCTTTTTGGCTGTTTTAAGGCACAAGGGTGCCCCAAAACACCACCAAAACACCCTACAACACTTTAACAATTAAACCTAAGGCAAACCAACATATAAGCATGCTTGAACATCATTAAAACAAGGCTAAACACCAAGGCACAACATCATAAGCCACACATCCATACATGTCATTATAGATATTAAGCTTTAACATATCCAACACTTAAGCAATTCTAGATAGCAAAATACTAACATGGTTTCAAGCAAGGCATACATCCCAAAAGCCAAATTAACAAACACATACGAGGAGTCTAACATGCTCCTAAACAACAACAACAATATATTCCAAAAGCATCATAACACGACACATATCCCATTGCTTTACTATTACAATCCTTAAATTTAACTAGCATACTTGAGCTAACCGTAAGCAACACATCCCAAATCACATTGGCTCACAATTAACCACATATTGGCAACATAAACTACAATCCGTATTGGCACCTAGCTATGACTCGAATACGCTGATAACCGTTGGAACTCGCATCCAACAACTCAACCATTACCTGACGGTGGGATTAAACTCATCACCGTTCACGTGGAGGGGATTCCACTCATCCTCACGCCTCATTTCACGCGGAGGGGATTCCACTCATCCTCACGCCCGTCGATGGGATTCCACTCATCACCGACATATAAATATATAAAAAGGTTTCCGGGCGAACCCGTACTCCATCTTGATGACTACCATCATCAAGACCACGCGCGCATTTTGACTCACGTGTGCACACTAAACATCCTAATGATCGATCATTTGTACCCAAGCATACTAGTGCCAATACTAACACATTCCACAATACCCTTTTATTAACAACTTCCGTGCTTAGCACGTACTCACCATGACTTATCGTCATGCACAAACAACATTTTCATGCCTAGCATGTACTCACCATGATCCTCGGATCAAGCAATCACCTCATAGTATCATTTACATGTCAACACCACATGTACATCATTAACAACCATATCACATCATATTTTACACATGTCTATAACCATATCATATCTATCATCAACATGCATATAACAATGCATCAAACATGCCTCAACATACATGTATACAACATATACATAATCAACACCATCACAATTTAACACGAGTCATATACAACCATTAAAGAGTGCAACCAAAGTCTCTAATCAAAGCTTGGGATTAGGCTACCACTCTAATCCCAACTCTAGGTGGGTTTACCAAGCCCATCCTAGGTTCACATGCTTGAACCAAATACTCAAAACTATTTTAAAAAAATATTTAACCACTCGCCTCCACCTCCAAGCTCATCTACCAAGCAACCATGGTATACAATTTCCGGATTTGTTCCCAAGGCTTCACCAACACAAATTCCTGCTTCTAAACAACCTCAAACACAATTCAAACAATCCCAAATTAGCCCAACATCAAAAGACCAACCCGGAATACAATTCAATCACAATTCACAATGTTGCAAGCCATGACCAAATCCCATACTTGGCAATCTCGGACAGCCCACATACCCCTTCCAAAATCCATGTTACCAACACCCATTGCACCCACAAATGATCCCAAATCAACCCCTAACCATAGTACTACCATTGGACTATCAATTCCCACCTAAAACAACCCTCAAAACTCACCCAAAACCCTCCAAAAACCCCATTTATACCCAAATTCGGGAATTCATTTAAAACACTCTAAAAATTATATATATATTGAACCATTTGATTCATAGACATCATATCTAACAATAACAAATCAAAAGCCTTAGTAAAAACCCATAAAGCTTTAACCTTTAGCTTAAAACTTTGAAAAACCCAAATGTAAAATACATGGTTTTAGTAAAATCTAAAAATACTAAAATGTAGAGGATAGCAAGGTCAAGTCAAAACTATATTTACCTTTCAAAAAGCTCAAAGGATGAGGAAGAAAGGAGGTGGAAGAGTGAGGTGAAGAGAAGCCCTCTTCTCACGTTGGAAATGGAAAATGGGGAGGAGGATGAAGATGAGCACATGCTCATCTTTTGCTTTATTTTAAATTCACCCAAAAAATAAGGTTTACCACTATGCCCTTAATGAAAGTCCAAAACTCATATCTCTTAAAGTCCATAGATTTTGGACCCAAGAGATAGGCCCAACATAGTTGTAAATATTTTGAAATCCCGAGGCCCGCGAAAATATTTTATTATCTAAATTGTAAAACCGAACCCAAAATAATATTAAAATATTATTTTCACCCGACCCCTAAACCCGGGTGTTACAATAACAAAAATATATAACAACAAACATAATTTGTCACAAAAAATTTAAATCTCATTATTTGTTTTTTATCCTAAGAATCTCATTACTTGTTGTGAAAATTTATTTTTGAAATAATTATTAAAACTTATAGTTACAAAACTTGTCATTATAAGACTTTTTGGCGCCAAAAAAATGGAGGGAAACATATGCGACAAAAATGGTTACAAAAAATATTTTGTCATGATATGTTATACAAGTCTACGAATTGTGACAAAATATTACAACGATTTTAGTTTTTGTCACAATTGTATATGATTTATCTAATTTAAAGTGACACTTATTTATTTTGTCACAATAAAGCTACTAATAGTGACAAAAATAATTTTGTTAAAATTAAATTTGTCACAATAATAGAATTTTTTTGTAGTGATTATTGTCATTAATAACTTTCTCTCTCTCTCTCTCTCTATTTATATCAATAGTTCGGCGTGACGTCATCACCACTACTAGCGGAGCCAGCTGGCTCTAGCTGAGGGGATGATCCGCGTGAATACATATAGACCAGTGAGGGCTCGCCACGTGTCTATCTTTGGCGGGCTTTAAAAACACAATTGGATTGTTTGTGTTTGTTTGGGCAGACCTGTGTATAATTTGGGCGGAAAAGCTGATTATAATAGGGATTTGGGCTTTTTGTATTTTATTTGGACTTTGTTTCATGAAATGGACTTTATATATATAATGGGTTTTTTATTGTATTTTGGACTTTGAGACTTGCTTTATTTATTTATTTGTTTATTTATTTAATATGTATTTATATTTTAGTTTTATTTATATCAAAATATAATATATATGGGTACTCGGACAAAATACGGGTATTACAAACTCTAATCAAGCGAATTAAAGAGTACATTAAGTAGAATGCGACTAAAGTAAAGTTTGAATAAACTCTAAGATTACAGTCTAAGTTCAAAGTTGAAATAATCTGGGTGAAAATCAGATTCAACCCACAAGTAGTATTTATATCCATGTTGTTCTGAAACATCGATCGAATTTGTATAATATCAAGATTAGTCCATTCCATAGTGAAGAAAAGGGCAACGAAAAGAATTAATTTCCGAGTGAAAAGACTAACTACGTGTAAGAAAAGAAGGATTGTATCCAATAAACGAGTAACAAATTTATACAAAACAATAATCATAGCATAGGTTAAATGTAATTCCAATTGAATCGACAAACTAATCTTTTGACACATGCAGCCTGATCATGAACCGAGGTATCGCCTTCTTTTGCCACCAACGTTGCATAAAGAGGTAGAAAACATGAAACCAAGGCCAAGAAAGCCGGGAGGTTAAAAACCACAACCAAGGCCATAAAGACCAGGACAAGAGCCCTGCCAAAGGGCAACAAATAAACCCTTTCCCTTGAGGATCTCAGAAAGAAAGAAGAGTAATTTTGGTGAGACAAAAATGAGAAAGGAGACTACCTACAACACAGATCATAATCTCCATCAACAACGAGATACATTTTGATTGAGTCCTTACTTAAATTATATCCTTTCACAATTTAATCCTTAAACAATCAAACTTAATTCAATTCATAATAATTCACCTTCAAATTTAATCTAATGGTTCTAAATTCTTCTCCAAGGGTTTCAAGAAAATATTATAGATTATTTAAAATCTCTAATAAATTCTAGCCCTGTTATAGGGATGTTACATTTACACAATTTTTAACATTTTTCAAAATGTCAAATTTAGCGTTTTGCCTCTCTCGAAAAAGTCTCTGGAATATAGCTTAAACATACCATCAATTACCAACTCCGTTGAGTTCATTTCATTATAAGTTGTAAGCTTATTAAGTATACCCATCCAAGCAATAGATGATGGCATTTTTATAAAGTTTTAAAATTTAGAGAATTAGTTCCAATGTTACCATTCCTTCCTCAAATGCATTTTCTCTTCTCAACAGGATTAGGGGAAAAAGAATGGATAATCATTTAATTTTTGCAGCTCTATTCCTCACCTTATTGTGTATGCATTTATTTCATTTTTCTTTCCTTCTATTTTCTTTAACCATTGTATATTTCAATTGATCTTGAATCTTCTAAATTCCATACAAAAGAGCCTTTTGAATTGCATCACAAACAATGTGCTTGGACAAGGCTAAACTAAGAGGGATATACTTTTTTTTACTCCTCTCATCTTCTCCACTCCAACCACCATGTTGTCTAAGCTTCCCGACCCAAAACTATAGAGGGTGAACCTTTTGAATCGGCCACAACTACCTTAGTCCATCGTTTTCACCCCCTTATTCGGTGCCTCCTCATTTTTGCATCAAACATCTATATATTCAAACATATTCATATTATCACATTTAACATTTTCGTGGAAAAACACAATCAACATACCTTTCCATTGCTTATGATAATCGGAAGCTCAGTTTAGAGAAGAAACTCTTAGTTTAGAGTCAAAGCTCTCAATTTAGCACTATAGTTGGTTTTACCCTATTCACACATCATGCAAAACACATACATATGTATAATCGCACAACTATAAACAAAATCTATTACGCTCACCTAATATGAGCTTATGATATGCCTTGAATGTTGATTTCTCGATTATATTCTCTTTCTCTCTTCCTTTGGAGATTCCTACTTTTCACTAGTTTTGTATCTAGAAACTCTATTTTTAACTTGAGCTTACAAAAATGAAATAGTCAAACACGAATTAAATAGACAACAAATCAATATACTCAACATCAAAGTAATAATTTGAAACAACAACACTGAAGATAATCAAGACCCGTTTATGGAAAAATAGTCTGACGATTAGGGTTTTGGAAATTGGGATTTTCCATCTTTATTTGATCTTGGAATTAGTGGATTTTCCAATTTTAATCAAATTTTCCTTTATTTTCTTAAAAATTGTTTTGGAGTCGCCATCAGTCACTTTGGTAGATCAGACACCATAAAAAGTGTATCATAGATTCTTTTAATAAAATTCGGGTTTAGGAGTCGATTACGTGTAGGGAAGGGTTAGCACCCCTACAAACGCCTGTTATCGGTACCTTATTAATTCCACGTAGCATTTTGGCATTTCGAACATTAATCTGAATTTAATTAAATCTTTTAATTGTTAAACGGATTCCATTTCGAATGGGAATATCCTTTTGTAATAAAATACATTTTGGGTGAATATAAGTCTTGAAACGTCCAAATACATTAGGACAATCCAATTTATATTCAAAATGTATCGCAACACAAAAGGTTTAATGCATGACCAATTATGTTGTTCATTTTAAGTAAACCCTAATTAGGCTCCAATTTTATTAACTTAAGAACTATGAATATTATTAATTTTTGAACTTTAATGGTAACATCCAAATAACTTGGACACTACCTTTAATGGGCCCAAAAGTAATAATATTCCTAATTTAAAATGATATTAATTGCTTTAATCCTATTTTCAATTTTGTTAATTACATGAATACCATTTTCTAAATTCAAATGGAACAATGAAATTTTTATTTGAATACCCCTTGGTTAACATCACATTACAATGTGATACTAACCAATCTTGGACATTCAAACTTTAATTCAACATCCATTTATTACTACAATGTTCTTTCCTACCTAGTTAATTGTAATTAATTAAAGAATCTAATCTTAAAATGCTCTAACCTATTTTGTTAAATGTATTTGATTTTTCCTAATCATACATGCTATATGAGTATTTAAAATCATGCAAGCATTAAAAATATTGCAATTGAATTAAATAAATTAATTAAGGATTAAATTGTAATGAAAACAAAATTACATGAAAAAAACATAATAAAACTGGGACTAAATTGAATTAATTTTGGAACTATAGAGATTAATTACACGGAAATAGTGGCTAATTTGCATAAATGGGAAAACAAAAGAACCCAATCCTAATTGTCTTAAAAGATAAACCCAAGTCCGTTAAGTTTTAGCCCAAAGGAAACACACGGCCCAACTTAAATCTGGCCCAAAATACCCAACCCAAGCTCGAACGGGTCACGGACCCTTCGCATGACCCGACACCAAAACGGTGTCGTGTCAACTCGCCTATATAATCCCTGAAATTGAGTTAACTCGGTCATTCTTCAAACCCACTCTCTCTTTCCTCACTCACCCACACTCTCTCTAAATTCTCTAAATACGAACACCCAATTACCCAGAAATTTAACCCAATCTCGATCAAACCACGTTTTCATTCCCTGTTCATCCTCCATTCATCCATTTTTACTCGTTTAATCCTCAAAAACCCTAAAACCTCTCTCATTTTTTGTTTTTGAAGATCAAAGTACCCAAAATCTCAAGAACAAACCATAAACACTCCTCAAAACGCATTTTGATCCTTAGCCATCGTCATATACCCTTCTGATGTGTTTCTTGGCCGCCGGAGACGATGTCGGTTATCGGTTACCCCTAACCCTTTTCCAATGACCAGAACTCCTCCGACCAACTTGCAATTTCCAATCACCTTCTCCGATCAACCTGTAACTCTGGCCGCCGGGGAGATTTCTGACCACCGTCTATTATCGTACTGAAACCCTAAAATCTCTATTTCCTCCTTTTTTTTCAAACCTAAACCTTAATTCGCTACTCATTTCATCAGAAACACCCGACTTCCCCTCCTAAACTAACTACCCGAATCGAAAAACCCTTCAGTCTCTATCATTTTCGACTTCGGCCAAACCTACTTCTTTATTTTCTCACACCGGCGATGCTCACAGTACCCAAGATTCGAGGTAAGCGTCTCTTCTATCTTTTATTTTTAATTTCAGTTTCGAATCTCTAGCTTATTTTAGGTTTAGACACTGTTTTTTAGTACTTAGGATCTTGATCTAAAGATTAGGTCTATGTTTTCTTTATTTTTAACTTGTATTTTGCTTGTTTTGTGATTTCAGTGCAAGAATACGAAAGAGGAGAGAAAAATAATACCTTTTGGTGTATTCCGGCGATGCAACAGTGGCTCTGGTTGTCTTCTCCGGCAAATGGCGCGTCTCCTCAACTCCAGGTGACCTTTCGTTTTCTTTTCTCTCTCCCTTCAATTATGACCGAAATGATTGCACCATTATTGTCATTAATAACTTTCTCTCTCTCTCTCTATTTATATCAATAGTGCGGCGTGACGTCATCACCACTACTAGCGGAGCCAGCTGGCTCCAGCTGAGGGGATGATCCGCGTGAATACATATAGACCAGTGAGGGCTCGCCACGTGTCTATTTTTGGCGGGCTTTAAAAACACAATTGGATTGTTTGTGTTTGTTTGGGCAGACCTGTGTATAATTTGGGCGGAAAAGCTGATTATAATAGGGATTTGGGCTTTTTGTATTTTATTTGGACTTTGTATCATGAAATGGACTTTATATATATAATGAGTTTTTTATTGTATTTTGGACTTTGAGACTTGCTTTATTTATTTATTTGTTTATTTATTTAATATGTATTTATATTTTAGTTTTATTTATATCAAAATATAATATATATGGGTACTCGGACAAAATACGGGTATTACAAACTCTAATCAAGCGAATTAAAGAGTACATTAAGTAGAATGCGACTAAAGTAAAGTTTGAATAAACTCTAAGATTACAGTCTAAGTTCAAAGTTGAAATAATCTGGGTGAAAATCAGATTCAACCCACAAGTAGTATTTATATCCATGTTGTTCTGAAACATCGATCGAATTTGTATAATATCAAGATTAGTCCATTCCATAGTGAAGAAAAGGGCAACGAAAAGAATTAATTTCCGAGTGAAAAGACTAACTACGTGTAAGAAAAGAAGGATTGTATCCAATAAACGAGTAACAAATTTATACAAAACAATAATCATAGCATAGGTTAAATGTAATTCCAATTGAATCGACAAACTAATCTTTTGACACATGCAGCCTGATCATGAACCGAGGTATCGCCTTCTTTTGCCACCAACGTTGCATAAAGAGGTAGAAAACATGAAACCAAGGCCAAGAAAGCCGGGAGGTTAAAAACCACAACCAAGGCCATAAAGACCAGGACAAGAGCCCTGCCAAAGGGCAACAAATAAACCCTTTCCCTTGAGGATCTCAGAAAGAAAGAAGAGTAATTTTGGTGAGACAAAAATGAGAAAGGAGACTACCTACAACACAGATCATAATCTCCATCAACAACGAGATACATTTTGATTGAGTCCTTACTTAAATTCTATCCTTTCACAATTTAATCCTTAAACAATCAAACTTAATTCAATTCATAATAATTCACCTTCAAATTTAATCTAATGGTTCTAAATTCTTCTCCAAGGGTTTCAAGAAAATATTATAGATTATTTAAAATCTCTAATAAATTCTAGCCCTGTTATAGGGATGTTACATTTACACAATTTTTAACATTTTTCAAAATGTCAAATTTAGCGTTTTGCCTCTCTCGAAAAAGTCTCTAGAATATAGCTTACACATACCATCAATTACCAACTCTGTTGAGTTCATTTCATTATAAGTTGTAAGCTTATTAAGTATACCCATCCAAGCAATAGATGATGGCATTTTTATAAAGTTTTAAAAATTTAAAGAATTGGTTCCAATATTACCATTCCTTCCTCAAATGCATTTTCTCTTCTCAACAGGATTAGGGGAAAAAGAATGGATAATCATTTAATTGTTGCAGCTCTATTCCTCACCTTATTGTGTATGCATTTATTTCATTTTTCTTTCCTTCTATTTTCTTTAACCATTGTATATTTCAATTGATCTTGAATCTTCTAAATTCCATAGAAAAGAGCCTTTTGAATTGCATCACAAACAATGTGCTTGGACAAGGCTAAACTAAGAGGGATATTCTTTTTTTACTCCTCTCATCTTCTCCACTCCAACCACCATGTTGTCTAAGCTTCCCGACCCAAAACTATAGAGGGTGAACCTTTTGAATCGGCCACAACTACCTTAGTCCATCGTTTTCACCTCCCTTATTCGGTGACTCCTCATTTTTGCATCAAACATCTATATATTCAAACATATTCATATTATCACATTTAACATTTTCGTGGAAAAACACAATCAACATACCTTTCCATTGCTTATGATAATCGGAAGCTCAGTTTAGAGAAGAAACTCTTAGTTTAGAGTCAAAGCTCTCAATTTAGCACTATAGTTGATTTTACCCTATTCACACATCATGCAAAACACATACATATGTATAATCGCACAACTATAAACAAAATCTATTACGCTCACCTAATATGAGCTTATGATATGCCTTGAATGTTGATTTCTCGATTATATTCTCTTTCTCTCTTCCTTTGGAGATTCCTACTTTTCACTGCTTTTGCATCTTGAAACTCTATTTTTAACTTGAGCTTACAAAAATGAAATAGTCAAACACGAATTAAATAGACAACAAATCAATATACTCAACATAAAAGTAATAATTTGAAACAAAAACACTGAAGATAATCAAGATTAGTTTTACCTTACTTTATCATATTCAAATGTTATAGTTCTATTTTCCAAGTAACTTCACTCTCGACACAAATTTTAAGTTATGAGCTTCTCGATTCTCAACTAAATTTTGAAAATTCCTCCGAGACTTAGTGTAACACCCCTAATGTATTAAGGTATAAATAAATTTAAAAGGAAAAAATGGTGAAAATGAAAAATATAGTAGCCAATGGGTTTGAACCCATGACATTTGGCTAGTGACCATAAGCCTTAACCATTGGGCTAAAGACAACATTCGGTTAAATCTTACACCAGCCTTGTATTCAACTGTGTTTTGATGGTATGTGATAGTTAAAAATATCTAAACTACCCACCTATCGAAAGTGGAGTATTCTTTTTGAATCGGATAAAAAAAAGGGTGCTTCGAGAGTGTTCTCCCGACCCCTCACCTACCCCTTACCGATCGTCGCTTCGATCTACACCACCGTCAAGTGGTGTACGACACCGCCACCACTAGCAGTTCCGCCGTCACGTTCCGAGCTCAACCCTGTCGGTCACTCGCACGGTTGAGCCGTCAGTTGCCGTGGAGTCCCTTTTGAAAGTTCGTCGGGAACCAAATATCCTCCGCCGCCGTTTTTCATAGTTTTCGGCCGTCGCGACTGTCCGTTCGTCGTGTCGTTGCTGCCATCGTCTTCCTCGTGGCTGGGCGAGCAAAACCCAACCGTCCAACCACTCGTCCGACGCTGGTAAGGGCTTCATCAGGGTTACGCGATAATCTGTCCATTTCGTACGATTTGGGTAAGTCCAATGAGTTATGACCTAAATTTTTGGGTTTCCGATTGAAATAGGTTAGATTTAAGGCCGTTTTCGGTGTTTTTGGTGTTGTCCGGCGTCTTTTCCAACCGAGAAAGGCAACGCGTGGGCTTCACGCGCCGTCCAAGGTGATTTCCGGCCGCCTTGGACGGTGGTTGTTAAACCGGCCGGCTCAGACCCGGTCTGACCTTGAACCGAGCCGCCCGAACCGGTTCGAACAAACCGGTCCAAGCCCAATGACTAACTCGGCCCAATGACTAACCCGACCCGTTGACTAACCCGACCCGTTGATCGACCCGACTCGTTGTTCGACCCAACTCGTTGACCAACCCGACCCGTTGACCCGTACTCGGCCCGTTGACCGATTTAACTCGCTGAGTCAGCCTTTGGACCGCTGACGTCAGCGTTGACTTTGACCGCTACCGTCAGCGTTGACTTTGACCAAAAACTCAACTTTTCCCTAAAAGCCCTATTTTATGTTTTTCGACATCCTGAGTCTGATTTTGATGCTCGTTTCATGAAATTCTAACCCGAAAGCCTCCGAATTAGACCTTGAACTCGAGTTTGCTTATGTAATTTATTAATCAATTATGAGCAATGTGAATAAGGACTGAAATTGGAATTTGTGCGATTGAAGGTATTCACAGTTCCTTGTATTCGGGATGTTGAGGACGTCGCATTCGGGTTCGAGAGTGATCGAATGGGGTACCATGGTTGACCGGTATAGCAAGGATTAAAGGTAATACATTACTACCTCTTGTATGCTTTATGAACATGTCGATATTCGGTTAATGCATGCATAAATATGATGAGGAGTGATGTTAGCTCTGTATAAGTCAAACCGGATATGAAATTGAGTATGATAACCTAGATAAGATCGAAATGCTTGAAGGGGAAAGTTAATAAATGTAAGGATCTGGAGTTCAATAAATTAAGTAATAAGGCAGCTAATCTCCAAACCCGATTATTATTGTCAAATGATTAAATGCTAAAAAAATATTTGGATATGAAATTATGAAAATGACCTTAAGGTATGAGAATGACTAAAATACCCTTGGAATTGGAAGGGATTTAGAAATCTATACTGGATATGGTAAAACAAGCCGATTTATCTAAAAACCTCAAACTACTTGGAAAGTTATGATAACAAGATTTAAACCTTCGAGATTATAAGGTGTTAGATTTCTTTGAATTAGGAATGAATCTCCGAGTATAGATTTACGAGAAACTATCCATGCCTCTAAATTAATCAAGTGGCTCAAATATTGAATTGATCGTAATGACTAAAAGTATTGGAAATATTGTTATGGTTAAATTAATCGGAATGATCGTATTGATAAAAAAGGCTAAAGTATCCTCGGACACCGAGGTTTGCAAATTAACTGGAAGGATGGATAAACCCTTGAGTTCTGAAATGAATGAAGTGGTTGGAGGTACCGAAATTTCTTGAAAATGACTGAAATACCCCCCCTTGACTAGAATAAGTAAATTGCCTTTGACAAAATTTTAGAAATGCCAATAAGGCTAAAAATGATTGAAATGCCCCCAAGGGTTGAAGCATGACTCATTTACGTCAATCACTCCTGATATTAATATAAGGATGGAAGTTTTTCCGCACAGAATATAAGTTCGGCTACTCTGTGGCAAGTTCTATGGTGAAATATGAAGGCAACCGTTCAGATATACGATACAATCAGTATTTGGAAATGATACTCGTGAAGTGCGTACATCAGAAGGTTTGGTTAGTACTGTAAGGTTGGGACATGTTAGTTCGATTGGTTTTAGAGGTTCGATAAACTTCTGGAAATCTTAAGTATTGTAAATCTTCATTTTATCACTATTGCGCTAAATTAAAAAATCACCCCTAATAGTTAAATGACCAAAATGCCCTCGTTGGCCAAAGTAATCAAAATAGCCCTGAATGTATCTAATATCGTGAAAGATCTTGACATAGAAATCTCCGAATGCCTGGTTGGAAACCTGATGAGCAAACAAAATTCTCGAGCCACTGTTTATGCATTGTTGGTATAAATTACCATAATGCCCATGTATGATAAAATGACCATAATGCCTTATAGGCTTAAATGACTAAATCACTCATGATATGCCAAAACTCTCAAAGATCTTGATGTATCATCTCCTGAATATCTGGTTTGAATTGTTAGTACAAACCCCTCTTTTAATAGGGGCCTCGTTTCAAAAATCCGTTCAATTGTCAAAAGTTAAATGACAATTATCTCCAAGGAAATAAACTATTCCACCTAGTGTGTTCCATGTATGCTACACGACTGTTTTTGCATACAGATTTACATGTTATAATACCGATCACGTGCACATGATTGACATACTTGAACTCACATGAACATGACATGTTTTATAAATTAAGCATGACTGTACTATATTTCTGGTATATGCCTATGCACCCGATATGACAAACATGCTATATGGATAATGTGTTACTAAAAATACAGTTATTGATTAATGAACTATTGATGATCTGATTCACTGGGGTACTTGGGACATGATATGAAGTTACCGTCGGCTCAGCCCTGATCCACCTGGTAAGTCCGCCCGTATTCGGATCCTAAGCTTCGGCTAGGTCTGCCCGTTTTCGGATCCTAGGCTTTGGCCAGGTCTGTCCATTTTCGGTTCCTATGCTTCGGCAAGGGCTGTCCGTATTCTAAGGTATATCCTTAGGATGGTACCCATGCCCAATGGGCTCGGGTTAATGCCTGTACATGATATCACACTGGGGAAGCTATATACTAGAGTATGGTTGGAGGGTAAATAAAGAATTAAAATAAGCTTTACGGCTACTTGAAACAAATGTATTTAAAATAAAAAGGTTTACTGCATTGTTACATTTCATGCATTAACGTTGCACTATTGGAACACACTAGACACTAAACTCTCTGTTTCCACCTCCGTATGTTACCAGCCTATATAATTCCCGTCTAATTCATGATGTTTGAATAAGGAACAAATATCGTTATTCTCGAGTATGATGCTACCTCGAAATAGTAGAACAGAAAATGGAGACTGTTACTACATGGAACATCATGAAAATGTTATGCCTACCATATATCTACATGAGCTTATAGCATCTTTTAGTAGTTTTGTATTACTAAGCTTTTTCAAGCTCACGTTGTTTTTACCATCGTAGGTTAAAATAACATATCATGGTATAACGTTTGACATCAGTGTTCGAAGTTCTCTCAGCGTTGCTTTTGGAGTACGGTACTGTATAGTTAGTGGGCATGTATGTCATGTATTGTCTTATGATAGTATTTGTAAAGCACTTTCTGAAATTTATGTCATGTGTTTAAATGACTTCCCGAAATGGTATTTTAAACAGAAGTTTATTTTACAGTTTAATAAGTGTTTTGAAGAAATATGTTTTTATGTGTATTTTTACTGTGGGTCGCTCTTGCGACCCTAATGTAACTTTCTAAGATTCGTTGTAATGCATAGGTGGGTCTAGGGGGTTACACTTATGGTAATTTTTTGTCGTTATTCCCATTTTCTAACTTCATATTTCCTTTGGTAATATTCTGATTTTCGATTTTCGTGGTGAGAGCAAAATAATGATAAAAGTATTTTTTTTATTCTTCCTTTTGAGGCTTACAAATGGTCTAAAACTATTAAGGCCATCTTGTTGTATTATTATTAGGGTAAACTAGTTGGGTGACCACCCAACTATGACGTGTGTCCTATTTTGACCAACCAACTAAAAAAACCTAAAAATTATACCACCAAACTTTTAAATTGGTCCTAATGAAACCATTGGTCGTCAAATTTAACGGAAATGATGATGTGGTAGTTAAGGAAAATTGATATAGTTACACATTTAGTCTTTCATATTTACACATACAATCAATATAGGCCATGTTTGGTAAAGAGAGGTTTGAGCAAAAAATAGAGGTTTGAGACATAATTAGAGGTTTGACCAGTCAAATCCGCTAATAGTGTTGTTTGGTGAACAGAGGATTAAAAGAGCGAATTGGGTGAAACTGCTAATTTTGAAAAAGCTCATAATAGGAGTTTTTTGAGATTAGAGGTTTGATATTAGAGTTGTAAAGACTCTCTTACCCTTACCAGTTACCAAAAATCTCAAAATAACCTAAATTAAATATTTTCTCACCCTATTTATAAGCTAATCCTATTTACTTTTTTCTTTTTATTATCATATATTTATATATATATATATATATATATTTATTTAAATTTATTAATTAATTAAATTATATTAAAATAATTATATAAATAATAAATTAATATATAAATCATTTGAATATGTTTAGAAAATTTATATTAAAAATAATTTTATAGATCTAATTAATATTAATTAGATACAAAATATTGATAACTAATAAATTATTTAAACAAGTATTTAATATAATCATGTCCTTATATGTCATTTTACTTGTTTAAACAATCTAACAACTATCAGCTATCAGTTAATTTTACCAAACACTTTTATACAATCAATTAATACAATCCGCTAGTCAAATCAGCTAATGCAATCAGCTATCAGCTAATGTAATCCGCTATCAACTATCCGCTAATTGCCAAACATGGCCATAGTATTTTTTTAATTACACAAATACGAAAACATATTATTATATTAATATTTTATTTTATATTATTAAAAATGAAATATTTTATTATTTTAATAATTGGTTTTTAGTCCATATAAAATATGTTAATAATATTTTATTTTTAAAATTCAATATTTTATTATTTTTCTATTAAAAATAAAATATCATTTTATTTTTTTTTATTTATAAGGGGATGCTAGCATAGGCCTCGTTAAAAACCTCCTTAACCTAAAATAGAGGAAAAGAGTACCTATGAAAGCACATACAAGCAAAGAACAAGACGAAACTCAACTAATAAAATCATAGCTACACAAAAACACCACCAAGTGACTAATGCCGAAAACAGCCTGCATTTGCAAGCACTTACGAGTGCTAAGAAATCAACGCTGGAAAAGCAGCCAGCTGCAACTTCATGCACCTCACGCCTGCAATCGTCCTCAATCCCGCAAACTGTCCTTATCGAGAGCATCGACAACTTCCAAAGGAGGCGTTGTAAATAAAGTGACAGTCCTGTTCGGAACCTTTCCCATCTTTGCAAGTCCATCCGCAACTCCATTTACCTCTCGAAAAACATGGGTAACGGAAATATACCAATCCTTTGCTAATAACCGATGGATATATAGCACCAAGGTTGAGACATTCGGATCAGTAGTCTCTTTACGGATCAACTGAACGACACGTTTATTGTCAAGCTCAACACAAACTTTACGAAAACCCAACTCCCATGCTCGAAATAACCCTTCCAACACACCCCACAACTCAGTTTCAAGCGAAGAACAAATACCAATAAACTTGGAGAAACCCATCCGCCATCCATCGAGACTATCTCGGATGACTCCCCCACACCCCGCAAGGCCCGAGGATGGACAGCGAGAACCATCGGTGTTAAGTTTCATCCAACCATCAAGCGGAGGGGACCATCGAGCATTCAAACGCGATGGCCGGCTAATAGCTCCAACCAAACTCCTCCTTGAAACCGCCTCACGGTACTCCGACAGCACATGTATCCCTCGTGCAACAGCCGATTCCATGGGAACGTACTCCGTGTCAAACACCATGGAATTTCAATGTAACCAAACCGCCTACAAGATCGCACCAAATAAAGAACTCCACTCCTCATTCATCGTACCAGCGTACACCGAAGAAGAAAGGTTGGTGAGCAGCCAACTCTGAAAATTGGTACTTAGGAAGTCATTCAACTTGTCCTACCGAACAAGACTAGCCCAAGCCCCTCTCGCCACAAAGTAATGCCGGAAAAGGTGATCAGCGCTATCCACTTGCGCATTACACACGCTACACTGAGAGTCACCGGAAATGTGCCGCCGAAATCGCTTCTCATTGGTGAGGATACGATTGTGAGCAAGGAGCCACAGGAAAATGCGAATCCGATGTAATCCCTTATAACCCGAAATAACTTTCCAAATAAGATCAATTAACGAAGGTGAAACACCTACACGAGTCTGATACGCAGAACCAACAGTAAAACGACGGTCGTCAGTAGGAAGCCAGCCCACCGAGTCAGCGTGGTGATCCGGAACCGGAGCCTTAATCCCAGCGATACGTAGTAGAATAGGTAATGGAAGCCAAGCTTGGAAAGAGTTTCACGCCCACTCCCCTGATGACAACACCATTGACGATACAGGACAAAAAAATAAGCCTAACGAACTCGCATTAGAGTGATAATTAATTAAAGGACCAACATCGGAAAGCCACGGATCTCGCCAAAAATCAACCGAAGCTCCGTTTCCTATGTTCCACACAATATTACTCGTAAGATCGTTCCAAATCAAACAAAGACCCTTCCATAGCCTTGAAGAATTTGGATGGGTAATTGAAGAAGGGATCACATTAACACATTTATACTTGTGCCGAAGGACACGAACCCACAACTCCTCACGTCTAGTAAGCAAAACAAATCCAACCTTCATCAGAAAAGCCTCATTTTGAGCCTCCAAATGTTTGAAACCAAGGCCCCCATTTTCCGTAGGCAGGCAGAGATCATTCCATTTAACAAGGTGAATTTTCGTCCCATTAGATTTACCCCAGATGAAACTTCTGATAAGCTTTTCAAGTGCAGCACAAGTACCTTTAGGTAAGAGAGTAGTTTGCATCACATAAGAAGGAATAGCCTGGAGAACAGATTTTGCGAGGGTTATACGCCCAGCAATATTCAGGAGTTTAGCCTTCCAACCTGAAAGCCTATCCCTGACCCTCTAAACCAAATACTGATAAGAATCCAAAGTAACTCGCCTGTGTAGCAAAGGAATGCCCAGGTAACGCCCAAGCTCATTGACCTCACTAAAACTGAAACCCCTACTGATGTACTGGCAGAGATCCGCTGGCACATTCTTAGAGTAACAAATAGTAGTCTTTGCAGCACTGACCTTATGCCCCGATGCCAAACAAAAGCGATGTATAATGGAACCAATACAAGATAACTGCTCAACCGATGCTTACGCAAAGAGGACAAGATCATCCGCAAAGAAAAGGTGTGAAAGACTCGGATCTCCTCTAGAGAGATGGATCGGCTTTCAGATAGCCTCATCAACCGCACCCTGAATCTCATGAGCAAGCTGCTTCATGCACAGAACAAACAGATACGGCGAGAGCGGGTCACCCTGCCTAATCCCTCGACTAGGCTTGAAGGCCGAAGAAGTAGACCCATTCCACAAAACCTGCATTGACACAGAGGTAATACATCTCATAATAAGCTGACGTAGTTCAGATGGGATACCTATCATCTCCAAAGTTTCAAGGATAAAATTCCATTCAAGCCTATCATAGGCCTTTTCAAGGTCCACTTTTATAGCCATCCAACCCTTCTTCCCAACTTTCTTTCGCATAGAATGGACAACCTCTTGAGCGATAATAATGTTATCCGAAATAGATCTGTTCGGAACAAAGCTAGTCTGATTTCCAGAGATCCACTTCGACAGCAGGGGTTTCAGCCGCTTAACAATAATTTTTGTGATACTCTTGTAAAGGACCAAATAGAGGCTAATAGGTCGAAATTGAGAGATATAGTCAGGATTTGGTACCTTCAGAATGAGAACTAACAACGTCGTATTCAGGCTCTCGTCAAAATCTCTACCATCAAAAATCTCCTTAACAAAACGGTACACGCTAGGACCCATAATACCCCAGTTCCGCTGATAAAAGATAGCGTGAAAACCATCAGCACCCGGCGCTTTGAGGGACCCGATTGAAAAGACGGGTTCCCGAATTTCATCATCAGATATAGGTACAGACAAACCTTGCAACTCCCTACTCGGAAAATATGGAAACAATTAAGAACAGTGCTGGAAGCACTTCCATCCCAATCGGAAGTAAACAACGAGCGGTAGTAGTCAACGACCATGGCTTTCAAAGTAAGGTCGTCAGAGATTCTGACACCATTCTCATCAAGGAGGGAAGATACAGAGTTCGTTCGACGTCTATTCATTGCATAAGCATGGTAGAATTTACTATTATGGTCTCCATCAAGCATCCATTGGCAGCGAGATTTCTGCACCCATAACACCTCCTCCTGCGATAAAATGGACTCAAGCTCTATACGAAGCGTACGATCAAGCTGAAGAAGAAAATCCGAACGACGAAATTGGAGAGCCTTTTCTATACCACGAAGGCGACGCAAGATCCTGCGCTTCTTAGCACAAATGTTACCAAAAGTGGTTGAGTTCCACTCCCCCAGACGAGAGTGAAGGTTACTCAGGTTCTCAGAGTTCTCTCCATTGCAACACCAACCATCCGACACCACCCGCTCAAAACCCGAATGGTCTAACCACGCTGCCAAGAAGCGAAAAGGACGTGTACCATTAGTAGTTCTCTCAGGCTGACATTTCACAAGCAGCGGGCAGTGATCGGATCCAAGCCTGTCTAAATGTATCACGCGGGTATCAGGAAAAAGATCGTACCACTGCATATTAACCAAACAACGGTCGAGGCGCTGGAACAGATCACCCCGATTCCAGGTGAACTGAGATCCCACAAACAGAACATCCACAAGGCCTGCATCAAAAATGAAATCCCCAAAAAGATTGCTGACACCTGAAGAAGATAGAGACCCACCCCTACACTCATTCGAATGGACAATAGAGTTGAAATCACCTCCCAGGATCCACGGATCACCATTCTGCGGAATTAAACGAAGAAGAGAATCCCAAAGATATTTGCGCTTACTCGCAGTCGGGGTAGCATACACCGAAGTAAACCACAACCAGGAAGAAGAGTGACGCTCCTTCACCCTTCCATGCACAAATTGGTTAGAAATATTGACAATATCAACATCAACAACATCCGACCAGAGAACCCAAACGCCTCCACTAAAACCATGCGCCTCAACTCTATAAGAGTTCGGGAAACCAAGCCGATGAATAACATGATCCGCCATACGGCCACTGATATGAGGCTCAAACAAAGAAACTAACTGCGGCTTATAAGACTTTATAAAATCTCTAAAATAACGGCGAAACTCAGGGCTAGAAGCTCCCTGACAATTCCAGAAGAATATATTAAACATGGTAAAAGGATGGAAAGAGAGCCCAAAGACTAGGGAGATGGCACATGATTTTCTTTATCACCATCTGGTGATTTCGCACCATTCCCAGCATGCGAAGACCGATCCGGGGCAGCAACCAAAGATGCTTCGAGAGCATTCATCGATTTCTCGTCTCCAGGGTCCAACTCACTCGCTACACCCCGCGAAACAGTACCACCCATGGACGATTGAATCCAATCGCTCAAAACTGCCCGAGAAGGAGCTTTGTACACCGATTGTTTCTTCACCCGAAGACCCTTCCTTACAACATCTCTTTGTCCCTTCGAACTACTTCCCACAGCAGGCTTGCGCTGACCCAAATGAGTTCCGATAGCTTTCTCGACTTCCTCCCTTATCATAATAGCCGAGTGAGAACCAAAAGGGATTGTCATTTTATGTAAAGTCGTCATCGGGGATTGTCCCTCCTTCAAAGGTGTAACGGTGACCGGGGAAGCCGTGCCCGCACTTTGTTGGTTAGCCGGAGAAACTACCTTCTGTCGTGGTTCCGAAGGTCGCTCAACAACACTCGGACTAGACGGAGGAAGAGTAACAATGTTTTCCTTATCCGAAGACTTATTAAAAGCAGCATCCTCCTGTTCATTAACTTCAGAATTAACGGTAGCACCCTCATCCCATAAAACATTATAACGTGAACCATAAGACCCCTTTTCCGCAGCCTTGCCTGTGGAAATATCAGAACCTTTCCGCGGCTTTCGACGCCTCGTTCCGGCCAGCATCCAGGGGCCATAAGGATTCTCTGGCGCGAAACCACTAGAAACTGATTCTTTTTGAACAGGTTGTTGCGGCACAACATCTTTACCTCTAGTGCACGCAAAATCTGAATGGCCATATATACCACAGCTAAAACAGACATTTTGAAGACTCTCATATTCAATTTGTTGCATGAAATCATCAATGCCAATGCACGGAAGAAGAGGCTTGTTAAGATCAACAAGAAGAGCAAGCCTAGCAAACTTACCCTGTTCTCTTGCTTCCGTGTTGTATTCGACTCTAATCACCTTGCCAATAGTCGAAGCGATACGCCTAAAGAAAACCTTTGTATAGTAACGGTTAGGTAAACCCGGAAGCTGTGCCCATACTATAACTTGAGAAGGGTACAATTCCGATGTCGAGAAAGAACGCTGCCACGACTGAACTGTCAAATAACATCCATACACCACCCACGGACCATCCGCTAACACATGAGCATAGTCCTCATCGGACGGAAACTTGACAAGGAAATAGTCGTTTTCTAAGTCGACCACTTGAAAAGCACCCTGGGGTCGCCACAACGAACGAATTCGATTCAACAACGCTTGGTAACCAATTGATCGGCCTAGCAGACGAATGATAACAATCTTCCGCATCGAGAAATCCAGTAATTCTTGTGCACGGTTCGAAAAACAGATTGTCGGAAAGGAGCCATCCTTAGTAACCTGAACATCTTCCTCGGCCAGCGTGATATTATCCGCATCCCAGCCTGCTGCACCAGTGTTTCCAGCCACATTCTTCCCGGACACAGCAGCCGCATACGACTGCTTTGCATTGCCTGCTGTAGACGATGAGGAAACGGTCCCAGGGTGAGCAACATCCCTATCCACGGGACCACCCTCCATTCGCGGGAGCATCTCAATGTCACCATCGGCACTTGGAGTGATCCCTGGCAAAGGAGCAACATATGCCTCCGTCGACGGTTGCACAGAGGCTGCCTCCTTCGCCCTCTTGGCAGCCGGCAGATCACCGATCCCTAGGGCACGAGGAATCTCAGAACTCAGATAAGTAGCACTTGAGGCCGAGCCCGACGGTTCCGGCAGGCCGACTAGGGGGACAGGAGGTTCCGGCGGTCGGCCGTCAACAGTGGTTGAGAAAAAGTCAACGTCGGGGGAGCTAGGTTTTCCATCTATTCTTTTAAATAACTTTGTATTTACATTTTTATTTTATTTTTATTTTAATAATATATAATAAAATATTAATATAATCAATTATTATTTTATTAACCATAGTTTAATCCATATATAGTATGTTGTCATATTTGTGTAATTAATGGTTTAGTATTCTTGTTATATTTTATTAGTATCGAGTTCAAATCCTATCCATTCTCTTTTTTTATCTCTTTGATTTTCACCAATATAGTAACCTTTAATAAATTATGTTATAAAAAAATATTAATCTAGAGTGCTTGGCGTAGTGGTTTGAATGCATGCCCTTCATTTTATAGGTTGTCGGATCAATTCTGTTTTTAACTTTGTTATCAGACAGGGTGACACATGTCATTATCTGATTGGTTGATTAATCTATTAAATTTAAAAAAATAAAATTAAGGGAAAGAATGGAACACATGTCATCTTTCGGTTGCATGATTAAATTTATTTTTTATATTAGAATTAGAACTAAATTGATTGTATGTATAAATATGGATGATAAAGTATGTAACTATGAAATTTTTTTGTTAACTGTCACACCATCATTTCTGTTAAAATTGACGGCTAGTAATTTGATTAGGACGAATATAAAAGTTTGATGGTGTGATTTTCAGTTCTTTTAGTTGGGTGGTCAAATAAAACACACCCCATAATTAGGTGTAACCCAAGTAGTTTATCATCGTCATCATTTATATCAATTTATTAGTTTTGATGCCATAATACAATTAGACCTGGCAAACTTGACCCGAGACCCGAAACCCGAACCGAATTACCCGAACCGAAACCCGATTTTGACCCGAACATGATGATTCGAAGTTGACCCGAAACCCGAATCGAACCGAACCGAACCGATCCGAACCGAAATTTTTTGTTGAACCGAAATGGACCCGAACCGAATGGACCCGAACCGAAAGCTGAACCGAAAGCTGAACCGAATATCGACCCAATTTTAACCCGATTTTAACCCGAATATCTATTTTTAACAATATAATAAATAATAAAATGAAGTATAGAAATTTGAGATCTTGGTGACCAATTTTATAATTTCATCATAAAATATAGCATAAAATTGAAATTGTAGACTAAATTGATAATTTGGAAGTGGAGAAATTTGAGAGTCCAATGACCAATTTTGTAATTATACCATATAAATAAATAGGGGTCAATTTTGGCTAAAAATTAAATCTTTGAAATTAAAATGAACGAAAATATCAATATATTAAATTAATAGACTAAATTACAAAGATTAGTTAATTTCAACTAAAAGTAAATTTTTAGAGACTAAATATCACTACGGGGAGGGGATTTCTATATCCCAAGTCTAAACCGTGGGAATACTTGTGACTAAATTAAATTAAACTAAAACTTAAAGTTGACTAAAATGTAACATTTTAAATGCAACATGACCTAAAAAGTAATTAATCTCTAGCTTAAAAAATTGGTAGCTTATTTCCCTCCAAAATTTTGTCTTTTCTCTCTCTATTTTTTCCAATTGTTTTTTTTCTTTTTTTTCAATCTAGCTTAAAAAATTGGTGGCTTATTTCCCACCAAAATTTTGTTTTTTCCCTCTCTATTTTTACCAATTGTCTTTCTATTTTTCTTAATTTAATTGAGTTTCAATTTAGATTAATTTAATTGAAATTTCACATTTAGTTTTAAAATTATTTTAATTATGTCCGTGATTTATGCTTTTAGATTTTAGTTAGTTCAATTAGATCCTAAGTTTAATAAATTAATTCATTTCAGACATTATTATTATTATTATTATTATTATTATTATTATTATTATTATTATAAACATTGATTTAATATAATTATACAAAAAATATTATATGGATACATGAAGCTTTGATTTAAATATTTAATCAAATTCGATTAACAAGTTGAATCAGAATTAATCTCATACACCAATAACTCTAAACTAAACCATAAATACTAAACCTCAAACCTTTAACCCAACTCAAATCGAATTGACCCGAAAATTTAAATGTTGACCCGACCCGAAATTGACTCGATTTTAACCCGAACCGAAAGCGACCCGGACGACCCGATTTTGACCCGAACCGAAAGCGACCGATCCGATATTGACCCGACCCGAAAACAACCGACCCGATTTTGACCCGATCCAATACCCGAACCGAATCCGACTCATCACAGACCCGAATTAGACCCGAACCCGAACCGAATCTAAACCGATTCTAGATAGACCCGAAATGACCCGAACCGAAACGACCCGAACCGAATCCGAACCGAATGACCCGATTGCCACCTCTAAATACAATAACATCTAGCTAGTTGTAATCATCAAAATCCACTAACTTTACCATTTGATTTAATATCACATGCAAAATCCTACTTTTGTCCTCTTTTTAATTAGTCATTGAACTTTCAGTTTTCCAATTCAATTTTAGTTCGAATCATCTTTTAACACAACTAATTTTAATCTATTTGGCAGTTAGTCAGTTTCACATAATTAATAATTTTATTTGTCGAAAATATTTTTAGTCGTCAGACTAAAAAAGAATTTGATTTAAAAATTCATGGTGTTTCCGTGATTGTTTTCATATGTAAATAATTGGTCGTATAATTCGAGTCAAGATCATAGAAAATGAATCATCAAAAGAGTTAGAATGACCCCAAGTGGAGAATATAAGGTTCATTGTTGATATAGTGTGGTGACATGTACACAATTTTGTTTTAGTTTGATTTGGTATTCAAAATGTATTATAATATACTTTTTATCGTGCACAGTTTATAGGTATGTGACATGATGATGTGCAAATGCATGAAAGTGGTGTCTTATGACATGAAATTTAATGATAGTAAATGATGAAAAGAATCATGTTGGTTTTGTAAATTTTGATATGACATTAAATTTTGTAATTTGACATATAAAAACAGTGTCACATTGTATTCTATCTGCATTAATCATTGAAGTATTCTAGTATATATATATTAGAGAGAAGACATAACTTTTGAATGAATCTTAGTTTTAGAACATGAAGCATATGCGTATAAGCAGTTTGCATGTAAAAAAAAAAAACTGATTTACAATTAAATTGATGTGATGCAAAGTGTTAACATGCCCTTTTGCCTTGAGTATATCTATGCTTGATAAATATTAGTTAATGCTTCTTGGTGGATTAGCATAAAATTTTTGAGTAAAATGTGATAAAATTCTGATTTTTAATCTAAAGAATACTTGTTTTTATAATTTTCGACCCAGAGTTTCAACTCCTTATAAATATTCAATACTTCTATGCAGAGGTTTGGTACTCCTACAGATTGTTTTGATACTTTAATACTAAAGAGATCATGTGTTTTGATATCCAAAAAGAGTTTTTTTTTTTTTTTGAATAGTACCATCTAGCTTTTTATTTAATAAAATAATAAAACCATTCCCCAATAACAGACAAAAACCCAAACGACACAAAAGAAAGAGAAAAAGCTCTGGAAAAACAAAAACCAAAAGTTGAAACAGAGAGAAAAAAAGAAAAGGCAAAATGACAAAAGATGCCCCCAACGTTTGCATGTTTTGTCATTTGGCCCCCTATTCTTTTTTTTGGTCCAAATATGCCCCCAACGTTTGCTTGTTTTGTCATTTGGCCCCCTATTCTTTCTTTTGGTCCAAATATGCCCCCAACGTTTCATTCGTAGTCCAAATATGCCCCCAACGTTTCAATTTGGTCCAAATATGCCCCCGTTAGATGGAAACTATCAGTCAACTGACGTTCAACAGTTGATGTTGACTGGACTTGCCACGTATTAAGATCGGCTGATGCCACGTCAAAATTTTTTTATAAGCCGTTGACCGTCAGTTGATTGACAATTTACATCCAACATGGGCATATTTGGACTATGAATGAAACGTTGGGGGCATATTTGGACCAAAAGAAAGAATAGGGGGCCAAATGACAAAACCATCAAACGTTGGGGGCATATTTGGACCAAAAAAAAAGAATAGGGGGCCAAATGACAAAACATGCAAACGTTGGGGGCATCTTTTGTCATTTTGCCAAAAGAAAAACCCAACCAACGATTGGGAAGCTAGACCGACTAAACGCCCTCCGACCACCACGCAAAGCGGATTGAGAAACTGAGAGATCAAGGTGAGAGCGGCGACACTAAGAACCGGAGAAGCACATGCAAAAAGGAAACTAGATTCTTAGGAGAAAACCCATGGAGCAAAGACACTCACGGCGGATCTAAGCATCGACGATCTTCTGCAGCTAGGGCTTCGATTTGAGCAGGTGCTTCTTCAACCCAAGTTTGATCAGTTGTGAGAGAGAATCTTTCGCGGGGTAATTCATGCGTGACCTTGTTCCCTCCACGACGAGTGAAGGATAAACGGTAAGCCTCCAAATTTCTTAAGAGACGGCGAGTATCCTCTGTGATTGCACCGATTTCTGAGAAATCATCCTTTTTCGATTTCAATTTATTAATGACCGTTAGAGAGTCGCCTTCGATAATTACATTTCGAAAACCCAAATTGTAACACCCCAAAATTCCCCTAATTCGGAAAATATAAAGTTTGAAATAACTAATTTGAAAACCCTAAAATTTGGGAATTTTAATTTTTGAAATCCCCAACTCGAAAACCCTATATTTTATAATCCCTATTTTGGAACCCTAAAATTTGGAAATTCCTAGTTTAAAACACTAATTTAATTAAGGGATTAAATTGATCAGAATAAGAACTTTATGGCTTAATTTAGGAATTTTGAGGGTTATTTTGTAAAGTTGGTAAAGTGTTAGTGTTGTTTTGCAAACCCTAAATAACTTTAGTGGCTTCTAGTGTAATTTACCCATTTATTAGGGTAATTTAAACCCATTAACCTATTCAGATTCATTTGGGAAGTTCGACAGCCACTCTCCCTCACCCTCTCTCTCGACGTCTCCCTCTCCTCTCTCGCACCATCTCCGGCGAAGCCCCGACCAAGCCTTCACCGCCGTGCGTGGCTTGCACGGCCACTATCAATGAGACTGTCTTGGACCCGCGAACAAACCCCACCCACCAAACCAGCCTCATCGGCCGCCGTTTGCTCGGTAACGGTAGGAAACCGTTCGACTCCCCTTGCGCCGTTGTGCTCCACCGTCGTCTCCTCCATCGTTGTTGTCGGGTAAGCTTTGTCTTTCCCTTTTCGGTTTTTGGATTTGTATAGTTGAGTGGTTTTGCTAACCGGTTTTAATTGTATCGTGCTGCCATTTTCGTTGTCTTCTCCGACGAGTTGAGCCACTGGGTTTTGCTGTCTTTGTCGGAGTTGTATTGCCGATATCAAGTTGTTTCCGGCAAGCTGCGTTGCCGCCGTTGTTTTTTCATGTTGTTGTCGCCGTCGATTTGCTCTGCTTTGTGTTGTGCTGCCACCGATTTGGGGTTTTGAAAACCCTAGATCATATGAGCAAAAGGGATGAAACCCTCTTGTTTATGTTGGGCCATCAATTTCGGCCTAGAGTTGAGAGGAGATAGAATTGGACTTGTGTGTGTATGATTATGGTGGGCTGTGTAAGTTTGATAATTTGTGTATTTTGGTTGAGCCCAATTGTTGATTAAACCGGATCTGTATTTGTGATTTAAACTAGTTCTGTTGACCGAATTTGATCAGTTTGACCATGACATGTTGATTAGTTGACTTTTGAACCTTGATTGTTGACCGGATCTGACTTTTGACTAAGTTTGACCCTTTGACCGTTGATCTATTTGACCAAAGTTGACCATTCACCCGTTGACTTTGACCGTATGAATTGACTTTGACTAGTTTGATTTTGACTTTGACCAGAGTTGACCAAGAGTTGACTTTTTCTGGAAACGTTCCTCTTGACCTTTTTTGACGTCCTGAGTCCGTATTCGCTGCCTGTTTTGTCAAATTCAAATCCGAAAGCTCCGTTCTGCTAATTTTAGTAAATTATTCATAAAATCTGATAAGTTGTGAATTTCAGAATCTGATTCACAATATTCTTGTGTTCAGGTGATAACGTCTTCGAGGTCGACGAGTTATCTCCAGTTGTTCAGATCGATCGTGCATGTTCTTCGAGATCTTCACGTGAGTATATTTTTAGTTTAGTTCTTAGTGTTTTAGTCGGTGGCTTAGTGTTAGTAATAAATACTAATATAGTATTCATACCTTCATAGGTCCTGATTCAGCTAGATCTGAGCGTGAGATGCGCTTTTCTCGGCCTTAGAGCTTCTGTTGCTTAAGGTGTGTCTCTTCATGATTTATAAACTTGTGTGTTTCTTTCTGTGCTATAAATTTTATGTGCTTTTCTGGTATTAATATAAGTAAATGTTTTGTACATTTTGTGTGCATACTCTGTTGTGATTGGGTGAATGTTTTCAGACATCATGCATAACATATCATACTGTGATTTAAGTGAAATATCAGATTTTTGGAATCGTAAAACATCGGATTTATAGTATTGTGCAACTTGAATTTTCATAATTCAAGTTTCGAATGAGACTCAGATTTTAAAATTTGCATCATGTCATTGTGGGTATATGGTTTGAGATTTGTTCGGGGAAGTTCAGTGGTTTCACCTTTCGGGCTGAATTACGCTTCGGATCAGTGGTTCCACCCTTCGGGTTGAGTTCGACTTCGGATGGTGACGATGGAGAAAGTAGGTTCTGGGGAACCTTACTTTTCGGTGTATCGGAGATGGGTACTATGATTCATGTGCATCAGACATCATATCATGATCCGGTTTTGTTATGTTTTCAGAAAAGTCTTTATCAGAAAATAAAATAATATTTTTGTTTGTTTTGTTTTCGGTTGCACTTTAGAGACACACTAAGCTCTTTAGCTTACACCCCTTAGTTTTTACTTTTCAGATATCTCAAACTTTTTAGGTGATCGGTACTTGGAGCATCTCTTGTTTATTCAGATAACTTATTATTCAGTACGAACTTTTATGTTACCTCAGAATTATTATTTTAATATTGTTTGGGATATTTGTGTAATATGGACATATGAACTGTCTATAATTTGGGATTTCTTGGATGCATGCATTTACGAATTTATTTTGAGAGATTTTAATTAATTATCGGAACGTCTTTCAAAAGATTGAGTTTTATTTTAATCGGAATATTTGGTGAGTTTTACTTATTTAATCAATTCTTTTGAGTTACAAAATATTTTAACCTAAATTGTTTCTTGAGGGAAAGTTTCCAATCGCTACTTCCTAGATTCGACCCATTTCTTTTAGGCCGGGTTTAGGGAGTTACATTTAGTGGTATCAGAGCCAGGTTCAACCCTCGGACTGTGAGGCTCATAAAAGTTCTTTTTGAAATGTTTTCGACTTTTGCATGCATCTGAAACATTTTGGGATAAATGGGAACTTCTGAAGAAAAAAATATACTACAGTATTATGTGATTTTGACTTTACTATTTTCAACGTGTTTTTTTTAAGTCTGAGACTCCAGTACCGATTCTGACTCTAGGTTATTACCTTTTATACATAGTTGCTATGCCACCGCATAGAAGTTCTAGCTCTATGATAGGTCGAGGTCGTGGCCGAGGCTGTACCGCCGCTTCTGGTGGTGGTCGTCTACCTTCTGTTGTGCAAACAGGAAATCGGAATGGGATATCGGGTAATGAGAATGAGCCTTTGGGAGGACATCATATCGGAAATGATGACTCACTCGATGTTGAGGACACTGAGACAGTTCAGCCGGACAGTGCCACAGTGCACCGAGAGTTGTTGCGTTATATTCGCCAGTCGGAGGGTTCGAGAAAACCCATATCTGCAGAATTTATAGCTGCTGGGAAGAAATTGTTTGAGGGTAAAACTGGTACAAATCCAGCCGAAGCAGAGTATTGGTTAAAGAAGTTACAACGGTTGTTTGTTGAGATGGATTACCCTGTCAGTCAGAAATTGAGGGCTGTTGTATCTCTGTTAGAAGGTGAAGCACAAAATTGGTGGGAGTCTATGATAGATATTGTTCCATCTAGTCATGTCACATGGGAATTTTTTCTGACAGGCTTTTCAGGATCGATATGTGGGAGCTGAGTTTCTAGCAAAGTGTCGTGATGACTTTATGAATCTGAAGCAAAACAATATGTCAGTGAATGATTATGAGATTGAGTTTCGGAGGTTGGCCAAGTATGCTCCTGGGTTAGTTGCTACTTAGAAAGACAAGTGTGATTGGTGTTTGAAATGACTTCGACTACCGATTCAGAGAGATGTTGCAACACATCATGATAAAGTTTTCAGTGAGATGGTTGATCGAGATAAAACTGCTGAGAGGATTCTTGCACTAATGGAAAAGGAGGATTTTCAAAATTCTGATCAAGTTGGAAAGCAACCGGACACGTCTGTACGACCAAGTTTTGTTAACTCA
This sequence comes from Hibiscus trionum, assembly GCA_030270665.1. Lineage (NCBI taxonomy): Eukaryota > Viridiplantae > Streptophyta > Magnoliopsida > Malvales > Malvaceae > Hibiscus > Hibiscus trionum. Next base: position 6,124,640 of record BSYR01000064.1, on the reverse strand, counting down.
TCCGAAAAGAGGCTTAAAGATGAATTTGTTCCTCATAGTTATCAGAATGTGAGACCTGGAGCATCGACAATGCCGTCTGGCAGCGTAGGTAGTTCAAAAGTTCGTCGTCCTATTGCTATATGTGGTTATTGTAATAAGAAGCATAACAGAGAGTGTAGACTGATGAGCAGATCGTGTTTCAAATGTGGTTCTCATGATCATGATTTGAAGAATTGTCCACGTTCACATACTGGTTCATCCGTACAGATTCAGAGACATACATCAGTTCAGACACCTCACCGAGGTAGAGGGCAGTTTAGGTTAGTGTCTTTTGGTACTACTAGTGGAGGTAGACATGCTCCGAGTGGTAGATCAGTTAGATCTGAGATTAGACGTCCAGGTTCGGTACTTTCGATCGGAGATCACGTTGGATATGATGATATGCATGATGGTAGGGCATGTACATTTTAATATGTTTCAGTTCTATGTTTCAGTATTTTTAGTTGTGATATATCATGAATTCGAAATGAGAAAGAATATGCGTGTTTCAGTTGGTTATGAGATCTGTTGTTAAGTCTGGAAACTTCGAGGATGAAAATTCTTTTAAGGGAGGGAGAGTTGTAACACCCCAAAATTCCCCTAATTCGGAAAATATAAAGTTTGAAATACCTAATTCGAAAACCCTAAAATTTGGGTATTTTAATTTTTGAAATCCCCAATTCGGAAACCCTAGATTTTATAATCCCTATTTTGGAACCCTAGAATTTGGGAATTCCTAGTTTAAAACCCTAATTTGATTAAGGGATTAAATTGATCAGAATAAGAACTTTATGGCTTAATTTAGGAATTTTGAGGGTTATTTTGTAAAGTTGGTAAAGTGTTAGTGCTGTTTTGTAAACCCTAAATAACTTTAGTGGCTTCTAGTGTAATTCACCTATTTATTAGGGTAATTTAAACCCATTAACCTATTCAGATTCATTTGGGAAGTTCGACAGCCACTCTCACTCACCCTCTCTCACGACGTCTCCCTCTCCTCTCCCGCACCATTTCCGGCGAAGCCCCGACCAAGCCTTCACCGCCGTGCGTGGCTTGCACGGCCACTATCGATGAGACTGTCTTGGACCTGCGAAAAAACCCCACCCACCAAACCAACCTCATCGGCCGCCGTTTGCTCGGTAACGGTAGGAAACCGTTCGACTCCCTTGCGCCGTTGTGCTCCGCCGTCGTCTCCTCCATCGTTGTTGTCGGGTAAGCTTTGTCTTTCCTTTTTCGGTTTTTGGCTTTGTATAGTTGAGTGGTTTTGCTAACCGGTGTTGGTTGTATCGTGCTGCCATTGTCGTTGTCTTCATCGACGAGTTGAGCCACTGGGTTTTGCTGTCTTTGTCGGAGTTGTATCGCCGACATCATGTTGTTTCCGGCAAGCTACGTTGCCGCCGTCGTTTTGTCATGTTGTTGTCGCCGTCGATTTGCTCTGCCCTGTGTTGTGCCGCCACCGATTTGGGGTTTTGTAAACCCTAGATTATATAAGCAAAAGGGATGAAACCCTCTTGTTTGTGTTGGGCCATCAATTTCGGCCTAGAGTTGAGAGAAGATAGAATTGGACTTGTGTGTGTATGATTATGGTGGGTTGTGTAAGTTTGATAATTTGTGTATGTTGGTTGAGCCCAATTGTTAATTAAACTGGATCTGTATTTGTGATTTAAAATAGTTCTGTTGACCGAATTGGATCAGTTTGACCATGACATGTTGATTAGTTGACTTTTGAACCTTTACTGTTGACCGGATCTGACTTTTGACTAAGTTTGACCCTTTGACCGTTGATCTATTTGACCAAATTTGACCATTGAGCTTGGACCGTTGACCCGTTGACTTTGACCGTCAGAGTTTACTTTGACTAGTTTGATTTTGACTTTGACCAGAGTTGACCAAGAGTGTACTTTTTCGGGAAACGTTCCTCTTGACCTTTTTTGATGTCCTGAGTCCGTATCCGCTGCCCGTTTTTTCAAATTCAAATCCGAAAGCTCCATTCTGCTAATTTCAGTAAATTATTCATAAAATCTGATAAGTTGTGAATTTCAGAATCTGATTCGGAATATTCTTGTGTTCAGGTGATAACGTCTTCGAGGTCGACGAGTTATCTCTAGTTGTTCAGATCGATCGTGCACGTTCTTCGAGATCTTCACGTGAGTATAATTTCAGTTTAGTTCTTAGTGTTTTAGTTGGTGGCTTAGTGTTAGTAATAAATACTAATATAGTATTCATACCTTCGTAGGTCCTGATTCAGCTAGATCTGAGCGTGAGATGCGCTTTTCTCGGCCTTAGAGCTTCTGTTGCTTAAAGTGTGTCTCTTCCTGATTTGTAAACGTGTGTGTTTCTTTCTGTGCTATAAATTTTATGTGTTTTTCTGGTATTAATATAAGTAAATGTTTTGTACATTTTGTGTGCATACTCTGTTGTGATTGGGTGAATGTTTTCAGACATCATGCATAACATATCATACTGTGATTTAGTGAAATATCAGATTTTCGGAATCGTAAAACATCGGATTTATAGTATTGTGCAACTTGAATTTTCATAATTCAAGTTTCGGATGAGACTCGGATTTTAAAATTTGCATCATGTCATTGTGGGTAAATGGTTTGAGATTTGTTCGGGGAAGTTCAGTGGTTTCACCCTTCAGGCTGAATTCCGCTTCGGATCAGTGGTTCCACCCTTCGGGCTGAGTTCCACTTCGGATGGTGATGATAGAGAAAGTAGGTTTTGGGGAACCTTACTTTTCGGTGTATCGGATATGGGTACTATGATTCATGTGCATCAGATATCATATCATGATCCGGTTTTGTTGTGTTTTCAGAAAAGTCTTTATCAGAAAATAAAATACTATTTTGTTTTGTTTTGTTTTCGGTTGCACTTTAGAGACACGCTAAGCTCTTTAGCTTACACCCCTTAGTTTTTACTTTTCAGATATCTCGGACTTTTTAGGCGATCGGTACTTGGAGCATCTCTTGTTTATTCAGATAACTTATTATTCAGTACGAACTTTTCTGTTACCTCAAAATTATTATTTTAATATTGTTTGGGATATTTGTGTAATATGGACATTGGGACTGTCTATAATTTGAGATTTATTGGATGCATGCATTTACGAATCTATTTTCAGAGATTGGCTTAATATAATCTTTTCCCCCTAAAGTATACCCGATTTCCCAACTTGCCCCCTAAACTTCATTTTGCCCACTTTTTCCCCTTAAACAATTCGCCGTTACTCATTTTGCCCTAATCTGCTACCCTTTGCCGTTAAAAAAAATACAGCCAATAACATCCTGCCACGTCATCAACAGATTGACTAGGTCAATCCGTCTAGTTTTATTTAAAGGGAAAATGACATGTCAAGTGTGTCAAGTTTGTTTTTTGTTCAATTTAGTTACTGAAAAGTCTATTTTTACCTTAAATTGACCCCTATTTGTTTCTAATTTTTTTAATTTAGTCCATTATTTGTTATTATTAATAATATTATTTTATTAAAATGTTAATATTTAATAAAAATAAATAAAAACAAATATTTTAATACTAAATTAGTAATTTTTTAGATTCGAATTCCAATTAAATTCTAACTATTAATTCTAATTTCACTATATTTGAATTATAGTTTTTGAGTAAAATTCAAATTATATTCGAATCATGTTCGTATTATATTCAAATCATATTCAAATTATATTTGAATCATCTTCTAATTATATTCGAATTATTAATTCGAATTTTGCTAAATTCGAAATATATTTTTTGAGAAAAATTCAAATTATATTAGAATTATATTTGAACCATGTCTATATTATATTCGAATCATATTAAAATTATTTTCGAAATATAATTTAAATATGATATTTCGAATGTAATTTGAATATGATTCGAATATAATATGAACATGATTCGAATAAAATTCTAATATAATTACATGTTTTTTCAACTATTATATTCGAATCATATTCAAATTATATTCGAATCATGTTTAACAGGTAATTATATTCGTATCATGTTCGTATTATATTCAAATCATGCTCATATTATATTAGAATCTTATTTAGAATATAATTTGAATATGATTCGAATATAATATGAACATGATACGAATATAATTACTTGTTAAACATGATACGAATATAATTACTTGTTAAACATGATTCAAATATAATTACTTGTTAAACATGATACGAATATAATTACTTGTTAAACATGATTTGAATATAATTACCTGTTAAACATGATTCGAATATAATAGTTCAAAAAACATGTAATTATATTAGAATTATATTCTAATCATGTTCATATTATATTCGAATCATATTCAAATTACATTCGAAATATCATATTCAAATTATATTTCGAAAATAATTTTAATATGATTTGAATATAATATGAACATGATACGAATATAATTACTTATTAAACATGATTCGAATATAATTACATGTTAAACATGATTCGAATATACTATGAACATGATTTGAATATAATTCTAATATAATTACATGTTTTTCAACTATTATATTCGAATCATGTTCATATTATATTCGAATCATATTCAAATTATATTTCGAATATAGCAAAATTCGAATTAATAATTTGAATATAATTAGAAGATGATTCAAATATAATTTGAATATGATACAAATATAATATGAACATGATTCGAATATAATTTAAATTTTACTCAAAAACTATAATTCAAATATAGTGAAATTAGAATTAATAATTAGAATATAATTGTAATTCGAATCTAAAAAATTACTAATTTAGTATTAAAATATTTGTTTTTTATTTATTTTTATTAAATATTAACATTTTAATAAAATATTATTATTAATAATAACAAATAATGGACTAAATTATAAAAATTAGAAATAAATAGAGGTCAATTTAAGGTAAAAATAGACTTTTCGGTGACTAAATTGAACAAAAAAACAAACCTGACAGACTTGACATGTCATTTACCCTTTAAATAAAACTAGACATATTGACTTAGTCAATCCGTTGATGACGTGGCAGGATGTTATTAGCTGAAATTTTTTTAAAAGGAAAAGGGCAACGGAATGGGGCAAAATGAGTAACGGCGAATTGTTTAAGGGGAAAAAGCGGGCAAAATGAAGTTTAGGGGGCAAGTTGGGAAATCAGGTATACTTTAGGGGGGAAAGTTGTATTAAGCCTTCAGAGATTTTAATTAATTATCGGAACGTCTTTCAAAAGATTGAGTTTTATTTTAATCGGAATATTTGGTGAGTTTTACTTATTTAATCGATTCTTTTGAATTACAAAATATTTTAACCTAAATTGTTTCTTGAGGGAAAGTTTTTAATCGCTACTTCCTAGATTCGACCCATTTCTTCTAGGCCGGGTTTAGGGAGTTACATTTAGTGGTATTAGAGCCAGGTTCAACCCTCGGACTGTGAGGCTCATAAAAGTTCTTTTTGAAATGTTTTCGACTTTTACATGCATCTGAAACATTTTGGGATAAATGGGAACTTCTGAAGAAAAAAATATACTAAAGTATTATGTGATTTTGACTTTACTATTTTCAACGTGTTTTTTTTAAGTCTGAGACTCCAGTACCGATTCTGACTCTAGGTTATTACCTTTTATAGATAGTTGCTATGCCACCGCATAGGAGTTCTAGCTCTATGATAGGTCGAGGTCGTGGCCGAGGCCGTACCGCCGCTTCTAGTGGTGGTCGTCTACCTTCTGTTGTGCAAACAGGAAATCGGAATGAGATATCGGGTAATGAGAATGAGCCTTTGGGAGGACATCATATCGGAAATGATGACTCACTCGATGTTGAGGACACGAAGACAGTTCAGCTGGACAGTGCCACAGTGCACCGAGAGTTGTTACGTTATCTTCGCCAGTCGGAGGGTTCGAGGAAACCCATATCTGCAGAATTTATAGCTGCTGTGAAGAAATTGTTTTCAGAGATATTTGTGTAATATGGACATTGGGATTGTCTATAATTTGGGATTTATTGGATGCATGCATTTACGAATTTATTTTCAGAGATTTTAATTAATTATCGGAACGTCGTTCAAAAGATTGAGTTTTATTTTAATCGGAATATTTGGTGAGTTTTACTTATTTAATCGATTCTTTTGAATTACAAAATATTTTAACCTAAATTGTTTCTTGAGGGACAAGTTTCCAATCGCTACTTCCAAGATTCGACCCATTTCTTCTAGGCCGGGTTTAGGGAGTTACACAAATCGATAGCAAACATGATTCCTTTCTTTGCCGCCAAAGCTTCAGCTGCGAAACTGGAAGAGACATGGTTCAGCAGAGAACATTGAGCCCCTAGAATGAAGCCTTCATCATCGCGAATAACCAAACCCAAACATGCAATTCGTTCATTTTGTTTAACGCTGGCATCAAAATTCAATTTCACGAAAGGGGGTGGGGGGGGAAGGAAAAGACCAAGGAACACTATCCACATTCTGTCTGAGCTGCAATCTGTTTGGGATAAGGCTCAATTCCAGCAGGTAACCCCTTACAAAGGTAATTACCTCCTCGGGTCTTTGATTAGAATTTTCAAAGACAAATTTATTCCGAGATACCCATAATGCCCATATTGTCATAAAAATTTCTTCATGCTTTCTAGAACCAAAATGATCCAGCATGCCATTAAGCCATAAAGGCAAATCATGTAAATAAAAGGTAGGCATAGATTGAAGAGACTGAAGATTCAAACCTGCCCATACTTGTCTTGCAAATGAACAATCACGGATCACATGAATAGCATTTTCTAGAGCTTGGTTGCATCTAGCACAAATAGGGTCACTTGCAACACGTTTCACGCATAAATTGACTCTTGTGGGCACAAAAATTTTGATGAATTTCCAGCACTGAATATTTATTTTAGAGGGACATTTTGATTGCCAGATCTTTCTGTGTAGGTCACGATCACTGTTGTGAATACTTAGGGCCGATAGTAATCTTCTATAACCACTCTGTACGGTATAAAGTCTCGTATGCTCTCCACTCCAAACCAATATGTCCATATGCTCATGACTAGATAGAGGAATGCTCAAAATCTCCTCAGCATATGTGGCATTAAAATTGGCACAGATTAAATCTATTTTCCACTCCCTCAACACTGGATCAATAAGATCAAAAACATTGTTCAGACCAGTGACCTCTACCGTAGTGATAAATTTTGGAGTTTGGGCGGGTAGCCAAAAATCATTCCAAATGGAAATAGAATTTCCAAGACCCACCTGCCAACGTAAACCCATTTCCAACAAACCTCGAGTACTCCAAATGCTCCTCCAAGTCAAAGAAGGAGTCGAACCAAGACGAGCCTAGAGAAAAGTCGAGTCAGGGTAGTATTTGGCTCGTAACAACCTTGCCACAAGGGAAGAATTATTATGAAGGAGCCTCCAACCTTGCTTCGCAAGTAAAGCCACATTGAACTTGGTAAGACCCGAAAACCTAGGCCTCCAAACTCCTTGGTAGTACACATGTCCAACCATGTGCACCAATGAATACCACGACATTCCTGCGAGTGCTGCCACCAAAATCGTGCAATTATTTGTTCCAAGTCGTGGCAAAAAGACTTTGGAAGGAGAAAGCAACACATGGAATACATATGAATAGCTTGGAGGATAGATTTGATACACATCTCTTTCCCCCTTGAGATAGGACACGAATACACCTTGTAGAGATACATTTGATGAAACGATCTCGCAAATTCATGAACGCTTTCTTCTTATTTCTTCCAACAATAAGGGGCAGACCCAAATATTTCTCAGGGTTGATGTTGTTATGAACCCCCAAGATTCTGCGGACATCATTAACATTATCTTCGATTACGTTTGAGCTAAAAAATAACCCGGACTTCTCCATATTTATTACTTGACCTGAACACCTAGCATAAATTTGTAAAAGGTCATTTATTCGGGCGGCTCCTCTAGCAGATGCTTCACAAAAAATGAGACTGTCATCTGCAAAGAATAAATGAGACACAATAGGAGCTCCTCTTGAAATTCGAATCCCAATTGAAGTATCAACCATTGCCGAGTGCCTTAAGAGAGATGAGAGCCCTTCACTGCAAATCAGAAACAAGTAAGGACTTAGAGGATCCCCTTGCCGTAGTCCTCGAGTCGGGTTAAAACTATCACCAACAGTGCCATTGACCACCACTGAATAGGTGACTGAGGTAATACAGCGCGTGATGAGAGAAACACATTCTGAAGCAAAGCCCATTTTCAGCATCATAACTTCTAGAAAACCCCATTCCACTCGATCGTAAGCTTTACTTATGTCGAGCTTAAGAGCGAAGTAACCTTTCTTTGTAAACTTCCTTTTTCGCATGAAATGAATTATCTCATATGCTGCCAGTGCATTATCCGAGATGAGACGCCCGGGAACAAACGCACTCTGCGCTTCGTCAATGCAGGGTTAAAGAAATCCATGTAAATGATTGACCACACATTTAGAGATAATTTTGAATAAAACGTTGCAGAGGCTAATCGGCCGAAATTTGTCCATTGAATTTGCATCATCAACCTTCGGTATTAGCACTATACGAGTGTGATTAATGGAGGACATGGGAAAATCCCCTCGAAGAACTGAGATACAAAATTGAGATACCTCGTGCCCGAAAATGTGCCAAAAACGTTGATAGAATAAAGCTCCCAAATCGTCTTCCCCAGCAGCCTTTAAGGGATTCATAGATTTAACAGCTGAATACACCTCCTCTTCAGTAAAATCAGAGGTTAGAAAGATGTTTGTATCTGCAGAAATACAATGATTCACCCTTTCTAGAATTTGATCAGAATGAATAGAACCTTGAGTCGAAAATAAAGAAATGAAAAACTCACGTGCAACATGGTTCATATCGTCTTCATTAGTAACTGAAACACCCGCACCATCTTAGAGACTTTGAATACGATTTCTCTGTTTCCTCTGAGATGCAAAACGGTGAAAAAATGCTGAATTTCGATCACCATGTTGAAGCCAGTTTGAACGGGCCCTTTGCTCCCAATACAACTCCTCCCTGTCAAGTTCTAAATTTAACGCCACTTTTGCCTCTAAGATCTCGCCCATAATATCATTTGTTGGAATAAGATTATTTAAACGTTCCAACTTTTCTGTCAAGTCTTTAATTGTGAATTTATTTGATCTTTGAATCTTCCTGAACCAAACTTCCAGACCTTTACATGTGTACTGAAGTCGCTCTAAAAAGTTACCTCCGGAACCAGTCCACAGATTATTAACCTCCTCTTCGCAAGATTCTTCTAAAATCCATGAAGCCTCAAATCGAAAATGCCATACTTTCTTGTCGTTGGGTCTGACACTCCCTGTGTTAAGAAGTAAGGGACAATGATCGGAGAAAAAATGAGATAAGTGTTTGAGTTGAAACTCTGGAAATAAATCCCACCAATCTACATTGGCAACCCCTCGGTCAAGTCTTTCCCCGATATTATTTGCTAAGGTTTGGCCCTTTTCCCAAGTGAACCATGGTCCTGAAAAACCCAGATCGTCAAGTGCACAGTAATCCAAAACCCCGCGAAAAGCTTCCATTTGTCTCACGTTTCTCACCAGCCCTCCTTTTTTTCAGAGGCTAAGATAATTTCTTTAAAGTCGCCAATCACAAGCCATGGTAAATCTGTGGTGTTATGCAAAGTAAGTAACAAGTTCCATGATTCAGCGCGTCGTTGTTCCTCCGGAGCACCATAAAAACCAGTTAATCTCCACTTATTCATCTGAATCATCTTCAATAGTAACATCTATATGTCTCTCCGAAAAAGAACGAAGAGTCAAAACAAAAGAATTTTTCCACCCCAAATAGAGGCCGCCACTACGGCCATTAGAACTAATATCTATACCATTCGGAAAACCAATGCGATTACAAACTCTAGCCATCTTCTCACTGTGTAGCTTTGTCTCTATAAGGAAAATTAAAACAGGATTTTCGTCTCGCAACTTTTGTTGAAGACGACCAATAGTCCGGGATTTCCCCAAACCCCAGACATTCCAGCTTACGAGTTTCATGATGACCGGCGGACCTGATCCTGCAGGTCGGCCGATGAAGCATTGATGACACCAGTAGAAACTTCCTTCAAAGTAACTCCCGTTGTTTGAATTAGAGGATGTTGTCGTTTTAAACCTTCCACAGATTTAATAGGACTATCCTCATCCACAAGGGTCATATGAGTATCAGAGGAAAAACTTAAATTGGATCTGCTAGGGCCCACCGATGTGCCAGATTTAATGGGATTCCAACTGGGCCAAGAATCTCGCCCAGGATTATTGCCCATTGACTTTTCTGCATTGACATTAGAAACAAAATTTGGGGAATTTCGATTGATAGCACGATTCACTCCTTCAAAATTACCATAATCAGATCTTTGTAATGAAAGCGAATCCACTGATTCCACCTCCCTCAACCAGCGGCTGTTAGAGGACGCCGCCCTTCGTGGAGGAGCACGTAACGAAGCATCCCAATTACGAATCAGACCTGAAACATCCTGAGAAAAACGCAAAGGGCAGAAATTTTCTCCATGGCCCAATTTACCGTAGAGGAAACAAAACAAGTTTAATTTCTCATATTCGAATCTAACATAATGCTCCTTACCATTTGGTAGCAGGAGTTTCTTCCTTCTTTTTAACATCAATCGGACATCCAAACGGACACGAACGCGCATTATTATTTTATACCCAAGCGAAATAGCAGTAGCATCATATTCTATGAACGATTCAATAAAATTACCCAAAGAACGGGCAATACGTTCCGAAATAAAGCCATGAGGGACATCGTTGATCAAGACCCAAAAATCTAAGTGATTCAAAGGCACCAACGCTGGATCTTCTCCCTTCTGTAACCGGTGCAAAACCAGCATATGAGAATTGAAATTCCAAGGACCTCCATTTTCGATTCTATCCGCATCCAGAGGGTGAAATAAACGGAATAGAAAATGACCTTCACCAAGATCTGAGATCGCTATTCCTTCATGAGGATGCCAAACATTAGCAAGAGTTGCACGCATAGAGACAAAATGTATTACGCTTGACGTAAGAAAAGTTCCCACAAAACAGAACTCAAAAGATGGTTCGATCGCTATTTCCTCTAAATCCAGTTGAAGAATTTCATCTTCCCCACTAGCGATTGACAAATTAGCTAGATCGTCCTCCACCGCAGCCATAAGAACTTGAAGAAAAACAAGAGAGAAAAGACCAAAATAAAAAACTATGAAAGCGTGCCACAAAGAGCAGAGGGAGAAGCGTGCCACTAAGAGCAGAGATTATGACTTATTGCTTTCCTTATATCCAAAAAGAGTTTTAAAACTATTGATGTAGAGACGTTAAAATGAAAATTTTGTCTCAACTTTCTAGTTTTATGAAAATGGATTTGTCTACAACATTTAACATATAATTAATTAATTTGAATTTTGAAGTTGTTTTAATTACTTAAAAGCCTTGGGCCTCTGTTTAATTTACAATTGTACTCTAAAATTTCCAACTGTTATAATTTCTTTAAATTTATGAGTTAGTCCTTAAACCTTTTGAAAATTATAATTTGGTCTCCAATTGACACGCCATCCCTTCATTACGAATATAAGATGTTTTTAATACTATTCTTTCGTGTTTATTACAATGAATTAATGAGTTATGTTGAAGAATGTGCTCGGCATAATGTGCGAGAGAAATGTGGGGTATTAGAATATTGGTCTTGAAATGCTAAATATTATTTCTTTCACCCAAGAACCTGAGTTCAAGCCCCCACAGTGTCAAATATTGGTTTTTTTTTTTTTAATTTAAACAAGTATGGTGACCATTGTTATCATCTTGTTGGATTATCATAATGTAATAAAATAAGAGTAGTTTTTTTATACATATATTTTGTAAAATAAATTACACAAATATGCATATTTACTCTTTAAAAAATTAAAATTACAATCGCTAACTTTAAAATTTAAAGTCCAATCATAATCCCTAAATTTTAAATCTTATAAACTAAATTCATAAACCTAAACTAAATTTATAACCCTAAAACATAAAAGCTGTGTACTGAATATTTTTTCACAAAATAATTATGTGAAATTAATTTTAAAAAATTTCAAAAAAATCTTGGAGCATTGTCACGTCAGCGTGCAATGCTATGTAGGATTCTTGTGTTATTTACGGTTTTGATCATTAGTTAACTAACGATTTTCATCCACGGATAATTTATTGTAACTCAAAATGAAACGTTGAAGGTTAAAATGCTTCAAATAAGAATAGGGGTCATAGTTACTAATCAACAAAACATTAGGAGTAGGGGTGAGCAAAACTCGACTTGAACAACTCATGAAAATTTCGAGTTTGAGTTTGCACAACTCGAAAACTGATTTTTACAGTTTTATAGTTTAGTCCCTGATTTCCTATTTTCTTCAATTCCTTCTTCATATATTTTAGAATTTTAGATGATATTTTGTATTAAATAACATTACAAATCTTACTCACACATATATTTTTACAGAAACTCAAAAGCTCAACTCGACTCGGATTTCATAAATTCGATTAGAATCGAAAAATGTTCAAATAAAATTTGAGTCATAAAATAGGGTTCACCAACTCGAATAACACAAAAAAATTGACTCGATTTGATCGAATGCTCACCCCTAGTTATGAGCATATTTTGGCATAATGCCAAAAAAAAAAGAACTGATCATAAAATGTTTAAAAAATCCTAATTGTATAATTTTATATTTTTTTCTAAAATTCTATATGCTTAATTTAGTTTAAAAAACTAAAACTCATAAAATTATTTAACGATGAAAAAAATATAAAATACTAAAAAATCAGAAAATTCTAAAACAATTTGCGTTTATTTAAATGAAGTTTTGGGTTTTATATTTTTAAGGGTGTGTTTTATACTTGAATGATTTTATTTGAACATTTTTCTTTTTAAAAAAATAATGTTTTTCATTTCACATGAAAGCCTCTAATTAGATTACTCCATTTTAACTAAATATTAACGGTAAATTTAGAGGTGTGCATGATTAACTGTAACCGTTAACCGGTATAACTATTATATTTTATAAGTTAATTAACTGAACTGTTAAGACTAAACGATTTCAGTTAACCGAACTGCTAAAAATGATAATTAATGATCACAATTTCGGTTACAAATTTTGAGAAGCACTTAGCCTATAAGTTAACTATCAATTATGATTGATGGGTCGTATTCCATTTTAGAGGAAGTTCGTGAAGACCTTGGGTGATTTGATCGTACAGTTAATTTTTGTTGCATGTGGTAGTCATGAAAGTTTTATTTACCTTATGTTAGTTAAAATTGTCTTTAAAGCTTTGATGGTTTATTTCTATGTCCTTAACTTTGATGGTGTATTGCTATGTGTTGAACATTGTTGAAAATTAGAATTTTAAACTAAATATAAAGTTTATGTATTTTGTGTTGTGTTGAAAATTTATAGTATGTAATTACTTTTTTTAAATTAAGTATGAAGCCGGTATTTAAAATTTATCTATTTAAGTATTTTTTTTAAATATTTTAATATAATATTTATCGGAGACATAGTTTTACTATTATCAAAAAAAGCAGTAAACATTTGAAAAAAAAATATAATAAGTTATAGATTAGCCTATAACTGAACCGTTGGTTAACTGTGTCTTAACGGTTAACCGTTAGCGGTTAATCGTTTCTTAACAATTGAGTTATGGTTAAAAAAATTTAATAACTGCTATAACAGTTAATCAATTGTTTAGACTAAATGGTACGGTTAACCAACCATGAATACCACTAACGGTTATAGGGCAAAGGATTGGACATAATGGTCGTACAAATGGAAAGAAGTCGGCCGAACCACCAACCTTAACGTTTATGCTTACTATGTTTTTTTTTATTCCCACGCATATTAACTTGAATCTATTAATTTGGAGTATGAGAGTTAAAATGAGTGACAAACTGGTAATTCCCATGAAATTTAGCTAATTGATAATCAATCTCGATAGAAGTGGGAGAAGCAATAAAAATTTCTTGTCCTTTTTCGATGTTTCTTTATGTCACATACTAAAAATTAGGTTTAAAGTTAGGGTTAGTGTATAAAGAATTAAAAGTAGAGTGTATTTTTAGGGTTTAAGATTTAGGAGATAGAATTTAAGGTTAGAAATGTAAATTTATTTTTTTAATATTGGGACATAGAAAGAGTCGCCGAAAAAGAGCAGATGATTTTTGTCCCGGAAGAAACTAAGCCACCTAATTTTTAGGAATTTTTGTTCTCTTTTTTTTCTAGGTTTTTCTTCTTGGTAGTTTAGGAGGGTGACGCGGCGTCTTTAGCCTTTGGCCAAACGGTTGCCACTCATGTTTAACCATGATTCTTGTTATGTTCTCCTAATTGAGAATTTTACTGTAATACGTTATTATTTTATATATATTTAACCGATTTTTTTTGTTGTCCTCTTAGATTCCTATGATTTTGTCCTAACTAATTCAGATCGATCTGGATCGCACACTTAATTTTAGTGGGTGAATTTCTCAGCAGGGATATATTTAACCAAATTTTAAAAATAAATAAGATATGCAATTTAAAATCATAATATGTTTTTTTTTATTTTTCATGTATTAAATATATGGTTATTATTCTATGCACTTACAGTGAAAAGAACTTAACAAACATCTCCACCTTTCTTTAAAAACTAAAATTCAAATTTTTAACCTTAAAACCTTAAAATTATAAACTCTAACCTTAAACTCTGAGCCATAAAATCTAACCATAAACCATAAATGAGTAACCTTAAACATCTAAACGTTAAACTTGCTTGATAACCTTGTTTGCTGCCATGATTTGTTTGGTTGTTTGATGTCATGTTAGGTAGTTATCCTTGCTTTGGTAATTGTTTTGTAAATGCATGTTCATCTTGCATAGCTTGGAAATGCCTAAGGTAAGAATAAGGCACACCCCTTTGGAAATGCCAAAGGTATGAAGTAGGCACGCTGCTTTCTAGCTAAGGTATGCAATGCATGCATACTGCTTGGAACTTGAAAATGAAAGTACAATTACATGACTTGAATGCTTGCTACTTGAAATAAAAAGCATTATTACATGACTTGAATGCTTGCTACTTGAATTGAAAGCTTGACTTGAAAATGATAAAGACCTTGGTTACTAGTTAGTCATAGGTTGTAAGGCATGCCTAAAGTCTAGAGCTCATAGTATTGTTGGGTGGACTACGGTATAGGGCTAAGGCCCTTAAATGGTGACAGTAGGAGGAATGTATTGTTGGTCAATTGGTGACAGTAGGAGAGAAATGACTGGTACTGAATGTACCATCTTGTGGTGACAGTTTGGTTGGTGACTCGTTACCTAGAATTCTTGGCCAAAGTCTAATGCATTCAATGTCAATACATTTCAGGTTAATAGTTATCGTTTCAAGATCGGAGCTAGTTGGTAAAGCGGCAAGTCACCTCAAGCCTAAAGTAAAGTATTTTGTCTCTATAAACTCTTAGAATGGTGGAAAAGTAGATAAACTAGTTGATTTTGATGTTTTGTCTATGTGTATAAAGACTATGTGGTTTAAGTGCCTTAAATGACTTGTTCAAGTTTGCTTAAAATGGCTTAATATGCATATTTGGCTTAAAAAGGTGAAAACATAGTAAACGTAATCGAATAATAATGAAATTTAGCATGCTAGTAGTTTATAGTATTGAAATATTGTGTGTAAAGTTTCAATGCATTTGGACATCGTTTGGTTGGTCAATTCGATTAAAAACCAGCAAAAATCTATCATTGCAGGTCAGGCCGTATCGATATGGGGTAATGGCGTATCGATACGGGTAGGCATTATTGAACTCACAGAACATGGCGTATTGATACGATTTAGAGCCGTACCGGAACATTTTTCTGTTGGAATCCTTTGTTTCAATACAAGTCTAACCTGTATCGAAATAGGTCAATGTCAATAAGAGTCAACTCGTACCGATACAGGGCTTGCCCGTACCGATACGGGTAGTGGGAAAAGTCAATCAAGGTTGACAATTGTGTACTCGTATCGAAACAGCATCAAAGTGTTTCGATACAGGGTTAGTTAAGTTGGTTAAAAGATATGAATTTGGCAATTTACATTGTTCAAGGAATGGTCACTGAATTTAGGATAATTAAATTGGATGAGTTAATGAATTCAGAATTGCATGAAAATTTACAAACTTATTATTATTGCATTGAATTTCATTGTGGTATGGTCAATTGCATTGAAGGTCCTCTAATTTATCAGATTTATAGTTTAATCCCTAAAGCTAGTAATAATTAAAATTGGTTCTAAGTGATTGGTTAATGTTTCATAATGGACTAAGATGCATCTCGGTAATGTATTATTGTATATTATTGTTTAAGTGTTGATTATAAAATGAAATTTTATTGCACCGATCGCTGCATTGTTCATCGGTAGCACCTTCCGTCCAATTCTCGACCAGGCCGGGAAGGAGGTGTTACATTTGTGGTATCAGAGCTAGAGTTTAGTCGGTTTTGGACTAAACCTATGCTTGTCTGTATTGTATATTGTGTTACTTTACCACCTATGAGTTATTTATTGTGTATTGAGACTTGTCGGCTAATCCGATCTTTTATTTATAGGTGTCTAACTCTAATCAAGCTCGAATAGATGAGCATATTGTTGATTCCTCAACTCATGGTGAGAAAGTTAGAAGGAAGGATCCTTTGAATCCGCAAAACCCTCAGTATGAAACCTTGAGCCTGAAGTACAATCGACTCAAACCGAATGCTTTAGGAACATGGATGATATGTTCAAAGTACTCATGACATCGATGAAAGTCGAGCAAACTTATCAAACTTCAACTATTGCTATTCCGAGTACCCGAGCTCCTATTGATAAGTTACCTCAACATCGGGCTTACTCATTTAACGGGCAAAATGATGATAACCCTGAAGTTGCAGAGTATTGGTTAGACAATACTTTACTGATTCTAAATAAGCAGTTACACTGTTTTGATGAACACAAGCTCGAATGTGCCCTCTCTTTGTTGGTTGATGAAGCACTGTATTGGTGGAAAGCAACGGTTCTGGCAGTCCCTGAAGAGACTATGAACTGGGAGTTCTTCACAAGAATTTCGAAAGAAGTACATCAACGAATACTACCTTGCTAAGAGACGTGATATATTCCTTCATCTAAAGCAAGGTGATCATCCTATCGAGCATTATATTCATGACATTTGCAAGTACTGCCGATATGGGGTTGAATATATTAAGAAAGAAGAAGAAAAGTGTAGGATGTTCATCAACGGTTTGAACGATGAACTACGTCCTATATTCACGGCTTTGTGCATCACCGATTTTCAAACCCTTGTGAATAGAGTCAAATATACCGAATGTGCTCAAAAGTCTCACAAGAATTGTAACACCCTAAGTATTGGTTAAAAAAAATAGGATTTGCAACCAAGGGAACTCGAACCTGTAACCTATGCTTGGTAAGCCCAAGCTTTGACCGTCTGAGCTAAGGCAATCCATGGCCTTAGTTTAGTCCAGTTTTTATTTAAGTTATGGTTTAATTGTCTAATCCAATAATAAATAAAAGTGAGACTCCCCATCTACCCAAATTAAATGTTTCAGACCCAAATCTCAAAAACCATCCGTCTTCTCCTACCTACCCCCTTTCGACCACCGTTCGATCCGCCTCCACCACCGTGTCGTGCTGCTCACCGCCGGTGCCGAGGCGTTCCCCGTCGAGTCCCGATCATACCCATGGCATCCACGCGCATTTTTGAGCCGCCGTCCGTCGCAAGCTAGGTTCGAAAGTTTGGTCGAAACCCTAACTCGACCATTCTATTTTCCACTGATTCCGTCGCCGTCCGCCTTCCGTTCGTCGCACCGACCTCGCCATCGTACTCAACGCGTCACGGCGAGCACAATCGTACCGGCCAATCGTCCGTCTGACTCCGGCAAGGCCCGATTGCGTGCTTCATCGGAGAAGCCAAGGGCCCATTTCATTTTTGAGTTTTCCGGCCATCCTCGACGTCCGTTCGAGAAACGGCCGCCAGATCCTGGCTCCTGGTGAGGAGATGAACAAAACCCCTCCGACCAGTCACCTATCCGACACCGGGAGAGGCCTCACCAGAGTAGCGTATATTCCAGCCATCTTGTTTCTTTTTGGGGTAAGATCCGACGAGCTCTCCGGTTAATTTCTATGTCATTTTTGTTGGGTTGAAACCCATGTTTAATGTGCTTCTTTTTCCAGGTTCAAAATCGTGTTTTCCGATCGCCGGTGAGGGTTCCGGTGATCGTCCGGTGACCAGATCTGGTTAGGGTGAGTTTACCGGTTTATTTACGGTTTGAGGGTTCGAATCGGTCTGAACCGGTCCAACCCGGTCTGAGCCCAAGCCTAGTTCGGTCCGTCCGACCCGACCCGTCCGACCTGACCCGTCCGATCCGTCCGACCCGACCCGTCAGTCGAGTCAACTCGCTCGAGTCAGCCAAGTTAACTCGTCCGAGTCAGCCCGAGTCAACTCAGTTGACCCCTGTTGACTGCTGGCGTCATGCTGATGTCAGCATTGACTTTGACCAGTTGACTCTGACCCCGTTGACCGTTGACCTGCTGACGTCAGCGTTTACCTGCTGACGTCAGCGTTGACTTTGACCGTTGACCAAAAAGTCAATTTTCCGAAAACTCCTATTTTATGTTTTTCGACGTCCTAAGTCCATTTTTGAAGCCCGTTTTGCAAAATTCTGACCCGAAGGCCTCCGAATTTGACCTTGAACCCGAAAGTGTTTAATTTTGTTAAGAGCTCTATGGATAAGAACTGAAATGTTAAATTGTGTATTTGAAGGTATGCAAGTATCTTGGTATTCGAAATGTCATGGGACATCCAGTTCAGATTCGAATGCGATCGAATGTAGTATCATGAGTCAACCGGTATAACTCGGAACTAAGGTAATACACTACTACCTCTTGTATGCTTTATGTACATGTCGATATCTGGTTAACGCATGCATGCTTATGATGTCGTATACTATAAATTCTGCTTAATTTGAATCAGATTCGAGCAATAAGTATGGAAATTGATAGGACCAAATTATTCGAATAAGATTACTAATGGGCTAACAGTATCAGAAGTTCTAATAGTTAAATTCAGTTAAATCTGCAACTCAATCAACAATGTGTAAGAATCGAGGCCCAGGATACGGAGTGAGAGATATTAATTATGAAAGTACGAAAATGCCCTTGGAGCATAAGTATGACTAAACTACCCCTCTGATAAAGGAAATGACCTAAAATCTGCGTTCGACCTAGTAATGAGAATTTTCTGGAAATATTGTTGAAATCCTAAGTTGATCCTTATCACAGTAATGAATGTGTGAATTAAATGAAAATGATGGTAATGACCAAAAAGACGGTAATGCCCTCGAGCACCGAAATGTTTGATTAATTTGAATGACGTTATACCCTCAAGTTCTGTAAAGAATGAATCGTCTGTAAAGGGCCGGAGAGTTAGGACGACTTAATCTCTATCGGGTACGTAAATGATGGAGGTGCTAAATAGTAAAATTTGACGAAAATGGTAGATATCCCGAGCTTCAAAATGACTAAAATACCCCTTTAACTGAAATAAGTAAATTGCCCTTGATAAATTCTGGAAATGCCAATAAAGTTGAAAATGACTTAAATACCCTTATGGGTTGAAGCATGAGTTACGTACGTCAGTCACTCTAGATATTAATATAAGGGTGGAAGTCTTCCCGCACAGAGTATTAGTTCGACTACTCCGTGGCAAGTTCTGTGGTGAAATATGGAGGCAACCATTCAGATATACGATACAATTAGTATTTGGAAATGATATTTGTGAAATGTGTACATCAGAAGGTTTGGTTAGTACTGCAAGGTTGGAATATGTTAGTTTGAATGGTTTTGGAGGCTCGATAAACTTCTAGAAATCTTAAATATTGTGAATCGTCATATCATCATTGATGGGCTAAATTACGAAATCACCCCTGATAGTTAAATGACCAAGATGCCCTCGTTGGCCCAATTGATCAAAATGGCCCTGAATGTATCTGATATCGTGAAAGATCTTGACATAGAAATCTCTGAATGCCAGGTTGGAAACCTGATGAGAAAATAGAATTCTCGAGCTACTGATTATGCCTTGTTGGTTTAAATTACCAAAATGTCCATATGTGATAAAAGGACCATAATGCCCTTGTAAGCTTAAATGACTAAATAACTCATGATGCGTCTAAACTCTCAAAGATATTAATATATCACCTCCTGAATATCTGTGTTAAACCGTTGGTATGAACCCCTTTTTAATAGGAGTCATATTTCAGAAATTCGTTTAAATTGTCAAAAGTGTAACGTGTCCCATTCCGTAAATGCCAAGTATCTCTAAGAAATGATCTGACCCGTCTAGTGTGTTCCATGGGTAATATATTCTGTTGAATGAATCGTATAATTATTGAATCATAAATAATATTATGTTTGATGAACTTGATATATGATGACATTCTCTGCCTACCTGATATATATTTGCTCAATCTGTATAATTGGTATGTGATCATTTGATCTGTGATGGTATTGTATGACTGTCTGATGAACTTGATGGTATAATCTGTTATCTTGTCCTATGATAGTACAATTTGTTTGCATGATGAATGATGAAAATGTATGTTCTGCTCAATGGTATGCCCATTTATTTGTCAAAAGCATGAAACTTCTGTTTCTGATACTCTGAATAGAATGCCTGCCACATGTACTCTGTTATTTATATCTGAAATCTGAACACTGATTATTATCTGGGGTATACTATTGGGTTATGATGTGAAGTCTCTGTCGGTACAGCCCTGATCAAGCTGGTAAATCCTTATGGACCTAAGGCATCCCCTTAGGTGGCACCTACGCCCATCGGGCCTAGGGTAAGTCTTTATGGACTCAAGGTCTCCCCTTGAGTGGCACCTATGCCCATTGGGCCTAGGGTAAGTCCTTATGGACCTAAGGCATCCCCTTAGGTGGCACCTATGCCCATCGGGCCTAGGGTAAGTTCTTATGGATGCAGTTCTGGGGGACTGCATATTGGTGTAAGGTTGGAGGGTAGTTCTTGTAAACTTCTGTATGAACATTGAACATTTGCATTTAATCTGTTATGTGCTCATATAATATGATGTTAAGTACTTATATATGTTTGGTCTGCAACTTATTAAATCACACTAGGCTTCATGGTTTAACTTCTCCAACCGGCCACTCTGTTGATTTTTTTTTGACAATAAGCTCTCTTTTAATACTCTGTAACATAGAAAGAACAAACCTTGTTGTTCTCAAGAATAGTGCTTCACTAAATTAGCAAAACATAAATGAAAACAAGTATTTCCTGAACGTCATAAAAATGTTATGCCTACCATATATCTGCATGAGCTTATAGCATCTTCTGGTAGTTTTGTATTACTGAGCTTTTCCAAGCTCATGTTGTTTTTACCATCTCAGGATAAAAGATCAGACAAGTTGCACCTATCAACGTCGGTATGGGAGTTTCTTCGGCTCGTCAGGGAGTATGGTATTTGTGTAACTAGGGGGCATGTGTTTCGTGTTTGTATTATACAAATGAGTCTGAAACTTATTTCCGCAACCGGTATCATAATTGTTTTATCGTTTTGAACGATTTCTGAAATTGTATTTTAAATCATATATTTGATTTATGATTTTAAAGGTTTAACCATATGTTTATTTGAAATCTTACTATGGGTCGCTCTTGTGACCCTAATGTGACTTCTTAGGATCTGTCGTAACGCATAGGCGGGTCTAGGGGGTTACATTTAGTGGTATCATAGCTTAGAGTTGCGTAATTCTGGGTAGATCGGCCGATCGTCTGTCATAGGGTGTCTGGTCTGTGCATGCCCCTAGATCATAACCGTACTCCTCCGTGCCGAGACTCCAATGTTGAACCATTTCCTATAATAAGCGCATCTAACTCTTCTGTCCATAATAGCTTGATCTGTACTGGAAAGGAATATCGGTAATGTCTGTCTACGAATTTGATTAAATGGTTGGACTTGAATCTGGATAAAGAACTTGAGATGGTTTATACTTGTGAATCAGATTAAGAATAAATGTTTGATCATACGAGATAACCGATATAAGATTTCATGAAATGCTATCCGATGATGACGATCGTGTTTGAGAATACCCTAACGGAAATGAGAAAAAAAAACTCTATGAACTTCAGAGAGAAGTGTTTGCGATTGTGCCGAAAGTGTATAATCTGTGGTGCCTCTGTAAAACACGAAAGAAATAGTTGTTTGAATATTACGTTGTAAGTGATATCCATTAATGACCTTGGTTGTGTTCGATCAGTATGAAGAAAAACATCTCCTCTGTGTGAGCGTTTTGGGAAACAAGGATACCCCGATAGATGGATTTTTAGTACAAGAACGAATGAAAGATTAGTTCTGCATTTCTCTGACCATGGTAAATTTCGAGGACGAAATTTCTTTTAAGGGAGGGAGAATTGTAACACCCTAAGTATTGGTTAAAAAAAATAGGATTTGCAACCAAGGGAACTCGAACCTGTAACCTATGCTTGGTAAGCCCAAGCTTTGACCGTCTGAGCTAAGGCAATCCATGGCCTTAGTTTAGTCCAGTTTTTATTTAAGTTATGGTTTAATTGTCTAATCCAATAATAAATAAAAGTGAGACTCCCCATCTACCCAAATTAAATGTTTCAGACCCAAATCTCAAAAACCATCCGTCTTCTCCTACCTACCCCCTTTCGACCACCGTTCGATCGGCCTCCACCACCGTGTCGTGCTGCTCACCACCGGTGCCGAGGCGTTCCCCGTCGAGTCCCGATCATACCCATGGCATCCACGCGCATTTTTGAGCCGCCGTCCGTCGCAAGCTAGGTTCGAAAGTTTGGTCGAAACCCTAACTCGACCATTCTATTTTCCACTGATTCCGTCGCCGTCCGCCTTCCGTTCGTCGCACCGGCCTCGCCATCGTACTTAACGCGTCACGGCGAGCACAATCGTCCGTCCGACTCCGGCAAGGCCCGATTGCGTGCTTCATCGGAGAAGCCAAGGGCCCATTTCATTTTTGAGTTTTCCGGCCATCCTCGACGTCCGTTCGAGAAACGGCCGCCAGATCCTGGCTCCTGGTGAGGAGATGAACAAAACCCCTCCGACCAGTCACCTATCCGACACCGGGAGAGGCCTCACCGGAGTAGCGTATATTCCGGCCATCTTGTTTCTTTTTGGGGTAAGATCCGACGAGCTCTCCGGTTAATTTCTATGTCATTTTTGTTAGGTTGAAACCCATGTTTAATGTGCTTCTTTTTCCAGGTTCAAAATCGTGTTTTCCGATCGCCGGTGAGGGTTCCGGTGATCGTCCGGTGACCAGATCTGGTTAGGGTGAGTTTACCGGTTTATTTACGGTTTGAGGGTTCGAATCGGTCTGAACCGGTCCAACCCGGTCTGAGCCCAAGCCTAGTTCGGTCCGTCCGACCCGACCCGTCCGACCTGACCCGTCCGACCCGACCCGTCAGTCGAGTCAACTCGCTCGAGTCAGCCGAGTTAACTCGTCCGAGTCAGCCCGAGTCAACTCAGTTGACCCCTGTTGACTGCTGACGTCATGCTGATGTCAGCATTGACTTTGATCAGTTGACTCTGACCCCGTTGACTGTTGACCTGCTGACGTCAGCGTTTACCTGCTGACGTCAGCGTTGACTTTGACCGTTGACCAAAAAGTCAATTTTCCGAAAACTCCTATTTTATGTTTTTCGACGTCCTAAGTCCATTTTTGAAGCCCGTTTTGCAAAATTCTGACCCGAAGGCCTTCGAATTTGACCTTGAACCCGAAAGTGTTTAATTTTGTTAAGAGCTCTATGGATAAGAACTGAAATGTTAAATTGTGTATTTGAAGGTATGCAAGTATCTTGGTATTCGAAATGTCATGGGACATCCAGTTCAGATTCGAATGCGATCGAATGTAGTATCATGAGTCAACCGGTATAACTCGGAACTAAGGTAATACACTACTACCTCTTGTATGCTTTATGTACATGTCGATATCTGGTTAACGCATGCATGGTTATGATGTCGTATACTATAAATTCTGCTTAATTTGAATCAGATTCGAGCAATAAGTATGGAAATTGATAGGACCAAATTATTCGAATAAGATTACTAATGGGCTAACAGTATCAGAAGTTCTAATAGTTAAATTCAGTTAAATCTGCAACTCAATCAACAATGTGTAAGAATCGAGGCCCAGGATACGGAGTGAGAGATATTAATTATGAAAGTACGAAAATGCCCTTGGAGCATAAGTATGACTAAACTACCCCTCTGATAAAGGAAATGACCTAAAATCTGCGTTCGACCTAGTAATGAGAATTTTCTAGAAATATTGTTGAAATCCTAAGTCGATCCTTATCACAGTAATGAATGCGTGAATTAAATGAAAATGATGGTAATGACCAAAAAGACGGTAATGCCCTCGAGCACCGAAATGTTTGATTAATTTGAATGACGTTATACCCTCAAGTTCTGTAAAGAATGAATCGTCTGTAAAGGGCCGGAGAGTTAGGACGACTTAATCTCTATCGGGTACGTAAATGATGGAGGTGCTAAATAGTAAAATTTGACGAAAATGGTAGATATCCCAAGCTTCAAAATGACTAAAATACCCCTTTAACTGAAATAAGTAAATTGCCCTTGATAAATTCTGGAAATGCCAATAAAGTTGAAAATGACTTAAATACCCTTATGGGTTGAAGCATGACTTACGTACGTCAGTCACTCTAGATATTAATATAAGGGTGGAAGTCTTCCCGCACAGAGTATTAGTTTGACTACTCCGTGGCAAGTTCTATGGTGAAATATGGAGGCAACCATTCAGATATACGATACAATTAGTATTTGGAAATGATATTTGTGAAATGTGTACATCAGAAGGTTTGGTTAGTACTGCAAGGTTGGAATATGTTAGTTTGAATGGTTTTGGAGGCTCGATAAACTTCTAGAAATCTTAAATATTGTGAATCGTCATATCATCATTGATGGGCTAAATTACAAAATCACCCCTGATAGTTAAATGACCAAGATGCCCTCGTTGGCCCAATTGATCAAAATGGCCCTGAATGTATCTGATATCGTGAAAGATCTTGACATAGAAATCTCTGAATGCCAGGTTGGAAACCTGATGAGAAAATAGAATTCTCGAGCTACTGATTATGCCTTGTTGGTTTAAATTACCAAAATGTCCATATGTGATAAAAGGACCATAATGCCCTTGTAAGCTTAAATGACTAAATAACTCATGATGCGTCTAAACTCTCAAAGATATTAATATATCACCTCCTGAATATCTGTGTTAAACCGTTGGTATGAACCCCTTTTAATAGGAGCCATATTTCAGAAATTCGTTTAAATTGTCAAAAGCGTAACGTGTCCCATTCCGTAAATGCCAAGTATCTCTAAGAAATGATCTGACCCGTCGAGTGTGTTCCATGGGTAATATATTCTGTTGAATGAATCGTATAATTATTGAATCATAAATAATATTATGTTTGATGAACTTGATATATGATGACATTCTCTGCCTACCTGATATATATTTGCTCAATCTGTATAATTGGTATGTGATCGTTTGATCTGTGATGGTATTGTATGACTGTCTGATGAACTTGATGGTATAATCTGTTATCTTGTCCTATGATAGTACAATCTGTTTGCATGATGAATGATGAAAATGTATGTTCTGCTCAATGGTATGCCCATTTATTTGTCAAAAGCATGAAACTTCTGTTTCTGATACTCTGAATAGAATGCCTGCCACATGTACTCTGTTATTTATATCTGAAATCTGAACACTGATTATTATCTGGGGTATACTATTGGGTTATGATGTGAAGTCTCTGTCGGTACAGCCCTGATCAAGCTGGTAAATCCTTATGGACCTAAGGCATCCCTTTAGGTGGCACCTACGCCCATCGGGCCTAGGGTAAGTCTTTATGGACTCAAGGTCTCCCCTTGAGTGGCACCTATGCCCATTGGGCCTAGGGTAAGTCCTTATGGACCTAAGGCATCCCCTTAGGTGGCACCTATGCCCATCGGGCCTAGGGTAAGTCCTTATGGATGCAGTTCTGGGGGACTGCATATTGGTGTAAGGTTGGAGGGTAGTTCTTGTAAACTTCTGTATGAACATTGAACATTTGCATTTAATCTGTTATGTGCTCATATAATATGATGTTAAGTACTTATATATGTTTGGTCTGCAACTTATTAAATCACACTAGGCTTCATGGTTTAACTTCTCCAACCGGCCACTCTGTTGATTTTTTTTTTGACAATAAGCTCTCTTTTAATACTCTGTAACATAGAAAGAACAAACCTTGTTGTTCTCAAGAATAGTGCTTCACTAAATTAGCAAAACATAAATGAAAACAAGTATTTCCTGAACGTCATAAAAATGTTATGCCTACCATATATCTGCATGAGCTTATAGCATCTTCTGGTAGTTTTGTATTACTGAGCTTTTCCAAGCTCATGTTGTTTTTACCATCTCAGGATAAAAGATCAGACAAGTTGCACCTATCAACGTCGGTATGGGAATTTCTTCGGCTCGTCAGGGAGTATGGTATCTGTGTAACTAGGGGGCATGTGTGTCGTGTTTGTATTATACAAATGAGTCTGAAACTTATTTCCGCAACCGGTATCATAATTGTTTTATCGTTTTGAACGATTTCTGAAATTTTATTTTAAATCATATATTTGATTTATGATTTTAAAGGTTTAACCATATGTTTATTTGAAATCTTACTATGGGTCGCTCTTGTGACCCTAATGTGACTTCTTAGGATCCGTCGTAACGCATAGGCGGGTCTAGGGGGTTACAAGAATAGTGGGTCGAGCAAGTCTGAGAAAAGACACCGAGATGAACCTTATGAATCTTTCAAGAAAGGGAAGTATCCAGATTCGAAACCGAGTGTGTATTCACAGACTTCCAAGTATGAATACCTTGCTAAACCACAAGTTGTAACACAGTTATTCCCTAGTGCAAACTCCATTGAGAGCATTGATGGTTCTAAACAAGAAACGAAGTTCCCAGTTTGTAATTTCTGTCGACGCGGGCATCCTGAAAGACAATGCCGAAAGAAATCGGGAGCTTGCTTCTTTTGTGACGAGATGGGACATCTCATTCGGGAGTGCCCTAAGAATAAGTTTGCCTCTCCACCCGCTAACTCACCTCTGCTCAATCCTTTCGTGGCAAGGGAGCGAAGCAAGGATCTTTCGGAAAATCTGGAGGTTCATTCAAAGCATCGTACCGACCATAATCTAAAGCTTCTGCACAGATGTACCATGTGAGAGGCAAAGAACAAGTGGATGATCACGGCATTATTCCAAGTAAAAATTCAAGGAAAAATTTTCTTAAGGGGGAGAGTTGTAACACCCTAAAAACGGGGCTAGTTGGAATTGGATTCCGATAATCGGAGTATCGAAATTAAAATGTTCAAATATCATATATTTACTGTCTAAATTATAGATTATATTGTTAAGAGACACTAATTGAACTTATTCTTAGTTAAGGACCTCCTTGGAAATGCCTAAAATGATGTTTTTGAACTAGGCGTTTCGATATAGTAAGATCCATACCGAAACGGCCTAGGTAAGGCATTTCGAAACGATTATAGGGTGCTCCGATACAGTTATAACAGTTTTAACTAACTTTTGGACTTTTTCTTAGTCGTTTCCATACAGTTTCATACGTTTCGAAACGGGTCCTCTGATTTGAATCTGTTTGAAGGATAAATTGAAAGGAAATAAAGAGGTGATGAATCACCTATGTGCTTGCAGCCCATTTCACATGGGATTATCATAAATATGGCAAGGATGACATATGGTCATCAATTATTTAAAAAGGATGGAAGAGATAAACTTTGGATTTAGCAAACCCTTGGTAGGAGGAAACCTTCTTATTGGCTAAGTGGGAGGTAGAGCAAAAATAAGTTTTGGCTCTTTATAAATGAATAAAAAGAAAAGCCCTTAATCCTTTAAGTTTCACTGAGACCAAAACCCATATTTTGTTCAAAGGAATTAAGCAAGCACCACCATTGTCATCTTCTCCACCAAGCTCAAGCATACACATCTCAATTTGTAATCCTTAAGCTTAAGCTTTCCTTGATTTAAGAATATCAATTCATAGCTACCGATTGGCTCAAGAAGTGGAGAAGGATCATCCATCATCATCGTCGAAAGCTAGGGATTAAGGCGTCATCATTCGAGAGCCTTAGAAGCTTTGGATTATCGAGGTGAGTGTAGTCGGAGTCTTGAGAGTGGCTAGGTGCCATCTCGAATTATTGATTTACTAACCATTGAATTGAAGAGTTTTGCATAAGACATTATTGAAAGTTATATTGGTAAGTCTTGGTGAGTATTGCATCGAATTATTGTCCGTAGTATTGTTATTATTGCCATTGAAAGCATTGAAGCATTGACATATAGAATCATTGATTATTGAATATTGAAGTGGGCATTGGAACATCGATTATGAATCGTTATCATTAATATTGTGTTGAATCATTGCTATTGTTATTGATATATTGCTATCGAAATATTGTAATTGGACTATTGATTACTAAACCTTGGATTCGAAGTTTTGGATACAATTGGCATGCCATAGAATTCATGAGCTTAGTGGTACGGAGTTTATACGGTGTAGTGGAGGGATGTGATATGTGCTGGTTAAAATGATGTAGTGGAGAATATTGGACCATATTAGTTCAGTGTTAGTGTAGTGGTGGAATTCGTGTATCCAAATACGGTTGAATCGGTCAACGGAAAAATGTTGATTATTGATATTACTTTTGTTATGGTGTTTCGATATTGATTATTGAATAACATGCTTTATTGATGCCATATTAGTTACGTATAGTTAAAATATGTATTGTTGCATAACATGTATATTCATTGTTATTGGCTATCTCACTTAGACTATACAAGTCCAATGCATTCATTGTCCATACATTTCAGGTTAAGAGTTATCATTTCAAGATAGGAGCTAGTTGGTAAAGCGACAAGTCACCTCGAGCCTAAAGTAAAGTATTTTGTCTCTATGAACTTCTAGAAGGGTGGCAAAGTAAATAAACTAGTTGATTTTGATGTTTTGTCTATGTGTATAAATACTATGTGGTTTAAGTGCCTTAAATGACTTGTTGAAGTTTGCTTAAAATGGCCTAATATGCATATTTGGCTTAAAAAGGTGAAAACATAGTAAACGTAATCGAATGATGATGAAATTTGGCATGCCAGTATTTTATAGTATTAAAATATTGTGTGTAAAGTTTCATTGCATTTGGACATTGTTTGGTTGGTCAATTCAATTGAAATTTAGCAAATATCTGTCATTACAAGTAAGGCCGTATCGATACAGGTAGGCATAATTGAACTCACAGAACATGGCGTATTGATACGGTTTAGAGCCGTACTGGAACATTTTTCTACTAGAATCTTTTGTTTCGATACGAGTCCAACCTGTATCGAAACGGGTCAAAAGGTCAAAGTCAATAATAGTCAATTTGTACCGATACAGGGCTTGCCCGTACCGATACGGGTAGTGGGCAAAGTCAATCAAGGTTGACCATCGTGTACCCATATCGAAACAACATCAAAGCGTTTCGATACATGGTTAGTTAAGTTGGTTAAAAGATATGAATTCGGTTGTTTACATTGTTTACAAAATGGTCACTGAATTTAGGATGATTAAATTGGATGAGTTAATGAATTTAGAATTGCATGAAAATTTACAGAGTTATTAATATTTGCATTGAATTTTATTGTGGTATGGCCAATTGCTTCGAATGTCCTCTAATTTATCATATTTACAGTTTAGTCCCTAAAACTTGTAATAGTTAAAATTGGTCCTAAGTGATTGGTTAATGTTTCATAATGGACTAAGATGCATCTCGGTAATGTGTTATTGTATATTATTGTTTAAGTGTTGATTACAAAATGAAATTTTATTGCACCGATCGCTACATTGTTCATCGGTAGCACCTTCCGATCCGGTTCTCGACGAGGCCGGGAAGGAGGTGTTACACATTTTTGTTGGATTAAAATCCGCAATTGTGGGCACATATGTAAAATGTATGTTGCTATTATAAAGTATGACACAAAATAAAGTGACCAATTAAGTTAAGCGTGTCATAGGTATTAAAATGTCATGGAAATAAAAGTGTAGATACCGTAAGATATATTTATAATTCAATGAGGGGCAGAGTTATAAATATTTAATAGTTGATTTAATAAATCAACTATATAAAGAGGTAGTGGTCCCCAAGAAATAGGTTAACTTGTTTTTCTCTCCTTCCCCGTCAGAGAGTTTTACTTCAAGAGATAACCTATCTTCTTGGAAGATCAATACCAAAGTTTTGAGATTTCAACATCAAGATTCAAGGTTTTTAGTCTATCAATGAATTCAGGTACGCTTCCGCATTCAGTTTATTCAATTTATTGTTCTCGGTGATTTGACATGATAGATCTTGAGTATTATATTTCATATTAATTTATGATTTAATTCTAACAAGTGGCATCAGAGCCTCGTCATGTTGAATCATTAAAAGTTAATTAATTTACCTTTCGGTTTGATTCATTCTAAAGTCTTATTTTAGTACTTCCGTTCTGATATAATGTTTGGATCGATTAATTATAGATTTTTTATGTATTAAAATCCCTTGCAGAGCTCTTAGGGTTTAATATCGCACATATTAATATTTCCAATTGCAATTTTAGTTCAGGTGCAATAACCCTCACGCCTCTGCCTTCAGATTTTGGGTTTTAAGACCTTTGGATAATCGATTTTTATGTCATGATTGTTAGGATCTTACTTTTGCTTCCCTGATAATTACTTTTTTGGATTATTAAAATTATGATTATATTATTAACTGTAATTGGAAAAATAAATTCAGGTTTGACTTTTAAATTTGATTATAGATTGATATTGAAATTTTAAGATCATATAATTTGTGGAATTAAAATTCCCTTATAAAGTTCTGGTCCAATTGATATCAATTTCTTGTCAATTTTATAATCATTTTTTTGGGTGCCTAGGCCGTAATTGCTAGGTTTTAAGAACTTATTTATGGTGTAGATTAAGGCATGCGGTAAAGTTAAATTAATATTCAAAGGTAAAGTTTTTTTTTTCTTTCTCATGTGATGGATTGGTTTTGGTATTCTATGATAAATATGGATTCCATGGGTTTTGTGAAAGCTATATTTGTTTAATTTCGGTCATGATTACAATATTATCTCTCTTTAACATATTATTATAACAATATGTGATCATTATTTGAATCATTAATATAATACTTATGTTTTTGGCTTTTAGTTAAAGATTGAATGTTTTAAATTCAACTTCGATTTTAGGAAATGCATGCTTAAGGTTTAAGACATTTTTATTAAGAGACAGTCAAAGATTTAAGTTTTTCGATTTTTGGTAGCCCCATTCATATAACCTTATTTTGGGTTATTTCAGATACTTAAGTGTTATCAAAATTTTCAGTTTTGACTGTTACAAAATTTTAAATTTGTATATCGGTATATTTATGTTATATATTTTGAGATAAATTAATTGAAGCATTAAGTCACCAAAGTGACCTCTATTGTGAAAATTATTTTATTTTAAAATATAGAAGATTTTGTGCATGTAAGTCGGATTATGTTAGTATTAATCGGCCCAAAGGAAGGTTAATAATTGACATTATTACATGTGCAACTATGGTAATAAACATGTGATAATTATTTGGTTTTATATGTGAGCAATAAATCGGCCCAAAGGAAGATTTCTGTTTGACATGTTCTTATTATCAATGTTTGATTATTGTACCAAGATATCACTTACAAGTTAATGTTTTGTCCAAAGATGAAACATTAATGGAGTGTTCGGTATCTTGACATGAGGTTTACCTTTATTCAAATTTATTATTATTTTGTTTTTTTTAAGTTTAATGAAAGATAAAATTAAGATAAATATTTTGAAACAATTAAATTTATATTTTGGCTTCAGATATCTAATATTTTAATAGATTAATTGAAACATAATGTCACCAAAGTGACCGCTTTTGTGTAGATTAGTTTATTTAAAATATCAAGGTATTTATGGGTTTTTGTAATTCATGCGTTTATTAATTGGCCCAAAGGAAAGTTAATATTTGGCAGAATTACAACGACAACTGTGGCGATAAATGTGTGGCAATTATAAGGTATTTTATGTGAGCAATACTTAGTCCAAAGATTAGCCTATTGTTTGACATAGTTTATTGTCAATGTTTGATTGCTACAACAAGAGTACCACTTACAGTTAATATTACTGTCCAAAGACTTGATATTAATGTTGTGCTTGGTATCTTGAGGGGAACTAGCCATTATTTTGAATTTATTTGTTTACTTATGAATATTTATGTGAACTTGTTTTTTATTTATTTATTTATTTTTGTTCTATATTTAGGTAATCTATCTTTTTTGTCACAGTATCTGTTAATAACATTCTACACTAATGTTTAGTGAAACTAATTTCAAGGAATAGAAGAGACACTTACATATAGTATTTGGTTGTATGAGCATAGACTTTGCACTAAGGAAAGAACATCTTGCACCTCTCACTGCGGTAAGCACCTATAAAAGGTATTTTGAGAGGTGAGATCGTTCGAATCGCATGAGTCTAATGATCATAAAGTACAACATTCTAGATGTCTTTAGGAGCACAAATTTAAAGAAACTACTCAAACTAAGGGTTTCCTTGACGAAATTAATAAATGTTTTAATTAAAACATTAAGGTTAAGATGACATCACTTATGTCTTATTTGATGTCTATGAAGTATAAAGGTCAAGAAAATGTGAGTGAGTAAATTATAAAAAAAATTATATTGCTTCAAAATTTATGGCACATAAGATCGAACTTTCTAACAATTGTTTGTTCTTATGGTTTTGGCAATGCTTTCTATACAGTTTAACCAATTCAAGTTACAATTTTCAAAGGGAGAAATAGACACCATTTGAGCTCATTTCTCATTATGTTCAAGAGGAAGAAAAGTTGGAGCATTATAAGTATAAAAGTATTAATTTAATTAGTGCTCATTTAGTTAGTGTCTCTAAGAATAAGGACAATAAAATAAAATATTAGAATAAAGTTGCTAAGGGTCCTAGTCAAAAGAAACAACAATAAGTTATAAAGTGTTGATTCTTTTGTATAAGTTAGGCATATGTGAAGTAATTAAACTTCAAAAGTGAGCAACTACTTCGATTATTTTGAGTGATCCATGGGCTGTAAATTTTATGATCCCACAATTAAGATTATTTTAAGGAGAAATTTATAACTTTTTTAAGATGTTAAGTTTGGAGGAAGAAATAAGGTTAGATGCATTGTTCTTGAGGAGGAATTGAATTATAATTTAATTCATACTATCACTTTTGATGATGTTTAGGTTTTACACCTATCATTAATCAAGAAGTGAATCAAGTACCTCAACAAAACAATGTTGAACAACTCTCATTCAGGATAAGGTAATTGTTTCAGAAGAACAAACTCAACAACCTTAAAAAAATAAGTGTCATTAAAGATGTCCACATGAGGAAGATGAAATACTATTCCGAATTATTATATTGCATTTTTTCAAGAAAATAAGGTAATAATGAAATGATAGAAAATGACTCAATCATTTTTATCAAACCATAAAAGTTCTAACTCTCAAAAGTGGATTGATGTCATTCAAGAATAGTATAATTTTATGCAAGATAATAAAGTTTAGAATTTGTCTCATTACCTTAAGGTGCAAACCAATTGGTTGTAAATGAATATTTAAAACCAATAGGGATATAAATGGTAATGTGAATAAGTATAAAGCATGTCATGTATCTAAGGATATACTATAAAGAAAACATTGATTTTGTAGAAACTTTCTCTTCAGTTTCATTGAAAGACTCTTCTAGGACAATCATGACGCTTGTTGCTTATTTTAATCTTGAGCTACATAAGATGGATGTTAAGCTTGTGTTTTTCAATGGCGACATTGAAGAAATAAATTATATGGTACAATCATAAATTTATGTCTAATGACACAAAATTAATGATATGTAAATTAAAGAAATTCTTCTATGAGCTTAAGTAGGACTCTCATTAATGAAATTATAAATTTCATATTGATTATCTCATTCGGTTTTGAGATAAATTTGGATGACAATTGTATATACTACAAGTTCAGTGGGAGTAAATTCAAGTGATACTCATATTGCTAAAGAAGACAAATTTAGTCTTACTCAATGCCCTAAAAGTAACCTTGAAATTTAGAAAATTCAAAAGATTCTTTATACATAAGATATTGAGAATCTAATTAATGCTTAAGTATGTATGCATTCGGAAATTGTGTACATTGTTGGAATGCTAGACAAATATTTGAGGAATCATATTATGGACCATTGGATAGCAGCTAATGGGGTTATGAGATATCTTCATAGAACAAAAATTACTTGCTCACATGTCAGAGTTCTGGTAAGTTGGAGATCATCAGGTTTACAGACTCCGATTCTATTAGAATATTGATGCAAAAGAATTTTGTCACATGAACTACTACTTATAGATTGAATAAAAAGACCATTTCAGTTATTTTGTGACAATAAATATGCATTCATTTATTCTATAAACAATAGAAACACTTCAAATTTGAAGCAAATAAATATTAAGTTTCTAGTTGTTAAAAGAAAATTCAGAGTGATTGTGTGTCTATAGAGCATGTTGGTACAAACTCCATAATTGCGCGCATATTAAGAAAATATCACCCTAGGTCTTTCATGAGCACACTACTCATGTGGGTGTAATGTTATTTAAGGATATTCGGTTTTAGTGGGAGTTTGTAATTTTGAAAAATGCTCATTCATTTTAGACACAATTTCGGTTACTTCAGTTTAAAGATATTTTAAGATTTTTCTGCAGAAATAAAGTTCTTTTGGTTTATGCACACTCTAAATTCAGTAAAGTTGATCTCACTAAGGTTTAGGAGGACCAGTTGGAAATAGACATGTATGGTTCACATTTTATGTAATTTTCCATGCTACACATTCATGATTGATCTATGTCATTTGATTATATTTGTATACGTGACCATTGATGGGTTCAGTCATGATTGATATGGCGAAGACCGCTTTGATCCTATGTGGATATAGTTGATGGACGAGATTGTTATAGAATACCTATTATATAATAGCAAAATTTTGAGCTCATAAGGTTGTACATTTATCAGGAAACATATGTTGCCCAAGTGAGAGATTGTTGGATTAAAATCCGCAATTGTGGGCACATATGTAAAATGTATGTTGCTATTATAAAGTATGACACAAAATAAAGTGACCAATTAAGTTAAGCGTGTCATAGGTATTAAAATGTCATGGAAATAAAAGTGTAGATACCGTAAGATATATTTATAATTCAATGAGGGGCAGAGTTATAAATATTTAATAGTTGATTTAATAAATCAACTATATAAAGAGATAGTGGTCCCCAAGAAATAGGTTAACTTGTTTTTCTCTCCTTCCCCGTCAGAGAGTTTTACTTCAAGAGATAACCTATCTTCTTGGAAGATCAATACCAAAGTTTTGAGATTTCAACATCAAGATTCAAGGTTTTTAGTCTATCAATGAATTCAGGTACGCTTCCGCATTCAGTTTATTCGATTTATTGTTCTCGGTGATTTGACATGATAGATCTTGAGTATTACATTTCATATTAATTTATGATTTAGTTCTAACAATTTTGTCTTAAATATATGAGTTACGTGTTGATACACAATATGTGAAAAATAAATTTACTTAAATCTTTCATTCAAACTATAAAATTTAAAATTTAAATTTGTAATCTTAAAACTCTAAATTTTAAAATTAAAATCTTAACTCTTAATACTAAACTAAATATAAACCTTAAAATTTATAAATGTATGTATTAAAATAATTTTCTAATTATATTAAAATTTATTATATCTAGATCTCTCCTTATTTAAAGCCTCTGCTCATTTCAATGCGCATAAATTCTACCTTGAAATTAACAAGATACCCATTGAGAAACAAAACTTTTACCTTAAGATCCTTATCCGTTGAGAAACTAAACACACTAATTCAATTTAAAAAAACCCTAATTTAATATTGCTTAATAGTAACAGAAGAAGAACCTTTGCTTTGAAGCCACCCCAAGTGGCGCCTCTTCCGATCGTTGGATAAAGCAAATTTCA